>CM038675.1:207988238-208588238 GCA_021605145.1 Aegilops bicornis | reverse complement strand
GTGTAGCTCTTCATGCATAGCATTTATCCAATCCGGATCTTCCAATGCTTCTTCGACCTTCATAGGTTCAATGCTAGAGATGAAAGAATAGTTTTCACAAAAGTTAGCTAAACGAGTTTTAGAGCGAGCGATTCTCCGGTTTGAATATCATTGTAGATTTGCTCGACGGGATGGTCTTTAGCAATTCTTGCTCGAACTCGTGAAAGCTTTTGCTTGGGTCTCGGTTGAACATCTTCTTCTTCTTGATCTTCTTCATTGTTGGCGTTGTCGTTTTCTTGTCGTGGTGGAGAAGGAGGTTGTTGACGTTCGTGATGTTCTTCCTCGTTTTCTTCATCTTGGTGTGTTCCACTTGTGAATGCTTTCGTATCAACTCTTGGTTCACCTTGTCGTGAAGTAGAAGCTTCCACTTGGACAGACGAGGTACTCTCCTTCACCTCCGTTGGACGGACCTTGCCAATGCATAAGTCTTGGATTGCTTCCAAGGGTCTTTGTCTCCCACGTCAATTGGCAATTGCTCTACTTATGAGCCGTTAGATTCATCAAACTTCACATCTACCGTCTCTTCAACCTTTCGGGTGAAATTGTTGTAGACACGGTAAGTGTGAGAGTTTGAGCCATAACCTAGTAGGAAACCTTCATGATACTTAGGAGCAAATTTTGAGCAGCGATGCTTATCAAGAATGTAGCACTTTGAGCCGAATACTCGAAAGTATCCAACTTGGGGTTTGTTACCGTGAGGAGCTCGTATTCAGTCTTCTTTGAGTAGCTTGTGAAGATACAAGCGATTTGTTGCATGACAAGTTGTCTCAACCGCCTCTGCCCAAAAGTGCTTGGCCTTGTACTCATCAAGCATCGTTCTTGCCATTTCGATGAGCGTCCGGTTCTTCCTCTCAACAACTCCATTTTGTTGAGGTGTGTACGTAGCCGAGAACTCGTGTGAAATCCCTTCTTCGTCAAGAAAGGTGTCCACATTTGCGTTCTTGAACTCCGTTCCGTTGTCGCTGCGAACCTTCTTGATCTTCACTTCAAACTGATTTTTGGCCTTCCTAGCGAAGTTTTTGAAGATCTTTTGGACCTGCGATTTATCATCGAGAAAGAACACCCACGTAAATCTTGAAAAATCATCAACTATAACTAGACCAAAAGAATTTCCACCGAGGCTTTTTAAGCGTTGGGACCAAAAGGTCCATATGAAGTAGCTCGAGTGGCCTCCTTGTGGTCATGATGTTCTTCACGGATGCCTTCCTCCAACCTGTTTACCTGCTCGACAAGCAATCGCAAAGTCTATCCTTATCAAATATGACATCGTTAACTCCAAGGATATGATTTCCTTTAATAAGCTTGTCAAGATTTCTCATGCCAACGTGACCTAGTCGTCTATGCCATAACAAACCTTTTGAGGATTTAGCAATGAAGCAAGTTTTAGGTTGTGCCTTTTTAGAGAAATCAACAATGTAAAGATCACCTCTACGTATACCGGTAAAGACCATTTTATGATTGTCTCGACGAAACACTTGGCAATCTACTTCAGTAAATAGGACACTGAAACCGAAATCAGCAAGTCTAGATAGTGAAAGTAAGTTGTAGCCAAGAGATTCAACGAGCATGACATTTTGAATGGAGCTATCATGTGAGATGGCCACCTTACCGAGGCCAACCACCTTACCCTTTGAGTTGTCACCGAAGGTGACATACTTTCGAGGACTATCATTTTCAGCAAGCTCACGAAACATGTCTTTATCTCCGGTCATGTGATCGGTACATCCACTGTCAAGAACCCATTCCTTTCCTCGACACATATCCTCAAGATTTGCCATAAGACCAAAATGTCTCATTGCATCATCAAGATCGAAGTCACTATCATCATCCTCATCATAGTATCCATATTCAACATCGTCATGCGGTGGATCAAGTCCTAGAGAGGGTAATTTGTTAGAGTGAGTTTGACAATGATCTTGCATATGAATTCTTATAGCTTCGGAAATCATATCACCAATAACTCCAACATCTCCTTTGGCACGCATAAGGTCGGTAAGTTCAAATAGACGATCACCAAACATAGGATCACTAGTATTCATCTTACTCAAGGAAATAGACTTATAGAGAATTTCGTCTAGATTTTTCAAGGAATAATTTGGAAAGTGTTCCTCAAGAAATTTCCATATAGTGTAGGCACACTCAAGAGTAGGCAAGATTCTAATAAAGTTTCTAGGCAAGCCTCTAGTGATAAGATTAACAGTTCTAAGATTTCTAGTCATGTCAATAGATTCATCAAGGGTAGGATGCATAGGATCAACATGAGGTGCACAAGGGATAGCAATCTACTTGTTCAAATGATATTGATTGAAAATTACAAGCATCTCATTTTTTCCACTCATGAAAATACTCTCCATCAAGAATAGGCACTCTATGTCTAAGACTCCCCAAAGTAGACTCATCCATCTTCCTCCAAAGGTGATTAAACCAAGGCAATGGAGACCAATGCTCTGATACAACTTGTAGGATCTTGAGAAGAGGTGTCTAGAGGGGGGTGATTAGACACTAAGTACCAAAGTTGCAGTTTTTAACTTCTTTAGGTTTAAGTGGAGTTTAGGCACAAGTTTAACATTATCAATACATAACAAGCAAGCATGCAAAGAGTATGTGAGCAGCGGAAAGTAAAGCATGCAACTTGCAAGAATGTAAAGAGAAGGGTTTTGGAAGATTCAAACGCAATTGGAGACACAGATGTTTTTGTCGTGGTTCCGATAGGTGGTGCTATCGTACATCCACGTTGATGGAGACTTCAATCCACGAAGGGTAACGGTTGCGCGAGTCCACGGAGGGCTCCACCCACGAAGGGTCCATGAAGAAGCAACCTCGTCTATCCCACCATGGTCGTCGCCCACGAAGGACTTGCCTCACTAGCGGTAGATCTTCACGAAGTAGGCGATCTCCTTGCCCTTACAAACTCCTTGGTTCCACTCCACAATCTTGTCGGAGGCTCCCAAGTGACACCTAGCCAATCTAGGAGACACCACTCTCCAAGAAGTAACAAATGGTGTGTTGATGATGAACTCCTTGCTCTTGTGCTTCAAATGATAGTCTCCCCAACACTCAACTCTCTCTCATAGGATTTGGATTTGGTGGAAAGAAGATTTGAGTGGAAAGCAACTTGGGGAAGGCTAGAGATCAAGATTCTTGTGGTTGGAATGGAATATCTTGGCCTCAACACATGAGTAGGTAGTTCTCTCTTAGAAATAGGATGCTGGAAGTGTAGGCTTGTTCTGATGGCTCTCTCCACGAATGAAGAGGAGGTGGAGGGGTATACATAGCCTCCACACAAAATCTAACCGTTATACACAATTTACTAAACTCGGTGGGATCGAATCACCAAACTCGGTCGGACCGATTTAGTAAACCTAGTGACTGTTAGAGTTTTCGGTGGGACCGATATGCAACTCGGTAGGACCGATATGATTAGGGTTAGGGCATAACGTAATCTCGGTGAGACCGATTACACAAACTCGGTGAGACCGATTTTGGTAATTAGCTAACGGAGAGTTGGTCGAGCAAACTCGGTGGGACTGACATACAAACTCGGTGAGACCGATTTTGGTAATAAGTTAACCAGAGAGTTTGCATTGTAATCTCGGTAGTACCGATTGCTCAAACTCGGTGAGACCAATTTTGGTAATGGACATACACAGAGAGATTACAATCCCATCTCGGTGAGACCGAGATCCCTATCGGTGAAACCGATTTGCCTAGGGTTTTTTGCAGTGGCTATGACATCTGAACTCGGTGGCGCCGGATAGAAAGAATCGGTAGGTCCGAGTTTGACTTTAGGTTTAGGTCATATGTGGATGTGAGAAAGTAGTGGAGGGTTTTGGAGCATATCACTAAGCACATGAAGCAAGAAGCTTATTAAGCAACACCTTATCCCTCCTTGGTAGTATTGGCTTTTCCTATAGACTCAATGTGATCTTGGATCACTAAAATATAAAATGAAGAGTCTTGAGCTTGAAGCTTGAGCCAATCCTTTGTCCTTAGCATCTTGAAGGAGTTCCCACATCCTTTAGTCCATGCCACTCCATTGTTGAACTTATCTGAAACATACTAGATAAAAGTGTTAGTCCAACAAGAGATATGTTGACATTAATTACCAAAACCACCTAGGGAGCACGTGTGCTTTCAGACTCCACTGTTGCGTCTTCCCCATCTCTGGGACGTTATAGTCTGGGGCCTCGCCGTCATCCACCGGCTTGGTGTGGTGTGTGGTCAACGTGATCAACAAACGAGAGTCATCGGAAGATGATTGTGCGTGGAGAGGCTGACAGTGGAGACGCACCACGCCCATGGACGCATGCATGCAGCTGCATCCTTTTTACACTAAAAATAATGTTTTCTCCCCCTGACAGCGGGGATCGACCAGCTACATCTTCGCATGCAAGGAAGTGCGTCCTTATTACAGGCAAAAAATGATTCTTTCCCCTGACAGCTGGGACCCACCAGCTATATCTTCGCACGTAAGGAAGTGCGTCGTTATCCTCCCTGAAAGCTAGGACCCACCCGGTCGAAGCTTATGTAGCGTTGTCTGTGTACATACCGGTCGATCGGTATGTCTGCCACGATGAAACCGTGGCTGAATAAGGAACGGTAGCAGTTCAGGTAGTCCAGTCAAAACCGTGTACACGTACGTACAGCCAAATGCCAAAAAATATGGCCACGTATGTACATATTGGCAGGGTCTCGAACATGTACTCGCGCATATGTACGACCAGGGCTCGTGTACATGGAGAGGCCACGGACGGCAGCAACGACGTCCTGTTCATCGGAAGCCAACCTGCTCGGTCGAAACGGAGAAACTGCGTCATGTTCATGGGGAGGCAACGGAATGCATCGTGTTCATCGGAGGCAATGGAATACGTTGTGTTCATCGGGAGCCAACCGACTTGGACGAAACAACCGAAATGAGGTCTGGCATACCGCAGAATGGAGGAAACAGGCCTTCTGTTCGACCGCGTACGGTCAAAATGGGGTCCTGTTCATCGGAACGGGTCAGGCGTACCGCAAAACGGAGGAAACGGACTTGTGTTCGACCGCGTATGGTGGAAACGGGTTTATGTTGATCGGGAGGGGTATGGCGTACCGCAAAATGGAGGAAACGGACTAGTGTTGGAGCGCCTACGGTCGAAACGGGGTCCTGTTGATCGGGAGGGGTGTGGCGTACCGCAAAACGGGACTCCATGGGCTACTGTTCATCCACCGTCGACTTCCTCTAGCCTCCACCTGCTACTATTCATCCTCCGTCGAGTTCCTCTAGCCTCCACCAGCTATTGTTCATCCATGGGGTCCTGTTCATCCAGCCTCCCCGGCTACTGTTCATCCAGCCCTCCACGGGGTCCTGTTCATCCAACCTCCACTGGCTACTGTTCAACCAGCCTTCCACGGGGTCCTGTTCAACCAGCCCCTCCCCGGGGTCCTGTTCAACCAGCCCTCCATGTACGGGGTCCTGCACCGGCTATTGTTCATCCACCCCCACGCCTCCTCAATCGGGGTCCTGTTCATCCAGCGGCAACGGCCTCTACTACCACGGGATCCTGTTCATCCAACCCTCACCGGGAACTGTTCAACCAACCCCCACCGGGAACTGTTCATCCAATCCCCACCCGGAACTGTTCATCAAGAGGTAACTTCGATCGGCTTCAATGAGCAGTAGTAGCGAAGGAATCACTTGGGTTCAGTTAACAGCAAGGGATCGATCGGGGTTCAGTAACGTAGCTAGTGCAATCGCTCGGGTTCAGTGAGATCCCAACGCCTCGCTCGGGTTCAGTTAGAGCACAATGCCTAGCTTACACACGCGCGTACGTGTACGAGAGAAACGCGCAAACCTTCGTGCATCGCTCGTCCCTGACCACCCACCGTAACCGGGAACTCCCCGATAATTTCCTCATCCTCACTTCTACCATGATTTTTCCATCATGGACGGCCAAAAGAATGTCATGTAGCTGCGTCTCCGGCCCGCCCAGGACGAAAAGCCCATTTTTTGTCATGATTTTTTGTCATAGAAGTAGGAGCCCAACAAATCTATGATGATACCGCGTTTTGTCACAGTTATCGTCATAGAAGTGTCATAAGCTTGACATGAAAAAAATTCTTTCGGCCCAAAATGTCACGGATGTGTCTTTTTTTGTAGTGTGGAAAATCCAGTAGATTTCTGATGTTGAGTTCGGGGTGGTGTTTCCCTCTAAGGGGAGTCTGAAAATAATGGCCTCGTGTTCCAGCTTTACCTTGCCTCTGAATCAAGTGGTGGTGTTTGTTAAGGCTGATGTTGGTGGTGATCGTTCGGCTAGTTCTCTCTCTGAGGTGTGGGTTCTGTGTGATGATGTCCTGTCTGGTATGTGTTCCTATCGCTTCCTCTTGGCAGGTGAGCTGATTGGGAAGCCTATCGGGGTGGATCTGGCCTCGCTGGACCATCTTGGGCCGGTGAGGATGAAGGTCTGGTGCTTGGAGCCAGCCCATGTTCACAGCTTTGTGGATGCCTTTCCTTCCTCTACTGCCTATCAGATTAGGGTTTGGGTGGATGGCATGGCGGCACACCAATCTCCTCCACCCAAGCCCTCTTAGCCTGGTATGTGGGATGGTGATAGTAATGCAAGAGGTGATAGTAACTTGGGAGATGACTCGGCGAACCCTTTCGCTGCTTCTAAATGGGAGGCGGTTGGATCTGAGGGTCATGGTCTGTTCAAGTATGGGCCTCCTAGTGCTGGTACCGCCAAAGAAGGGGCAGTTGCTCCCCCGTCCGGTGCTGGTGGTATCCCCACCTTAGTGGTTGCTGTCCAGGGTGGGGCTAGGGATCCGGACTTGGGATCCCTTCTATAAGGTGTGCTCTAATGATCCCGCTCGTCCATCGTCTCCATCCCTCTCTGGGATAGTAGGTGTTCCTCCTTCCCCGTCTCCTGCTATCCCGAGGCCTATCTGCGCTAAGAAGAAATCCTTTGTGAAGAAGTTCTCTGCCAAGAGTCGCGCGTCTTATGGCGCCAAGCAATAGATAACTGGCATGTGCAGGAGGCTTAATGCAAATCTCCACGTGGCGTCCAACGATGGTTCGGCTGCTGTCGTGGCTTCCCCTCCCATGGTGTGTTCTCCTCCCATCCTCCGTTCGCTCACCGGTGTCCACTGCTCGTAACAGTAGGCATAATAGGGACAGCGAGGATCCCATTTCGGAGCGGGCGACATGCTGTGCTGCTGCTAAAGATCTCTACCCCCCAGGTAACCCCCTAGGCCTTCTCCCATTCAGCTGGTTTTGCCATCTATTCCTGATAGTCATTTGTTGAATGTTCTTTCGGATGTTGGGATTCCTTTGGATAGTAATGTGGGTTCCCCTACTTCTTTGCTTGCTCTGGTTCGTGTGAATGAGGTTGCTCAGGCTGCTATTGCCAAAGCTAAGGAAACGACAGGCGGAAAGCTAACATCTTCCTCCGAGGCAGGGACAATTCCGACGGGGCGGGTGGTGGCCTGCCCCCTCGACCACCATGAAACGGGCCCACTCTAAGCGCTCTAAGTCCTGTGTTGCTTCGTGCAGGTCTAGCCTTCGCATCAAAATTTTATTCTTAAATAAAGTCTATTTTCTAGAATATTGGGGTTTTCGGTGCTAGGGGGCGTCGAGACCAAATCCGTGACCTAGTTCGTGCTATTAATGCTTTTTTTGACACCTGAAACAGTAGGAGACGCTCCTACCGTGTTAAATTAAAGTATCAAAAAGGTCTTACAGTCATAACCTTACATCCATCGCCATGATAAAAGTTGGGGGGTAAGATAAACAAAAAACAAAGGAAAACTAAGTTAGGAAATACTAATTATAAAAGAGCTCAGAAAGGGTTTATGTTTTTCTCCAACCCTATAGCAAAGTAGGGAGAGATCTTCTTTGAGCCGAGCTAGGCATGAGGTTTTTGAAGGTATGATCGCTCTAAAGTGTTTGTTGTTTCTCTCTTTCCAGATGCTCCAAGCAGCCTGTAAGAAAATTTCCATGAACATGGGCCTTGTCCATGTGGATTTTGCATTTTCTATCCATTGAAGTCTTGTGTCTTGTAATCTCCAGTTGATGACAATGTGCGACCAGCATTGCAAGCTGAATGGACATGTGAAGAAGAGGTGTTCTAGGGTTTCCTCGATTGGTGAATCACATAGGAGGCAGTTGTAGTTATCTCCAATGTGTAATGCCTTCTCTTGAGCATATTTCTTGTGTTGAGTCTGTCTGAGAGGAGAAGCTAGCCAAAAACTTTGATTTTCATGGTCACTTTTGATTTCCAAAGCCATGTGTATGATTGATGAGCACTGATCTCTCTGAAGTAGTGTGATTAGTATCGCTTGGCTGTGTACTCTCCATTACCCCAAATACATGTCCATTTGTCATTCCCCTGGGTCAAGTTTACTGGGATCATTATTTGTTGCAGCTCTATTAGTTCTGTATGTGCTTGCTCCAAGGGTGATGTTAATGGTGACTTGGCTTGTCTTATCGAAACTTTCAAAGCTTCTTTCTCTATGAGTTATCTTCCATTGCTAGTGTTGATCATTTTGTGTGGAGATGTTTGCCTGCCTCTGATCATTAAGGTGGTATTCTTATTGGAGCCAAGTTGGACTTTTTCGATTTCGTTGCTTTTGATCATGGCATTTTCTGGGCCAGCATGCTGGTGCTTCACAAAAGTGTGAATGTGCTTTGGGAGATCTTAGTTGTGTACGGGCCAGCTGACCATTTGCTTTCTTCTCAGTTCTTGGACGAGCTCACAACTAAAATTGATTCATGCGACCTCCCTCTACTTATTGGGGCTGATTTTAATTTTCTTAGGTCCCCGACTGACAAGAATAATTCTAATTTCTCATGGCCTTTAGTTGATTCCTTTAATGACTTCATTGTGATTGTGCTTTGCGTGAAATCCCAAGGTCAGGCTCCCGTTTTATGTGGTGTAATTATCAATCTACCCCGATTTGCTCTGTGCTTGATCGCGTTTTCACCTCTCATGTGTGGGATATGTTGTTCCCGCGGGCTTTTTTGACTGGCCTTCCCCATGTTGGGCCTTATCATTCTCCCCTAGTGTTGTACTTGGGTATTCTTTCTTCGATTGGGACCTCTAGATTTCAATTTGATGCATATTGGTTGCAAGTGGCGGGTTCTGTTATCTGATTTCTGGTAAAATCACTTCCATCCTGACATCTAGGACTCATTCATTTTGTCCCATGGATGACTAGCATTTCTGTTCGTACCAACTTAGGAAATTCCTCATGTGTTGGGGTCATAACAGGGCGGCGGAGGCCCGGAAACATAAGCATGATCTGATGGGTCATGTCAGCGTGTTGGATGCGGTTGCTGACGCTGGTGGGCTGTCGGCCACGGCCTGGCAGCAACGTTATGTTCTTGAGGCTGCCCTCATGCAGTTGCGTATGATGGCTAAAAATTACTGGAAGCAACATGGCACGATCAACTGGATTCTTAAAGGGGACTCCCTAACTTCTTATTTCTTTGCGATCGCCAATGGTAGGTGGCATCGTTGTGCGATTAATAGTTTGTTGATTGATAGTGTAAGGGTTTCTGACCCAAGCCTCATTCTCGATAATGTCCAACACTTCTTCACTTCTCTTTTGGCTGTCAGGCCGGTTTCAGGTTTTGTGATATCTCCTTCTCTATGGGCCCAGGCTCGTAGGGTTTCGGAGTTGGAAAACCGCGCCCTTACCCTCTTTCTTCTAAGGAGATTGAGGATGTGATTAACTCTGCTAACATGAATTCCACTTCTGGACCGGACGGGTTCTCCATCTCTTTCTTTAGGAAATTCTGGCCAGTGTTGCGCCAATTGGTGTGTGCTAGGATTCAAGGTTTTGTTTGGGGACTGTGGCCATTTCTAGACTTAACTATTCTATCCTGTCGCTCACCCTTAAAGACAAGGGTACTGATTCTATCTCCCAGTTCACCCCATTGCTCTCATTAACAATTGGCAAATTCCCTGCCAAAGGTTTTGCCACGCGTCCCTCCTTGGTGGCCCATCGTGTCCTTAGCCCTACCAAGACTGAGTTTGTTAAGGGGCGTTATATTCTTGATGGTATTTTATGCCTTCATGAGACTGTTCATGATCTCATGGTTAGGGATGGTCGGGCCATCATTCTCAAGCTTGACTTCAAGAAGGCATACGACTCTGTTATTTGGGACTTCCTTCGTCAGGTCCTTACTGCTAAGGGCTTTGATGCTGCTTATGTGCATCGATTGATGCAGCTCGTGTACGGTGGTCACACTATAGTGGCGGTTAATGGTATGATTAGCAAGTTTTTTTGCCACCGGTAGGGGGCTTAGGCAAGGGGACTCGGCATCCCCGCTGCTTTCCAATTTTGTTGCCGATGCCCTATCATGTATGCTGGATCGAGTTGTGGTTGTTGGCCACATTTCTTATGTTGCTTCTCACCTTTTACCACAGGGTATTACGCACCTCCAATATGTTGATGACACTATTATTATGGTTGAACTCAATGACGCTTGTCTTGCCCATCTTAAGTTTCTTCTCCTCTGTTTTGAGGCCTTGTCGGGGCTGAAGAATAACTTTTCTAAAAGCAATGTGATTGTGACAGGAGTTTCGGAGACTGAGACCATGCGGGTGGCTCAACTTCTGAACTGTAGTCTAGGCTTGTTTCCTTTCAAATACTTGGGCCTTCCTATCTCTCCTCACCAGCTGTGCGCGAAGGAATTTCGGCCTCTCGTTACCAAAGTGGGAAATATGGTTATGCCATGGCACGGCAGGTACAATACTTCCGCCTGGAAAGTTTGCCTTACTAATGCGTGCCTCACCTCTCTTCCTATGTTTACTATGGGCTTCTATCGCCTCTCCCAAGCACCCATGATGGTTTTGACAAGCATAGAGGTGCCTTCTTCTGGAACGCTGCAGACAACAAACGAAAATATGGGCTTGTGAAGTGGAAGGTTATTTGCAGGCCCAAAAACCTAGGGAGGTTAGGCATCCTGAACACTTCGGTTATGAACCAGTGCCTCGTTATCAAGTGGTGGTGGAGGATCATGATGGCTACCAGTGGCACCCTTTGGTTTGATTTGTTGAAAGCTAAATACTTTCCCACTTGTAGCCCGATGTTTGATTCGGCTTCCTGTGGGTCCCAATTTTGGAAATATTTGGTTAAAGTTCATGATGTTATCCGTAATAATGTTAAGTTTTTGGTTAGAGATGGTAAGTCTACCTGTTTTTGGTTGGACTGGTGGTCCGGTGACTCTCCTTTAGCTGTTTCCTTCCCTGTGTTGTTTTTGTATTATCCTAACCCTGAGATCTCAATCTTTGAGCTCTCTTGTAATGATTGGGACCTGGGTTTTCGGAGGTCTCTTTCACCTTGGGTGACTGACACCGCCTTGCTGCCGTGTTCCCTACACTCTCGGAGGAGGTAGGATTCTATTGCCTAGCCTCATGCGGCGTCTGGAAGGTTTTCGGTTAAATCTCTTTAAGCTCATCTTATTTCTGGCCCGCCTACTTCTAGATTCAAGTTGATTTGGGAGGCAAAGATGCCTCCCAAAATCAAGATCTTTCTCTGGCATGTCTTTAGGGGTCGGCTGCCCTGGGTCGATCAAATTCGGAAGCATAATGGTCCTGGCTCTGATCGGTGCTCTCTCTGCTATGAACTGGAGGATGCCAACCACATCTTTTTGGTTGTGTTCTGGCTAAGCTGGCTTGGTGTTGCATTCGGTCTTGGCTTCATTTTCCCTAGGCCCCCAACTCTTTTACGAGCTCCATGAGCTGTCCTCCGGCTTACAGGGCCGAGCTAAACGCGTGTTTTGGGTTGGCTTGGGCTCATTGTGTTGGGCTTTATGAACCACCAGGAATAAATTGACCATTGAGGGCGTTTTCCCTACTGATTTCCTGTTTAAAATGTCTTATCTTTTTGCACAATGGAAATCATCGACTAAACCTGCGGATCAGGACACTCTAGAGATGCTGATTTCTAAAGTACAGGCTTCTGCCAATCTTCTAGCGTCTCAAGCTGATGGTGTTCATTCTCAAGATTAGTGTCATCTCCCTCTGAGCTCTAGGGGTTCGTTGTTGGCGTGCGCGCCCTTTCGTTTTGTTACTTTGCCTAGGTCTGCGTACCCTGTTATGTTTGGCTTATGCGCCGGTGGCTTATGGCATGTACTGTACTATCGTTCTCTGGTTGTGGTGACCTTGACGTTGTTTGGTTCTCTGTCGTGTGGCTTTATTTATTAAGTTGGACATATGTCTTTTCTCTAAAAAAAAATAAGTAAGTCCACACATGGGGCAGATCGAGATAGTTCAAAACTACTTCCTCCATCCCATAATATAAGAGCGTTTTTTACACTAGATATATTATGGGACGGAGGGAGGAATTGTTGTTGCTGAAGTGTAAGGCAACAACTTTGTCTCTTCGATTAGGTTCTGGCAACATGGTGAGCAGGCTATCTCCACCCATGGCAGATCATTCTGATGGTTTAAAGCTGGGGACACAACCACCAGATTTAGGAGCCGGACTCACAGACATCACTGTTTCCAACTTCCAAGCTCTTCTAACCAACATAATTAACACAAAGAGATGAAAAAAATAACACATCACCAAATGTTTATACAAAGATTCTGAACTGTAGTCAACATCCATTTTAACGCAAACATTGACCCAACCCCATGATCATAAAGCAGATACACAATTTTAGCTCCGTTTGCCATCATGATCTGGCAAAAAAAAAGGGAAACAAAATTTGAGCATGCAACTGAAATTCAGAATTCCACTCATTGTTCCACAGAAATTTGAGGCAGTGTAGGTACCTGATCTAAGTCAGTGTTTAACAGAAGTACATTGACATTAGGAATCCATCAGAAAGGGTTGATCAAATCTGGGGGGCCCAAATAGGCCATTGATTAAGATGCCCACCTCCTCCTGCGACGGGAGTGCCTCTGCAGACCGGCATCAATTGTTGAAGAAGAACACGATCAGCAGGCATGGAGAAATTACCGAAAAAGGCTTTCGCCCCGCTTTATAAATAAAGCAACCACCAAGCACAACGTTCACAAGGTACCACTCGAAACACGAACACACCCAACACCACCGCACGAAGGTCCAACACAGACGCACAAAACACAACACACACGCAACATAGGTTCAGCTGTGGGCACAGCACAACAAGCCCAACAAAACACCCAGGGACGCACAGACAACAAGCGGCGGTGGTGACAGCGACGAAGACGCAGAGCTAATCTGGCTCAAGTGGTGGCGGAGGGAGCGGGGGAGCCAGTCGGAGAGCCATCGCGCTTGCCGAGTGATGATGGAGGTGATGGCGTCTCTCTCCTGGGCGGCTAAGCGGCCGCCAAAGCTGCAAGTAACTGCACCATTTGAACATAAGCGTCGTAGCACGACGAAGAGGGATACGCTGAATCACAAGTTTATTCCTAACAGTCCACAGCGTCCGTGCAAGGACCCGATGATCAGCCACCTAATGCGGCGTAATGCGTGGGGGGTCGCTTGGAGTTCGGCAAAGAGAGCAGGAAGTTGGTATGATCCCATCTTCCACCCACAATCTCGCGGAAACAGCTCCAAAGGAACTGCGCAGACACGCAGGTGAAGAAGATATGGTTCGAATCCTCTTCAGGCCCATAGAGTGGGCAGCGCCCATCCCCAGGGCCATTGTGTTTCAGAACCTCAACGCTAGATGGTAGGCGGCCACGAATCCACTGCCCCAAGAATATCTTAATCTTCAATGGGAGGCGAATCTCCCAAATAGATGAGAGCGCCTCATGACCGGGTGAGGGGGCGATGGCCAGATAGAGAGATTTGGTGGAGAATTGACCGGGCGGTTCAAGGCGCCATCTGGCGCGGTCAACGTCGGCCGTGAGATCCGGCTCATGGAGAGCCACACAGTCAAGCAATTCTGCCCGATCCGCATTCTCCGCAGGACCAAAAGGCCTTGAACGCGAGGCGCCTAAGGTCAAGAAGGGCGTTTGCCACGGAGATCTGGGGCCACCGCAATGGAGAACAGATCGGAAACCGGACGCCAGGGTGCGTCCCTCACCAGCGATCGAATCCGTAACAGCGTGGCGATGCGGACCCGATCTCAATCGAGGTCCCTATCCGGAGGACAGGAGGAGCTAGATGATGATTGCTAGAATCGGGATCCTCCGGCGTTGATGTATAGGCGAGTGGCTGTCCGCGGAGGTACTTCTGCTGAATAATGCGCAGCCACATGCCACCTTCGCCGTTGTTAATCCTCCAGAGCCACCGAGTCAAAAGGGCAATATTCATGTGTTTGGGGGACATGATCCCAAGGCCACCCTGGTCGCGGGGTTTACAGATCTCGGACCACTTGACCATGTGGTAATTCTGCTTATCACCCTCGCCGGCCCAGTAAAATCGCCCCTGAACGGTGGCAATCTCGTGATGAAGAGTCTCCGGAAGGCTGTAGAAGCTCATGATGAATAAGAGGAGGCTGGCGAGGGACAAGTTAATAAGGACCGTACGGGCCGCTTTTGAAAGCCACCGTCCCTGCCAGGGCTCGATCCGGTGTTGGAGCTTCCCCACCGTGGGGCGCAGCTCGGCCACCGTAAGCTCGGTGTCGCTAATGGGTATCCCAAGATAGGTCGTGGGGAAGCACCCAAAGTCGGCGATTAAGCCGATCCGCGATGCTCTGCCATTGCCTTGGGAGTAGCCCAAGATCATCACCTCACTCTTGTCGAAGTTGATCCTCGGGCGGACATCTGCTGGAAGCACAGGAGGAGGAACTTGAGGTTCGAGATATCACTCGCGGAGCCCTCCACCATGATTATCGTGTCGTCCGCGTATTGGAGAAGGGAGACCCCGTTGCCTCCAACAAGGTGCGGGACAATCCCCTTGATGTGTCCTGCCACCTTGGCCTTATCGAGGATGGCCGCCAGCGCATCAACAACTATGTTGAACAGGAATGGGGAAAGGGGGTCGCCCTGGCGGACCCCACAAAACGTGGGAAGAACGGGCCGATCTCCCCATTAATGTTCACCGTTGCCAGCGCCGTAAGAGACCAACTGCATAACTCTGGTCACCCATCTATCGTCAAACCTTTCCGAAGCAAACATTCCCGAAGGAAGGCCCACCGACCGTGTCATACGCCTTGTGGAAGTCCGGCCAGGAAGACTGCCTTGAGGTGTTTGGAGCGCACCTCATGGAGAGCTTTGTGGAACACTAGGACTCCATCAAGGATATAACGGCCCTGGATGAACGCTGACTGATCAGGGTGAGTGATCCGGTCAGCTATAGGGGCCACCCTAATGGCGTACCCCTTGGCAAGGATGCGGAAGATGACGTTAATCATCAGATCGGCGGAATTGCCGGATGTCCGAGGCACCCGGCACCTTAGGAATGAGCATGATTACCCCATAATTCAGCCGGCCGAGGTCAATGGTCCCAGCCATGAACTCGTCAAATAGGGCCATCACCTGGTTTGATCACCTCCCGGAAGGACTGAAAAACTTCACCGAGGCCATCCGGGCCAGGGGCCGAGGAGGAGTTCATGCACATAATGGCTGCCCGGACCTCCTCCTCGGAGAACGGGGCCATGAGGGCCGCATTGTCCGCCGGCGAGACGCAGCAATGGGTAGGCCAAATGTCTTGCGCCAGAGCAAGACCTCCCCGAGGGGAGGCAGAGAATAGCAAAGATGAAATTAGCAAAGATGAAAAAGCACTGACTGCCCAACATCAGGTAAATCGCTGCTGAATTACAGGTTTAAGTTATGTCTGTTGGTGATCTGCTCGAGATGCTCTAAACAAGTCAACATGCACCTGCCTACATCAAAACAAATGATGAAATAGAAGATTCAAGATTCAAATATTTCCGCAAGCAACATGTGCGCCGCTGCACCTCACCTTCAGAGCAGCCCGTCCCCGTCTGGTTTACTCGTGAGCGAGTGAATGAAGGATTAGTTGTTCAAAGAACTAAGTCACGCTGCCATATTACAAATGAAGTACAAATAACAAGAGGACCTATACACAAACTATCAGATAAGACCGCTGATTACTTGAGCATCGATAGTTCACAAAACATAACATAATACTTACAATGCGTACACAAATAGCTGGATGATACGCTATTGCACAAGTAGTTGGATAACATAAGTTGGTTCTCGATACACTAATAAGTTGGAGATCTTTCAAAGCTAATTGATACATAAATACTAAGCACACTTCACCAAATCGAATGGACAGAATGAGCAGAGGTCTGGTTTTGGTATTGGTCTCTCGTTTCACACCTACTACTCATAATATCCTGGATCACACCTTGTCTGAATCTCCAAGTCCATGCACCCAGCCCTTTGTTGTGATATCTTCCTTCTCTGAAACAAGACGGGACCAAGCAACTGTAATCTCCACCTTAGCGCCGCCAAAGGTAACACTAGCCTGACTTATGAGACACGACTTAGCTTTGAAGGACACAACTTTTCGTTGAGAGAACCCACCAGAAGATGAGTAGGCCTGTAAGCTAACTTGTAAACTGCCTTGCATTTCTACAGAAACAACATTCCTTGACAGGCGAAGGTGACCACTCAAACCAGTAGGCATCATTCCTCCCCTACATGAATCGGACAAGACCACTTCCCCATTGATCTCACCTGACCGTGATGGCGCATAGCAAACAACTCTACCTCCATATTTGGAAGGCCATGGCCCCCCTTTGACACAGACACCCAAGATAGTGGCCTGGACCGACCTCTCAATCACCTCCAACTTTAACTCTGTTGTACAGAAGCAGTTCTCAAAGCATATGGTACCAATTCCTGTGGAGTAGCGCTCTGTACTAGTGATCAATGCTCTATCTCGAGCCGCTGTGCTGCCTCTTAGTTTCAGTTGGATTTCAAAGTCCACGGGATCCTCAAACACAATTGCACGGGAGGGGCCAGTCAAGCGCAAATAAGGATCCTGCAACCATCAACGACCACACCATTAGCTACTATAATCAACAAGAGGGAACAGAGGCCGGCAGGCAAGTATCAACACAAATATCCAAGAGAAAATACAGAGTACACATACGTCTTCTTTGATTGTCTGGTACACACTCCTATCGCGAGCAAAGAGAAGGTTGCGGTTGTGATCCACGGCGTCACGTGCTGCAACCACGCCATACACAGACAATGGCCAGCGCAAGCCGCCTTTTATTTCAGAGATTTTGATGGAGAAGACCTGCAGTGTAGGCGCGACTGTCCCAGGGTCTGATGGGTCACTGCCAGGTATCAAATTTGTGAAGTGCATGGAGCTCACTGTCGCTGCATGGGTCACACCCAACCAAGGGAAGCGTGTGTTCGAAATATTTCTAACATGAACAAGCAGTACCAGATATAAGATGCTAATAAGGTAAATCCCTTGCCTTCCCTTGTACCCCCTCTGTAAACTAATAGTGATCTAAACGCTCTTATATTAGTTTACCAAGAAAGTAAAAAGAAAGATGATTGAAGGTACAAAAAAAAAAGAGGATGTAAGCAAAAAACAAGTGAGGAAGGAAGTACTGTACTCACTCATGTCTCGGAAGGAACCGTAGCCTTCGAATCCCCAGCTAGACTTCCAGATCCTAATGTAGCGAGCGAAATCCGCCTTCTCTGCGGCCATCTCCTTGGCCTCCATGGCTAATTGTGTGGGTGATTTGCCTCTGTCCATCTCATCAACGCCCTCATCACTTATGTTGGGATCTCCAGGTTCCTTGTCCTCGTGACCACTATCAGAATCAAAATTACTGCCATGCAACAATGCGAGGGGGGCTCGCGAATTTGACCTCTCACTCTTCTTCAGTGTATCCTCCCTGCGTTTCCCCTTCTTCTCGCGAAGGCGACGGCGATCCGGAACCCTACTCTCGGTCGCAGGGCCGCAAGAAAGAACTTCACACGGCTGCTCCATCAACTTGCAGGGTTTCCCTTCCTTCTCTATCACAGGGGGCGTCCTCGCCTCGACTTTTTCTCCGCCGCCGCTCGCTTTTTAGTGGTGAGATCTAGCAACCAGGGTGAGCCGCCGCCCGCCGCCCGCCGCCGCTTAGGGTTTGTATAATAAAGACGCGCTTCGTCGGGCTGGGATAGTTTTATTCCTCCTCACGACCACGCCCGGCCTCGGATATTTGAAGGCGAAAATTGAAATCCTTTTTTTAGGGGAAATCCTTTTTGGTCACGTATCCGGAAAAACCAGCGAGCAGCGAAAATCTGAAAACTTGTGTTATGGGCCTTAGAGCAACTCATCCCTAGAAAAACATAGCCGGCCCTTATAAGTCCAGCCGTTTTACATGACATACTGTTTTTCGGCCCAAGAAGATCCAAGGAAAAACCTTATTACCGCATTCTGCGGTGGCAGGTTGTCTACCTATCGCACATGTTCGATGGTGCATGGGCCGGTCCAGTTAGCTCTTTTTTACATAGGATCATTTCCCGGTTTTGGGAGCTTTCTGGATGGTCCTGGTTGGTTTTGGCAACCTTCTTGAACTGGGTTTTCAGGTTTTCTTTGTTTTTCCTTTTTCTTTTCTTATTTTCCTAATTTTTTCTGTTACTTTTACTTTTTTGGTTTTTATTTCATTTTTCTTTGTTCTTTTTTATTCAAAAAAGGTTCAAAATATTCAAAAAAATATTGGTATTTTCAAAAAAATATTCTCAAAATTCAAAAATTGGTCATGTTTTGTAAAAATTGTCACGTTTTGCAAAAATTGTTCATGTTTTACAAATTTTTCAAAGATTTCAAAAAATCTCCAGGTTTCAAATTTATGTTCATGTTTCTAAAAAATGTTCACACTTCTAAATTTGTTCGGGATTTTTGAAATTGATCTATGTTTCAAAATTGTTGTGAAAATTCAAAAAAATGTTCGTGCTTTAAAAAATTGTTCATAAATTCAAAAATGTTTGTATTCTCGAAAAACGTTTGGGAAATTCAAAATTGTTTGATTTCATAAAATTGTTTGCTTTTGTGAAAAATTGTTCGTACATTCAAAGAATTACTAAAGATTTGAAAATTGTTTGGGATTTTGCCAAATATTGTTAAGTCTGATACTGTCGTTATTCTTGTAGTGTTCCGCTGATTTTCTATCCACAGAGCTGTTCGACCATAGTGGTTAGCAACAAGCTTGCACAAGTAGGGAGTGTTGTGTTCGATTCCTAGCCACCGTGTGAAACCCTTTTTATCATTTTCACCCTCGTATTCGCGGTGGACTGAATGGGCCGACCCAGTTGGCACATCATGTGCGATGGGGCTTGTATTTGCCGCAGAATGCGGTAAATAGGAGCTCCCGCAGATCCGGTCAAGAAAAACATCTTGTAGGCCCATATCATCCCAACTCCGCCACTATATTTACCGGATAGATGTCGATTTAGGGTTCCTATCCGGCACTTCTACCACCTGCCTCCGCCGCAATCCCACTATATTTACCGGATAGATGTCGATTTAGGGTTCCTATCCGGCACTTCTACCACCTGCCTCCGCCGCAATCCCACCTTCTCTGGCAACGTGCACGCACACGCCTGTTTATAGCACATCAATGGCCCGCGAAGGTCATGGGTGTGAACCCGCGATGGCCGCGATGGTCTGCACAAGCATGTTGGAAATATGCCCTAGAGGCAATAATAAAATGGTTATTATCATATTTTCCTGTTCATGGTAAATGTTTATTATTCATGCTAGAATTGTATTGACTGGAAACTTAAATATATGTGTGAATACATAGACAACACTGTTGTTGGGGAACGTAGTAATTTCAAAAAAAATTCCTACACACCTGCAAGATCATGGTGATGCATAGCAACGAGAGGGGAGAGTGTTGTCCACGTACCCTCATAGACCGAAAGCGGAAGCGTTATGACAACGCGGTTGATGTAGTCCTACGTCTTCACGATCGACCGATCCTAGTACCGAACGTATGGCACCTCCGCGATCTGCACACGTTCAACTCGGTGACGTCCCACGAACTTACGATCCAGTAGAGCTTCGAGGGAGAGCTTCGTCAGCACGACGGCGTGATGACGGTGATCATGAAGCTACCGGCGCAGGGCTTCGCCTAAGCACTACGACGATATGACCGAGGTGGATTATGGTGGAGGGGGGCACCGCACACGGCTAAGAGATCAATGATCAACTTGTGTGTCTATGGGGTGCCCCCTCCCAATTTGGATTGGGCTTGGGGGGCGCACCCCCTCCTTCGCTCCCTTCTCCTCTCTCCCACTAGGGCCCAATAAGGCCCATATACCTCCCAGGGGGTTCCGGTAACCTCCCGGTACTCCGGTATATTCCCGATCTCACCCGGAACCATTCCGATGTCCAAATATAGTCGTCCAATATATCGACCTTTATGTCTCAACCATTTCGAGACTCCTCGTCATGTCCGTGATCATATCCGGGACTCCGAACTACCTTTGGTACATCAAAACACATAAACTCATAACACCGATCGTCATCGAACGTTAAGCGTGCGGACCTACGGGTTCGAGAACTATGTAGACATGACCGAGACTCATCTCCGGTCAATAAACAATAGCGGAACCTGGATACTCATATTGGTTCCTACATATTCTACGAAGATCTTTATCGGTCAAACCGCATAACAACATACGTTGTTCCCTTTGTCAAAGGTATGTTAATTGCACGAGATTCGATCGTCGGTATCTCAATACCTAGTTCAATCTCGTTCTGCGGCAAGTCTCTTTACTCGTTCTATAATGCATCATCTCATAACTAACTCATTAGTTACATTGCTTGCAAGGCTTATAGTGATGTGCATTACCGAGAGGGCCCAGAGATACCTCTCCGAGCAATCGGAGTGACAAATCCTAATCTTGATCTATGCCAACTCAACAAGTACCATCGGAGACACTGTAGAGCACCTTTATAATCACCCAGTTACGTTGTGACGTTTGGTTGCACACAAAGTGTTCCTCCGGTATTCAGGAGTTGCATAATCTCATAGTCATAGGAACATGTATAAGTCATGAAGAAAGGAGTAGCAATATACTAAACAATCAAATGCGAAGCTAACGGAATGGGTTAAGTCAATCACATCATTCTCTAATGATGTGATCCCGTTAGTCAAATGACAACTCATGTCTATGGTTAGGAAACATAACCATCTTTGATTCAACGAGCTAGTCAAGCAGAGGCTCTGTTTGTCTATGTATTCACACATGTACTAAGTTTCCGGTTTATACAATTCTAGCATGAATAATAAACATTTATCATGATATAAGGAAATATAAATAACAACTTTATTATTGCCTCTAGGGCATATTTCCTTCAACTGTGTCCCTAGTAAGCCTGTACTAGACTAGCTCGTTCATCAAAGATGGTTAAGGTTTCCCAACCATGGGCCTGAGTTTTCATTTGATAACGGGATCACATCATTAGGAGAATGATGTGATGGACAGACCCAACACGTAAGCTTAGCATCAGATTGTTTAGTTATTTGCTATAGCTTTCTTCATGTGAAGCATCAGTTCCTTAGACCAGGAGATCATGCCACTCCCGGTTACCCGAGGAATGCCTTGTGTGCTATCAAATGTCACTTCGTAACTGGGTGATCATAAAGGTGCTCTACAGGTATCTTCGAAGGTGTATGTTGGGTTGTGTGGATTGAGACTGGGATTTGTCACTCTGTGTGATGGAGAGATCTCTCGGCCCTCTCGGTAATACAACATCATAAGAAGCTTCATGTACCTAATGAGTTTAGTCACGGGATCTTATATTACGGAATGGCAAAAGAGACTTGCCAGTAACGAGATTGAACTATGTATGGAGATACCGACGATCGAATCTCAGGCAAGTAACATATCGCTGGACAAAGAGAATCGCATACGGGATTGACTGAATCCTTGACATCGTGGTTCAACCGATAAAGATCTTCGTTGCATATGTAGGAATCAATATGGACATCCAGGTCTCGCTATTGGTTATTGACCGGAGAGAAGTCTCAGTCATGTCTGCATGATTCTCAAACCCGTATATAGGGTCGCACGCTTAACGTTCCGTAGCGCTAGGGTAGTGTTAAGATATTAATAGTGAAAAGTCCGAAGGTTGTTCAGAGTCCCGGATGGGATCCGGGACATCACGAGGATCTCTGGAATGGTTCGGAGGTAAATATTCATATATGGAAAGTTGTTATCGGGGTTCCGGAAAAAGTTTAGGTTTTTTCGGTATTGTACCAGGAAGGTTCTAGAAGGTTCCGAAGTGGGGCCCACCTGCTTTGGGGACCCACATGAACGTGGGTAGTGTGGAAAGTCCCTACAAACCTGGTTTGGTGCACCAAGATCCTCCCTTAATGGAATAGTATCCTATCCCGAAGGGATAAGATCAGGATCCCTAAAAAGGGGATAGCGATGTGTGGGGAATGAAAGGAGGGATTTTCTTCCTCCCCCTTTGACCAACGACCCTAGGGCCTTGGAGGGCAAGCCACCAGCCCCCTCCATGCCTATATGAAGGTGGGGAGGCATTGGGGGCAGCCCCCCTTTCGACGCTTGCCCGTTACCTCTCCCAACTCCTCCCACGTTTCACCGGTACGCGCTTGGCGAAGCCCTGCCGGAGTTCCACTGCCACCACCACCACCACCACACCATCGTGTTTGTTTAGATCGCATCTAACTCATCTCCCTCACTTGCTGGATCAAGAAGGAGAGGACACCGCCGATCCGTACGTGTGATAAACTCGGAGGTGTTGCACGTGCGGTACTTGGATCGGATTGGATCGCGACGCGAGTACGACTATGCCAAACACGATCTCTAGATTATTAACGCTTTCGTTCTACAAGGGCATGTAGACACCACTCCCCTCTCATTGTTATACATCTCCTAGATTAGATCTTGGGTGTTCGTTGGAATTTTTTGATTTTCATGCTTCATTCCCCATCAAAAGCATGCCCGGCATGGTGTCGAGGCCGGCAGCTCCGACCGGCCCTCGGTCGAGCCATGGCGCTCGAAGGAGACCAAAGAGCGTGGCACGCTCTCATGCAGCAGTGGACAAAAGGCGTGGAGCAGCTTTCATGAGGTTGGGACGTGCTTTGGCCACCACCAAGGGTCTCTGCGAGGCGTAGATCGAGCTCCACGCCGCAAAGGAGGCGGTGGACGACGATAAAGACGACGCCGCCGAGTAGCTCGAGGCGGCCAAGAAGGGGCATGAGCTCACGTGAGTTCTCTATCGGTTCAAGGCCAAGTTATACCTCAAGGACCAAAATTAGGTTTTACCTACTATGTTTTTAAGTTTGTATGTTTGAATGTAGGATGCACTCCGGTGAACTATCTGTTGGGGAACGTAGTAATTTAAAAAAAATCCTACACACACGCAAGACCATGGTGATGCATAGCAACGAGAGGGGAGAGTGTTGTCCACATACCCTCGTGAGCGATGGAAGCAGGCGTTATGAGAACGCGGTTGATGTAGTCGTGCGTCTTCACGATCCAAGTACGAGCATACGGCACCTCCGTGTTCAAAGACATCGCTCAGCTCGATGACGCCCCACGAACTCCGATCTAGCGAGCTTCATGGGAGAGTTCCGTCGACCTGACGGGCGTGATAGCGATGATGATCTTGCTACGGACGCAGGGCTTCGCCTAAGCACCGCTACGATATGATCGAGGTAGATTATGGTGGAGGGGGCACCGCACATGGCTTGGAACAAGCAACTTATGTGTCTTGGGGTGCCCCCCTTGTCGGTGTCAAAACCGGGGGATCTCGGGTAGGGGGTCCCGAACTGTGCATTTAAGGTCGATCGTAACAGGAGACAGGGGACACGATGTTTACCCAGGTTTGGGCCCTCTCTATGGAGGTAATACCCTACTTCCCGCGTGATTGATCTTGATGAATATGAGTATTACAAGAGTTGCTCTACCGCGAGATCATAATGGCTAAACCCTAGAAGTCTAGCCTGTATGACTATGGTAATGAGTATCTCTCTTTCGGCCTAAGTCCTCCGGTTTATATAGACACCGAGAGGATCTAGGGTTACACAAGGTCGGTTACAAAGAAAGGAATCTATATATCCGGTTGCCAAGCTTGCCTTCCACGCCAAGGAGTGTCCCATCCGGACACGGGTGCAGTCTTCGGTCTTCGTATCTTCACAGCCCATCAGTCCGGCCCATGGCTAACAGGCCGGACGCCCGAGGACCCCTTAGTCCAGGACTCCCTCAGTAGCCCCTGAACCTGGCTTCAATGACGAGGAGTCCGGCGCGCAGATTTTTCTTCGGCATTGCAAGGCGGGTTCCCTTTTTCGAACTTCAAGATAGTCTCTAGACGGATGATTGTATCCAGACCTGTAACACACATCACACACAACCGCAGAGAGAATATAATATTACACGAGTCCAATCCACTGACAACTTTTTATAACATGACATCACATCTGTCCGGTCATAATTTCGAACCGTTTTTCGTCTGCCGCTCCATGTTCCGAGACGCGGTTGTCATTGGCACGTCTTGTCAAAGCAGAGATCGTGTCCCCTTATTGCGGGGTTCTCATCAATACGGGTAATGGGTAACCCAACCGTGTTGTTTATACAGCCCTTGGGAATAGGCGAGTTTTAAGGCGAGTGAAGAGGCGCTTGATATTTACGGCCCTTTATAAGGGGATAAGAATTCGCCCTTATCCACTCACGCCTTCCCCTTTCCTCTGCCCTTCCATCCTTGAGCTCCAGCACGCAAGCCCCCATCTTTTTTCATCTCCGAAAAGCACCTGACCATGTCTGGATCCGGAGGTCAAGGCAAATGGATGGTCTCCTCCGTCAAGGAGAAAGACATCGCCGAGCTTCGGGCGGCCGGGTATTTGGCGAAGGAAATCGCCCACCGTCTTCCAGCCCAGGGGCAAGTCGTCCCTACGCCGAAGCCCAACGAGAGGGTGGTATTAATCCCTCATTTTCTCCGCGGGCTAGGGTTTCCACTCCACACTTTCATCCGCGAGTTGATGTATTATTACGGGATAGACTTCCATGATCTATCCCCGAACTCTTTTCTCAACATCTCGGCGTTCATCGTCGTGTGTGAGGCCTTCCTCCGCATTCAACCCCACTTCGGGTTGTGGCTCAAAGTTTTCAACGTGAAGCCGAAGGTAGTGGACGGCCAGCACGCGGAGTGCGGAGGAGCCATGGTGAGTAAGCTGGCCAATGTCTCCTGGCCAAAAGGCACTTTCATGGAGACTGTCAAGGAATGGCAAAAACAATGGTTCTACATCACAGAACCCCGCGGCACAAACTGGGCCGCGGCTGCCGAATTTAGCTCCGGCCCTCCCATGCGACTCACCTCCTGGGTCGAGAAGAGCCCGAACTAGTGTTCGCAAGACGAGCTGATAGCGCTGCAGACGCGCGTTCAAAGCATGGTGGACAAGAATGTCAAACTTGTCGATGTAATCCAGGTGATGCTAGTTTTTCGGATTCTCCCGTGCCAAAGCCGAAGCCTCCCGCTATGGAAGTTCAATCCGAAGAAGCACCATACCCTGAAGGGGCTCTTCGAGACCACTCACGAAGATGCCTGGAAATTGCTCTTCAAGGGCAACGAGATACCGCCAGCCACGGATTCGGACCGTGGACACGACATTAACCACCCCGCTAGCGAGGTGAGTTTCCAACACATCCTCTACTTGTCTGTTCTAAGGAAGATATCCGAACCTTCACCGTCATTGCTTTTCCAGGAATGGATGAAGAGGGCAAAGCGGATCCAGTGTCCGGCTCCGCTGCCTGAAGAACCAGTCATCCCGCGTTTGGCGAAGATGCTGGTGCCGGCGCCCTATAAGGCGCCGGAGAATAAGGCCAAGGGGGTCCGGAGTGGCCCCCGTCGCAAGTGCGCTTCCGACGAGACGTCCGAAGACGAGACCCGCTCCTCCGCCGCCGAAGATGGCGACGAGGAGGAGGAGGAGGAGGAGAACAACCCTCCCCCTGACGAGGGAAGGAAGAAGAGGGCAGCCTCCACAAACCTGGAGGTGGGGACGCCCGAAAAGGGGAAGTGCTCTTTTGCGGACAAACCCGCGTGGGACGTCGACAGCAGTCCGGAGCGACACCCCCGCCCCAAGCCTCAAGCTGCTTCGTAAGTGCTATGACTCCCGCATACCCGTATCTCCAGCCTCTCCATTTCAATGTATTGACATGGTTAATCATGCTATCGCAGTCCGGCCCACAACAGTTCCCAGCGATCCTCCTCAAGAGGTTCGTTGGACTCAAAGGAGATGGCCAGTGAGACACCGCCAGCCGCCTACTCTCCCAAGGCCAAAGGGGACGACGAGGTGCTCTCCCAACGGACCTTCCCAGGCCGGGGAGAGGATCAAGAGGCGCCCGAAGGCAAAGCCCCTGTTGCCGAACACCAGGGGGAACCAATCCCCCGGGAGACTGAGGAGGAGGGCCGTACTCAGTTCGGCCCTCAACCAGACTTGATTCTAGAGACCGATACGGCTCCGGAATCCGACAAGCAACCTCCTTCGAAAGAAGGGGGTATGCCTATTCCACCGGTGACCCCTGTCCAACTAGAGGCACCAGATGATCTACTGGAAGCGCTGCGAGGCGCTTCCATTGTAGATGAGCACCGTGTTCTTATGAGCACGGTGATTGAAAGGGTTAAGTCCATTAAGAGCGGACTAACCGAAGCCTGCAGCAGCCTGCTGACAAGTTTTGAGGTATGTGACGCAAAAGGAGAAAATCCCAATATAGACAGTAGCCCCTAAGACATTGTCCGGTGTTCGGAAAGAAAAGCCGGACAGAGGATCAATCCTTTTACTACAGGAAACTAACTAAATTTGTTTGGAATAAATATGCAGGCGTCGCTGCTGGCCGCGGCCTCACATGTTGTCGAAGTCTTCGATCTGAAGCGGAGGCTGAGGCCGAGGAGGAGCTCGGCCAGGTGAGGAGGCGGCTCCAGGAGAATCAAGGTATGTGAGAACCCGATAAATATTCAAAAAGAATAAAAAAATATTGACAAAAGTGTCATGATATGTATAGGAGCGACGACCAAGGTCGAGGCCCTGAAAAAGGCTCTGGGCGAAGCCGAGGGGAAGGCTGTCAAGGAGCAAGCAGCCCGTAAGAAGCTCAAGGCTCGGGTCAACGAGGTCCAACAAGAGCTCCATGACGCGGTGATGAGGTGTGAGACCTGGGAGCGTGATGTGTCGGCTAAAGAGGCTGAACTCTCCAAAGCTCGACAGAGCGCGGAGATGGCCCGGAACGAGGCCCAGGTCACCCTCCAAGAGATCCAGGAGGCGAGGAAGATTGCTGCGGGTAAGGCATTCAGTATGCAAAGCAAATATGCGAAAAGGAGTTATCTTTTGCTAACCCGGATTCGGAGTTCTCCAGGGGCTTTTGCTGATCTGCCGCGAAGTGTGTCCGACGCCGTGGAGTTCTTTCGAGCCGAGGAAGGGAGTTCCACGGAGAAGCTATTCTGGTCGCAGTATCTTGTGCCAGAGCATCCCGTGCCTTTCACCGATCAGCTGAAATAGCTGGTGGAGCTGCATAGGGTGGCCGAACTAGCCATGAAGGATTTGATAATACAGCTATGGCCAGCCGAAGCTATGCCCGGCAGCTACTTCGGACTCGTGAGGTGGATGGTGAGCGCCTGTCCTCAGCTAGATATCGTCAAGCGATCGGCCTGTATTGAAGGTGCTCATATGGCCTTCGCTCGTTGCAAAATGTGGTGGACGAAGATGAACGCTGTCGAGCTGGCCAGGGGGGCGCCAGAGGGCAAGGAGCACCGCACACCCGAGCGCTATTTTGCGGATGTCCTAGAAGGTCTCGCATTGTGGAAACGCAGTGTGGGCAGGCGAATGAATACATTCGTGTTGCCTTTGCCTTGTATGATGAAACAAAGTCAGTTTGTAATATAATTTTTGTTATGTTTTAATTTTTCCTCCTGTGCGACCGTGTTGTATTGAATCTGAGGGTTGGCCAGTCGTCGGCTTCTGCCTCCACGTAGGTAGTACGGGGGTGTTCGGATCTAAACAATCTTGATCCAATTGTATGGTCCTTGAAGGAGTTGTTTAGCGGAACGAACCAGGCAATCAGACTATGTAGCTTAAACGCTCTCACTTAGCCATAGGAGTTTTACAATAAAACATAGGCGCAGCCCATGGTTTTCCAACCAGAGTGCTATGAGCGTCTGATCGGGAAGTACCGATCCTTCGCGTAATGCGGGAGAAATCTCCAACGATTTGTGGCCTCCGAACAGCTAACCGGCTCCCGTTGTATCATGATAGTCAGTTTTAGGATTTCTCTACTGAGGTGCTCCTTTGGATAAACCAGGGCACAATTGCAGTAGTTCTCCCTTTACTACCTTACCCGATGTAGCGGAACGTAAGGTAGCAAGCACAGGAGCCGGGCAACCCAAATATTGACCAAATACATGATTCCGAGCCAATGCATATAATGCTAAATTCGGGGTGCCGAACTATACTATAAAGAGCGTTCGGACTTTGTTGCCGTATTGTGGGGCGCCTGGGAGCCCCTGGCAAATATGAAACATACCAAAGTGTACGGGTGCTAGAAGATAAGTTATTAAAGGGAAACAGAAAGAAAGCAGAGGTAATATCTTGGGCCCTTAAACTTGAGCCACAAACTGTTTCCTTTATAATTGGGTTAATGCGTCAAAGCGCGTTGATACAAATGGTGCGATAAGCAACTGATTGTTTAACATGCCACGACTAAAGGCGAGCTGCGTGTGGGTCCTGACAATAGGTAGAGTGGTCGTTTGAACTGACCTCTAGAGCTTTCCCTATACGTCTGTGCTTCTTGCCATCCTGGTGTTTTTATCCTTTGACAGGACCAGTAGTCGGATCGTCAAAGAAGGCCTATGCAAAATAAACCTGAAAAGGAAAAAGGAAATAGTGACAATATATGTGTGCCCGGGATCGGTTGAGCCGAACTGTGGATCACAAACCAGCTGTGTCTCCGTCGATGCCCATGGGATTTCTAGTGCGTAATTATGCACGCGTGGTATGAATGCCACTACCTGATCGGGGCTGGGGCGGAGGCCAAATTGCTAGTCGAGCTCTTGATGAGCCGCGCTGGCCTGGTGTAGCGTAGTCCGGACCCTCTTTACGATGTCCAGCGGCTCGGTCGCCGGATTACGGTTCTGCTTGAGATGGCCGCTCTGTGCTTCTGCTGCTAGGGTGGCGGTGTGCTCCTTTGTACGGAGGGAGCGTTCCGTGTTTCCGTTGACCGTTATGACGCCGCGTGGGCCGGGCATCTTAAGCTTAAGACAAGCATAGTGCGGCACCGCATTGAACCGAGCGAATGTCGTCCGTCGGAGCAGTGCGTGATAACCACTACGGAATGGGACGATGTCGAAGATTAACTCCTCGCTTTGGAAGTTGTCGGGGGATCCAAAGACAACCTCTAGTGTGATTGAGCCCGTACAGTGGGCCTCTACACCTGGTATGACTCCTTTGAAGGTAGTCTTCGTTGGCTTGATCCTTGATGGATTAATGCCCATTTTGCGCATTGTGTCTTGATAGAGCAGATTTAATTAGGCTGCTACCACCATCCATGAGGACGCGCGTTAGGTGGAATCCATCAATGATTGGGTCCAGGACTAGTGCGACTGATCCGCTATGCCGGATACTGGTCGGATGATCCCAACGATCAAAAGTGATCGGGCATGATGACCATGGATTGAACTTTGGGGCGACTGGCTCTATCGCATAAACGTCCCTTAGTGTGCGCTTGCGCTCCCTTTTGGGGATGTGTGTAGCATATATCATGTTCACCGTTTTGACTTGAGGGGGAAACTTCTTCTGTCCCCCTGTGTTCGGTTGCCAGGGCTCCTCATCGTAGTCCTCGCTTTGCGATCCCTTTTCCCTGTTCTCGGCGTTTAATTTGCCGGCCTGTTTAAAAACCCAACAGCCTCTGTTGGTATGGTTGGCTGGTTTTTCTGGGGTGCCGTGTATCTGGCACAGGTGATCGAGTATGCGGTCTAGGCTGGATGGTCCCTGATTGTTTCTCTTGTATGGGTTCTTCCGCTGACAGGACTTAGAGCCGTTGAATCCGGCATTAACTGTAGTGTCATCGGTATTATCACCATTGCTTCGGCGTTTGTGCCTGTTACGTCAGAGGTTGCAATTGTTGTTCTTAACCTCGGAGGGGTCTGCCTCGCTGGCTGTGTTTTTGCTGCGGGCCAACCAACTATCCTCACCCACGCAAAAGCGGGTCATGAGTGCCGTGAGGGCTGCCATAGATTTTGGCTTTTCTTGGCCGAGGTGGCGGGCGAGCCATTCGTCATGGATGCTATGTTTTAAGGCCGCTAGGGCTTCGGCATCCGGACAATCGACGATTTGGTTCTTTTTAGTTAGGAACCGAGTCCGTAACTTCCCGGTGACTCGGGCTGTTGAACTATGTGACTTAAGTCATCAGCGTCTGGCGGCCGAATATATGTACCTTGGAAGTTGTCGAGAAAAGCTTCTTCCAGGTCCTCCCAGCTGCCAATAGAATTCTCGGGTAGACTATTTAGCCAGTGTCGGGCTGGCCCTTTAAGTTTTAGTGGGAGGTATTTGATGGCGTGAAGATCGTCCCCGCGGGCCATGTGGATGTGGAGAATAAAATCCTCGATCCATACCGCGGGATCGGTTGTTCCATCGTATGATTCGATGTTTACGGGTTTAAACCCTTCTGGAAATTCGTGGTCCATCACTTCGTCAGTGAAGCAAAGAGGATGTGCGGCGCCTCTATATCGGGCCGCATCGCAACGTAGCTCTGATGGAGTCCGTCTGCGGTTTTCGGCTCGGGCGTGACTAGGTTTGTCACACCCGAATAGATAGATGTCCCCGTGCGTTAAGGCATGTCCCCGGGATCCGTAGATCGATCTTGTATGTCCTGCTCTACTGTCCAGGGTCTGCCGGAGGTCGTATGTACAACCCTGAGCTGTTTCGTCTTTATTTTTACGAGGCGGTGGGGCAGGCTGCTGTTCGGCCTGAGCTGTCGCTCTATCCCGACCACGTGGTGGTCGGTCTGCCGCACTGTCCCGACCGTGTGGTGGTTGATCAGCCGCATTACGCGAGGGAGGTATGAGCTCCGACACCTCTTCATGGAACTGGGGTAGCATCCTTCCCTGTGGATAACTCTTGGCTGGGCGTTTGAGGCTGTATTCTTCGGCCGCTAGGACATCAGTCCATCTGTTGACGAGCAGATCTTGATCAGCTTGAAGCTGCTGTTGTTTCTTTTTCAGGCTCCTTGCAGTGGCTATTAGCTGGCGCTTAAAGCGCTCCTGCTCTAGAGGCTCCTCAGGCACGATGAAGACGTCGTTGCCGAGGCTTGCCTCCTCCTCGGAGGGCGGATGGTAGCTACCATCCTCTGAGTCTTCTTCCATTGCCTGTTCGTCAGGGCTGAATTGCCCATCTTCCCAATGGTCTTGTTCGGCAGTTTGTTGATCGGGTTCTTCTGTGTCTTTGGCACCATCCGGAGTGTTATCGTCTCCTATGCCGGTGTTGTTGTCCCGGCTGCGACGGGATTTAGAGCGGCGCCGCTGACGCCGGCGATTTGGTTGTGTTTTAGGAGGGTCCTCCTTTGTGGGGTTTTCTTTGTCCTCGCCACTATTACTTTTCGGCGTGTCTACCATGTAGACGTCGTATGAGGAAGTAGCCGTCCATCGTCCGGTGAACGGCAGGTTTTGGGCCTCCTCGTCTCCGGCATCGTCGTCCATACCATCGATGTCTTCAGAGTCATAGTCAAGCGCGTCGGTTAAATCTTCGACAGTGGCTACGAAGTGGGTGGTGGGTGGGAAGCGAAATTCCCCTTCATCATCAGCCTCTAGTCCGAACCGGACATAATTCGGCTGTGAGTCCTCCACCAAGGACAAGTTCTTTAATGAGTTTAGCACATCGCCGAAGGGCGAGTGTTGGAAGATGTCTGCGGCGCTGAACTCGAAGATCGATAAACGATCAAGTTCGGCGTCCGCGGACTCACATGGTTCGGAACTTATAACCAGAGATGAGTCCGGAGTTCCGGTGGCACATGTATCTTGTGAGCTTAAGTCCATGTGCGGCTCCAACGTCGGGGAATCTGTGGCCTCTGTGGTGGGGTTGAGCCTCCCGTCCTTGGTTGGCGCAGTTTGCTCCGGATCTAAGACCAGAGCGGTTAAAGGAGCTGTCTCCTGGATGCGATCCGATGACAGATTTAGGTCATGTTCATCGGGTGACCAGGAGTGGTTGCCGCAGTCTCGAATCCGGTGAATATCAAATCTCTGCGGATGTCCGCAATGTAGTTCAAGCTTCCAAATCTGACCTGACGGCCAGGGGCGTAGCTATCGATCTGCTCCAGATGGCCAAGCGAGTTGGCCTGCAGTGCGAAGCCGCCAAACATGAAGATCTGTCCAGGGAGGAAGGTCTCACCTTGGACAGCATTGTTGCTCATGATTGAAGGGGCCATCAAACCTTTAAGGGACGACACAGTGGAACTCTCAATGAAAGCACCAATGTCGGTGTCACAACCGGTGGATCTCGGGTAGGGGGTCCCGAACTGTGTGTCTAAGGTCGATGGTAACAGGAGACAGGGGACACGATGTTTACCTGTGTTCGCCCTCTCTATGGAGGTAATACCCTACTTCCTGCTTGATTGATCTTGATGAATATGAGTATTACAAGAGTTTCTCTACCGTGAGATCGTAATGGCTAAACCCTAGAAGTCTAGCCTGTATGACTATGGTAATGAGTATCTCTCTTTCCGGACTAAGTCCTCCGGTTTATATAGAAGGAGGATCTACGGTTACACAAGCTCGGTTACAAAGAAAGGAATCTATATATCCGGTTGCCAAGCTTGCCTTCCACGCCAAGGAGAGTTCCATCCGGACACGGGTGCAGCCTTCGGTCTTCGTATCTTCACAGCCCATCAGTCCGGCCCATGGCTAACAGGCCGGACGCCCGAGGACCCCTTAATCCAGGACTCCCTCACCCCTGCCCCCGTATATAAAGGAGGGAGGGGAGGCTGTCTGGCCTCACTAGGCGCGCCAAAGGGAGGTGGAATCCTCCTCCTAGTAGGAGTATGATTCCTCCTTTCCTAGTCCTACTAGGAGGGGAAAGGAAGGAGAGGGGGAGGAGAAGGAAAGAGGGGGCGCAGCCCCTCCCCTAGTCCAATTCGGACTAGGTCCATGGGGGGCGCGCGGCTAGCCCTCGTGGCTTCTCCTCTTTTCCCCCTAAAGCCCACTAAGGCCCATATGTACTCCCGTATTCTCGTAACTCCCCCGGTACTCCGAAAAATACCCGGATCAATCGGAACCTTTCCGATGTCCGAATATAGTTGTCTAATATATTGATCTTTATGTATCGACCATTTCAAGACTCCTCGTCATGTCCCCGATCTCATCCGGGACTCCGAACTACCTTCGGTACATCAAAACACATAAACTCATAATACCGATCGTCATCGAACGTTAAGCGTGGGGACCCTACGGGTTCGAGAACTATGTAGACATGACCGAGGCACGTCTCCGGTCAATAAACAATAGCGGAACCTGGATGCTCATATTGGTTCCTACATATTCTACGAAGATCTTTATCGGTTAAACTACATAACAACATACGTTGTTCCCTTTGTCATCGGTATGTTACTTGCCCGAGATTCAATCGTCGGTATCCACATACCTAGCTCAATCTCGTTACCGGCAAGTCTCTTTACTCGTTCTGTAATGCATCATCCCGCAACTAACTCATTAGTCACATTGCTTGCAAGGCTTATAGTGATGTGCATTACCGAGAGGGCCTAGAGATACCTCTCTGACAATCGGAATGACAAATCCTAGTCTCGATCTATGCCAACTCAACAAGTACCATCGGAGACACCTGTAGAGCACCTTTATAATCACCCAGTTACGTTGTGACGTTTGGTTGCACACAAAATGTTCCTCCGGTAATCGGGAGTTGCATAATCTCATAGTCATAGGAACATGTATAAGTCATGAAGAAAGCAATAGCAGTAAACTAAAACGATCAAGTGCTAAGCTAACGGAATGAGTCAAGTCAATCACATCATTCTCCTAATAATGTGATCCCGTTTATCAAATGACAACTCATGTCTATGGTTAGGAAACTTAACCATCTTTGATAAACGAGCTAGTCAAGTAGAGGCATACTAGTGACACTCTATTTGTCTATGTATTCACACATGTACTAAGTTTTCGGTTAATACAATTCTAGCATGAATAATAAATATTTATCATGAAATAAGGAAATAAATAATAACTTTATTATTGTCTCTAGGGCATATTTCCTTCATTATCATGGCACGAACTTTCAAATATGCAGTATGGTTTAGAGGATCTGTTCTGTCTTGCCTTCCGCGGTACAGCAAATTCTTCATTATCATGGTTTTTTATTTAATTTTTCTTTTGTTCTCTTTTATTCAAAAAAGGTTCAAAATATGCAAAATGTGTTCATGTTTTCAAAAAATATTTGGAGTTTTCAAAAAAATGTTCTCAAAATTCAAAAATTGGTCACGTTTTGTAAAAATTGTCACGTTTTGCAAAAAATGTTCGCGTTTTACATTTTTTTCCAAAGATTTAAAAAATGTTCCAGATGTCAAATTTTTGTTCATGTTTTTAAAAAAAAATTCACACTTCCAAATTTGTTCAGGATTTCTGAGATTGATCTGTGCTTCAAAATTTGTTCTGAAAATTCAAAAAAATGTCCGTGCTTTAAAAAATTGTTCATAAATTCCAAAAATGCTTGTAGTTTCGAAAAGTGTATGGGAAATAAAAAAATCGGTTTCGTAAAATTGTTTGCGTTTGTGAAAAATTGTTCGTACATTCAAAGAATTACTCAAGATTTGGAAAATTGTTCGGGATTCGGTCAAACAGTGTTAAGTGTGATACTGCCGTTATTCTTTTAGTGTTCCGCTGTTTTTCTGTCCACGGAGCTGTTCGATAGTAGTGGTTAGCAACGAGCTTGTGCAAGTAGGGAGTGATGTGTTCCATTCCTAGCCACCGCATGAAACCCTTTTTGCCATTTTTCACCCTTGTATTCGCGGTGGACTAAATGGGCCGACCCAGTCGGTGCATCCTGTGCGGTAGGGCTTGTATTTACCGGAAAAGCACGACAAACAGGATCTCCCGCAAATCCGGTCAAAAAACTGCTTGTACGCCCATATCGTCCCAACTCCGCCACTATATTTACTGGATAGATGTCGATTTAGAGTTCCTATCCGGCATTTCTACCACCCGCCTCCGCCATAATCCCTCCTTCTTCAGCGACCGATTCACGCGCGCACGCACCTATTTAGAGCACATCAATGGCCCACGGAGGTCGCGGATGTGGGACCGCGACGGGTCACCGCCGCACAAGCGCGCCCGACACGGCATCAAGGCCGGCAGCTCTGACCGGCCCTCGGTCGGGCCATGGCGCACGAACGAGACCAAAGAGTATGGCACCCTCTCATGCAGCGGTGGCCGGAAGGCTTGGAGCAGCTTTCACGAGGTCGGCGACGCGTTTTGGCCCACCACCAAGGGCCTCTGCGCGGCGGAGATCGAGCTCCACGCCGCGAAGGAGGCGGTGGACGATGATGAAGATGGCGCCGCCGAGCAGCTCGAGGCGGCCAAGGAGGGGTACGAGCTCGCGTAAGTTCTCTATCGGTTCACGACCGAGTTCTACCTCAACGTGAAGCCCAAAATTAGGTTTTACTTATCATGTTTTTAAGTTTTTATGTTTGGATGTATGATGAACTCTGGTGAACTATCATGGCACGAACTTTACATTTCAAATATGCAGTATGGTTTAGCGGATCTGTTCTATCTTGCCTTCCGCAATACCGCAAATTCGTTTTACACGAACCCTTTCAACGCGGCGCATCAGCAGGATCCCATCATAGACCGCCCGTGGCGCCAACAGTATCGAGCTCCCGTCTGCATCCTCTATATAGACCGCCCCGATCCATTCCTCTCTTGAGTGAATAGTTCTTTTTACGGAGGCGGGAGGGAGCGCAGCTACCGTGGGCTGTCTGTACTCGGCTAGATGTTGGGCTGTCTGAAGCGGTTACATATTGGTCCAGTTTACCAGAAAGTTTTGATTTTTCTCATGGAGTAGCTGCCCCTTAGGATAGTTGATCTGACGGGCCAGAAACGATCAAATCAGCCAAACGGACGGTTAGGAACGCTACGGCGTGGGAGGGCTGGGATTTGATTCAGTTTTACTATCCTAAATGCACATTATTTCCAGTCTACCTACTATTGCTGTTTACAACACATATAGGGCTTGTTCGGAAGTCCTTCTAACTCTTCCAACTTCAAAAATTCAGCTTCTCGCTCCACGTGACGATTCATGTCTATTCTGCATCGTTGATGGGATTCACACGACGATGCAACCGATCAGCCGCCCACACATGATTTTGGAGGATTAACCAGACAAAGAATTTGCATTTGGGAAAAGCCCACATCTTCCAAATCATAGCAAGCATGAGACTAAAGGTAAGTCCAGCAAGTTGCGCCATGTACGCCAATGACGCAGTATATTCGCCACTAGTGGTGAGTTTTCAGGTTATTGTGTCATGTTTATCTTGGCTGAGGGTAATACCAGCAAGCATCTTCTAAAGGGCAGCGAACTTCTGAATATGAGTCAAGGTTAGCCCCTGCTGGGTTCCGATCTGACGGACCCAAAAATTACTGTCAAGAGCCTCGCTAACAAGCACACCTTCTTTTTTTTATCTTACGTGCGATGTATTTGGGTAGAAGGCTTATAGCAACGGAGATTCCTAGAACTGGGCCTTTTTATAATCTCCAATGGACACCCACGTGGCCGCTGCAAGGCGTTCCCAAACCAGCCCAATTCCTAGGTGGATCGGCACATCTGATCTTAGATGTGGACCTTGCTTGTTAGTTCAGCGATTTTGTTTTTAATTGGAGGAGATAGTTGGCGTTACATGCTTAAGTGGGTGTGGTTAGCTAGATTAGAAATAATTATATCTCATATAACTCTCACCGTTGAATTTTACATGAAGATTCGCTTTTTTTTTACTTTTTCTTTGCTTAATCAAATAGTTTATGAGTTAATAATTCTCATTTAAATGAGAATTAACAAATCTGTTTTTTCAGCCGGTGGCGCTTAGCTCCAAATCATTTTACACGAAAGGTGGTGGTTATGTTTATATTGAAGTCTCTCGCAATGAGGTGATTTTGCGTAATTTACTTGTCGGTTGAAGAAATCATGAACAACACAGGAGACCAGGACACAAACTGAACTGAACACCCACGAACAGTAACTCACAACACACACCAGGACGTGCCAATAAGGCCAATCCGCTAGCTAGCTCAACGTCCAGATTTCACGATCGAGCAACCACCGTCCACCGGCCAGCCCGAATTTACGCGTAGCGCGCGGAGAATAGATAAAACAAGCGAACAACCACAACGCACGCACCTGAACTACCATCTTTTCATCTACATCCATCGGGCGATAACCCGACCGGCGACTTTACTGAGCTCAGGGGTAGTCGCCGTAATCGTAATAGTCGCCGCCGTTGCCGCCCCCGCCGACGCAGGGGTCGCTGTTGTCGCCGCAGTCGACGGCGGATGGGGGCGGGGCAGGGCTAACACCTTTGCCCCCAGCCTTTTTGTGTTTGAAATGTTTGCCTCCAGCCTTGGCATTAGCGCCGACTCCAACCCTCCCACGCCCGCCTTAGCGGCGACTTCCACGCCGACGTTAGCCTCCCGCAGCACTCTGGCGGCTGCCGCGAGGGGCACGACGGAGCTCAGTTGCATCTGCATGACTGCGCCAAACACAACGAGGAACATCACGGTGCTCCGAAGCCGAACCATGCCAGCCATCACAAACTGCTGAAGCTTGCTTGTTAGGTGTGTGTCGATCGACAGGGAGGATCTACGGGTGGTGTGCCTGTGGTGCTTGATGTGTTGTTCTTGTAGTGGCGTCAGAGTTGACATCTATGCAAAACGTGGGTTGGAGCTACCGCCGGTACGGTTGTTGAAGGTCCCATTAAAATGAACTAGTAGTTTGCCTGGTAATGGTATTATTTAGTCAGGCTCTGTCTTCTGCCAATTTGCTACAAACAAGCTAAGTTGCATATTATTTGTAGACCGGAAGACCAACGTGGATTGGTCACCCAACCATGAACAAACGATATGTGTCTTTTTTAGTAAATGGCCACTTTTTGAATTGCTTTTTCGATAGAGGGAGGATCTAACTGACTTAAAATGAAGTATCAAATGGATATAAACATAATGAGCATACACCCAGCCTCTATATAGTTAGGATGCACATAGCCAACACACTGACAAATAGCAAAGTCATATAGAAAAGATATTCTGTTACAGACGTGGGTCTGAGCGTGGGAGCCCTTCCAACCCTCCCCCGACCTCCTGACCTCTCTCCCCCGAGGCGGCGGCGCCGCGCCACCCCGGGGAGTCCCCGTCCACACCGCCCTTAGTCCTCCCCCTCCATCGCCTCCCACTACCGCCACCGTCACTGAGGACGCTGCGGGGCGAAGCCCCTGTGGTGAGGCGGCGGCTACGGCGTAGTCCTCGGGCGACGGTAACGCGTGGGGGCAGCGGTGTCCATCTCCTTCCTCCTCCAACGGCAGTGCGCAGCGGGTTGGCGGTGGCCAGGAGATCTCCGACGGCCGTTCGCGGATGAGATTTTGGCTGCGATGAGATCTGATCTGGGCCCGAGGGATTTAGGTCGAGATCCACTGCGGTTGCGCCTCATCTCGACAACAGCAAGAGGAGATCCCCCCTGGGTTATCTTCGCGGCACGAGGACGTCCGGGTCTCTTGGCCCGGGCATGGTGGTGGTGGCTGCCTTCTCCACCGAAGGCGGTTGGCCAGGCTGGTAGTGACGGATCTTGGATCCCACTATTAGCACCGGCGGCGAGTTGGGGAGACATAGTCGCCGGTGAAAACCGAGCCGACTCCGGTCATGGCGGGCGATGGCGGCGTCTACGTCGTTACCTTGATGAAGGCATTGTCAAGCAACTATCGTCAACCTGCTCGTATCGCTCCGGGAGAAATCCTAAGATCACCGGATCGTACGATGGCGGCGCTGCGGTGCACTACTAGGGAAAAGCCTATACACAGAATTTTAGCAGCAGCGCGGCTCAAAAAAGAGCGTTGCTGCTAATTAGTAGTAGCGCGTGTGGGGGAAACTCGCTGCTGATAAGTTTTTAGCAGTAGCGCGGTGGGCGAAAACCGCGCTGCTACAAATATCGGCCGGCGGTGTCCACCTAACTCCATTTAGCAGTAGCGAGGTGCCGCGAACCGCGCTACTGCTACGGATGTAGCATTGGCGCGCTTTTTCTGAGGTCGCTGCTGCTAAATTTCAAATTGGCACACTTTTTTGTCCCTGTTAGCAGTAGCGCCGTCGACCAAAGCGCGCTGCTGCTAACTTCTTAGCAGCAGCGCGGTTTAGCTCCCACGCTACTGCTAACCCGCACCAACCCACCACCTTTTCCCCACCCGTCCCTCCCCCCCCCCCTCGTCTCTTCCCTTTCCCCTACCTCCCCCACATGCTCCCACTCTCACTCTTCTTCTTCCTATACTTCTCCCCCATTACTCTCTCTCTTCTATCCACCTTTCTCTCTCTTCATTACTCCTACCTAACTACACCACCTCCATTAATGCATCTCCTTTCTCTTTTTCCTTTCCCCTCCACTAATTGAAGTTGTCTCCTCCCAAATTAGGTAGCTAGGTAGATGTAGGATTTAGTTAAGTGACCTATTTCCCCCTAACTAGATCTATCTTTGTCAAAAAGAGCTTTGTGCACTTTTGATCTCCCTACAACATCATCTCCACCGTGTGCTCGATCTCGAGATAGAGGTGATGAAAATTTCATGCTTTTGCAAAATGGAAATATGTTTATGTGTGTGTGATATGTTTGTGAAAATTGTGTGTGTAGCATGAGTTGACGCCAAATTGTGCTTTTGAGTTGCCTATGTTTTGCTGAAATGTCGATTTATTTCCGTTTCGGCGAATTCCGGGCAAACGTTAGATCCATATATGTCATATTTTGAGGGAAGGTCATGCCAAATTTTTGTATGACTTTGATGCATGCATGCATTTTTATAATCAATTTGTTTATTATTACCGTGCAGAGTTGACGATGGTCAGTGGAACGATGGTGGACAGGTGGTTGCGGTCGGCGGTGTAGGACATGAAAGAAAATAACCGGACAGAGGTTTTATGTCTGTGTCGAAAATGCAAAGGAATAGTTTGGCTCAACCCACATGACGATGGTCGTGTCGAAGCGCACCTGCTCATGACTGGTTTCATGGATGGCTATACTCGGTGGATAATTGAAGATGAGGATGACGATGTTGAGGATGCCAACGGGGCAGGCAATGATGACACGGGGCAAGACGAAGAGATGATCGATAATGGCGGCGGTGAAGAGGCCGGACATGGCGGCGGAGAAGGGGCCGGACATGGCGGAGGAGAAGGGGCCGGACATGGCGGCGGAGAGAACGACATGGACTCCACGCAGCAGAGTTCGTCGGTACTAAGTTCAATCATGCGGGACCCTCATGTTCAAGCATTGCTTCGCAAGGAGACGTGTACTGAGAGAGCTGCTTCTAGAGAGGAGGCTAAAATTTGGAGCAAGCCCGGTGCTAGACTCGAACACTCCATTGTATGATGGTTGCAATCCTGAGGTGACCCGCTTGAGTTTCACGCTCCAACTCCACGAAGGCGAAGGCTAAAAACAAATGGACCGACACTAGCCTCGATGAGCATCTCAAGTACCTAAAGGATGTTCTTCCCGCGGGTAATCTATGTCCTACTAGTGTTGATGAGGCCAAGAAGATCGTGTGCCCTCTTGATCTACCACACGTTAGATACCATGCATGCATCAACGATTGCATAATTTATCGGAAGGAGCACGCGGAAAAAACAAGCTGTCCGGTGTGCAATGCTTCTCGATACAAGAAGGCCGGGAAGAAATGTCCCGAGAAAGTTGTATGGTACTTACCGATCACTCCCGTCTCGTGAGGTATTTTGTAGATCCCAAGGAAGCAAAGCTAATGCGCGCCGCACGGAGAGGAAGAAGCCCGACGATGGAGATGATCCAAGCTGAGACACGTGAAGGATGGAAGCCGATTGGAGAGCGTTGAACAGCTTCTATCGGTATTTTGAATGTGATGCAAGGAACATCGTGCTCGGCGCGTGTACCGATGGCATGAATCCGTTTAGCAAACAGAACACCAACCATAGCACATGGCCCGTGTTTGTATGGATGTACAACCTCCCCCCTGGTTGTGCATGAAACCGAAGTACATTCGCATGAGCATGCTTATTCAAGGGCCGAAACAACCAGGAAATAATATTAATTTGTATCTGGGGCTACTTCAAGAGGAGTTAGACACGTTATGGAAAACACCGGCCAAGACATGGGACGCCAAAGAAGGCGTAGTATTTCAACATGAGAGCAGCTATCCGATCACGATGCAGGACTATCTCGATTACGGATATGTGGCGGGCCAGGTGTGCCATGGATATTGCGGATGCACGCGGTGCATGGATGATACGATGTCTCGCAGCCTAACGTCAAGGAAAGATGGCGGTCCGGGAAAATCGTGTACATGGGGCATCGAAGATGGCTTGAACAGACGACCCGTGGAGAAACCGTGGAGATCTATTCAATGGTCACGCTGAGCATCGAGGACCTCCACGTAAGCGGAGCGCCGCCGAAATCGATGAGCTGTTGAAAACTGGAAGGAGTGCCCCGCTACCGAAAGACGATGAGAAAGGCGCCGAGCCGCTGAAGGTATGGAAGACGAGGTCTGTGGTTCGGGACTTGGAGTACTGGCACAAACTCGATACACCTCATTGCCTTGATCAAATGCATATCTGTACGAATGTCCTTGAGAGCTTGCTCGCAACACTGATGAACATGCCGAATAAGACCAAGGATGGGCCGAAGGCAAGAAAAGACTTGCAAGATTTGAAAATCAGGGAAGATCTGCACATGCCGCCCCGTAAAATGTCAGACGAGACAGAGACGGAGACATAGGCACGGGAGAAGAAGGGCAAGAAAATAAAGAAAGAGGATTATTGCCCCCTTCTTGCTTCACCTTAAGTCAGGCTGAGATCAATTAATTCTTTAAGTGCCTTACCGGAGTCAAAGTTAGTTCCGATTCTTTGTGGCAAGATAAGCAGATATCTAGACACGGACAAGAAAAGGTTCAGCGGGATGAAGTCTCATGACTGTCATGTGATGATGACGCAGATACTACCTGTTGCCCTTAGAGGGATAATGGACAAGCACGTGCATGACACGCTTATTGGTCTCTGCAACTTTTTCGACGTCATCTCTCGAAAGTCGATCAGTGTGAAGCAGCTCCGAAGGCTACAGGAAGAGATCGTTGTGATACTGAATGAGCTTGAGATGTACTTCCCGCCCGCGTTCTTTGACGTGATGGTGCATCCGTGTGTCCATATTGTGGATGACATAATAGACTGGGGCCGTCATTCCTGCACAACATGATGCCGTTTGAGAGGATGGATGGGATCATCAAAGGATTCGTTTCAGAACATGTCCCGGCCCAGATGGAAGCATCGTCCAGGGCTATTTGGCACAAGAGTGCATCTCTTTCTGTGAAAATTTTCTATATGGCGCAGACCAGCCGCCTGGTGTTAGTGTTGGTTTACCCGTTAACAAGCACGATGGGAGGCTCGACACGACGATGTTCCGTGTCAGATGGGCTAAGAATGTCGAAAGAGAAAGCCGGATTTTCACCATCATGACTATACCCGACGCCAAGAGCGCTACCGTGAACGCTATCGCAAAAAATGAGCCATGGGTACACGCTAATCACGTGACACAATGCTTCTTCATAACTGACCCGCGCAATCCCAGCCGTGTTGTCGTGAGGAGAGGCAAAAGGAACATCATTGGAATGGATGGAGTCGCCAACAAGGAAGACTATGATCGATGCGGCAACCCAATGAGGGAAGATGACGATGATGATGAAGTATACGTCAAAAGAAGAATCAATACTACATTACCTAAGAAAAAGCGTATTCCATGGAAAAGGCAAAGTAACAATGAGGGGCTCAATTATTCTTCAACGAACAAGAAGGGAAAGAAGCTGACTAAAAAACGAAAACGTCAGCACTGAGGAAACGTATGTTATCGGTCAAATGATGTAATATATATATATATATATATATATATATATATATATATATGTTCATATTTTGTATACACACTTAGCCATTATTATGCCTGGGTCCAATGATGTGTAATATATATGTTCCTATTCTGCATACATATTTAACCGTCAAATGATGCAATATATATCGCCCTCCCTTCGTTCACTGCCCTCAGGAAATAAAAGTGGGATAAAATAAAGGAAAATAAAAAGGAAAACTGGCAGTAGCGAAGTTAGTAGTAGCGCATTTCGTGTAAAGCGCTGCAGCTAATGAACGTAGTAGTAGCGCATTTCGTGTAAAGCGCTACAGCTAATGAACGTAGTAGCAGCGCATTTCGCCCAAATGCACTACTGCTACGTCCACTTAACCCAAAATTCTCACTCGCCCTGCTTCATCCCGCCTTTTCCCCCCAAATCCCCACTCTCTCTTCCCCCGTCGCACCGCCCGACCAGCCCCTCGCTGCTTCCCGACTCTGGCCAGCTTCTTCCGACCGGCGCTCGCCCCAAACCGGCCCTCGCCCCGACCCCGACCCGGTGCTCGCCCCGACCCGACCCGGCGCTGCGCCCCGACCCGTCGGCCCTCGCCTCCCTCCTCTCTCCCCTCGGCCGTCATCGGGCCTGCCTCCTCGCCCTGCACCCTCTGTAACCCCCCCTCTCTCTGCTAGGGTTTCAAAATTAGCTGAATTTATATGCAAATTTGAACTGGACATGTGATATGTGCATATGTCATGTTTTGGACATGTCATGTTTGGAAAATGATCCGAGTTGCCTATGTTACGCCGGAATGTTGATTCATTTCCGTTCCGTTGAATTCCAGCGCCGATATGTCCATTTTTAGCAAAGGTCATGCCAAAATTTCCCGTGAATAAAGGCATGATTTGTGCTACATAGTTGGCATATCGAGTCTTGGCACATAGATTTCTTTTTATGTCATTTCTCATTTATTCATACTTTTAGAAATAAATGAGGACACTTAATCATAGGAAACATGTCGAACAACGAAGAAACTGGGCCTTGACCAAGATGCGCATTTAGATGGATTTTGTGGGTGAAAAAGAGTACCTCGACTATTTGACTGCTAAGCAAGGTTTGCAGGTCGGCCTCGATGATGGTACTGACGCCGACATCGACACCGACGGTGCCGGCATCGATGGCGGCACCGAGACCGGTGGGGAAGGTGCCGGCGGGGAAGGTACCGGCCTCGATGCCGCTACCGAAAAGAGGAAGCATAAGAAGCAGAGGATACGAAAACCTAACAAACTAGGGATTGGACGACTTGTGATCACAAAGATGGCACATGGCAAGTTTGAGCCGTTAGAGCCGGAAGAACCTCGCAAGTGCTATGGGAACCAAGTAGGATGCATCCTACGGGAACGTGCGAGCATCAACGACGATGACTTAAGGAGTAAAGAACATTTGACGTACTTGCTCCTAACGAAGTTGCACAAGAGATTCAAGTTCCCCGACCGGGATGATAACATAGAACAACCGTGGGATGATCCGAAGATGAAAAAGATTAACAATCACGCCATGGGCATGTTCAGCAATGATTTGGCCTCCTGGAAAGGGAGGGTGAAACGAGCTATTGAGGCTGATGAACCCTTGTCCAAGATTCTGGAGGAAAATCTGACACTTACGGAAGAGGAGTTCGAAAATTTCAAGGACACTTGCGCTACCGAGGCAGCCAAGGCTAAGGCTGCGAAATTCAAGAGCCTTCAGCAAAGGAACACGGGGAAGCATCGCCTCGGAAGCCGTGGCTACCTCGGTAAAAGGCCCATATGGGATAGGAAGGACGCGGAACGTGAAGCCGCGGGTCTCCCAAACCCCTTCACGAAGTTCACCAACCCCTTGGAGCGTGACTTCATCAGGGCCTGCTACAAGTGGGACAAGGAGAAAAAGGTTTTTTACACAGACAAGATCACGAGGAAATTGATTAGACTACTAGAGAAGCAACACCAGCTTGCAGCTGAAAGCCCTACTTCTCCGATGAGACCCAAGTGGGACACCCCTCTCAACCGGGCCTTGAACAAACTTAAGGGACTCCCTTTGGACCAGGGCCGCAATATGGTCGTGTGCACGGCGCTGGAGACGGCGCCACGTGGAAGGTGTTTTACAACGAGGGCCCGGAGGCCAAGAAGCAGAAAAAGAAGTTTAGTCAGGTGGACATCGACGCGAAGGTGAAGCTTGCGGTCGAGAAAAAAGCAGCTGAGGACGCGAAAAAAGCAGCCGAGGACAAATATGAGTTGCTACAGCAGGCAGTCAATGCAGCTGTAACTGCCTGCAGAAATGATTTCGCTACTAACTGTTGGGGAACGTAGTAATTTCAAAAAATTTCCTACGCACACGCAAGATCATGGTGATGGCATAGCAACGAGAGGGGAGAGTATTGTCCACGTACCCTCGTAGACCATAAGCGGAAGCGTTATGACAACACGGTTGATGTAGTCGTACGTCTTCACGATCCGACCGATCCAAGTACCGAACGTACGGCACCTCCGAGTTCAGCACACGTTCAGCTCGATGACGATCCCCGGGCTCCGATCCAGCAAAGCGTCGGGGATGAGTTCCGTCGGCCTGACGGCGTGGTGGCGATGATGATGCTCTACGCGCAGGGCTTCGCCTAAACTCCGCGACGATATGACCGAGGTGGAATATGGTGGAGGGGGGCACCGCACACGGCTAAGGAACGATCCGTAGATCAACTTGTGTGTTCTGGGGTGCCCCCCTGCCCCCGTATATAAAGGAGGGAGGGGGAGGTGCGGCCGGCCCCCAAGGGGTGCGCCTGGAGGAGTCCTACTCCCATAGGACTCCCCCCTCTTGCCTTGTTGGAGAAGGAAAAGGGGGGAGGGGAAAGAGGAAGGGGGCGCCGCCCCCCCTCTCCTTGTCCTATTCGGACTAGGGGGGAGGGGGCGCGCGGCCTGCCCTGGCCGGCCCTCCTCTTCTCCCTCATGGCCCACTAAGGCCCATTATCCCCCGGGAGGGTTCCGGTAACCCCTCGGTGTTCCGGTAAAATCCCGATTTCTCCCGGAACCATTCCGATATCCAAATATAGGCTTCCAATATATCAATCTTTATGTCTCGACCATTTCGAGACTCCTCGTCACGTCCGTGATCACATCCGGGACTCGAACAAACTTCGGTACATCAAAACTTATAAACTCATAGTAAAACTGTCATCGTAACGTTAAGCGTGCGGACCCTACGGGTTCGAGAACTATGTAGACATGACCTAGAACTATTCTCGGTCAATAACCAATAGCGGAACCTAGATGCCCATATTGGTTCCTACATATTCTACGAAGATCTTTATCGGTCAAACCGCATAACGACATACGTTGTTCCCTTTGTCATCGGTATGTTACTTGCCCGAGATTCGATCGTCGGTATCCAATACCTAGTTCAATCTCGTTACTGGCAAGTCTCTTTACTCGTTCCGTAATACATCATCTCGCAACCAACTTATTAGTTGCAATGCTTGCAAGGCTTATGTGATGTGTATTACCGAGAGGGCCCAGAGATACCTCTCCGACAATCGGAGTGACAAAACCTAATCTCGAAATCGCCAACCCAACATGTACCTTTGGAGACACCTGTAGTACTCCTTTATAATCACCCGATTCGTTGTGACGTTTGGTAGCACCCAAAGTGTTCCTCCGTAAACGGAGTTGCATAATCTCATAGTTACGAGGAACATGTATAGGTCATGAAGAAAGCAATAGCAATATACTAAACGATCAAGTGCTAGGCTAACGGAATGGGTCATGTCAATCACATCATTCTCCTAATGATGTGATCCCATTAATCAAATAACAACACATGTCTATGGTTAGGAAACATAACCATCTTTGATTAATGAGCTAGTCAAGTAGAGGCATACTAGTGACTATATGTTTGTCTATGTATTCACACATGTATCATGTTTCCGGTTAATACAATTCTAGCATGAATAATAAACATTTATCATGATATGAGGAAATAAATAATAACTTTATTATTGCCTCTAGGGCATATTTCCTTGATCTCCCACTTGCACTAGAGTCAATAATCTAGATTACATCAGTAATGATTCTAACACCCATGGAGTCTTGGTGTTGATCATGTTTTGCTCGTGGAAGAGGCTTAGTCAACGGGTTCTGCGACATTCAGATCCGTATGTATCTTGCAAATCTCTATGTCTCCCACCGGACTTGGTCCCGGATGGAATTGAAGCGTCTCTTGATATGCTTGGTCCTCTTGTGAAATCTGGATTCCTTTGCCAAGGCAATTGCACCAGATTGTCACGAGAAGATCTTCATTGGTCCCGATGCACTAGGTATGACACCTAGATCGGAAATGAACTCTTTCATCCAGACTCCTTCATTTGCTGCTTCCGAAGCAGCTATGTACTCCGCTTCACACGTAGATCCCGCCACGACGCTTTGTTTAGAACTGCACCAACTGACAGCTCCACCATTTAATAAAAACACGTATCCGGTTTGCGATTTAGAATCGTCCGGATCGGTGTCAAAGCTTACATCGACGTAACCATTTACGACTAGCTCTTTGTCACCTCCATATACGAGAAACATATCCTTAGTCCTTTTCGTGTATTTCGGGATGTTCTTGACGCTGTCTAGTGATCCACTCTGGATTACTTTGGTACCTTCCTGCCAAGCTTATTGCTAAGCATACGTCAGTGTCTGGTACACATTGCATACATGATAGAGTCTATGGCTGAAGCATAGGGAACATCTTTCATTTTCTCTCTATCTCCTGCCGTGGTCGGGCATTGAGTCCGACTCAATTTCACACCTTGTAACACGTAAAAATCCTTTCTTTGCACGATCCATTTTGAACTTTTTCAAAACTTTATCAAGGTATGTGCTTTGTGAAAGTCCAATCAAGCGTCTTGATCTATCTCTATAGATCTTGATGCCCAATATGTAAGCAGCTTCACCGAGGTCTTTCATTGAAAAACTTTTATTCAAATATCCTTTTATGCTATCCAGAAATTCTATATCATTTCCAATTAATAATATGTCGTCCACATATAATATCGTAAATGCTACTGAGCTCCCACTCACTTTCTTGTAAATACAGGCTTCTCCAAAAGTCTCATATAAAACCATATGCCTTGATCACACTATCAAAGCGTTTATTCCAACTCCGAGAGGCTTGCACTGCACCATAAATTGATCGCTGGAGCTTGCACACTTTGTTAGCACCTTTTGGATCAACAAAACCTTCTGGTTGCATCATATACAACTCTTCTTCTAGAAATCCATTCAAGAATGCAGTTTTGACATCCATTTGCCAAATTTCATAATCATAAAATGCAGCAATTGCTAACATGATTCGAACAGACTTAAGCATCGCTACGGGTGAGAAAGTCTCATCGTAGTCAACCCCTTGAACTTGTCGAAAACCTTTCGCAACAAGTCGAGCTTTATAAACGATTACATTACCATCGTCGTCAGTCTTCTTCTTAAAGATCCATTTATTCTCAATGGCACGCCGATCATTGGGCAAGTCAACCAAAGTCCATACTTTGTTCTCATACATGGATCCCATCTCAGATTTCATGGCTTCCAGCCATTTTGCGGAATCTGGGCTCACCATCGCTTCTTCATAGTTTGTAGGTTCGCCATGGTCAAGTAACATGACTTCGTAATAGGATTACCGTACCACTCTGGTGCGAGATCTTACTCTAGTTGACCCTCGTAGTTCAATAGAAACTTGATCTGAAGTTTCATGATCAATATCATTAGCTTCCTCACTAATTGGTGCGGTTGTCCACAGAACCGGTTCTTATGATGAACTACTTTCCAATAAGGGAGCGGATACAGTTATCTCATCAAGTTCTACTTTTCTCCCACTCACTTCTTTCGAGAGAAACTCCTTTTCTAGAAAGGATCCGAATTTAGCAACGAAAATCTTGCCTTCAGATCTGTGATAGAAGGTGTACCCAATAGTCTCTTTTGGGTATCCTATGAAGACACATTTCTCCGATTTAGGTTCAAGCTTATCTGGTTGAAGTTTCTTCACATAAGCATCGCAGCCCCAAACTTTAAGATCGACAACTTTGGTTTCTTGCCAAACCATAGTTCATAAGGTGTCGTTTCAGCGGATTTTGATGGTGCCCTATTTAACGTGAATGCGGCCGTCTCTAAAGCATAACCCCAAAACGATAGCGGTAAATCAGTAAGAGACATCATAGATTGCACCATATCTAGTAAAGTACGATTACGACGTTCGGACACACCATTTCGTTGTGGTGTTCCGGGTGGCGTGAGTTGCGAAACTATTCCACATTGTTTCAAATGTAAACCAAACTCGTAACTCAAATATTCTCCTCCACGATCAGATTGTAGAAATTTTATTTTCTTGTTACGATGATTTTACACTTCACTCTGAAATTCTTTGAACTTTTCAAATGTTTCAGACTTATGTTTCATCAAGTAGATATACCCATATCTGCTCAAATCATCTGTGAAGGTGAGAAAATAATGATACCCACGCATGCCTCAACATTCATTGGACCACAAACATCGGTATCTATGATTTCCAACAAATCAGTTGCTCGCTCCATAGTTCCGGAGAACGGCGTTTTAGTCATCTTGCCCATGAGGCACGGTTACGCAAGTACCAAGTGATTCATAATCAAGTGATTCCAAAAAGCCTATCAAGATGGAGTTTCTTCATGCGTTTTACACCGATATGACCCAAACGGCAAGGCCACAAATAAGTTGCACTATCATTATCAACTCTGCATCTTTTGGTTTCAACACTATGAATATGTGTATTACTACTATCGAGATTCAATAAAATAGACCACTCTTCAAGGGTGCATGACCATAAAAGATATTATTCATATAAATAGAACAACCATTATTCTCGACTTAAATGAATAACCGTCTCGCATCAAACAAGATCCAGATATAATGTTCATGCTTAACGCGGCACCAAATAACAATTATTTAGGTCTAAAACTAATCCCGATGGTAGATGTAGAGGTAGCGTGCCGACCGCGATCACATCGACTTTGGAACCATTTCCCACGCCAAGATCGTCACCTCGCCCCTTAGCCAATCTTCGCAATCCGTAGTTCCTGTTTCGAGTTGCAAATATTAGCAATGTAACCGGTATCAAATACCAGTACTACTGCGAGTATTAGTAAGGTACACATCAATAACATGTATATCACATATACCTTTGTTCACTTTGCCATCCTTCTTATCCGCCAAATACTTGGGGCAGTTCCGCTTCGGTGTCGATGCGCTTGCGGTAGAAGCACTCGATCTTAGGCTTAGGTCCGGACTTGGGTTTCTTCTCTTGAGCAGCAACTTGTTTGCTGTTCTTCTTGAAGTTTCCTTCTTCTTCCCTTTGCCCTTTTCTTGAAACTGGTGGTCTTGTTAACCATCAACACTTGATGCTCCTTTTTGATTTCTACCTCCATGACTTTTAGCATTGCGAAGAGCTCGGGAATAGACTTGTCCATCCCTTGCATATTATAGTTCATCACGAAGCTCTTGTAGCTTGGTGGCGATGATTGAAGAATTCTGTCAATGACACTATCATCGTGAAGATTAACTCCTAGTTGAATCAAGTGATTATTATACCTGCACATTTTGAGTATGTGTTCACCGATGTAACTATTCTCCTCCATCTTGCAGCTATAGAACTTATTGGAGACTTCATATCTCTCAATCCGGGCATTTGCTTGAAATATTAACTTCAACTCCTGGAACATCTCATACGCTCCATGACGTTCAAAACGTCGTTGAAGGCCCGGTTCTAAGCCGTAAAGCATGGCACACTGAACTATCGAGTAGTCATCAGCTTTGCTCTGCCAGACGTTCTTAACGCCGCCGGGCCAGTATCAAGAAGAGTTCGGCACCTAGCGGTGCTTCCAGGGCGTAATTGTTCAGGCAGCAATGAGGATAATCCTCGAGATTACGGACCCAGTCCGTGTAATTGCTACCATCATCTTTCAACTTTGCTTTCTCAAGGAACGCATTAAAATTCAACGGAACAACAAAGACGAGCCATCTATCTACAAGAAACATAGACAAGCAAAATACTATCGGTACTAAGTTCATGATAAATTTAAGTTCAATTAATCATATTACTTAAGAACTCCTACTTAGATAGACATCTCTCTAGTCATCTAAGTGATTACGTGATCCAAATCAACTAAACCATGTCCGATCATCACGTGAGATGGAGTAGTTTCAATGGTGAACATCACTATGTTGATCATATCTACTATATGATTCACGCCGACCTTTCGGTCTCCGTGTTCGAGGCCATATCTGTATATGCTAGGCTTGTCAAGTTTGACCTGAGTATTCCGCGTGTGCAACTGTTTTGCACCCGTTGTATTTGAACGTAGAGCCTATCACACCCGATCATCACGTGGTGCCTCAAAGACGAAGAACTTTCGCATAGCGGTGCATACTCGTGGAGAACACTTCTTGATATTTAATGAGAGATCATCTTATAATGCTACCGTCAATCAAAGCAAGATAAGATGCATAAAGGATAAACATCACATGCAATCAATATAAGTGATTTGATATGGAGATGTTGATCTTGTTCTTGTGATATCCATCTCCGAAGCTCCTTCGTGATCACCTTCGTCAGCGGCGCGAGACGTTGATCTCGATCTTAGCTTCGTTGTCGTGTCGCCAACTATTGATTCTCGACTATCGCTACCGCTTAGTGATAAAGTAAAGCAATTACATGGCGTTTGCATTTCATACAATAAAGCGACAACCATATGGCTCCTGCCATTGCCGATAACTCGGTTACAAAACATGATCATCTCATACAATAAAATATAGCATCACGTCTTGACCATATCACATCACAACATGCCCTGCAAAAACAAGTTAGACGTCCTCTACTTTGTTGTTGCAAGTTTTACGTGGCTGCTACGGGCTGAGCAAGAACCGTTCTTACCTCGCATCAAAACCACAACGATAGTTTGTCAAGTTGGTGTTGTTTTAACCTTCGCAAGGACCGGGCGTATCCAAACTCGGTTCAACTAAAGAGAGAGAGACAGACACCCGCAAGTCAACTTTAAGCAACGAGTGCTCGCATGCGGTGAAACCAGTCTCGCGTAAGTGTCGCAGCGTAATGTCGGTCCGGCCGCTTCATCTCACAATACCGCCAACCAAAGTATGACATGCTTTGGTAAGCAGTATGACTTGTATCGCCCACAACTCACTTGTGTTCTACTCGTGCATATAACATCAACGCATAAAACCAGGCTCGGATGCCATCTTTGTTGGGGAGCGTAGTAATTTCAAAAATTCCTACGCACACGCAAGATCATGGTGATGGCATAGCAACGAGACGGGAGAGTATTGTCCATGTACCCTCGTAGACCGTGGCGAAGCGTTATGACAACGCGGTTGATGTAGTCGACGTCTTCACGATCCGACCGATCCAAGTACCGAACGTCTGGCACCTCCGAGTTCAGCACACGCTCAGCTCGATGGCGATCCCCGGGCTCCGATCCAGCAAAGCGTCGGGGATGAGTTCCACAAGACGACATCGTGGTGACGATGATGATGCTCTACCGGCACAGGCTTCGCCTAAACTCCATGACGATATGACCGAGGTGGAATATGGTGGAGGGGGCACCGCACACGGCTAAGGAACGATCCGTAGATCAACTTGTGTGTTCTGGGTGCCCCTTGCCTCCGTGATATAAAGGAGGAGGGAGGGAGGTGCGGCCGCCCCAAGGGGTGCGCTGGAGGAGTCCTACTCCCACTGGAGTAGGACTCCCCCTCTGCCTTGTTGGAGAAGGAAAAGGGGGAGGGAAAGAGGAAGGCGCCGCCTCTCCTTGTCCTATTCGGACTAGGGGAGGGGCGCGGCCTTCCCTGGCCGGCCCTCCTCTTCTCCCTCATGGCCCACGACGGCCCATTATCGCCCGGGAGGGGTCCGGTAACCCCCCGGTGTTCCGGAAAAATCCCGATTTCTCCCGGAACCATTCCGATATCCAAATATAGGCTTCCAATATATCAATCTTTATGTCTCGACCATTTCGAGACTCCTCGTCACGTCCGTGATCACATCCGGGACTCCGAACAAACTTCGGTACATCAAAACTTATAAACTCATAGTAAAAGCTGTCGCCGTAACGTTAAGCGTGCGGACCCTACGGGTTCGAGAACTATGTAGACATGACCTAGAACTATTCTCGGTCAATAACCAATAGCGGAACCTGGATGCCCATATTGGTTCCTACATATTCTACGAAGATCTTTATCGGTCAAACCGCATAACGACATATGTTGTTCCCTTTGTCATCGGTATGTTACTTGCCCGAGATTCGATCGTCGGTATCCAATACCTAGTTCAATCTAAATTCTTGGCAAGTCTCTTTACTCGTTCCGTAATACATCATCTCGCAACCAACTTATTAGTTGCAATGCTTGCAAGGCTTATGTGATGTGTATTACCGAGAGGGCCCAGAGATACCTCTCCGAGCAATCGGAGTGACAAAACCTAATCTCGAAATCGCCAACCCAACATGTACCTTTGGAGGCACCTGTAGTACTCCTTTATAATCACCCAGTTACGTTGTGGCGTTTGGTAGCACCTAAAGTGTTCCTCCGGTAAACGGAGTTGCATAATCTCATAGTTACAGGAACATGTATAGGTCATGAAGAAAGCAATAGCAATATACTAAGCGATCAAGTGCTAGGCTAACGGAATGGGTCATGTCAATCACATCATTCTCCTAATGATGTGATCCCATTAATCAAATAACAACACATGTCTATGGTTAGGAAACATAACCATCTTTGATTAATGAGCTAGTCAAGTAGAGGCATACTAGTGACTATATGTTTGTCTATGTATTCACACATGTATCATGTTTCCGGTTAATACAATTCTAGCATGAATAATAAACATTTATCATGATATGAGGAAATAAATAATAACTTTATTATTGCCTCTAGGGCATATTTCCTTCACTAACTTGGTTCCAGTTATCATCAACTGGGCGAAGGAAAATCTAGACAAGACGGTACATGATTTCCCGATGCCCAGTTTCGTCGGGAGCAACTCCATGAACAACAACACCATCGCACCATCCCTTGCTCACGCAACCGGGCCTCCTCTCGCAGACGCTCCCGCTCATAGCAGCCCGTCCTCAGTCTCAGGCGCGCTAGGTGGGCCTTCGTCTTTGGCTGAGCTCGACGCCGTCATGTAATTACATGTCGCACCAACATATATATATATATATAATATTCCATTTTGTTGCCTTTTGGTTGTTTTACGCCACGTATATATGTGTTTGCAGGCGAAAGAAACCCCGTGCACCATACTCTACTTGATCAAAGGCCCGAAGGTGGACGTGGGAAAGGGATGATAATGGACCCCTCTCAACGACGTTCCACAACCAGCCGATCCCGCTGGGCACTTCTGTGGTTAGCTTGACCAGTGTGAAATCGGGGCATGAGGATTTGCCTCCTCCAAGATAAAGCATGTGGGAGCGGACGACGAGACCCCGCCATGGATTGGAAGCTGCAAGAATTGGGTGCTGCTATGGCGAAGAATCTTATTAAATGCAGGAGCCGTCCCGAGAGCACACCAATAACTACCACACATCAACAAGCATGTGCGGATACCACCACCCCGCCTACGCAATTACCAGCTCACTGTAGTGCCGGGTGAGAGCGGCGTCATTTACATGATGAAGGGGGTGCAATAGTATTGGCTGATGTAATTTCTCCTGTAGAACAGAGAATGGATGATGAGATGGAGGTCGACCCTATGGATTACCTCAATACAAACGCATATGACTGTGACATAGATATGATGAGTCAACCATTTGACGAATCGGGCTATCAGCTTGCTAATGAGGATATGGATGATATGCCCGGGAAGGGTCATAACAGGGATTGCAAAAAGTCTCTCTTCATGAAATCCTCACAGGACACGCCTGAAGATGCCGCCTCAACACATGCTCAACTAGCCGGGCGTGAGGGTCGTACAGTACTTAGCCCAGGAACACTGGGGCAGGGGTTAAGGAAGGGTCTGGAAGGTGTGCCCAACAAAAAGGAGAGGAAGAGATCGGGGAAGGTAATCGCCTCCAAACAAGCCGAGCACATAGCAGCCAGACGATGCATTCTCAAGAGCGTGTACCCGTGAAAGGTGTGGTCATGTTCCATCTCACGAAGCGAGCCGATGCTACCGCCGAAACCGCTTGAGGCACTATCGGGGATCTCGTGGAGACTGCACGACCATGTGCCGCCGACCGAGAAAAGCCTACTAGCCTCAAAGGATCCGGGATATCCGACATACGTGGCTCGTGTGCACGAGGGGAAGTGCTACGTCGACACACGGCCCGCGGAGGTGTTCTTCCTGCGGTTTGACCATATCTTTGAGATGTTTCTAACAAGGCGGCTCGATTTTACTATCGTCCGCCTTTTTGCGCTACATATGAGCTCCATCATGATGAGTGAAGAAATCTAGCAAATCTGTGTGGCGGATCCGTACTACATGCACGAGTCTTTCTTGAGTCTCGGCGACTTTGAGCGTGAAACTGCTAGGGAGTACCTCCAAAACTTCATGGTAAAGAATAAGGACCGGGAAATTGTCCTCGTGCCTTATCATCCAAAGTAAGTCAGTTCCGGACAACCCTTTCATACATTTCAATCATTCCTTCTCTCTCATATGGGGATAATTTGAGGTGTCTTTTTCCTCAGCAAGGCGCGCCGTCCTTATCGTTCTTTACCCGCAAGTCTCCCACGCCGTGTATTTTGACCCTTCCGAGACTACGAGAAAAAGACTACACCCACATAATGAATATTCTAGATGATGCTCTCCAAGGCTTCAGCTTTAGAGGTGGCCACGTGCAGATCAAGAAACAAAGGAACAAGAAGATGGGTTTCGCGCATAAAACTAACTTCTCCTGCATCATGTCCCAAAACCAAGCAAGAAGGATGGATTCTACATCGTACATCTCATGATTCAGTTCAACACGGATCACCAAAAGCTTCGCATGAACAGCAGAAATGATGATCATATCCACAAGTGGCTAGAATCTCATGGAGAAGCGGATTTTAAACTTAGAGACGACTTCTTTCGCATCCAAAGCGACATTGCGACGATCATCATGAAAGAAGTCGTCGATGAGAAGGGGATGTTCCACCACGGCCCTATATCGCGAGCTGACGTCCGAACTCGCATAGGCATGCAACGTCTAGACCTCACGCCGTTCAAGAAGCTAGGGTTCATCCTCGATGATATGGAAGGATGGAACTTCTACTGATTTATGATGCCGATGATGATGATATGTGTCGGTTGAACTTGTATACTTTTTGTAGCGATGAAACTTTGTGATGTCCATGGTCCCTGCCGAACTTGCGTAACGCTACTTTGTTAGTTTGCGTACGATGACGTGTGTATCTCTAGTTAATTAATTTATGCGTCAGTATGTTGCATCTAGTTGCTAAGCCTTTCTTTTTCGGTGTTGCTCTAGTATATTTTGTTGCATATATATGATTGTACATCCTCTTCATGAACATGCATCTCTAATGTAACAGGTACCTAGTTTCTTGATGGCGAGATGGAATTGCTATGTCGTGTACAAAGGGAAGGTTCCGGGGGTGTACAACGAGTGGCATGAGTGTTAGGCGCAAGTGAATGGGTTCACGGGCGCCAGCCATAAAGGCTTCAAAAGCAGACAAGAAGGAGAAGCTAGTTACTTGAGGTTCACGCTAGCGCGAGAGAGGACTCGTAACCGCCACCTCATGTACTGCATAGTTCCGCTCTCACTCATAGTGATAGCTCTTCTTGCGTATACCTTTGTTTAGATGGATGATGTTGTAGTAGTTGCAAGTATTCGAGACTTGCATGTATCGCTATTTTTGAGATGATGACAAGATACCACTGTGTGTTGGATGATGATTATGATGAGACTATTTGTATGTACATGCTATGATTACATTTGTGGTCTCGCAGGCATTTGTATGTGTATCATGATGACATTTCTATGTGCTAAAGATTCTTCTATAAAGCCTGTTCAAATACAAAAAAATTATGCCAAAAAAACTACTTAAATTAGCAGTAGCGAGTGTATAAAAGTTAGCAGCAGCGCCGCGATAGCAGTAGCGAGTCCGTGCAAAGCGCGCTAGAGCTACTAGCAGTAGCGAGCTTCCGATAACAGCGCTGCTGCTACACTTGTGTAGCAGTAGCGCCGGTTAGCACGCGCTACTGCTATGTGTTAGCTGTAGCGCCTGTCACCGCGCTACTGATACATATAAAACCCGCCCTGCTGCTAGCCTTTTGCCTAGTAGTGGTGTCGTGTTCCCTATTGGGGCATCATTTGTGGAGCGGTGCCGGATGGAAGAGGCATGAGGTGATGTGGTGTGCCTTTTCTCGCGTCGACGACGGTGGGTCTTGGCGGCATGGAGCAGCTGGGTCTCGGTGTTGGACGTGGCGTGATGGCCTCGCGCAGGGCGGTGGCATTGTCGCGCCATGGTGGCGTCGACAGCTGACCTGGCAAGGTCTTTGCATCAGTACCTGCTCTGAAGGTGGTTAGGTGGATGACGGCGGCGGTAGCCTCGGTGAGTGCGCCGGACCGGTGTGTGACCCATTCCCGGCATGTGGCTGGGATGGGGCATCCAGCATTAGATGTTAGGCTTTGGTGCGATGTCTATTTGGTATTAGGCTCGGACATTCGACACCCCTGCATCAAGGGGATCGAAGTAGCGACAGGTGTCGCCTACTCGCCTAGATGGTGGCTTCAGACTTACTGATGTAATGCTTTGTAAGGTCTCTGAGAATAATTAATAAAATGGTTGCATGCATCGCCCAGATGTAGAGGCCGAGGGTAATCCTCCTTTTCAAAAAAATATGACCAAAGCTATGCCTGAGCGAGGAAAAGGAAAACAAAATCCCAAAGCATTCAAATCCACGATCGACAAACTACAACTATGACCATATTCACACCAATCATATCATGACACTACAAGGACGATGAAATTCTTCAACAATAATGCATTCAAGAAGGGAGCGACACTCAAGCACCGTCGTCACCGAATCCAATCATCAAAGGTCAGATTCTAGATTTTCACCCTAAAAAATCATGTCAAGCAATGCATACAATAAGGTAACGATGCGAAAACATCATCACTGCAAGGTATAACCAACTCGGGTCAGACCTGGTTTTCACCCTGAAGCTCGTCGAAGTCAATCATGTGTTGTCTCCATCACTTTCCGCGATCCCAGCAGCTACATGAGCTGGCCTGAAAAACTTGCCGCAACCGCACATCCATACACTCCGCGAGCCATCGTCTGTAGATTGCCTCTCATCGTTCAAGGCAACCATCGGATTTAGAAAGAGGATCCCTCGTCAAGACCTATCGATGGCCATTGCTATCCGCAGCTAGGCTGCCACCGCAGATCGAAGTGATCGTCCATTTCCGCCATAGCAGCCAGAGATGGAGAAGCCGGATCCGACAAAACCGTTCCCAACAGCCATTCGTGAGTACGCAGCCACTGCAGAACAACCATGGAGCCTCCGAGCTCCACGACACCGTTGTACTGCCGATGTCGATGCCCCCAGCCACCACTACCAGCCCGATACGTAGTCGCCCAGATCCGATGAGGAAGCACCCAATCATGCCGGTGGCAGCTGGACACTAAGGTTGGACTCCGCCCATCCTAGGAAAGAGCCGTGGGGAGGAGGCCCAGCCAGGGCGGCGGCTACGCGAGACACGCACGGGCAGCGAAATCCAATCAAGAGGAGGAGAAAGGTAGATCGAACGCACGTGCAGGAGAGCTCCCACCACCGCCGACCACCACAAAGGGCTTTGCCCCGGCGATCGTGGCTAGCGTCGGCGAGGAGGAGAGGACGCGAAGGAAGGGCTAGAAACGGCGGCGGTGGTTCTGCCGCCGGCCTTTCCTCCTCTTTTGAGTTGCTTAATGGTTCGTGTGATGAACAGTTCAATAAAAAGGCTGCATGTTTTCGTATCAGCAAAGTTTGGATGATCAAGGCTATATCTCTAAATCAATAGTTAATGTCAAAACTGGATACTTTTATAGGTAATTTGTCCGACGTGAAAGGAGTAAGAGCTGTGGATGAGATCGCCATGGGGCATGAGGAGTTGGCACAAGTTGTGGATGACTATTACTCAAATTTGTTCAGAGAGGCGCCACCACGTACATATTCCAGTGATCTCAACAGGCTCTACCTTCCTTCGTTGGACCTGCCACATCTAGAAGTACCATCCACGGAAGAAGAGGTTGAGAAGGCGGTAAAGGTCATACCGTCGGACAAGGCACCGGGGTCGGATGGTTTCATCGATGATTTTTTGGCATCTTGCTGGCACATAATCAAGGATGACTTCATAAGGGCTCTCCATTCTTTCTATCATGGTGACATGCGTGGCTTACTAGCAATTAACAACGCCATAGTTTCTCTACCTCCGAAGCTAGATGGGTCGGTGGACTTAAAAGATTTCTGACCAATAAGCCTAGTCCATAGTGTGATCAAAACATTTGACAGGATACTTGCAACCAGGCTCACGGGTGACCTATCGAAGTTTGTGAGAAATCATCAAAGCGCTTTGTAAAGGGGCGCTTGCTACCTGTAAGCTGTGTTGAGATTTCCCAAAAAAAAATGGGATGATATAGTACAGTAGAGATAAGTATATTCTTTAATTATAAAATTAAAATTATCTCTACTATTAAAGCAGAATTGAACGTATGGTTCAACCAGTCCTGCCTCCCGGTCCACCTCTTCTCGTCCCGCACTACTGAAAAATCCACGCACATAAAAGAACAACAGAAAAAAAAAATAAGGAAACCACCACGACCAACCCCTCCCACGAGGCCACGACTCCCACTCGCATCTCGCCCGATCCCCCGCCGATCCTCCCTGCCTCGCTCGCATCGACTCTGCCTCAATCCCTCGCCTCCATGCTGCACTCCTCTCTTTTCTCCATCTCTGGCCGAGTTCGTCGCGACCGCTATGTGCACGGTGGGCCGCGTCCGCCGCCATCTTCGCCGGGACCACGTCCTCCTTCGTGGCTCCGCCTCGAGCTCATCGCCTCCCCAAAGGAGCCTTCTTCTTCCTCCGTGAAGGCCATGGGCGCGCCAGCGTGGTTTGTGTCCCCCCGATCACCCGGCGGCGGCGCAAAGGAGGGGTCTTTTGAGGGATGCTGCGACGACGAGGACGAACGGAAGGCAGCCATGGAACGTTTTCGGATCCTGGAGGATTGCCTCGTGGTGGCCGACGGCGGCTATGAGCTCAACCATTTTCCAATCAAAGCTGCTATGTTCCACTGCTCGACCCCCTTTGCCGCATCACTGGAAATGGCCTCGGTAAGCAAATTGTGCATGGTTAGTCCCCCTCCCCCTGCCCCTCCTCTCTTCTGCCAGTGGTTATGATCAAAGGCATTATTTACATAACTGAAATATGCATCTTTCTTGAGCTTTTGTACTGATGCGATCTAGAAATTGGGTCCATATGAAGCGTTCGATCCTTGTCCAGGTAGCATTGCCGTTATGTAGTTCTAATCGGTTTAACTTGGTTCATCTTTCACTCATTGCAGATTCATAAGCCTTTGGCTACAAAATTGAAATAAGGTTGTACAATGCCAAATTGACGAAGAAAATGCAGAGAGGAGCGCGGTAGCGACGGTGGTGCGGTCGTGGAAGAGGCGGGTAGGAGCGCCCAAGCTAGCGAGGGATAGAGCATCCCTCTGCTTGTCTTCCTCGTCCCCTTGAGGGCAACCTAGGCGTTGCGGGCGCGAAAGCCTGGTCGCCGGCTCGCCGCCGCCATCGACGACCCACTCCATGCACGGATTGCCCTGCCCGTCACTGACACATATCGCCGCCCCTGGAATGCCTCCTCCCTGCACTCAGACACAGCGACATGCCCTGCTGGTGTCTTACCCTCCCTACGAGGGCCTCTAGGAGGACCTCCACCTGATCTGTTGCTCGTGCATCATCACCGGCGCCACCTGATGCTGTTTCGCACAGGTCTCCTCCTACCTCCTGCCTCTGCAACGACAACGGCGGCTACAACTGATGGCTTGTCGGACGGGGAGGAACAGGACGAGGGCGGACATATGTTTAAAACTGTACTGGAGCAACTCATCAGTTCAATTATTACAGGATCGATGTACTCAAGTACATTCTCTGTTTGTATCACCTGTGCCTACTTTCAATGTTATCAACGGAGGTTTTCACACTGGAAACAAGCTTCCATGTAGGTAATATTGCCTGTAAAGCATGAAAGGGGGATTTCTTAAAACATGTTATAGATAATATGTGATGATTCTCAAATATTTTGTTTATAGGAATTCATGATCCTCCCAACTAAGCGCTGCCTTGTTGGCCATTAAGATTGAGTTGAAGTTCGATATGTAAATGTACTTCAGAATATGTAGTTGGAATGCTGATCTATTTGATATGCAGAGCACAACAGAAAAAAAAAAGTTAAGGTCAAGATACCACAAACGTTGGAGAGGAAGACGGCTTTGCACCTAACATCCAAGTAAGACCCACATGTTTCTCTGGTGCTATATATTGTGGGATAGCACAAGTAAATAGTTCTAGGGCACCCTGGTGACTGGATAAGTGCAAAGCACAATCTATGTTTTCTTTCAAGAATTTGAGTATACTATTCACAACATCGAGCATTTTACGGATTATGATTTTCTGGGTACATCTACATTCAGTTTCCACTACTTGTAACAATGAGGCTGGACTGTTTTGTGTTGACTGCTGTCTCAAATACATGAACCTGAATGCTCATATATGTTTTGTATTTTATGTATACTTTCGTAGGAAAATAAAGAGGGTCTTCAACTGCTGAAGACAGTTATAGCTAACGCTAGCTACACTCGAAAATTAATTTATTTTTCTTCACTTTACTTAGACCATGATTCAACCCTTGTATACAATTGAACTTAGTTACATGTCGTGGCTGCTGGTCATTGGAATTAATGTAGGAGCTTACTTGCTCTGCTTTTTGTGTTGATGTAGGCAGTGAAGCTGTGGGGAGTATAGTGCTTATCCTGGTAATGGAAATCTGTATACAATTTGTTTTATTGACTATACAAATTTATATACAATTTGTTTTATTGACTTTACACAATGGTATTTGCACAGTTATTGTGTATCCAAACAGTAATCACCATGTTATTAATCCAAACTTGTACATGGGTGCATCTAAAGATATTCAGGAAGTTAATGCATGATGTTGGGACTATGGGGAGAATTAGAGCTTAAATCATGCATGCCTTCTAACTCTCCTTGTAGTCCTTTCATTGAAACTTGTCCTGAATATCAAACTATTCTTCCTTGCATATAGTTCAGTGAAATGATTGATTCGGCAACAGCACACTATGAATTCCTGATGAAGTTCGAAAATTGCAGATAGAAAAAAAAAATAGAAAATCAGTCCCAGGCTTACCTGTTAATGTGCAAGCCAAATAATAATTAATCATGCAGTTAGAGTAATCTTTTCTTCTGGAAAAAATACCACAGTGTCATCTTATATAATCAATTAATCAATGTACCTTCTGAATCTAACCTGAAGGTCAGATGTGTTTTGTAGTAACTATACCCCTTCTGTTATCTTTTTCTCTTTGGGATTGGGAGTAGTATATATGTTGTTCCAGAGGGTCTATTTTTCAGAAAAAAAGATTTTGTTCTTTTGTTTTGTACTCACCGTAGTTCATGTTTCCTTTCGGTTAGTTTTGACAGGCACTGCTTAAGTTTCATTCGAACTAATTGGTCGCCAAAAAGAGATCAAAAATAGTATTTTGAATCGATTAAAACATAATATGTATAAAAATACAACATTTTGAAGAGGGTTCAAACACGATGGCGAGAAAAAAAGGTGAAGGGAGAGGAAGGGTAGGGAGAAATATATGATGCGAGGAGGGAGTGGTTAAAGAAATATGACCATGCCTACGAAGAAAGAAGTGGAAGAAACAACGTGCTTCACTATGTTTTTTTGTTCACCCGTAGCAACACACGGGTATTTAACTAGTCAATCCAGTAAGAGAATCCCGCAACAAATCGTTAGCAGTACATGCACACAAAATAACAAATTCTCGCACCCACGAACAAGGGGTTGTCAATCCTTGGCGGTTATTTGCAAGATTAAATTGAATGGTGATAGATAGATAGATCGAACAAAAATACAAAATAAAATAAATAAAGTAAATTGCAGTAAGATATTTTTAAGATTTTTAATATATGATAAAGGTAGACCCGGGGGTCATAGTTTTCACTAGAGACTTCTCTTTTGAAAATAGCATACGGTGGGTAAAAAAATTACTATTAGGCAATTGATAGAAAAGAAAATAATCATAAAGATATTCAAGACAATGATCATGTATATATGCATCACGTCTGAGACAAGTAGTCCGAAACGATTATGCATCTACTACTATTACTTCACACATCGACCGCTATTCAGCATGCATCTAGAGTTTTTTTTAGGAGTTCATAAAGAACAGAGTAACGCCTTAAGCAAGAAGACATGATGTAGAGAAAGTAACTCACGCATGAATAAACCCCATCTCTTTGTCCTTAAAAGTAATGATACAATATGTGTCATGTCCCCTACTGTTACTGGGATTGAGCACCGCAAGATCAAATTTGAAAGTGCGTTATATTGACTAGAGCGGGGTGAATAGGCGATTTTTATGAATTCTTCACTGAGGAATTTGCCGATGAGGAAATTCCTTAGCGAAGAACTACTTGCAGCGGAATAAGTACTCAAGAGAAAGCATAACAGAATACAAGCATGGTAATCATGATGAAATGAAGACAATCACAGAGTACAGAAAGCGTAAACACAGGATAACACAAGATGAAGACAAACAGACTTAAGAAATTGAACTGAGAAAATTGAGAAAGTCTTCAGTCAAAGTCTTCAAACACAGATATGAACAAACACTCAACAGTAATGAGGAAATGAATGAGTTGAGGAAATAGAACCAGTTAGGTTGATGAAGACAATGATTCGGTAGACCAGTTCCAACTGTTGTCTCAGTTGTACATCTGGTTGGAGCGACTGAGTATTTAAAGTCGAGGACACACAGTCCTGGACACCCAAATGAAAGCACGCAGGTCGTGACACCAAGTCCTCACCGTATTCTCCTTGAACTAAGGTCACATACCTCGTCCAATCACTTGTGGTAAGTCTTCAGGCGACTTCCAAACCTTCACAGACTCGGTCACTCGGCGATCCACAATTCCTCTTGGATACTCTAGACCATGACGCCTAACCGTCTGGAAGAAGCACAGTCTTCAAAGGTAACAAGCGTCGGATCCACGCAGGATCAATTTCTTCAGTGATGCTCAATCACTTTGGGTTTGTAGGGGTTTGGTTTTGGGTTTTCCTCACTCGATGATTTTCGCTCAAAGTCCTCGGAGGATGGGATGCTCTCAATTGACAAGTGTCAGTTTCTCGCGGAGCAGCCAACCAGCTAGTGGTTGTAGGGGGTGGCTATTTATAGCCTAGGAGCAGCCCGGCATGATAAGACACAAATGCCCTTCAATGATATGACCGTTAGGTGGATAAGATATTTTGGGACAGTCAAGCGCCAAGACAAAGAACGGTTGGATATTTAACTCTCAAATTCCTCAGGGCTATCATGTTCCTCACTGTGTAGGCAATCCGCACTGGAGAATTCCTAACTCCTCAGTCAGAATAAATTCCACAATGACCAGAAGAACTTCGTCTCTGTCACTGAAGAAATTGACTGCACTATATGAGATTTCCAAAGGCTTCACTCGAAGGGATTGGTATGTGTAGGATTTTGAGTTGAGCATCACATGGAAATTTTTCCTTAGTATTTCCTCGACCCCTTTAACAAGACAAAGTGTTTCCTATGACTCAAGAAAGAGAAAAGGAAACTACGAAAACAAAAGTCTTCACACTTCATGTTCCTCAAATGAATACCAAGTCTTCAAGGTCACACCAATTTCTTCACTTTCAAAGTCTTCAGAATATCAAAGTCTTCAGACGAAGAACTTCATTTTTAGGGGTCGACTTTCTCTATAAATGTCAAACTCCTCATAGACTTATAGACCTGTGTACACTCATAAACACATTAGTCCCTTAACCTATAAGTCTTCAATACACCAAAATCACTAAGGGGCACTAGATGCACTTACAATCTCCCCTTTTGGTGATTGATGACAATATAGGTTAAGTTTTCAACGAGGATAAACATATGAAGTGTAAATACTGATATTGAGGAATTTGATTGCAAGATATAGAAGAACTCCCCACGAAGATGTGCATAGTGAGGACTTTGCTTTTGAGGCAATGCACATTTGAAGAGTTGAATCATGGAGATCTCCCCCTATATCTTGTAATTCATACACGCATTTGACATATAGTATGAAGAATTTTAAATGCATGATGAAATATGGTGACTGATGTAATTCAGCATGCGTGTATTAACATATAGCAAGGAATAAGCATGCAGAGGAACACATCAAAAGTATCAGAGCACCATCGGGTTTAAGATTACAACTCGATCCAATAAAGTTTCAGAAGAACGAGAGTTGTAACTTAGCAAAAAAAACGCCCATATAATAGACCCGCTTGAAGACTAACTCAAATTTCTCCCCCCGCCCATATAAAAAAAACTGAGGACTAACGCCCCTGAAGAATGTCAAGTTGATGAAGGAGCGCCAGCGTTGTCGGGGTCGGTTGTCGTAGTAGGGCCTGCCGCAGTGTCGTCCAAGTCTTCATTTTCATCAGTGTCGCACGATGAAGAATAGGAGCTGGCCACCAATGAAGGAACCTTGACCTTCTTGAATTTCTTCGGCGGAGGTGCAGCCCAGTCAAATTCTTCCTTAAGACCCATTGTCTTCAGTTCTTCTGCGCTATAGACATGAGAGAGAACAGCCCAGGTACGGTTGAAGGTTTCATGGAGGTAGTATTGGTTTTTCTTCACTGCATTGTGTGTTGAGGTCATGTTGTAAAGAATTGAACCAAATTGACGCTTGACCCATTTATGATTGCGATCAACCTTCTGATGAAGACTGAGGAGTAACTCACGATCAGTCATCACCCTAGGTGATGTGGCTTGAGGATTTTGCTTGGCAGAGTTGTTGGCGGCAGAATCATGCGTGGCAGAGTCATCATTGGTGGAGTAGGATGCAACCTTGCGAAATTGACCATCCAATGGACGAATGCCTTCATCTATCACAGCAGTTGCCTTGCCTTTGTCATCAGCTGAGGAAAATGTCCGTTTGAGGACTTCAATGGGAGGCAAGTAGCTGTAGTGGTTTAGAGTATCAGCCTTGTAATTTAGTGAAGACCTTGCCCTGATGAACCTCATAATCCAAGGAGCATAAGGTTTCAGCTCAAATGGTGACGTAGCAATGTTCGCTAGAGTCCTCATGAAGAAATCATGGAAGTTGATGGGAACGCCATGAATGATGTTGAAGAGCATATTCTTCATCATTTGAGTCGTGGCCTTTGATAGGACTCATTGTTTTTGTCAGAATGCGATAGACAGTCCGAGGCACATACAGTAATTCCTGACGAGGAATTTGGTTCTAGGTGCCTGCCCTGGCTTCAAAGGCTTCATCAGCACTTGCATGTAATGATTTGGAAGCTCAGGTTCACTGTAGACGCAACGAGAACCGTCAAGGGGAGGACTGAGTGGAAGGGCACGAAGCAATTCAGTTGCTGGTGCCTTGTAGTGAGTATTTTCTGACATCCAGTCCAGCACCCATGAGTTCACATATTCAGAATCTCCTGTGATGTGCAGCGTCGCATAGAATTGAAGAATAAGTTCTTCATTCCAATCACAGATGTCAGTGCAGAAATTCAGCAACCTAGCATCGTGAAGAACACTGAGGACTGGCTCGAAGCCTGGCAGAGATTCCATGTCCACGTGAGGAATATGTGCATGATCGAAGACTTTGTCTTTGTTGAATAGCACAGAGGAATAAAAGTTTGCTTGACTAGCAGTCCAGAATCGCCTCTTCCTTATGCGAGCAGAGTCATAAGGGTTGTAATCCGTGAAGAAAACATGCTCGCCAAAGAAGTCTTCAGCCTTGAACTTTTGCTTGCGTGAGAATGGATCCTTTGGTTTTGGCAGAGGAGTGTCAGTGAGTTGCATCACTACCTCAGGAATCGCAATCTCAGGTTCTTCAAGCTGAGGATTTTCTGGTTCCTCTTCATTTGCAGTCTGCGTGTTCGCCGGATCGCCAGCAGCAGGTTCTTCAAAGACTAGTGGCTGGAATTTCTTCATGCATGCATTTGAGGCGGGTTGAGTTTCTTCAGAGCCCAGTTGAACAGTTGGTGCAGGGGACTGAGGAATTTGTTGGATTGGGGTGAAGAGTGGTGAATTTGGATGCTGACTGTCCCAAAAGTTATCATTCATGACAGGCGTGGTGCATCCAATATCCACGTCTTCGTATTCAATTTCTTCAACACCAGCCTCTTCAGCTGTGAACTGAGGCATAGGTGAGGAAATGATTGGTGTTGAAGGGATTGCATCCACTTCAATTTCTTCATCAATCTGCTCTGACAAAGCAGCAGAATGATTTTCTTCATCAGATCCGCTTGGGATCTCATATTCTTCACCAAAAGGAACAAGGTCCTTTGATGGCATGGAGGAAACTGGAACAACATCAATTGGATTTTCAATCGAGCTGGTCATAGGCTTCATTTTCTTGAGTCAAGAATTTGACGCAGCTGATGATTTCCTTTTCTTTACTGCAGCTCATCTGCAGCCTTGGTCTTCTTCACATCTGATGCAGATGGAAGGATTGGAGTTGGTGTAGGCGCGGGAGGAGCTGAGGAATCTGGTTGAATTTCCTCAGGTGCAACTGATGCAGTTGCCCTGACTTCTTCATTTTCTTCAGGCACACCACTAGTGGATGCCCTGGCAATTTCTTCAGCGGCTGGAATGGAGTCATCAGCCCTGGAACTAGCATTTAATCAGCAGGCTGAAAATCATCAGCGGTGTTGGCATGTTCTTCAGTAGGCTGAGCAGAGGCTCCAGCCTGAGGAATTTCTTGTTGCGTTGGGGCTACAACATTTGTAAACTTCTTTGTCAGGTTGACAAATCTGACTTTGGCTCCTTGCCAATCAGCATAATAGGCATCAAAGTCATCGCTGAGGGCTTTGATTTCAGATTGGATCTTGAGCAGTTCCTCGGTTGTCATTCTGACAACGTTTTTCCTCAGGAACTTCTCTTTCCTGAACTGAGCCTTCTTGATTTGCCTAGCCTTTTCAAATTTCCATTTCTCTTCAGTGATGAAATGGGTCAGCATGTGACTTTGTCCAGGAGTCAAATGAAAGTCAGGCATAGGCGTGTCTGGATCCTTGTGCCAGAGATCAATGTACTCAAGGATCGCCCTTGGATCCAAAAGCAGTGGCACAGGTGTGCCTTTGGCTCTAGCGGCCCTAACTTGCATGTCTCTGATGATTTCTGCAAGCTCATCATCATCAGCTTCATCGTCAGATGGCACTTGGAAGGCAACCTGTTTCTTCTTCGGACTTGGCCGAGGACCTCGTCCAGCAGTTGCCTTAGTCTTCAGCAGTGTGGGGCCTGATGAAGAATTTGGTGCAGCCGAGGAACTTGCTGAGACACCAGAGGCAATGGAGATGCCTGCAGTCCTTTGGCACTTGGCCAGATGCACAAGTGCTGAGGACTTTGGAGGAGCTGCTGAGGACTTTGGAGGAGGAGCTGAAGATTTGAGAGGAGCAGAAGCAGCATGAGGAACTGGCCGTGAGGGCATTGCTGTTGAAGCACTTGGCTTGTGTGCGGGCTTCTTTGCCATAGACTTTGTTGGCTTGACAGAGGCCTCAAGGGCGCAGCAGAGCGTGAGTCCTCATTAAATTTCCTCACTGCCTCCTTGACTTGTCTTGCCAGTTTGGCTTGGCGCTTGGCCCATTCTTCAGGAAAATCCTCACCACGCTTGATACTGGTGGGTCAGCTTCTTGGCCAGGTGCCAATGGAGCTCTTGGGCATGGAGGATTGAGGGCGAATTTCTTCATGTACTTTGGGGTAACATACATGTACTCCCTCCATTCCCTTGCCCATCTCCTTTCAATCCTCTGAATGCGCTCCTTGCGCTGATTTTTGTTTTCCTTGCCAAACTTGGCTTCATCAGGTGTGCAATAGTCAGCGTAGATGTCCTCAGGTATCTCAAAAGCAGTCATGACCTCATGCCTCTTTCCTTCTTTCTGTGGCTTCTTTCCTTCTGCCATATTCTTCAGCTCAGGAATTTGAACAATCGAATTCTCCGAAGAAGTATGCAACTTTTCTTCGAGGAACGCTGCAAATGAGTTAAGTTGATGAGAACCTAGTGATTCAGCAGCGGACATGAGTACCGTGAATGTAATATAGTTGCGAGGAATTTGGAGAGGTCATATGCGTTCTCGTAAGGTTTCAAAAAAGAACAAGTTTGAGGAATTTGACCAGATGAGCCTTGAAGAATTTCACTAAGCGTTCTTTGTCTTAGGTTCCAGAGTTGTATAGATCGAAGATCCACACAATTGAGGAATCTTGAAGAAAAATGATGCTTAGAGAAACGAATCAAGAACAGATGAATAGTGAGGTGTTTTGTGTGTGAGGATTTGAAGAATAAAAACACCTTTGAAGATTTTGAAGAGAAATTTTGGATCAAAGAGGGCAGTAAAATATACTTTTAATTTTACCCTGGATGAAGAACACGACGAACTGAGAGGTGTAGATTTGAAGCTCGTCTGTCAGATCTTCCACGCCCTAACTCGGCGGAGGAAGACAGCTACTGGCGGCGGAATGAAGATTTCCATGGCGCTGAAATCTGACGGCGATGAGGTCGAGGCAGTGAAGCTCTTCCTCACCGGCGACGATGGAGTAGCGGCAGCGCTAGGGTTTGAGAAGCTCAAGCGAGAGAGAGAGTGGTCGAGCGGAGTAAAGGAAGTGAGGAAGGGGAGAGGGGTATTTATAGCCACGGTGAAAAACTATTTGCCCAAAGATTTGGGACGAACGTGCCCCTGACCCTTCTCATTCGCTTGACATGTGTCACCCACGTACTGAAAGGTGGAGATCGTGTTAGATCATGGGTGAATTGATAAGTCTATCGTGGGATGCGGAACGGTTTGAGCGGCAAAACGAAAATTTGGATAAGATTAGTTTTAACGTTCCGTTCGCAATTTCTTCAGCTGACAAGGACACGCTGAAGATTTTAAACGAGTTTCAAATAGAACGCACATGAAGAATTTGTGAATAGATTGGGTTGAGTATAGCATAGAGGGGGAAGGGTCCGATCACATTCACTTAGCAGAAAATGCAACTTGAAGAAATAGCCATAAGTGAATGCTAATATATACTATAAGAACGCCCGTGCGTTGCAACGGGGTCACATTAACTTTAAGAGTTCAATATTAATATACTCATACATATCAAGTGACATTGGCGACCTTTTTTACCATCAAATTCTCACACACACACTCTCTCCCTCCCTCTTCCTCACTCTCTCTCCCCCTCTCCCCTCTCTCTCTAACACACACACACATATCCATCTTATTGGATACGCGACCATAATCCATCTATTTCACACACACGCGCTAGTGCATAACAATATGGATTATGTGTATTATATTTGCCGCCACAACTGAGGAAATTAATTTCATGTAAATGGGCCAGCCACAGCTCCAAGAATACGTGGAGGAGGTGGCACGGGTCGGCATCGACGCTGTCCGGCGCACGCCACGGGCCCGCTTCCAAGTGCGTCACACACGCCACCCACGCCGGATCCTTCAAGTGCCGCTTCCACCGCACCAACTCCTAGGGCCAGGAAGCCGCCTTCTTCGCCCTTCACGGCCATGCACCCGGCCTCGCCATCCTCGTCCCCAAAGACCGTCGCGACCCAAAGGATTTGACCCAAGCATCGGCCTCGAGAATCAAGAACGCTCGACAACGGAGAGGAAGGGAAGATCATATACATGTCATAAGAAAGGGAGTTTATTTACTGCTCCCTCGATGTATTGTTTCCTTTGTTTGGAGATTGATTACCATCCGTGAGTTAAGGTAAGGTTAATGTGATTGAGCGACTTTTCTGAAAATCAATTATTTGTTTTCTAATTAATGTGATTGAGTGATTTAAGATAAGGTTAATTAATTTAGATTTGATCTTTAGAGATTGTTCGTGATTGATTCTACATTACCAAATAACTTGCGCCAAGATGGAAAGTTCTGATCTTTTCAGATTTCTTTCATTGTGTGAGAGGGTGACGCGAAAATAAACCGATGAAGTGGGAGGAGGGGACGAAAAAATCTACAAAAAAACCAGCGAAGGTGGGAGGAGGTAGCAAAAAAATCATAGAAGGTGGGACGAATGACATAATTAGTAAACAATTTCAGCGACAAAAGGATAAACAAATTGGATTTTAAAACAAAACCTGCACCTTTTTGCACAAGTGGCTCACTCTTCACTTTTTGACAAAAACTTCCGAATAGCAATCTTGGTGAGTGATCTCGACCGGGTTCGATCGGCATGGCGTGTCGTTCCTCCGAGGAGTGGGTGCTGAGAGGAAGGATGGTGAACCACCATTGTCAATCGGCGAGCTGCATCGTCATTTGGATCGAGCATGGGCCGAAATCGAGATGGTAGAGGTTGAGGAATTTGTAGGACGTGAGGGTTTGGGGTGGGCATCACGAGAACTCACCCATATCTTGGGAGACGGCAGACCCGAGGTGCAGTCGTGTTCGTGCTTCAGGGGCTGCCACGTGCTGTCCTCGCCGCCATCGCCTAACGATGCCACTTCAGCGCCACGAGCATGGGACTGAGGGACGAAGGGAAGAGAAGGGAAGGAAGCGAGCTAATGACGTACCTATGTTTGGTATGTTTGGTTATTTTGTTTCCTAATTAATGTGATTGAGCAATTTAAGGTAAGGTTAATTAATTTAGATTTGATATTTAGATATTGATCGTGATTGATTCTTTCACATAAAGACATTACTAAAAATAACTTGCACCGGCATGGAAAATTATGATTCGTTAAGATTTTTTTCGTTGTGTGAGAGGGTGACGCGAAACTAAACCGATGGGGTGAGGGAGGGACAAAAAGAACCAGCAAAATAAAACGGTTGAAAGTGGTGGGAAGCACTATTTTAATCATGGAATTATAATAACTATTTGGATCACACCACCCTATACAAGGCCCGAGAGGGCCCTCCCGTCCCAAACTTCCCAAAACAAAAAAAAAACACCCCAGTCTTATCTCCCCACGCCCCACCTTCTCTGTAACCAGCGCCGCCAAGAACCTCCTCCCCGCGCCGACGCCTGCGCACCACCGCTGCCGTGACCCAACTCCCCGCGCCGCCGGCCACGTACCTCCGCGTCGTGACCCACCTCCCCGCGCCGCCGCCCGCGTACTCCACCGCCGAGATCCACCTGCCCGCGCCGCCGCTTGCGCACCTCCGCCGCCATGAACGACCTCCCCCAACCATCACCACCCCGCCCCAGCTCCACCGAGCCCGCCGACTCCTGGATCCACTGGCACCGGTGCTGTCGCCCCAACCTCCGTCTTCCACCGTCACTCGTGCATCGTGGCCTCCTTCCCGGACCACCCCGCCGCACCCGGCCGACTCAGATCGTCATCGGCCTTCCTCCCCTGCTTCCACCGCGGAGGTAGCCTCCGTCTGTTGTCAATCGTTGCCGCGACCTGCCCCAGGGCGCCCCCGCGACCTTCCCACGGCGCCCCTGTGACCTGCCCATGGCGCCGTCGTTGATCTCCCCTGATCCTGCGTTCTTCCATGTCGATGGTATTGAGCAAGCGCTGCCGGTCCTTGTGATCCACCATGCGTGCACGTGGCCAAGCTACCTGCAGCGCGAGCCCCCGGCCAAATCCCACTCGCCGCAGCCGCACATCCGACGCCGCGTCCAGCTATGTTCGCTACCCTCCACAGGACATTGCTCCGGCTATTGCTTCAGCAGTCCAAGTGGCCATCTGTGTCCGTTCGAGTTCCTCCGCCCGTGCTCCTTCGTGCTGGAGCTTGTGCCGGCAGCGGTGCACACATCTGAAGATCGGGCTGATGCGTCTTCAGCAAACGCTACGATGAGCGACCACCTCTTGCAGTAATCTCTCTCTATGTCCCTCCGCTTGTACAGCAAAACAAGTCGATGCTTTTCTTCAGTTTGATTTAGTAGTCTGAAAAAGATCGACAGTGGCACGGGTCTGAATTCAGTTCTCTCAATGATTTTAATGTCTGAAGTTCAGTTATACTGTCCCCACTGTCCAGGTTGTGTACCCGGAGGCCACCAAGAACCACGCATGTGCATGTGCTTGGCACTACTTTCTCTCTCTAATTGCTTCTCAGTACGACATCTCTCTCTGTCAAAGCAATCTTGTGTACTAACTGATATATAGCCAAGTTTTGTCTGTATGTCATGCTACTAATCTAATACTGGAATAACTTTGACATGAGATGAGTGTGTGTTCAGGGTAGAACAAAAATATTTCAAGATTCTTTTGTGTTCTTTTCAGGGCTTAAATCATGTATTCTGTACACATGAGTGAAGTTCGGTTTGCCGGATAAAGAGGCGTTGCCACGGCCGATGCTGGCTGTTCGTGCATGGAAGTCCGTGTATACTGTTTGAAAACCTGGGAGCATGCTCAAAACGTTCAGAAATATCAATGAAAGAAGTTCGAATATAGGGAGGTTGATGCTTTGTGTGTGTGTATACATTTTTTAGGGGATCGTGTGTTTGTATATATGGCAGCACAATTTTTTGTGCATGATATTCAGTTCTACAATCTCAATTGAATAAGGCAACAATTTCTTTCGGCATTTTCTTCATTTAGCCATTTGTGTTAGTATCATATTTTGGTACTTATTGTTTGCAAAAATAACGACATTGTTTTCACTAAAAATTCATGAAAAAAACTGTGAAAGATTGTGCTCTCAATAGTGTTTGATATTGTCTCCGTAAAAATCACTAAAACATTTTTTCATTCTTCACGCTTTGAGTATATGTGACAATGGATAAAACATAATTATAATAATTAAAGTTCAAATTATTAACGATCCGGGTTAATATAACAAAACTAAAAATTTCCAACTATATAAGAACCAAACCAAGAGGTTAAAGATTTAAAAAATAGTATATTTAGATAAACAAATTTAACCCACTTTTTTTTAAAATCCTAGAAATTCAAATTTAAATAACGGAGCAGTTCGATGTTTATTACAAACTCAGATTTCTCTCGTTAGTACCGAATAAAACCAAAGGAATTTATTTTAAGGAAACATAATAGTTCGATGTTTATATACCAAGAAGAAAAGCGATCATCACCTAGGAAATGTTAACTCTCAAAGTTCAAATTTAATAATTAAAGAGTACAAAAATATTATGGGCATATAAATTAATCTCCCATGGATTCTCCAGTTATTAAAAAATAAAAATAATAACCAAAAGTTCAAATTAAAATAATAGAGTAGTTCAATATTTGTAACAAACAACATTTTTCACATTTAACAAAAACATGGCGGTTCAAAAAGTTTAGGAAAAAAGAGAGAATTTTACCGATTTCTAGGGAAAGCATAGAAGTTCAAATCTAAATAACGAAATGGGTCAATGTTTATGAAAAACAAGAAAAAATTTGCCGTTATTAATAATAAACCAAGAAGTCCGAATTACAAAAATAGCCTAGTACGATATTTCTACAAAAAGCCTTAGATTTTCCTTGTTACCAAAGAAATAAAATCAAGAAGTTCAAATTAAAAATAACGGAAGTAGTTGGATGTATATGAAAAACCCAAAATTCCTTACCGTTTCTAGGAAAATAAAATTACCAAGTTCAAGTTTCAAAAAACTATTGACTCTTATTCAAAAACATTTTTTCTAAGAATAAACTTAAGAAGTTCAAATTTAAATAAGAGCGAAGTTCCACGTTTATAAAAAACATAGATTTTTTCTCGTTACTACAGAATAAAATGAGGAAGTTCAAAATAAAAAAGGAACAAATGAAAAAGGGTTTAAAAGAACCCCCTTTTTTCTAAAAAAACTAGAAGGTCAAACTAAAATACGAAAGTGGTTCGATGTTTATTTGAAACCTAGGATTTTACCTTTTTTTTTACAACTCATATATCCATCCTTTCCAAAAACACACACAAAGAAGTTCAAATAAAAAGTTAGGTATTGATTTAAATAAAATATAGGAAGTTCAATTCAAAATAACGAAGAAGTCCAATTGGGAAAAGCATAGCAGTTTCATATTTTATTTAAAAACTCGGATTTTTCCAATTAATAAAGAATAAAACTAATAAGTTCAATTAAAAATAACGAAGAAGTTCATTGTTTCGAGCAAAGATTCAATTATCATATTTCTAAAAAATACACAAAGAAGTTCAAATAAAAACTCAGACTTTTTCCGTTACTAAAGCGAAAAGGAGAGAAGTTCAAATGGATAATAGCCAGAAGTTCATGTACCACATGGTGTGTGTTTCGTATAAGAAAAAAAGAATAATATGGTGAAGTCCAAAACTTTGTTGCTAGAACTTCAAGTGCTCAGCGCGACAAAGTTCAAAAAAAATTGTGAGAGAGGTTGAACAAAAATACGTGATAGAAGTTCAAGATGAAAACAACGGGAAGTTCAACTACTACATGAAATGCATTTCATATAGGAATATAAGCATATAAAACAAAGAGCTTAAACGGTTTGTTGCAATAAGTTCACGTGCTCCTCCTGGTGAAGTTCAAGATCTCTAGTGCGAGACGCCCGACCTTTAATTTCATGTAAAAACAGGCCAAAAACAACGTTGTTTTTTTCATTTTTAAAACTACTCTCAAACAACAACGAATTTGTATCGCCTGTCTACATGAAAAGTTTCTCCTGTTCATAAGTTTTCCAACGGTATATTATATGCTACATTCCGATCAATGGTTTAAAAGTTTTATCTATAACGTTTAAAGCACATTTTTACGCATTCAAAAAATATTTTTGAGCGTCGCGAATATGGAAAAATGATCAACACAAAAAAGTTGCGTGTTTTCAACAGCTTCCCATCGGTATATCATTTACTCAATTCCGGGTAAGTGGTTTGGGAGTTACGGGTAAGAAAAAACAACACGGGAAAAACAAAGTGATGTTTAAGAAGAACTGCTCCAGAAGTTCAACCTCTTCACGAAGTGCATTTTCGGAGACTTTTGTTTTTCCGATGAGGGCAGAACGCATGATCTCAGAAGTTGAGGTTGATAACTCCCAGAAGTTCACGTACTACACGATGTGCATTTTGTATTAAAAAAGAATGAAAATGCAAAGCATAAAGTTTTGTTGCTAGAAGTTCAAGTGCTTGACTCGAGAAAGTTCAAAAATTCTTGTGTGGGAGAGGTTGAACAAAAATACGTGACAGAAGTTCAAGGTGAAAACAATGAGAAGTTCAACTACTGCAAGGAATGCATTTCAAATAAGAATAAAAGTATAGAAAATTAAAAGCTTAAAAGGTTTGTTGAAAGAAGTTCAAGTGCTCTGTTCGGGGAAGTTCAAAAATTCTTACGAGAGAGGCTCATCTTGTATTTCCATGTTCGATTTTTCCGTATAAAAATCGAATACAATTCTTTACCCAAAATATAAAAAGGTGAAGTTCAAATTGAAATAACACAGAAGTTCGGAGTTTACTAAAACCTAGGATTTACCTTTTCAAAAATAAATAAAGACAACGCCATTTTTGCACTCTTGAAAACAATCTCATAAACGTAAAAATGGTTGCTAGAAGTTCAAGTGCTCGCGAGGGAAAGTTCAAAAATTCTTGTGAGAGAGGTTCACCGTGTATTTAGATGTCCAAAATACATAAAAAATATGTTGTTTTTGTGTTTCAAAATAATTCTCTCAAACCAGAGAGAAGTTCAAAGTGATAACAACCAGAAGTTCATCTACTATATGGTGTGTATTTCATATAAAGAATACATTAAAGTGAAACAAAGTGAAGTTCAAACAGACATGCCCAAGAAGTTCAACTACTTCACGCAGTGCAAAAAATAGCACGTCAAAAAACATCACGTCAAAAATTAGAGTGAAGTTCAAACAGACATGCCCGAGAAGTTCAACTACTTCACGCAATGCATTTCCATTCAGGATGAAGGCAGAAATCATGATCTCGTCGTTTTCTAATTTACTTCAAAACGGTAGGAATATCATTTGTGTAAGTTCAAGTCCTCAGTCGGAGAAAGTTAAAAAAATATTGTGAGAGAAGTTTTTATAAAAAGAATATCATTTGTGTAACACTAACGAAAATGGATGGGAAAATTACAAACAAAAATATGTCACGAAGTCCAACGTGAAAAGCAGGGAAGTTCAACTACTACAACGAATGAATTTCACAAGAAAAACTTTTAAAACCGTCGCGAGTATGAAAAAAATGATCAACACGGAAAAGTTGCATGTTTATAACAGCTTTCCATCGGTATATCACTTGCTTAATTCCGGTGAGTGAATGAAGAGCTACGAGCAAAAAAAGTACGTGAAAAACAGAGTGATGTTCAGGCAGAACTGCCACAGAAGTTCAAGTACTTCACGCGATGCATTTTCAACGAACCTGTTTCGCGATAAAGGCAGAACGAGTTATCTCGCTGTTTCAAATTACTTGAAAATGGTGGGATTCAGAGAAAACCATCAACATGAAAAAGTTTCACATTTTCCGTAGCTTTTCAACAGTATATTATTTGCCCCGTGGATGAAGTTTGTAGAAATTACGGCGAAAACACGTTTTTAGTCATTTTCAAAATCAACATGAAACCGTAATGAATTTGGAAAAACAATATATACCAAAAAAATTCGCATTTGTTCGGCTTTCCAACGCCATATCATTTTCTATGTTCGGACGTATGATTGAAAAAATATATTGAAAATACAAACTTGGTAGAACTTGTACCGCTTTCTAAATTACTCTTAAACCACTCAAAACTAGAAAAACTTTCAACATGAGAAAAATCGCATTTTCATAAGCTTTCCAAGGCCATATGATTTGTCTCAATTGGATTAGGCATTTAGAAATGGCAACAAAAATACGAACTCGGTTGTTCGGTTTGCGAAATTTTGCGATTTTCCACATTACTCTTTAACCATAGGGAATTAGAAAAAACTTTCAAAGATGTGGAAGGAGCGGTTTATAGCAGCTTTCCAATGCCATATTATTTGCCTCATTCCGATAAACGGTTTAGAAATGCGATTGAAAATATGATTCACTTTTTTGTATGAAGAAAAAGCGGTTTTCAAAAGCGCTCTTGAACCACTTACATTTTGCCAAAATTTTAAGTTGGGTCATGATACTCGTGTCCATAGCTTTCCAACAGTATATCGCAAGCCACATTTCGGCAATGTTGACAGAAGTTCAACCTAGCACTAGGGGAAGTTCAGGTCGAACAACTCAGGCAGTAAAATTGCAAAAAACGCAATTTCATCACGACCCGAGAGCAAAATCCGCCAACGAGCGAGATTTCTATTTAAAAACGGTATTTAGCTGCTAAAAAACGTTTCTAGATTACACTAACATCATATAGAACACTACTAACCAGAATAATTCGCGGGGGAAGCCATGGTTGCAAAGATAGCCCGAAGGTCGGGTTCGTACAGAGGGAAGTTCAAAGCGTGTACAAACAAAAATATGTCACAAAAGTTCAACGTGAAAAGCGGCATGAAGTTCAACTACTACGCTGAATGAATTTCGGATGAAAAACTTTTAAAATCGTTGCGAGTATGAAAAAATGATCAAGACGGAAAGTTATGCGTGTTTACAGTTGACTTTCCATCGAATATCACTTGCTCAATTCCGGTAAGTGGATGGAGAGCTAGGAGCGGTGGATAGAGATATACGAGCAAAAAAATGCGTGAAAAAGAGTGATGTTTAGGCGTAATCGCCACAGAAGTTCAAGTACTTCACGCGATGCATTTTCAACGAACCTGTTTCGCGATAAAGGCAGAACGAGTTATCTCGCTGTTTCTGAAATTACTTGAAAATGGCTGGGATTCAGAGAAAACCATCAACATGAAAAAGTTTCACATTTTCCGTAGCTTTTCAACAGTATATTATTTGCCCCGTGGATGAAGTTTGTAGAAATTACGGCGAAAACACGTTTTTAGTCATTTTCAAAATCAACATGAAACCGTAATGAATTTGGAAAACAATATATACCAAAAAAATTCGCATTTGTTCAGGCTTTCCAACGCCATATCATTTTCTATGTTCGGACGTATGATTGAAAAAATATATTGAAAATACAAACTTGGTAGAACTTGTACCGCTTTTCTAAATTACTCTTAAACCACTCAAAACTAGAAAAACTTTCAACATGAGAAAAATCGCATTTTCATAAGCTTTCCAAGGCCATATGATTTGTCTCAATTGGATTAGGCATTTAGAAATGGCAACAAAAATACGAACTTCGGTTGTTCGGTTTGCGAAATTTTGCGATTTTCCACATTACTCTTTAACCATAGGAATTAGAAAAACTTTCACATGTGGAAGGAGCGGTTTATAGCAGCTTTCCAATGCCATATTATTTGCCTCATTCCGATAAACGGTTTAGAAATGCGATTGAAAATATGATTCACTTTTTTTGTATGAAGAAAAAACGGTTTTCAAAACTGCTCTTGAACCACTTACATTTTGCCAAAATTTTAAGTTGGGTCATTATACTCGTGTCCATAGCTTTCCAACAGTATATCGCAAGCCACATTTCGGCAATGTTGACAGAAGTTCAACCTAGCACTAGGGGAAGTTCAGGTCGAACAACTCGAGCGAAGAAATTGCAAAAACGCAATTTCATCACGACCGAGAGCAAAATCCGCCAACGAGCGAGATTTCTATTTAAAAAGCGGTATTTAGCTGCTAAAAAGCGTTTCTAGATTACACTAACATCATATAGAACACTACTAACCGTAATAATTCATGGGAAGCCTTGGTTGCAAAGATAGCCCGTTGGTCGGGTTCGTACAGAGGGAAGTTCAGGCGCGTTTACAAACAAAAATATGTCTCAAAAGTTCAACGTGAAAATAGCATGAAGTTCAACTACTACGCTGAATGAATTTCAGATGAAAACTTTTAAAATCGTTGCGAGTATGAAAAAATGATCAAGACGGAAAGTTGCGTGTTTACGTGACTTTCCATCGGAATATCACTTGCTCAATTCCGGTAAGTGGATGGAGAGCTAGGAGCAGTGGATAGAGATATACGAGCAAAAAAAGTACGTGAAAAACAGAGTGATGTTTAGGCGTAATCGCCACGAAGTTCAAGTACTTCACGCGATGCATTTTCAACGAACTCATTTAGCGATAAAGGCGTAACGAGTTATCTCATTGTTTCGAAATTACTTGAAAATGGCTGGGATTCGGAGAAAACCATCAACATGAAAAAGTTTCACATTTTCCGTAGCTTTTCAACAGTATATTATTTGCCCCGTGGATGAAGTTTGTAGAAATTACGGCGAAAACACGTTTTTAGTCATTTTCAAAATCAACATGAAACCGTAATGAATTTGGAAAAACAATATATACCAAAAAAATTCGCATTTGTTCAGGCTTTCCAACGCCATATCATTTTCTATGTTCGGACGTATGATTGAAAAATATATTGAAAATACAAACTTGGTAGAACTTGTACCGTTTTCTAAATTACTCTTAAACCACTCAAAACTAGAAAAACTTTCAACATGAGAAAAAATCGCATTTTCATAAGCTTTCCAAGGCCATATGATTTGTCTCAATTGGATTAGGCATTTAGAAATGGCAACAAAAATACGAACTCGGTTGTTCGGTTTGCGAAATTTTGCGATTTTCCACATTACTCTTTAACCATAGGAATTAGAAAAACTTTCAAAGATGTGGAAGGAGCGGTTTATAGCAGCTTTCCAATGCCATATTATTTGCCTCATTCCGATAAACGGTTTAGAAATGCGATTGAAAATATGATTCACTTTTTTGTATGAAGAAAAACGGTTTTCAAAACTGCTCTTGAACCACTTACATTTTGCCAAAATTTTAAGTTGGGTCATTATACTCGTGTCCATAGCTTTCCAACAAAGATATCGCAAGCCACATTTCGGCAATGTTGATGTAAGTTCAACCTAGCACTAGGGAAGTTCAGTCGAACAACTCGAGCGATAAAATTGCAAAAACGCAATTTCATCATTTAATTCGAGAGCAAAATCCGCCAACGAAGCGAGATTTCTATTTAAAAAGCGGTATTTAGCTGCTAAAAAGCGTTTCTAGATTACACTAACATCATATAGAACACTACTAACCGTAATAATTCATGGGAAGCCATGGTTGCAAAGATAGCCGAAGGTTGGGTTCGTGCAGAGGGAAGTTCAGGCGCGTGTACAAACAAAAATACGTCACAGAAGTTCAACGTGAAAACAGCATGAAGTTCAACTACTACGCTGAATGAATTTCAGATGAAAAACTTTTAAAATCGTTGCGAGTATGAAAAAATGATCAAGACGGGAAAGTTGCGTGTTTACAGCAGCTTTCCATCGGAATATCACTTGCTCAATTCCGGTAAGTGGATGGAGAGCTAGGAGCAGTGGATAGAGATATACGAGCAAAAAAAGTACGTGAAAAACAGAGTGATGTTTAGGCAGAACTGCCACAGAAGTTCAAGTACTTCACGCGATGCATTTTCAACGAACCTGTTTCGCGATAAAGGCAGAACGAGTTATCTCGCTGTTTCTGAAATTACTTGAAAATGGCTGGGATTCAGAGAAAACCATCAACATGAAAAAGTTTCACATTTTCCGTAGCTTTTCAACAGTATATTATTTGCCCCGTGGATGAAGTTTGTAGAAATTACGGCGAAAACACGTTTTTAGTCATTTTCAAAATCAACATGAAACCGTAATGAATTTGGAAAAACAATATATACCAAAAAAATTCGCATTTGTTCAGGCTTTCCAACGCCATATCATTTTCTATGTTCGGACGTATGATTGAAAAAATATATTGAAAATACAAACTTGGTAGAACTTGTACCGTTTTCTAAATTACTCTTAAACCACTCAAAACTAGAAAAACTTTCAACATGAGAAAAAATCGCATTTTCATAAGCTTTCCAAGGCCATATGATTTGTCTCAATTGGATTAGGCATTTAGAAATGGCAACAAAAATACGAACTCGGTTGTTCGGTTTGCGAAATTTTGCGATTTTCCACATTACTCTTTAACCATAGGGAATTAGAAAAAACTTTCAGCATGTGGAAGGAGCGGTTTATAGCAGCTTTCCAATGCCATATTATTTGCCTCATTCCGATAAACGGTTTAGAAATGCGATTGAAAATATGATTCACTTTTTTTGTATGAAGAAAAAACGGTTTTCAAAACTGCTCTTGAACCACTTACATTTTGCCAAAATTTTAAGTTGGGTCATGATACTCGTGTCCATAGCTTTCCAACAGTATATCGCAAGCCACATTTCGGCAATGTTGACAGAAGTTCAACCTAGCACTAGGGAAGTTCAGTCGAACAACTCAGCGATAAAATTGCAAAAACGCAATTTCATCGCAACCTGAGAGCAAAATCCGCCAACGAGCGAGATTTCTATTTAAAAACGGTATTTAGCTGCTAAAAAACGTTTCTAGATTACACTAACATCATATAGAACACTACTAACCAGAATAATTCGCGGGGGAAGCCATGGTTGCAAAGATAGCCCGAAGGTCGGGTTAAATCTGAGGGAAGTTCAAAGCGTGTACAAACAAAAATATGTCACAAAAGTTCAACGTGAAAACAGCATGAAGTTCAACTACTACGCTGAATGAATTTCGGATGAAAAACTTTTAAAATCGTTGCGAGTATGAAAAATGATCAAGACGGGAAAGTTGCGTGTTTACAGCAGCTTTCCATCGGAATATCACTTGCTCAATTCCGGTAAGTGGATGGAGAGCTAGGAGCAGTGGATAGAGATATACGAGCAAAAAAATGCGTGAAAAATGAGTGATGTTTAGGCGTAATCGCCACGAAGTTCAAGTACTTCACGCGATGCATTTTCAACGAACCTGTTTCGCGATAAAGGCAGAACGAGTTATCTCGCTGTTTCTGAAATTACTTGAAAATGGCTGGGATTCAGAGAAAACCATCAACATGAAAAAGTTTCACATTTTCCGTAGCTTTTCAACAGTATATTATTTGCCCCGTGGATGAAGTTTGTAGAAATTACGGCGAAAACACGTTTTTAGTCATTTTCAAAATCAACATGAAACCGTAATGAATTTGGAAAAACAATATATACCAAAAAAATTCGCATTTGTTCAGGCTTTCCAACGCCATATCATTTTCTATGTTCGGACGTATGATTGAAAAAATATTGAAAATACAAACTTGGTAGAACTTGTACCGTTTTCTAAATTACTCTTAAACCACTCAAAACTAGAAAAACTTTCAACATGAGAAAAAATCGCATTTTCATAAGCTTTCCAAGGCCATATGATTTGTCTCAATTGGATTAGGCATTTAGAAATGGCAACAAAAATACGAACTCGGTTGTTCGGTTTGCGAAATTTTGCGATTTTCCACATTACTCTTTAACCATAGGAATTAGAAAAACTTTCAGATGTGGAAGGAGCGGTTTATAGCAGCTTTCCAATGCCATATTATTTGCCTCATTCCGATAAACGGTTTAGAAATGCGATTGAAAATATGATTCACTTTTTGTATGAAGAAAAGCGGTTTTCAAAACTGCTCTTGAACCACTTACATTTTGCCAAAATTTTAAGTTGGGTCATGATACTCGTGTCCATAGCTTTCCAACAGTATATCGCAAGCCACATTTCGGCAATGTTGACAGAAGTTCAACCTAGCACTAGGGGAAGTTCAGGTCGAACAACTCGAGCAAAGAAATTGCAAAAACGCAATTTCATCACGATCCGAGAGCAAAATCCGCCAGCGAGCGAGATTTCTATTTAAAACCAGTATTTAGCTGCTAAAAAACGTTTCTAGATTACACTAACATCATATAGAACACTACTAACCAGAATAATTCGCGGGGGAAGCCATGGTTGCAAAGATAGCCCGAAGGTCGGGTTCGTACAGAGGGAAGTTCAGGCGCGTGTACAAACAAAAATATGTCACAAAAGTTCAACGTGAAAACAGCATGAAGTTCAACTACTACGCTGAATGAATTTCAGATGAAAAACTTTTAAAATCGTTGCGAGTATGAAAAAATGATCAAGACGGGAAAGTTGCGTGTTTCTGACGACTTTCCATCGAATATCACTTGCTCAATTCCGGTAAGTGGATGGAGAGCTAGGAAGCGGTGGATAGAGATATACGAGCAAAAAAAGTACGTGAAAAACAGAGTGATGTTTAGGCAGAACTGCCACAGAAGTTCAAGTACTTCACGCGATGCATTTTCAACGAACCTGTTTCGCGATAAAGGCAGAACGAGTTATCTCGCTGTTTCTGAAATTACTTGAAAATGGCTGGGATTCAGAGAAAACCATCAACATGAAAAAGTTTCACATTTTCCGTAGCTTTTCAACGATATTATTTGCCCGTGGATGAAGTTTGTAGAAATTACTACGAAAACACGCTTTTAGTCATTTTCAAAATCAACATGAAACCGTAATGAATTTGGAAAAACAATATATACCAAAAAATTCGCATTTGTTCGGGCTTTCCAACGCCATATCATTTTCTATGTTCGGACGTATGATTGAAAAATATATTGAAAATACAAACTTGGTAGAACTTGTACCGTTTTCTAAATTACTCTTAAACCACTCAAAACTAGAAAAACTTTCAACATGAGAAAAAATCGCATTTTCATAAGCTTTCCAAGGCCATATGATTTGTCTCAATTGGATTAGGCATTTAGAAATGGCAACAAAAATACGAACTCGGTTGTTCGGTTTGTAAATTTTGCGATTTTCCACATTACTCTTTAACCATAGGAATTAGAAAAAACTTTCAAAGATGTGGAAGGAGCGGTTTATAGCAGCTTTCCAATGCCATATTATTTGCCTCATTCCGATAAACGGTTTAGAAATGCGATTGAAAATATGATTCACTTTTTTTGTATGAAGAAAAAACGGTTTTCAAAACTGCTCTTGAACCACTTACATTTTGCCAAAATTTTAAGTTGGGTCATGATACTCGTGTCCATAGCTTTCCAACAGTATATCGCAAGCCACATTTCGGCAATGTTGACAGAAGTTCAACCTAGCACTAGGGGAAGTTCAGTCGAACAACTCAGCGATAAAATTGCAAAAACGCAATTTCATCATTTAATTCGAGAGCAAAATCCGCCAACGAGCGAGATTTCTATTTAAAAACGGTATTTAGCTGCTAAAAAACGTTTCTAGATTACACTAACATCATATAGAACACTACTAACCAGAATAATTCGCGGGGGAAGCCATGGTTGCAAAGATAGCCCGAAGGTCGGGTTCGTACAGAGGGAAGTTCAAAGCGCTGTACAAACAAAAATATGTCACAAAAGTTCAACGTGAAAACAGCATGAAGTTCAACTACTACGCTGAATGAATTTCGATGAAAAACTTTTAAAATCGTTGCAGTATGAAAAATGATCAAGTCGGGATAGTTGCGTGTTTACAGCAGCTTTCCATCGGAATATCACTTGCTCAATTCCGGTAAGTGGATGGAGAGCTAGGAGCAGTGGATAGAGATATACGAGCAAAAAAAGCACGTGAAAAACAGAGTGAAGTTCAAGTACACGTGCCGAGAAGTTCAGATTCTTCACGCGGTGCATTTTCGAAGAATCAGTTTCGCGATAAAGGCAGAACGAATGATCTCGCCATTTTCACAATTGCTTGAAAACGGCTAGGAATCAGAGAAAACCATCAACATGAAAAAGTTTCGCATTTTCCGTAGCTTTTCAGCGGTATATTATTTGCCCCATTCCGATAAAGTATGTACAAATTATGCCAAATATATGTTTTTATTCATTTCCCAATTGGACTTAAACCTGTAAGAAATTAGGAGAAACAATATATACAAAAAGGTTTCGCATTTGCTCAAGCTTTCCAACGCCGTATCATTTGTTGCATTCGGACGTACGGTTAAAAAATTATCTCGAAAATACGAAATCGGTGGAACTTGTATCTTTTTTGATTTACTTTTATATTGTTCCAAATTAGAAAAAACTTCTAACATGAAAAAGTAGCGTATTTTCACAAGCTTTCCAATGCCATATCATATGTCTCATATGGATTAGCAGTTTATAAATTACATTGAAAATACGAACTCGGCTGTTCGGTTTGCGAAATTTTACGATTTTCAAAATTACTCTTTATCCACAGGGAATTAGAGAAAACTTTCAACATGTCGAAGGAGCAGTTTTGCAGCAGCTTTCCAGCGCTATATTATTTACCTCATTCCGATAAACGGTTTAGAAATGCGATCGAAAATACGTTTCACGTTTTTTGTATGAAGAAAAAACGGTTTACAAAACTGCTCTTAAACCGCTTACATTTTGCCAAAATTTTAACTTGGATCATGATATTGGTGTCCATAGCTTTCCAACGGTATATCGCAAGCCCCATTTGGACACTTTTTAGCTGAAGTTCAACCTAGTACTCCGGGAAGGTCAGGCGCGTTACTCGGGAAGTTCATGTTGTGATCAGAATATTATTCTGATCCCGTGATCAGAATAGTGAAGATTTTGGAAAGTTGAAGATTTTGAAAAACTGAAGAATTTCAAAACTAAGGAAAAAAACTCAATTGAAGATTTTCAACTTTGGTGGTGGCGTGTCCCACCGTATAAGAATGATGATTTCAGACACTGCGTACAATTGTCGTAGGGTTCTGAGAATCAAATTCTTCATTAATTTCTTCACACTTAGAGTGTTATTCTTCATTGATTGAAGAAAACATTTCTTCATGTGTTGCACATCTAAGTCATCAATTTTGCATAAGTGTCAGGATGTGTGTCCTTTTCAAAGAACATTCGAAGATTCTAAGATATTTAGCTCACACCGCAACTTGCTAAATCTCTTCTCATCCAAGGGCTTTGTGAAGATATCGGCAAGCTGTTCTTCAGTCTTCACATGATCAATAAAGATGTCGCCCTTCAACACATGATCGCGAAGAAAATGATGACGAATCTGAGTGTGCTTTGTCTTTGAGTGCTGAACTGGGTTGTGAGAAATCTTGATGGCACTCTCATTGTCACAGTAGAGAGGCACATTCTTCACGTTGATGCCGTAGTCCTTGAGAGTTTGCTTCATTCACAGCAATTGAGCACAGCAAGAACCAGCAGCAATGTAATCAGCTTCCGCGGTAGACAGTGATACGCAGTTCTGTTTTTTCGAGGACCAACAGACCAAAGATCGTCCGAGGAAATGACAAGTACCAGATGTTGACTTATGTCCACACGATCACCAAAGCATAGTCGAGTCGAGAATATCCAATGAGATCAAAAGTAGAGCCCTTGGGGTACCATAATCCTAGTGTTGGTGTGTGAGCTAGATATCGAAGAATATGCTTCACAGCCTTATGGTGTGATTCCTTCTGCAGCTTGAAATCGGGCACACATGCAAACACCAAGCATTATATCCGCCTAGATGCACATAAGTACAATAAAGAACCAATCATGGAGCGGTATACCTTGTGATCGAAGTCAATACCATTTTCATCGATTGCATAGATGGCCATTTGTGGGCATAGGAATTTTGACGCCTTTGCAATCTTGCATGCCGAATTTCCTCGTAACATCTTTGAGGTATTTCTCCTGAGATATGAATATGCCATTGCGTTGTTGATTTAATTTGAAGACCTAAGAAGAATTTCAACTCTCCCATCATAGACATATGATATTCTTCACTCATCATATAGGCAAATTCATCACTATAACGTTGGTCAAGACAGCCCAAAGATAATATCATCAACGATATTTGGCACACAAACAAGACACCATCATAAGATTTAGTAAAGAGAGTAGGGTCGAGTGAACCGGTGTGAAGCCATTCTTCACGAAGAATTCCTTCAAAGTATCATACCACGCTTGAGGGCTTGCTTGAGGCCATAGAGGGCCTTGTTGAGTCTCAAGACTTTGTCGATTCTTTGGATCTTCAAAACACAGGGGTTGAGCAACATATACTTCTTCCTCAAGCTTACCATTGAGGAATGCACTTTTCACATCCATTTGATATAAAATGATATCATGATGGTTAGCATAAGCAAGTAATATGTGAATAGCCTCAAGTCTAGCAACAGTGCAAAAGTTTCATCGAAATCAATTCCTTCAACCTCGTGTAGCCTTGAGTTATAAGTCGTGCCTTATTCCTCACCACAAGGCCATTTTCATCTTGCTTGTTGCGGTAGATCCACTTTGTGCCAATGATATTATGCTTTGCGAGGATCTGGACGTTTGACCAGTTCCTAGACATTGTTGAGCTCGAATCGATGTAATTCTTCTTGCATGGCCTGAATCCACTCGGGCTCGAAATGCTTCATCTACCTTAGTGGGCTCTATGATAGAGACAAAAGCATAGTGCCCACAAAAGTTAGATAAATGTGAAGCTTTTGAGCGTGTGAGAGGACCAGTGCTTCAATGTCATCGATGATCTTGTCAACTTGCACTTCTTTTGCAACGCAAGGATGAGCTGGTTGTCGTCGAGTAATTTGATCAAAGATTTTCTTGAGCACCATTTTCTTGACATTGTCTTCGTGCATCACTCGATGTTCTTCACGTTCGGAATGAATTCTTCAAGCAGATTCTTCAAGAGGGAATGACATCCTCGATGCCTTGAACTTGATAGTATCCTCGGTGCTGGTTCATCTATCACGTATGTAGGTGCTCTCTTTGCGATCCATTAGTTTCATCGAATCAAGACATCTACAGTTTCAACAACCTTGTGAAGAGCGTTGTTGAAGATTCTCAGAGGTGCGAATCCTTTCCGTAACCAAGCATAAAACCTTCATGTGCTTTCGGTGCAAATTTAGTATTGTGATGAGGATCTCTAATCCAAAATTTAGCAATCAAGACTTTGAAATAACTCACATTGGGTTTCTTGTCAATGAGGAGTTCATAGGCAGTCTTCTTGAAGAATTTGTGAAGATATACTCTGTTGATGATGTGGCGCGCGGTATCAATTGCATCAATCAAAAAACGACGAGGCGTTTTGTACTCATCAAGCATAGTGCGAGCCATCTCAACAAGAGTTCTGTTCTTGCGCTCCACGACGCCATTTTGTTGAGGAGTATAGGGAGCAGATAACTCATGAGTAATACCAAGTTCATCAAGATAGTCATCAAGACCAGAATTCTTGAACTCAGTTCCATTGTCACTTCTGATGTGCTTGATCTTCACACCAAAGTTGGTTGAAGCCCTCGAGGAAAATCGTTTGAAGACTTCCTGCACTTCATGTTTGTAAGTAACAATGTGTACCCATGTGTAACGAGAGTAATCATCAACAATAGCAAAGCCATATAGAGATGCATCATTATTGACTGCTGAGTAATGATTAGGATCAAAGAGGTCCATGTGAAGCAGTTCGAATGGTCGAGTAGTGGTCATGATAGTCTTCGCTGGATGCTTGGCCTTGGTCATTTTTCCAGCTTCACAGGCTCCACACAAGTGATCCTTGAGGAATTTGACATTCTCAATGCCAATGACATGCTTCTTCTTCGCAAGGTGCGCAAATTCCTCATGCCTGCGTGACCAAGTCGTCGATGCCATAGCCATTATACGAAGCTTTTGCAAGTAGACACACGGCTGGTTGTGGTCCTCAGAGAAATCAACAATATACAAGTCTCCTCTCCTAAAGCCTTCAAGACTTTGGAATTGTCGCCTTCCATAATCACAACACAATGATACTTGCCAAAGACAACAACCATATCAAGATCACAAAGCATTGAGACTGGCATGAGGTTGTATCCTAAGGACTCAACAAGCATGACTTTGTCCATGTGTATGTCCTTAGAGATCACAACCTTACCAAGACACAATACCTGACTTTTGCCTTTGTCAGCAAAGATGATATGCTTCAGATGTGACGGTGATAAGGGAGCATCCATCAATAGATTATTGTCACCAGTCATGTGATTTGTACATCCACTATCGAGGACCCACTCATTGGCTTTGGGTTGATCATCCTGCAGATGAATTAGTGCAACTTACGATCTCATATACTTCATCAGTGAAGAATATGATATCAAGTTCATCGATGAATTTCATCAAGCGATAAAAGCAGATATAGCAAGAGGAGGACGTGTGAAATGAAAGTTCATTTCTTCATGATTCGCTGCGTCCTTTCGTGCAATTTTGTCGTGCCCCCAAGAAATTCTTCAGACGTTAAAGCACGCCCGAGACCTGACCCCGCAGAAGAGATTAGTTCCTTTTCTTCACCACCCACATCTCAAGGGGTGGCAAAGAGTTCATCACTCTGCGAGCTCCATATGAGAATGGTGGCATAGAGGCCAAACCATTTCGTTTCACATAAGAGGGGTTAGGGTAAGCATATGAATAGGCGTAGAAATTCTTCGAGGACTTATGAACATAATGGTTTGAAGAATAATGCACATATTCATAGCCCTTAGCTCTACCCTGAAACAGAGTTGTTAGCACGATGATAATCATATGAGGACTTTGATCCTTTTGAGGAGTTTGATCCATGTGAGGAATTTGGTCCGTATGAGGACTTGGATCCATATGAAGAATTTGGTCCATATGAAGAGTTTGATCTGGGGTTCCTATTCTTCACAGTGGTGTCATGAGGACATTCACTGAAGACTTTCAAGGCACTTCTTGGGAACCCAGATTTTCTTCATAGGAGAACCGTTCTCGCAGTTAGTGCCAACATATCTAGCAAATACTTCACCATTCTGATTTTTGAACAGTTTATAGTTGAGTCAAATGACTCATCGGAAGAATGAGGAGATTCACATGTAAAACCAGATAAGTTAGATGGATCAACTGGAGGTCCCTTTGCGACAACCCATGAGGTTTTGGGGTACCGCCAAAGCTTCCAATATGTTCCATCACATTGAGTTTCCTCTTAAAGGCAATACCCTCTTTCCTAGGGTTTCATTGAGGATCTGCTTTTAAGCACATCACAAAGAGTCGATGCCCTTTGAGCCTTTTGTACATGCTCGTCATGTACAATTCCTTCAACCTGCATCGTCAAGGATACTAGCAATGTCCTCGAGATGAGGAATTAGTGATAGCAGAGGCAGGTGAAGAATTTGTAACAGTTGAAGCATTTGAACATTCAGTGAAGAATTAGCGATTCACGTTCAATGCACTTTAAGCATGGAGGAACAAATTCTTCCTGAGAAGCGCTGATTTGTTGAGCAAGTAGTGAATCGCGCTCCTTCTGAAGATCTTCATAACTCACTCTTAGCTTCTCAAGATCTTGCTTTCTTTGAAGAAATTCATAAGAAAGTTTCTCATGATCATATAAGAGTGTTATGATGACCTTGAAGGCTATCAAACCTAGATTGAAGTCTCTGAAGATTTTTAGTCAGGGCTTTAGTGCGATCCATTTCTTCACCCAACATATCATCACTTTTGTCTAGCATGTTTTGAACCTTTTCAAAAGCCTTTTTTTGTTTTACAGCAATCTTAGCAAGTTTAGAGTCGCTGGGCTTGAGATCTTCAGCAGATTCATTCTCACTAGATTCGGAGGAGGTATATTTGAGTACCTTTGCACCTTTTGCCATTAAGCAATAGGTGGGAGCGTAATCATCATTATCTTCGTCGGGCTTGTTGGTGAGGTCGGTTTCTTGAGTTGAAGATGGATTTGTCGATTTAATGCGATGGAAGCCGACTCGCCACACCGGACTCGAGACTCCTCGGATGCTTCCTCTTCCTCATGTTCCTCGATTCAGCTTCAGAGTCCATTTCCTTGCCAATGAATGCCCGAGCCTTCTTGGAGCTGCTCTTCTTGTGAGATGAGGACTTGAGGATTTTGATGATGAAGATTTTGACGATTTCTTCTTCTTAGCGTCATCGTAATCTGTAATCCTTGTATTTCTTCTTCTTTAATTCCTTTTCCCACTGAGGACAATCTTGAATATAGTGACCAGTTTTCTTGCATTTGTGGCATAGCCTTCTCTTATAGTCACTAGATGAGGAATCACTGCTTCTTGAGGATTTTCCAAAGCGACCATGTCTTGAGAACTTCTGGAATTTCTTCATGAGCAGTGCTAGCTCCTAGCTCAATTCTTCAGGATCACCAAGGCTACTACCAGAATCTTCACACTCAGATTCAGACACAGCCTTGGCCTTCAGGGCACGTGGTTTGCCATAGCTCGAACCATAGAGATCTCTCTTTTTAGCAAGCTGGAACTCGTGAGTATTTAGCCTTTCGAGGATATCAGCGGGATCAAGAGACTTGTAGTCAGCATGTTCTTGTATCATCAGTGCCAGAGTATCAAATGAGGAATCAAGCGATCTCAATAATTTCTTCACCACCTCATGGTCGGTGATGTCAGTGGAACCAAGTGCTTGAAGCTCATTTGAGATGTCAGTGAGGCGATCGAAGGTTTGTTGGACATTTTCATTGTCGAGTCTTTTGAAGCGGTTGAAGAGATTTCGAAGAACATCAACTCGGGAGTCACGCTGAGTTGAGACTCCTTCATTTACTTTGGACAGCCTATCCCAGATAAGCTTAGCAGTTTCCAAAGCACTCACTCTTCCATACTGTCCTTTGCTCAGATGGCCACATATGATATTCTTCGCTTGAGAATCGAGTTTCTTGAATCTCTTCACATCGGTAGCGTTCAGTGAGGGTGAGACATAGGGAACACCATTTTCCACAACATACCAGAGATCGTTGTCAATTGCCTCAAGATGCATTCGCATTTTGTTTTTCCAGTAGGGGTAGTCCGTACCATCAAAGGTAGGACACCCAGCCGAGACCTTGATCATACCTACGGTCAACATAACTAAAACTCCAGGTGGTTAAACCAAAATCACACAAAACATGGGAGTACCTTGCTCTGATACCAATTGAAAGTGCGTTATATCGACTAGAGGGGGGAGTGAATAGGCGATTTTTATGAATTCTTCACTGAGAAATTTTTCGATGAGGAAATTCCTTAGCGAAGAACTACTTGCAGCGGAATAAGTACTCAAGAGAAAGCATAACAGAATACAAGCATGGTCATCATGATGAAATGAAGACAATCACAGAGTACAGAAAGCGTAAACACAGGATAACACAAGATGAAGACAAACAGACTTAAGAAATTGAACTGAGAAAATTGAGAAAGTCTTCAGTCAAAGTGTTCAAACACAGATATGAACAAACACTCAACACAGTAATGAGGAAATGAATGAGTTGAGGAAATAGAACCAGTTAGGTTGATAAAGACAATGATTTGGTAGACCAGTTCCAACTGTTGTCTCAGTTGTACATCTGGTTGGAACGGCTGAGTATTTAAACTCAAGGACACACAGTCCCGGACACCCAGTCGCTAAGCACGCAGCTCAGTTCACCAAGTCCTCACCGTATTCTCCTTGAACTAAGGTCACACAGACCTCGTCCAATCACTCGTGGTAAGTCTTCAAGCGACTTTCAAACCTTCACAGACTTGGTCACTCGGCGATCCACAATTCCTCTTGGATGCTCTAGACCATGACGCCTAACCGTCTGGAAGAAGCACAATCTTCAAAGATAACAAGCGTCGGATCCACGCAGGATCAATTTCTTCAGTGATGCTCAATCACTTTGGGTTTGTAGGGGTTTGGTTTTGGGTTTTCCTCACTCGATGATTTTCGCTCAAAGTCCTCGGAGGATGGGATGCTCTCAATTGACAAGTGTCAGTTTCTCGCGGAGCAGCCAACCAACGAGTGGTTGTAGGGGGCGGCTATTTATAGCCTAGGGAGCAGCCCGACATGATAAGACATAAATGCCCTTCAATGATATGACCGTTAGGTGGATAAGATATTTTGGTACATTGGCCAAGAAGACAAAGAAAGGTCGAATTTTGACTCTCAAATTCCTTAGGGCTATCATGTTCCTCATCGTAGGCAATCCATCATGGCGAATTCCTAACTCCTCGGTCGAACAAATTCCACAATGACCGGAAGAACTTCGTCTCATCCTTTGAAGAATTTGACTGAATCAGTATGAGATTTTCAAAGGCTTCACTCGAAGGGATTGGTATGTGTAGGATTTTGAGTTGAGCATCACATGGAAATTTTTCCTTAGTATTTCCTCGACCCCTTTAACAAAGACGGTGTTTCCTATGACTCAAGAAAAAGAAAACGAAACTACGAAAACAAAAGTCTTCACGCTTCATGTTCCTCAAATGAATACCAAGTCTTCAAGGTCACACCAATTTCTTCACTTTCAAAGTCTTCAGAAAGTCTTCAGAATATCAAAGTCTTCAGACGAAGAACTTCAGTTTTAGGAGTCGACTTTCTCTATAAATATCAAACTCCTCATAGACTTATAGACCTGTGTACACTCATAAACACATTAGTCTCTTAACCTATAAGTCTTCAATACACCAAAATCACTAAGGGGCACTAGATGCACTTACAAAATTCACTACAAAGCATCTCTCTCATTGCAAGATAAATCAATCTAGTTGGTGAAACCAAATCAATAGATCGGAGAGAAATACGAAGCTATAACAATCATACATAAAAGAGTTCAGAGAAAACTGAAATAATATTCATGGATAATCTGATCATAAACTCACAATTCATTGTATCCTAACAAATACACCACAAAAAGTGATTACATCGGATAGAACTTCAAGAACATAGAGGAGAACATTGTATTGAAGATCAAATAGAGAGAAGAAGTCATCTAGCTACTAACTATGGACCCGTAAACGCCATCTGCAGGATCCATAAGCGCCAAAGCAGTGGCAGTGTGATTCCCCTCACTGAGTCCTGTCCCCTCCTGAATGATAGCAATTTATCCCAAGGCATTGGTCGGCTCACCTCTGTCCTCCACTTGGCCGCGATCCGCGAGACTCAGAAAGATTGGCACAAGGGTAACAGTGGTGGTTGGCTCCATTACCAACATCGTGAAGTCTCAGTCGACTGAGACTTAGCAAAACTGTTAGGGTTTTTTAGGGCCGGTGGCACGCGCTCAAGCTTAGCTCCAAATGATTTTATACGAAAAGTGCTGGTTATGTTTAATTTGAAGTCTCTTTTAACGCATTGATTTTGTGTAATTTACTTGTCTAATAAATCATAAACATCAGACACAACCCGAACTGAACACCCACGACCAGCTAGCTCAACATTGGAGGACAATATCTCCGCTAGCTAGCTCAACATCCAGATTTCACGAGCAACCACCGGCCGGCCCGAAGTCCCGAACTTACAAATAACCTGTTCATATTCCAAGCGGCGAATACACAACCCAATAAAAAACAACGACAAAATACGCACGTACAATCTTTTCATCTAAAAAAGGGTTTTCTCCGCTTTGTATTACAAAGCAACCATCACCGATACAATCAACGATAAATGCTAGGACGGAAACAGTACAGTCATGCCTAAAAAAAACTAAAGAGAAAATAAAAAAACAATGCGAACAACGACGGATCAACGAAAACGAAGGAGACCCGCAACCGCTGCGCCCACCGGCCCACCAACCTACTACTTGTTGGTTTGGTGGGGAAAGAGGAGTGGCTATGAGGCCTTCTTTCACTTTTTTGTGAGAATTTCACCACACTCCAAGCGCTCCGAACCGTTGCATACCAAGCAACACTTTCAAGAAGGATCGGGATGCCGACGACGTTGCTGCCCGAACAAGTCATTGGGTTTCCCCCGGTACACAGAGGGGTGCGGAGGAAGGGTAAACCCGACACCCTTCAGAAAGGCATGGCGGCGCCCACAGGCGTCACATCGTCGGTGCCGGACAAGCCGACACTCCTGACCACCAACCACCCAACCCTACAATCTTTTCATCTACGCCATCAAGCGATAGGGCGCCTAGCCAGTCTGCCACAGTCGACGGCAAATGGGGCAGGGCTAACACCAGCCTTTTTATGTTTGAACGGTTTGCCTCCAGCCTTAGCGCCGACTCCGACCCCTCCCACGCCCGCCTTAGCACCGACTCCAACCACTGTGCTCCGAAGCCGAATCATGCCAGCCATCACAAGCTGCTGAAGCTTGCTTGTTAGGTATGCGTCAATCGACAGGGAGGATGATGTGGCTGTGGTGCTTGATTTCTTGTTCTTGTAGCGGCGTGAGAGTTTTTTTTTTGAACATCAGTACAGACACAAGCGCTCATATACACGCGCATACACTCATCTCTATGAATGCACACACGCACACCCTACCCCATGAGCACCTCCGAAAGATTGAGTCGGCATATCATCTTGAAATTTACAAAGTCACCGTAGACACCTCGTCATCGATGGAAACGTCTCCTTTCACTGAATGCGCATCGCCGGAAATCCTGAAATAAATTTAGGAATAAATGCGAGCACCAGGATTTGAACCCTGGTGGGCTGAAGATTCCACAATCCCTCTAACCATCCAACCACAGGTTGGTTCGCAGCGGCGTGAGAGTTGACATCTATGCAAAGGTTGGTTGGAGGTCCGGCCGGTACGGTTGTTGTAGGTCCCGTTAAGAATGAACTAGTTAGAGTCTGGCTTTTGCTAATTTGCTTCAAATAAGCGAAGTAGCATATTATTTGTAGACCAGAAGATCAACATGGATTGGTCATCCAACCATGAACAAACAATATGTGTCTTAAATAGTGACTTCTCGTTTTTAGAATTGCTTAATGAAGACCCGTTTCATTGTAATGAGGCTCCATGGTTGAACAGCAAAAGCTGCATGTTTCTGTTTCAACAAAGTTTGGACTATGAATGCACATCTCTACATCAATAGTTAATTTCAAAACTGAATACTTTTAGAGGTATTTATTTGTCCAACGTGGGAGGAGATAAAAACTGGATTACTTTGATGATATGAGCCCCGCTTCGGTACAACCCCGTCACGAACGTATAAAGGGCAATGTAGACCTTTGGAAAATTTATCAAAAGAAAAAACAAACATTTGGCAAACCATACCCACTTTCGTATGTATGGTGAGTCGTCTACCGAAACGTGTACATCGCACGTGGAAGGATCTCTTGCTGAAACGAATACAGTAACGAGCCAGCCCATTACAGCACACTTTATTCAAAGAAATAGAGAATTAAAAGGGAGAAGGTGGGATCGATCTCGGGTCTCCTAGTTCTCGGCTTTGTGATATAATAGTAGAGCATGACTTACTTGACGGTAAAAAAGGCGGGTTTTCGCTTGCTTTTTTTAGGTTTACTTTGTTTTTATTTTTTATTTGTATTTTCATCGAATTTTCTTTGTTTATTTCTCTATTTTCACTGTTTTTTTCCTTTCCTTTTCTTTCATTTTCTTTCTTTCTTTCTCGGTTTTCATTGGCTTTTTTCTTTCTTTCTTTTTTCTTTGGTTTTGTTGGTTTCTTTCTCGTTTTTCATCCATTTCTCTCTCTCTCGTGTTTCACTTTTTCTATACACATTTTGGTTCATATCTAATACTCATTTTTAATAAAAATTTATCATTTTTCAAATATAAGGTTAATTTTTAATACATGGTCAACACTTTTTATACACATTTAACAGTTTTCAAATGCTCCATTACATTTTTTCAAATACACGTTTAACATTTTTTTTTCAAATGCTTGGATTAACAATTTTCATACATATTTTAGCATTTTTCAAATGCTTGGTTAACATTTTCATGATACAAGATTAACATTTTTTTAATACATGAGTAATATTTTTTCTACACACATTTCACATTTTTTAAATGCTTGATTAAAAAATTAAATATCAAAATTAAATTTTTTTAATACATGGTCAAGATTTTTCTGTACACATTTAACATATGTCAAATGCTTGATTAAAAATTTCAAATACCAGATTAATATTTTTTAATACATGATCAACATTTTTATACATATTTAAAACAATCAAATGCTTGATTGACTTTTTAATTACATGATCAACTTTTCATACACATTGTATTTGTTTTAGATATTTTACTTATACATGAGAAACATTTTTTTGTACACATTTAACATCTTTTAAATGCTTGATATTTTTTGAAATTTTTCATGTAAGTATTTTTGTAATATAGTATATCTGGAAACATAACTAAAGTAAACGAAAATAGAAACAAAAAAAATGAGAATATGGCATGTGACCTGTGGCATGATGGGCCGGCCCAATATGGAGCTCGCCTTCAGCGAGACTACAGACGGCGACACACACAGGAGGCCGCCTGACTGGGCCAGCCCATTGTCGCTCGTGGAAACATGAAAAAAAAATCACCAAAAAAGAATGGTTGTGCGAGGGATCGAACCCTGTAACCCCCACTACTGACCGCTCGTCGCTAGCTAGACGAGCTAATAAGCTTCAGTGGCTATAAAAGGAAACACGGAGTACAAGAACTATCCCTCAGTGACCGGTTTACTGTAGTGAACCGGTCTTTTTCTCACTATTTCTTTTTTTTGTTTGATTTTTGTTTCTCGTTCTGGAGTTTTGCTGATGAAAAATGCCGATAAATGGCCCGACGCGTCGCAATATGCAGACGATGTCAGAATTCATTCGAACCTAGCATGGATGCCTACCATGGGCATGCCCACATGCTTGCAGAAGTTGGAGTCGTTTTAAGGTTGTTCAAAAGTAGACCATGCTCAACAGTGTTCGTTTCATAAGAGTCCGTTTGAAAGCACGTTGTTTTTCGACATGCTTCAAATGACCCAATTTTTTTCACTAGATTATGTGACCAATTCAAGGTATCAAGCCAAGTTGTTTGGATTTTTGACAAGTTTGCATTTTCTCGAGTCTTCTAGGTGAAAAGGGCAGATAAATGGCCGATTGTGTTACAATGTGCAAACGCTTTCGAAAGTCATTCAAAACTGTCATGGATGCCTCATATGTCCGTGCCAGGCTTCTGCAAGAAGTTGGGGTCATTTATTCACAGTAAAAAAAAATCACCAGTTGAGAGGAGTGTGCGAGACTAGGCCAAACGGGTGCATATGCGACCATGTAGTTTTTCATAATTTGAATGATTCTATTATTTGCAATTCTCAATTATTTTGGTATACCTCAAATTTTCGAACATGTTTCAAAAATAATAATAAGGTTCAAAAGTAGAAAATGAATTAACATAAAAAAGATAAGAAAAGGGAAAAAAGAAAAGAAAATAGCGCTTAGGCTTTAGCCCAGGCGACGGCATCGCTCCGGGTGCCTATTGAGGGGGCCCAAGCGTTTGTGGATTTGAAAAAAGTCAATTTTGAAGAATTGTTCACAGACTTGAAAATTATCGCAGATATTCAAACAAAGTTCACTAAAAAAAGTTCAAAAAATTGAAAAAGATTCACAAATTTGATACAAAGTTTATAACTTTGATTTTTTAAATAAAGTTCATGCATTTGAAAAAAACAGAAAAGGGGAAAAAGAAAATAAAAAATAGAATTAAACCAAACAAAACCCAGTTTGAAAAAACGGGACTGAAAGTTTACGAATTTATATTTGCCACATAGGAAGCAAAAAAGAAAGCTAGTGGGCAGAACAAATAACCTGTTTTGGTTGGTTACTAGAAGTTGAAGTAAACCTTGAGGGTTGGAGTTCGAATCGCCCAAGTAGATGCCACCTAGAAATTAATGGTCCATGTGTTCTTCTCCATGAAGCAGCAGAAGTCCCTGATTATTATCTTTGCACTAATCCTTGTGTCAGTTATTACCATTCAAAGAAAAATAATACTGAGTATTTTTTAATAAAAAAGATCCAGATCAATCATAAAAGTTTATCAGAACTTCAAGGCACCTCAAACATGATAAAAATTACATCGAGATCTTTAGACCACCGAAGAACCACTACCACCGTCAGAATAAGCCGCCGAGCGTCGTTGTCGTTGCCCCCATACCAGAGTCGGCTTGATCTTGTCGATGACAGTCGGAAAATCATCGTGTATGTGCCCCTAAGCACTAGCATCCTGGAGTCGCAGTTGTCGCCATTGAACCCTTGAATAGATCCGAAGCAACTGATACCAAATCTCGTTGTCGTGCACGCACGATGAGAAACCCTAAACTCGCCGTCCTGAGGAGACAGCATGACTCTTCGCCAAAACTCCACTGACTATGTCTAGATGGACAAACCCCAGAAAGATCAGAGCGAGGAAGACAAATTCCAAGAAAAAGCTCACAGGATTAAAAAAACTCTAATCTAAACTAATAGCAGGAACGAAGGCAACGGGATTCCCCTCCCCGCCAGCGGCCACCGGAGCGACGGGCAGAGAAGGCGAATCCATGAGCTCACCCACGAATTCCGGGGAGAAGAGTTTGCCCTAGCTGTCAAGGGGGAACGGAAGAAAACGCCCGGAGAAAAATAATACTAATTAACACTTGAGTTTCTTTAAGCATTCATGTGATTGAGATTTGAGAGCATGAAAAATGGACGAACCCTGTCTGATACCGCGGCTTAAGCATTCGTGTAACTGAGCGTACCCTTGGCATTTTCAATAGTGATTGAAAGCAATTGAATTGATGCAGCTACTATAGATGTGGCGGCATGGTGCATCAAATCTGGAATCTGAACTACCCAACAGGCCAGCACATGAACCCCCACTTATGGGGTTTCTTTTCCTTACCTTCACTCGTAGCCTTCTGCGACTTTGCTTCAATGGAGAGAGCGTACGTGCATGACGGCATGGCGCCACTCAAATCAGAGGTGCCACAGATGCTTATTTTTAGATTCGGCAGTGTTATTAGTAGTAATCATGGTGGCATATCAGTAGATGCTAAATCTGGTTTGGACATTAGATCTAGACATGGGCAGCAAACAAGATATCCGGCCGGGGTCGTTCGGTTGGTGTGCTCAGAGTCTATTCCGACATGCATAAGGCTCCACTTACTTTTGCCTTACTCAAGTGCTCTCTAGGAGCATATGTTCTTCTCCCGTTCCTAGTGGCATTCGTAGATACTTTGCTGTGTGATTAATTAATGTGCAAAGCTCCGGTTAATTCCTATGAATATTTGGCACATGTTCTTCTCCCGTTCCTAGTGGCATTCCATCTGATCCTAGATACTTTGTTGTATGATCAATTAATATGCAAAGCTACAGTTAATTCCAACGAATATTTGGTATCTTAAGAGAATACAAGAAAATAGCCACGCTGTGGTCGAATCCAATAACCTTGTGAGAACAGTGATCGGTCACACCTAAAAAAACAATTCCACAAGCGGATACCTCAATTGCAAAACATCAAATTCATACAATTACATGCAACATAAAACCTAATCTAAACGGAGCTTATCCGGCTCCGTCGTGCCCATGTCCAGCGGCAGGCTGCGCCCCTCGAAGTGTTGCTCCCGCCGTCGGCAAGGTAGAGTAAGACATAAGACACGCACTGGCTCACGAGACTCGAGGCGTCGTCGTCTTCAATGCCCTACTCTTCCTCATCGGAGGCCGGAGCCTTCACGGTGTCGTTCGATGTGTGATCGATGATGTATCCGTCATGTTCGGGGAGGCCGACACGTCCACCACGACGCGACTGCGCCGCCCGGGGTTGCATGCCATCTGTTGAGGCACTGGAGAGTGCGACCCTGCCTTGTCGATGTCGTCCGCGAGGGCTACCATGGCCTCTCGAGCCCTCTACCTCGCACGTCGGGCACGCCGCACCATACCCTCAGCGAACGGGCCACGGATAGCCTCGGCGGCGGCGCACCAACGAAGGGGTTGCGCGTCCGCCATTGTGTTCGGATGCTAGACAGAGCCCACCGCCCCGGGCGAGACAGCGATGACGCGACGCACGCCGGATCCACGCACCATTTGTGCGGGCGCTAGGGATTCCTGGTGGATTGACTCCGGCCCCTGTCGGGCATTCTCCTCGCGGGAGAGGTGGACCGCAATGCGGACAACCATCTCCTCCCAGGACCCGACTAGGATGAGGTCCCAGTTCGCAGATCGGCTAATGGAGGACTCTGATCCGCTGTCCGCCATGTCGTAGAAGGCTAGAGTTTGCCGGAAGTGAGTTTGGGCGGAGGGGAGGGGAGTGGAGTGGCTAGGGTTTCATCAGGGGAGCAGAAGTGGACGAATACAAGTGGGGCTGGGGTGGGCCAGCGTGGGCCGGATCCGACATGGCGGACACGCCCGGGCGCGCCCGGGCCTCCCCATATCCATCCTAGATTTGAATTGTATATGAGGGGTGCCGGGCATCCTAGGCGTTTGAGCCCGGTTTGAGACGCCCTGTTATATCACTTTTTTTTATCGGTCACTACCGGTCCGTCCGTCCAGGCGTTCGAGACACGTTTAAGGCACCCAGCTGTAGATGCTTTAAGACCTACCAGAAAGAATAGCCTACTACAAAAATGTCTTATAATTTGGGGCAGACGAAGTACATTACTATATTCTCTACAATGTGGAAATTAAACATGAGAAGTACTATGACCTTATCAACCCTCATTTACAAAGGAAAGTCACATCGGGAATTCGCGGGGGCACGCGAGTGCGGGGGTGACCTGCCAAGCCCTATTGCCCGCTCGATTTGCCTTGCAATTCGCAAAGTAGTTGAATCCTGGGCACAATAAAAAGGAAAATCTCTCAAAAACTTTAAGTTTCAACGATGAAACTTATTGTTTGTGCATCTAAAAATGTCAAGTTTCAACAAGTTTTAGAGATGTAATTTTAAGCAATTTTTTCTATCGGCGTATACACAAAATAATTGATTTTTATCAATCGCTCTTACAAAATTTCAACATTGAAACTTAATATATTTTTTGAAGTCACCAAAATATATTTAAATGTATCTTATTTCAAAGCACCAATCACGAGAAACACGAATATGAAATCGGAAGCCAAAATAAAAAGGCGGCATCAGGACCTGAGTGCCCGTGCAATCCATGTCCAAAGCCGCAGGCATGTTAATTAGTGTCACCACTCCTATTTGCAAAATAAAAAATGTCACCACTCGACCTTTATTTTCATCGGTGACTTCATCTCCTTTTTTCATCTGCACTTCATCTAGTGGAATACTCCCTCCGATTTTATTTACCCCGCATATTAGCTTTGACTGAAATCAAACTTTATAAAGTTTGACCAAGTTTATAGAAAACAATATGAACATTCACAATAAAAATTTATATGATGTGAAGTATATGCAATGATGGATCCAATGGTATTGACTTGCTGGTGCATATGTTAATAACTTTTTTACAAACTTGTTGAAAGTATATAAAGTTTGACTTTGGACAAACCTAATATGCAGATTAAATAAAAACGAGGGAGTAAAGTAGCGATGTGTCATGGCCAATAAGAATTTGACAATTTGAATTAAGTATCTGCTTTTTTTAGCATAATGAGTTAAGTATCTGCCTAATGACACTTGGACTTTACCACATGTTGCAGAATCTTCTTAAAAACGTCCCACATAAAGAAAACCTCCGGCAAGTTCCAGTTTACTCTGTAAGTCAACTTACTTTTCAAGGGTTCGTTTCTCACTTGGATCATGTATCTCCGGCCGACTCCAATGCTTTGATATTTGATTCACAAGCAAACGCAACACTTTGCACGATCTTGATTTGAGCATATAGAGTTTTTAAAATACAGAGCTGGCCGCGGTGGGGCTGCGGCCATTCCCTGATTATCCACTTCCGGCGGGCCCACACGTATTGCTGCTCGATGGTGGGGCCATTGTAGTGGACAGTCACTTCAATCATCGAAAAGCTTCGTCGCCCCAGCTGCCTTTGCACAAAGTGATCACTTGGATGGCGTCATTCTTCTCATCCAAATCCAGTTTGCAGCCTCTACCACAAATAATGCGACGTTGTTGCCTATATAAAAAAACAAAAAATAATGCACCATTAGTTGCCCGGATCGTAAGGTGTTCCAGTTGGAGAGCGGTGCTGGAGAATTGGGTACCCCTTCGCTAATGAGAAGGGCACCTATGGCTAGGGTTTTCCATGCCTAGCGTTGTCGTCTATGAAGGCACGATGGATTTCGGTTTTTGTCGGTGTGAAGGCTTCATTTTTGTAGGGCCTTAGCATGACAACTTTTTGACTGTCTACTATAATAAAGATTGCTCGATTTCAATGAGGGATGGACGATGACAGCGGCTCACCGTCGGTTCGCTCCAGTGCTTCTAATCCTCACTAGGTAGTCTACAAACCTCAATGTAATTTTTACTTTTGGTGTCCTTTGGACTACCTTGACAATTGATGAATAAATCAAAAGTTTTTCTCGCAATAAAGAGTGAGAGCGGGCGGTGCTATATCGGGACAATGGCATCGGAGGGATCATGAGTGGTGGCCTAATGTCGGGTGGATAGTGAGTTTGTCGCTCCGGCCAGCGCGATCGGAGGACTCGGTCCCGCTGGTAAGTCAGGCAACACCTCCGGTTGTTTGACACAACGTTCATGGTCTACGGACGGTCGTCTCATATAACAAGGCTACATGATGTCCAGGTCATGCGACATTATGGCTCACGTGTGAGTGGCCCAAGGGGCGTCGGAGTGGCAACTTCGGGTTTGTTGTATGTCGTGTGGTGCGTGTTTTTGTGTCTTTTGACCCTGTTTTTCTTATAAACATGGTGTTTTATTTGTTTTTTATCCTGTTTCCTTGTAAATTAGACCAATCACTTTTCTTAAAATGGGGTCATATTTAGGTGGGAGCCTCTCCCTCCGGTTTGCCGAGTAGTACTGGAATCTGATAATCATATTCAAACCCCTGAACTATGGCAGCCAAAAAAAAAATGCAAGCGCGAGAATACTGATATTTTGTGTGTGGCTATCACTTGTAAGTTTACACACAGCGTGTTGCATAAATGGCTTTTGCTTTGTCGATTAAATAATTAAAAGTTGGTTACCGAAAGCAAGGTATCATAAAGAGAATATGTAAGATTAGCCATAGTGGGAGTAACTTCAGCAGTAACATCGAGTCCAACTCAGCAAATTTGCTTATGTGGCAATGAGTTAATGAGGAGAGAGGTACTTATAGTAACTTAGCTAGTTACTGTAACATCACATGTCCCAATGCAATATGAGTCTATAACCTAATAAATGAAGCTCTACATGTTACCACACTTATGTTACTACCCACTATGAAAGTACTCCCTCCTTTCCGGTTTATAAGGCTGGTTGTAATGGGGAGTATCATATACTAGTATCATGCATATGATACTAGTGTATGATACTACCTTCCTAATGCATAGTATCATATATTAGTATTATGTAGTACTCTATTTATTGCCATGCATGACATAAAGTAGTATAACATTTAATATGATACGGTATCATGATATGATATTACACCCTCTCTTTCTTTCTTTAATGCTATGACACCTCATCAAAATTGCCTAGTCGGCATGCATGATACTAGCTATGATACTACCATTACAACCAGCCTAAGGCTCAATTCAAAAATCTCATCAACCAAGGTAGATGGTGAGTGGTGGAATACTTTTTGTAGTTTGCAAAAGCACCCAATTAATGCTCTTATTTTCCTCAAAAAAGTATGTTTACCAATGCATTAATTGCAATGCATGCATGCATAAATTACATGTATTGGTCAATTTTCTCTTAATACTTGCATGCAATGATTTAGTGCACCTTGAAATCTGAACATGTGATTGGGAACAACCAAATTAAGCCTTATAAAATGGAAAAACGAAAATTTTAAGATAAGCCCTATAAACCGCAAAGAAGAAAGTAGTAACATAGTCTAGGGATATGTGTATGTTACTAGTGTATGTTACTCTCTACTGTGGCCAGTCTAAAAGCAACAGGCATGGACAAACATGGGGGATTAAATTCACCTGCCCGAAGAGACTGACTTCGGTCAAGTCATGCATCCATGCAAATATTCTCTTGGTAACTAATAAGCCAAGATATACACAGCGCACAGGTCTAATGCACTTAGATGCTCACTAACCTCGCCCATACTTATGGATGACACCGAGAACAATCTAGGAGAGTAACGCCTATGTAGATGCACTTAGGGCATCTTTAACGGTAACCTGTAAATTTTCTACCGCATTTAGGACCTGTTCACGGACATGGATGTGGGAGGATGCCATCCAACCGCAGCCGTATAAATTTCGAACCGCATTTTAACTAACTGAACAAAATTCACGCAAACCGGCCGATATTCATCAAAGTTTGGATAAAAAGAAGCACAAATCATCCATACGTAGCATACAAATAAGTCTAGTATAACAATGTCTCAAATTTGACTACATTAGCCAGACGTACAACAAGTTTTTCATCAACGGATCATGTCGTCCCATACATACTGCCCATTCAATTTCATCAAACAGTGTGTGTACGTAAATAGCCGGGCACCCCATATCCACCCCATGTTTGGGCTGGATATGAGGGATGTATGTCTGTCCGCGCGTTTGAGGCACCCGTCAGGGTCAAAATTTCGTGACCTGCCAGTGACCGGGCCGTCTGTTTGGACGTCTGAGGCGGGTTTGGGGTGCCCCGACTCTAAGCTACCGAACTCTAGCTCCATATAAGATCTCAGCATAGTTTTACCTTAATCCAGTATATTTTTAGTTAAAATATGTCTGAAATGTAATGAATTTTGTCTAGTTTATATGAATATATCATCCGGTTTCTATGAAGTTTGTCCGGTCTGTATAAAATTTTGAGTTGTATGCTGGCAGTGTTGGATGTCCGTATCCAGCATCGTGTCCGCGAATCGATAACTCTATTCATGGACGAATGCTAGAGAGAATTTGAGGTCAGGGTTGACGATGCACTAATCTTGCCCATATTTGTAAGCTACCAAACTCTAGCTCGATATAAGATTCTCAGGCTACAAAAAAAAGATACTATATGAGAGAGAGAAGAGAAACCATTGATTCTCTCTTGGGCAACAAAGCCACTGTGCCACACTATAAAAGGCCACGGCTTCTTCTCCTCATCTGCCATAGCCAACAAACAAGATCTACTAGTGCTACTACACTAGAAGCTGCCATAAGCAAAGAAGAGACAAGAAACAGGACCATGTACCACCATAACAATGGCGAGGTTGCCAGCTTCCACTTCCTCCCGCCCCCAGACCCTTCCTCCTCCTTCGCCACTCACCACCACATGAACATGGCCTTGCCCCCTCAAGCCTACTTCCCGCCCTCCTTCGATCCTGCAGCTCTACTCGCCGAAGTCGACGACGTGGCAGCAGCCTTTGAGTTTGACACCATCCTGCTAGAAGAAGCGGCCCGCCTCGCCGGCAGCAATGGCTCGCCCAGCTCGGGCTCCGACGCCAGTGGTGGGAACTACTGCCAGGTGGGCGGTGCTGGCGCTGGAGTTGACGCCGCGGAGGAGGAGAGGAGGCGGCGGCGAATGGTCTCGAACCGGGAGTCGGCGCGGCGGTCGCGCATGCGCAAGCAGCGGCAGCTGAGCGAGCTGTGGGCGCAGGTCACGCACCTGCGCGGAGCCAACCGCCGCCTCCTCGACGAGCTCAACCGCGCATTGCACGGGTGCGCCGACGCCCGCCGCGAGAGCGCCCAGCTCAGGGACGAGAAGGCCAAACTGAATGAGAAGCTCGAGCAGCTGCTACAGCAATCGGCACCGAAGAAGAAGGCCGCCTCCTCCCCGGCCTCGAGCAATCACATTAGCAGCTCCTCAGAGCCATGCAACAGCAGCACAGCTGCTGCAGCTTCTATCGAATGAAATGTTGTTTTTACTCATATTATCCACCCAAATTTTTAGAGGATAACTACTACTGTATCAATAAGATTATAAGAGCATGTGTAACTAAACAATGATAAATAATTATTTAATGGCGATGGCTGGGGTCATGCATGCAATCAGTTTCCCTATCAGGAATATGTGTTGTGTAACAGATTTTGGTACTTATCCTGTGTTGATAAATTAACATGGATAGGATGTAGTGCTATATATTTGCAAGTTGCAAGCTTGTGATGAATGAAACCAATAGAACAGTAGCAAGACCAAAGTATGAGAGTGAGAGATCAAGGAAGGATCAAAAACCGGTAGAACGACAAGTGTTTAGCTTTCCATAATGCGGGTGAACTACAAAGGAAAAATATAGTGCATTCCACCCTTTTTAATGAAATTTAATGATTATAATTTCGAACCTTTTCCTCCACTTGATGATGTCATGAGCTCAACTTGTATGTAATGCTTTGTGATTGCTAATGTATCGTCTACTTCGTTGATGTCGACCTACCAGCTGCTTTTCTTTGGCAGCTAAGTCTCCCAGCATGCTATAGTTTTTGCAATGTTGTATCGAACAAGGTTCGACATATGTATCTAGCAATTTTGGCATATGATTGTAGCATCAATGCAAGATCTAACAACATATCCTATTCACTGAGATGCTTGTGGGTATATGTTCCCAAGAATCTTGAGCAAAAGCACAGTAACATGTGCATGCATGCCGCAAAACAAATCTACGCATGCATGCTTTTCACAATATATAAATTCCATTGCCATGTGCATAGGCGTGAATGTTTTGTTAATCCAGATGGAAAATGAGCTTCAGGAGTCCGGTTTACAGCATGGAAACCTTCAAACACAGGACAAGTGGATTTGCCAAGTTAAAATGCCTAAAACTAGGAGGGGGCATATTTGCTATTCAAATGGTTGTGGAAAAGTGCAAGCTGAATCAGACACAAATTATTATTTTTGGCTACTCCTGGATGACAGTGTCAACACCGGCCGTCAGTCTGCCTCGTCTCCGGTGGCCTTAGGGCCATGGCGATGTGGTGGATCTCAGCCCTTATCGGCGGGAGGGCTCTGTTTTTAGTTGTTCCTTCACGTTTTGTTAGAGTTTGTGTACTGATCAGGAAAACGAGACAGTGGCGGCTTCCTGAAGTTGGAATAAGGTTCTCCCGCCTAGCCCCTGTCTCAATGGTGTGTCTAGCATCGTCGATGGACGCGTGGAGATATGTCTCTGCCAGATTTGTACTTCGTGGATTTGCTCGGATCTGGTCGTACTTCGTCTACATTCATGTGTTTTCAGGTTGGATCCTTTCGATCTACGCTACTCTTCATCGGCCGCGGTTGCTGTTCTGATGCGCTGGTCCTATGGGGCCTTAGCACGACGACTTCGCGACTGTCTACTACAACAAGTTTTGCCCGACTCCAGCGAGGGAGGGGCAATGACGGCGGCGCGCCTTCGGCTCGCCTCAATGCTTGTAGTCGTCGCTAAGTAGTCTACGTCTGGATGTAATGTTTATTATTTCTGGTGTTTGTTGTACTGTCATGATTGAAAATCAATAGATCGAAAGTTTTCTCGTAAAAAAAATAGACAGTGTCAATACCAAATCCTTTCCTAAAAAAAGTGCATGCATCTTGACTGTTACGATTGTGCTTTCTGTAATGAGAGAACTGAAGAAACTGCAGTGCACCTATTCTGGGATTGTTCTTTTGCTCAAGATTGTTGGATGATCATTATACCTTCCAAACAAACAGGTACTTCCATCTACTATATATGATGAAGCAATTCTCACCAAAACGTGCCTGGAAACTTTGCCATGGACATCAGTATCTTGGGCTGCTGGATAATTTGGAACCAAAGAAATGGCAAGGTTTCAGAAGATAAGCTCAGAGTTATGTGTATCTAAAAAAATGGCAAGGTACTTCCATCTATAGGTGCATTATAAATTACACCTCAGGAGAAAATTAAATTAAGTGGCGCGTTCACAGCTGCCCCATTGAAGATAGGAACGGCACCAGCACTGAGGAAAAGAAAAGGAATCAAGACAGAGAAGTGCCAAAACAAATCTAGAGACAGGTGATCCGTTGCAAGCGTAAGTGTCAGTGCAAGCGTGGGTTCAGCATCAGCTCACTGGATACCAGTTGCCAGGGGGTATGTGTGAACACAAGGGAGAAAAACCTCCCACCAGGGGTGAGATGCTCACATCACAGGGCCCAAGCAACAGCGCTCAAAAGAGGCAGCGCGCGGTGGAACAAGCACCACTGCACTCGATCCACCATGCAATGTTTAACTACGCGGTGGTGTGGACGTGTGGTGGCAACGGAGCTTTCCTCAACTCAGCAAGGGGGGACAGCATGAGAGTGCAGGAGCACTTCAACAAACCGAACCAAACCATCCGAGGAGCCAACTTGCAGTTGCATGAAAGATGGGAAGGGAAGCTTCGGTTTGCTCAAGTTTCAGGTGGTGCTCCAGGTTGGAAGCTAAAGCCTGCCGTGGATCGACGTCACGCAGAACGATGCGCCGGAATAACCGGGCATTGTGGGCGGTGCAGTGTCGGCACCGGGAACGGAATATCGCAGGACGATATACCGGTGCCCTGCACATGAAAGGGCTCGGCAGAGGAGCAGGGAAATATGCAAAGGCCGGGGACGTGACCACTGATGCAGGTAAAAAAGTTGAGAAAACATGTCTGTGGAGGAATAATATCGATATCAGTATCACTGGGTGGAAAGCAGAAAGCGATATCGGCGACGCTCATGCCTCCCCTCCCCCCGGCTCCCGCGACGCTGCACCTCCCGCCCGCCATAGCCGCCGCCCCCGCAGATCCAACACCGCAGCATGCCTCCATGCCGTCGAGGGGCGCGGACGCCAACAGCACCCACATCTCCCCTCCCTCAGCCGCTGTCCCCCGCCACCTACGAGAGATTCCCCGAGATACTGCGGTTGATTTCCCCGATGCCGCAAGCAGTGCTCATGGGGACTCGGGCTGCGGGTTGGAGGGAGCGGGCGACCAGGATCCGAGATGCCACCTTCGAGTGGATCCGGTGCGTGCAAGAGTGGAAGGCGGCGGACCAGGCGGCAGCAACGACAACCGAGCCGGCGGCGAGATCTGCGGCTGCGAAGGTCGCGGAGATCTGTCGGAGAAAGGCAGACTTGGAGCAGAGGAAGCTGGCGCGTTGCATCGTCGACGAGGCCACGTTGGAGGAGAGGGCGAGGATGCCCCCCTTCCCGCACTCGCCGCCGGTGGAGTTCGTGATTTGGGCGCGAGCGGAGGCGAAATCAAGCGATCTGCGGCGGGCGCTCCGGCGGGAATGCGTCCTAGGCGTGCTGCCGCCGAGCGATTGAGGTCTGCGGCGAGGTGCGGGGGCCATGTCAACCCCCCGCCGTGTCGCGGCGACCGCGAGCCGCCGTGGTTTGGTGACCGTGGCGAGGTTCCGCCTGGCATTAGTACAAGGATGCGGGAGGGGATTTGTATCCCTGGGATTCAAAATACCACGGTGACTCGTCAGTGTGAGAAGCAGGCAAGTACTGGTCGGGGCTTATGCTCAGAGAATCAGGGGCATCCGCAGGCGGGGACGCAGGATCTCTCGCCGGCGGTGGCGCAAGGGCAGCCGGAGTGGGGGATTTTCCCCCTGTGATTCAAACCGGCCGTCCCTTGCGGAGCAGCGTGGGCCCTGCTGCCACGTCGCTTCCCCCAATCAAGTGTAGACGGGTGAAGACGCCTTTGGAATTTACGCTTTCTGCACAGGAGGGCGCGGATGAGGCTATATCTAGGGTTTTCGGACAGCTCTGGTCCATTCCCTCTCCCCGCCGCCACCCCCATCCTCGTCCCCAACATCGAGCTGCTTCCACCTTGGGATGGCTCAGGAAGGACTTAGTTTTTCCTTGTCTGATTTGTTCCCGATCACAAAACTCCACCCCTTTGATCCTCCACCAATACAGCTCAAGATTATCCGAGAGGGGATCGGAGGTGGTTCTAAATCCTTTGCTCAGGTGGTTGCTATGGCGGACAAGGGCGGGCCAAGCGGAATTCAGAAGCAGCGTGCTCCACCCCCGCAGAAGAACATGGTTCGTCGCCAGGGGACCGGTGGAGCGCGTCCCAATCCTGCTGCTCCCCCTCCCAAGGGCGCTGCCCCCCCAGCAGGCCGTGATTGCGCCTCCGCCACCGGCTCTACCTGCCCCGCTCGTCCAGGTCCTCGACGAGCGGTACAAGGACATGGTTTGTTTCAACTGTGGCGGTCCGGGTCATTACGTAGGCAACTGTATTCAGAAGAAGATTTGTTTCATTTGCGGACTGAAAGGCCACAATGTGAACAATTGCGCTGCCTGGGCTCAACCACATCCGGTTGCCACTTTCTTTGGAAGCTCTGCACACGGATTGGGGTTTTATCATATCGACGCTCCTGTGGGACGTGAGGCAAATTGGCTCAATTTCAGGAACTGTGGAGAGATCTGGGTGATGAAGGGCGAGATAAACAAGGCTGACCTTATCAAGAATCTGTCGGGCATTTTCTGCAAGAACAAGAACTGGTCCTGGCAAGTTAGACAGCTAGCAGATAAGAAGTTTCTGGTTAGATTTCCTCCCTGGAAGGATGTTGAGGATTTAATCGAATTTCCACCTTTTGAGCTGCCCATTGATGGAGTTTCAGTATCTGTGGAGAGATGGACTGGCGCAATCGACCCCTTCAATGAACTAACTGAAGCCTGGGTGATTGTTGAGGGTCTGTCGTCCAAGTGGTGCACGTGGAAAGTCCTGTCCCAAATCGCTTCCTGCTTTGGGATCCTTGTAGACGTTGACTGGAACGGTCTGATGAAAAGTTTCTATGAGAGAGTGAGGATCAAGATCGCCTGTAGAAACCCAGCAAAAATTCCCTTCGAACGAATTATGGATGAGGAAGAAGTTGTACGTTCTGTCGTTTACAGTTGAAGGTGTTGAACAAATCGGTGCTGATGATCCCAATGATGACAACGGTCCATCTGATATAGCTGTGGACGAGGATAACAAGGAATTTGAAGAAGAGGATACTGACAAGGATATCCTTGATGATGGTGAGGACCCTATCGATGAGTTAGATCTGGCCAACATGACTAATAAAGTAAAATCTCCAATTGGGAAACAGAAGATCAATGGTGACGGTACTTCCTTCCACCCTGCTAACCTGACTGAGGCTTGCATCTCTCCTGTGAGAGTTGACAAAGTGACAGACAATTCACTGCAAGTGCAGAGTGATTGTTCTGTGATTCCTTTCTCTGATGCTATCAAGGTCTTGAGTACTCCCAGCGTTGTGAGACATGAAAAGTCTACTACAGTTCAGGAATGTTGTGTGACTCCTTCGATGTCCAAATGTAAACAAGATCTTGCTCGGAGTTGCTAAGGGAGGTGGTTGATCTTGACTCGACACTTGTAGCGATATCACTGGTCTGATGAAGAGATGGGTACTTTGGATGCTTCGTGGTCAAGGACTGAAACTTATGGCCCTGGTAGAAAAGCTGCCCCTTCTATTGAACAACCTCATTGTCAAGAACAAATGGGGCCCGGTGATTGCTACAAGGCCAAGTACCGAGCTCATAACAAATGTAATATCATGGAGAAAGCCGCTGCCTACAAGATGAAAAAAGAACTTGGAGGTCCCCAACACTTTCAAAAGTAAGTCCTTTACTCGGAGTTGCATCTAATTTAGGAGCTTATGCTTTTGCTGTTAACTTAAGAATTGGGGATAATGAAAGTGAAAAAATCAGATTATTCATGATTTAATTAGAGATGAAACTGAAAATGCTTAGTTTTTGCTTCACAAAACCTCAAATATCCTTACTCGACAAATTAGACATCGACATCTGTGAGGAAAATGGAGTTTGTACTCACATGTTGCATCCCAAACAAAAACACATCGGAGGGCACCTTCTTGATGCTTTGTTTTGGCTCTGGGAATGCAAGAAGAGGTGGACTTTTTATTCTGACACACCCCTTCAAAATCCCATGATTTGTTTTTTTTGGAATTTTAGATGTCTTTTTCAATAAGGTAAACTACAGTGCCTATCTGATTTGGTGAATAAGTATAAGCCTGATTTTTGGGTTTTCAGGAAATTAAAAAAGAGACCCTTTCTGATTCCTTCCTTAATACTTTAGCTGGGTCCACTGCTTATGAGTGGCATTTACTTCCTGCAGTGGGCTCACTGGTGGTATCCTTTGTGGGTACAAATTCTAATGTCTTTGAGGTTTTAGATGTTAGTACGAAACAAGATTGTATTAGTGTTACCTCAAGAATAAAAATGATGACTTCGCTGGCACCTAGTGGTAGTATATGGGACAGCTTATGCTGTGGATAAGATAGATTTTATTGCAGAATTGCATGAGACCATGGAGGGCTTGTGCTATCCTGTTTTGCTTGGGGGGGACTTCAACCTAATTAGGGAGGCTAAGGAAAAAACCTCAGGCATTATCAACAATTCTTGGGCCTTTTTGTTCAATGATTGTATTAACAAGTGGGGGTTAATGGAGTATAAACTGTCAAATAGGGTTTTTACCTGGTGTAATAATCAAGATAACCCCATTTTTGCCACTATTGATGAGTTTTCTCTGCTACTAAATTTGGGATAGCCACTTCCCCCTTACATCTTAGTGTGACCTGCCAAGGGTTGGGAGTGACCATGCTCCCATCCCTGTTAGATTCCGGCAGGTGTACACAACCCAGCTAGGCCTTTTAAATTTGAGAATTGGTGGATTGGGCAACCTGATTTTCAAGCGTTAGTTGAAAAAATTTGGGCTACTCCTTCCCTTTTACCTCTCGCCATTGAGACACAGCAGTTTAAAACTAAGTTATTCAGGAAACAAGTTAAAGGTCGGAGTATTAATATTGAGGCTGCTATGAAAAAGAAGAAGAAAGAGCTCCTTCAGGAGTTTGATATTTTAGATGTTTTCTCTGAACAAAACAGACTCACTAGTGAGGATATCCTCAGGATGAAACAGATCAGGGGAGAACTTCATGAGATCTGGAAGAAAGAAGAAATTGCCATGTGGCAGAGATCCAGAGATAGGAGAATTAGAGAGGGAGACAGGAATACAGCCTATTTCCATGTTGTGGCTAACCAAAGAAGAAGGAAGAATCAGTTATCCATCTTAGAAGGCCCTGATGGCCCTATATATTCTACCAAAGATATGCTGGAAGTAGCAACTAATTTTTATAAGAACCTTTTTGGGTTTGAGCCTAAACCTAACATCCACCTGGATGATCATTTTGGTCCAAGAAGAAGCGAGTGACTGTAGCTGAAAACGAGATATTAGAAAGGCCTTTTTCGTAAGAAGAAATTAAGGCAGCGTTATGGGCTCATACGCCAATGGGGCCCTGGACTCGATGGTCATCCTTTATTTTTACCAACAATTTTGGGAAATAATCAAAGGGGACTTTATGGCGCTTGTGAGGGATTTTGAGAAAGGGTCTCTGGATATCCAGAGGTTAAACTATTCTATAGTCACTCTTATCCCTAAAGAACCAGATGCCAAGAGTATGAAATAAATTCGACCTATTTGTCTAAGAAACTGCTCTGTGAAGATCTTTAGCAAGGCTATGACGAATAGGGTTTCCCCTATTGGACATAGGCTACTTGGTCCATGCCAGTCTGCTTTTGTAAGAGGTAGATTTATACTTGAGAGCGTTGTGACTGCCCATGAGGCTATCCACGAAATTCATAAATCTAAAGACCACAGGATTGTTCTCAAGTTAGATTACTTAAAAGCGTATGATCGTGTAAACCGGGATTTCCTAGTGGAGATGTTAACTTCCGGGGTTTTGGCCCTAAGTGGATTCGGTGGAACCTATCGATCCTTAAACAAAGCTCTTTTGTGTCAAAATCAATGATGTTCTAGGCCCTTACTTTGTGGGGGAAAGGGCTGAAACAAGGTGACCTGGCTCCCCTATGCTTTTCAATCTGGTGGCGTATGTTTTCTCCGGATCTTGATGAAGGCAGTTAGTAATAATATAATAGCTGGGATTGTTCTCACATTATCCCACGTGGTCTTATCTGCTTACTGATGCGATTTACACGATTTTATTCCTCAACCCTAAGACTGAATATATAAAAAACTTAAAGTGGTTGCTTGCCTGTTTTGAGAACCTATCTGGGTTAAAAATCAATTATGATAAGTGTGAAGTGGTACCCATTAATGTGAATATTGACGAGGCTAAAATGCTATCCCAAATTTTCTGCTCAGAAATGGAGGATTTCCCTCTTAAATACATGGGGTTCCCTCCACTACCTTAAACTTAGAAGAGAGGATATCCAATACATTATAGATAAGATCATCAAAAGAATCTGCGGCTGGAAAGGGAGATTACTCAGTTATGAGGCCAAACTTGTGCTGCTTAAAGCATGTATTACTAGCATTCCAATGTATTTGATGTCTATGATTAAATTTCCTAAATGGGCGATAAATGCTATCACTTCTCAGATGGCTCATTTCTTCTGGGGTGACCAGGGAGATGAGCATAGATATCATCTTGCCAAATGGGGGTTGATCTCTCAGAAAAAGGAGTTTGGAGGTCTAGGGATCCCCAACTTAAGAGAGTTCAACATGGCCTTACTTGCCTCTTGGGCAAAAAGATACTTTACTAACCATGATAATGATTGGGGTAGGCTAATTGACCATAAATATATAACGGATAAACCCAACTTGCTTTGGGCCAAGCAAGGTGTGGGGTCGCCCTTCTGGAAAGGGGTCACATGGGCCTTTGAGGGCATTCGACATTCTTCAGGTGGAACTTGGGTAAAGGAGACAAAATCAGTTTCTGAGACGACACTTGGGTTGGAGATTCTTCTCTGAAAACTCAGTTTTGGGAGATTTATGAGATTTGTCAACAACAAAAATGTGTGGTAGCTGAGGTTTGGGATGGTACAAATTTGAAACTTACGTTTAGTAGATGTGTGGATTCTAGGTTTATGGGCAGGTGGCATGACTTAATTCAGGTGATCTCTGCCAAAACCATAACTAATGAGGAGGACTAGCCTGTCTGGCTTTTGGAATCCTCTGGAATATATTCTGTTAAATCCTTTTACAATATGATAAACTGGGGAGGGGTATCTACCCCAATTTGGAAAAAGTTCTGGAAAATTGCTGTTCCCAACAGATACTTGGTTTTTTTGTGGTTAGCATATCATAATAAAATTCTTACTAGGGACAACTTAAGTAAAAGAAGGGTGGTTGACAACTTATGTTGTTTGTTTTGTAATGAGAATGAAACTGTTCATCATCTGTTCTTCGATTGCGTAGTAGCTAAGCAAATTTGGCTCGATGTAGCGGATACTTTTAGTTTTATTATCCCAAATGACATGACTGAGCTGTCATCCTTGTGGATGTTGAATAACAAAAAATTTGTAGTTAACATTGCTTGTGTTGCCTCCATCTGGGGGATTTGGACTATGCGTAACGATATATGTTTTCAGGGAACACCGTGGACAAGCACCCGGGCGGTGTTGAGTCGGATCAACTCGTCTCTACACCAATGGAAGATTCTATGCAAGGGCGATCAATCGGTGCTCCTCCAACGCTGCCTCCTACTCCTGGACCGACGAAGAGGCGAGCTGCTCAGGATCGCCTGGGCTGGGGACTGAGAGCGTGCTCCAAAAGACCCCGGGGCGGGGGTGTTCTGAAGGCACATCTAATGTGAGGCTGATGCTTTCATCTGCGTTGATGAACTTCTGAACTTGTGTGATTTTGGGCTGCCCTGCGTGGCGTGTTGATGTGTTGCTGGTTTAGCTGTAGTATGGAGTGGTGTGCGAGTTATTTTTCTGGTTTGCTACTACTGGTGAACTCAAATGCTTTTAACAGTCTGGGCCTTTGCTGTGCCCCGCTTTAATAAAAAGTGGGGTGGGGGGAAACCCCTTTCGATCAAAAAAAATATCAGTATCACTGTAGTATGCTGGCACAAAAGTTGGGGAAATGATCCCACGAAGGTGGAAGGCGCTGGTTATCAGTATGCACGTCGACAAATAAACGTGTGAACGGCCACCTAACAAAACGAAATTCCGGAACAGTTGGGGCAAAAAGAAGGCAAACAGAGAGTATTTGCATCTGCTTATTTGAATGGTCACAGACAGGCGCATCTCCTGTCCACGGGGTGGTGAAATGGAGAGAAGTTACATGTGCAGCAGCTCCACTAACAATGCCAAAGCGGAGCTTAGCATCTGAAATCGACTTTGCTATCACATAGATATTTGGCCATCCATGTAAAGTAAGGAATGCATATGAAATGCATATCTTCTATATTTAAATAGCTGAACTTTGTTAACATATTTATCTCCACATGCAACCATGGCAGAGCCAACCACTAGACAATGGGTTTACATATTTTCCCCTTCCTTGGCCCCCTTTTGTATTTTTTCGAAAAGGAGGATAACCTTGGGACTTCGCATCGAGCGGTGCACACAACCATCTTTGTATTATTCAACAGTATCTGAAAAACAAATAAATGAATCAACACAAAGGCACCTTTCTGGATATCTATGTCGCTACACCTACTAGTTTGATGATGTGCCTTGACCACGAACTAATGCATATCATCTACCTGTGGCCTTACCAACCGCCCCACGGCAAACCGAGACTACCAACTGGTCTAGCAGACCCTCAGCACGCACCGCATGCACACGCTCGAGAATCCGCTGCCGTCACCTTCCGTTATCCCAACTTCAGAAGAGATCAATGCATTGACCTTGTCAGGCCCAACTGTCGTTGACGCCGCCACGACGCCAGACAGCGCCACAGCCAAGCGCGTCCATGAACACACATCCAAAGCCAAGATCCCGCTGTGCCAAGCCGCCGAGACCCACTGTCGACGACGCAGTAGATGCCACACCGCACCATCTCCTAATCCATATCACTGCCAACGCCAACCCAACAGTGTCCACCAGCCAACTATCTCCCAAGGCGTCACCTTCAAAAAGGGAATGACGCTGAAGGCAGCATCGCCACCCACCGTAGTAAGGGCTTTTACCCGGATGACACATGACATGGTGGACGTAGAGGAGGATCTAATGAACATCTCCATGGAGAAAAAATGGCGCCCTTGGCATCGCCGCCGTCGCGGCCGATCAATGTCGGCTAGGGATTTTCCAGATCTAAATCCCTACCTCCAGCTCCATCCGCATTGAGGACTCACAAGTCTCGCGACCCCGATTCGTAAAGAGGAGCCCACCGAGTAGGGGAAGGGAAGAAGGCGACCAGATCCAAATTAGGCGCCGGCGGGCATTCGTCGACCTACCACCCTCTTCTGTATATAGGATGATAATTCGCCTTAGAAGTATAGTTCATAGGCTTATGGTGGAGTTTTGCTCATGATAATCATGAATATAGCCAGAAAAACACACTTTAATTCCAAAACTCCAATTTATTCAGTTTGCAGTTTGAGAAAAATAGCAATTTAGTTGACTAAAAGATGCTCTGCTACTTTATCAATAGCAAATGCTAGGTGGAGTGGGATAGTACCTTTATCAAAAACCTTGCTAGAAAAATATTTGGCCTTCAAAAAATGTAAAAAAAAATGTTTGCGCAAATTGTAGAAAATGTGTGTACCATTCAAAAGAATATTCACGATATTTAAGAAATGATAACATGTTTAAAAACAGGTTCAATACACTTTAGGAAATGTTCATTCAATGTTAGAATTTGTTCATGTAATTTTGGAAAAATGTTTGTAACATGAAAACATTCTTCACACTAAAAAAGTACTCCCTCCGTCCGGAAATACTTGTCAAAGAAATGGATGTACCTAGATGTATTTTGGTTCTACATACATCCATTTTTATCCATTTTGGCGACAAGTAATTCCGGACGGAGGGAGTACATAACACGAAAAAAATTGTTTGCACATTTAATAATAATGTTCATGAAAATTTGGAAAAATTATGTATTTAAAAATATTTAATGTGCATTTGACAAATGTTTAACAGATATTCGAATAAATGTTCATCATGTATTTGAAAAAAATTCAACGTGTATCTAAGAAATGTTCAACATGCATACGGAAAATGTTCAACATCTATTGAAAAAAAGTGGACGTGTATTTTAAAAAGATGAAAAGAAAAAGGGGAAAATGAACAGAAAAAGAAGCCCGAAATAAGGACTCTTTCGGCCGGTGAGCCCACAGTTTAGGAAGGTGTCACTAACCTTTTCACCTAGGAATAGGTGAAATTCAAATCCCTTCACCGGGGTCAGTGATACGGCCATGAATCCATCTCTGGGCCTTGTACACAATCCATCTCTGGGCCTTGTACACACCGCCCGCCACACTATACGAGTTGCCATATTTGAAGTTAACACCCTTAACCGTAAGGAGTGGGATGCCTAAAGTTAGGGTGCGGTGGGAATGGGCTTCCCAAAAAGCGAGCCCGGCACGGGTCAGCATACAACCGAAAGAAAGCCTGATGGAAATTGATAGAGAAAAACATTAAGAGAAACAAAAAAAAAGCGTGGAACCTTCTCAAAACCGGTGGAATGTTCCAAGAACCAGTTGGGCCACCCGCTGTCTAACTGTATAGGCAAGCGCGACTTTGATACACCTTGAGTTTTTATCAAATTCATAATGAACAGTTTTCTGATACATATTTTGAACATTTTACTAAATTTGTGTTAAATCTTATTTCAAATATAGGTTAAACCTTTTTCTTTGAAAGATACAAAACATATTTAAACTACGTGCACATTTTATACATTTTTAATAATTTCAAAAAATGGCACAAACAATTTTTAAAATGTGACGTACATTTTTTTTGAATGTTATGAAACATTCTTCTGGATTATACGAACATTTTTCTATATTTTTTTAAAAAATGCTGCGAACATTTATTTAAGCACATGAACATTGTTTAAATGTCATGGTCATTTTTTAAAAATGCTATCAACGTTTTGTAAAGTTGTGCAAACAATTGTCCTACACTGTGTTAACATTTTTTCTAATGAATGGTATGTTTTAAAAAAGTAAAATAAGCTTTGAAATGTATGTTTTGGAATAACTTTGAAAATATAAACTAAAAAATATGAACATGCGGAAAGTTAGTGTTTTTTCTAGTCGAATGCAAAAGGTTACTGCGTGTTTTGGATCTCGCCTTCCATTGATGACAAATTTTTGAAAATTTCAAAATTGAAAATTTTCAGTTTTATAAAAAATCTGAAGAAAAAAATGTACAAGTGAACAATGATGTGAGGTGTATGTGTGTAAAATTTCAGGATGAAATACATTGAAATGTGACATGTACAAAAAAAGATAAATTCATGATTTGGGATGATGAATAGTATCATATGTTAAAAAGCCTCGGATTTATTTTTTGCACAACCCTCATTTTAATGTATTTCGTCTTGAAAATTTACTTGTGCATTATGCCTTCATCTATATCTGTTGTTTTTTCAAAATTTTCTGAAATGTAAAAACATGAATTTTGCATTTTGCATTTGAAGGCCTCCATAAGCAATTTCTCCTATAGGACCTCCTACGGTCTCACATGAACCGACACAAAGTCATGAGATACCCGTGGACGATCTCAAAGTGCGTCCACACATAATGACCAATCACACTTAAAAGAATTTCGTCAATCTCAAATTCATGCAAACACATGTTGCAATACAAAATCGTTTGGCTACTACATCAACACATGCCATCGAACTACCAATAAATGACATGTTCTACCTACATACCAATTATGGAGAAAGATCCTCCACGGGTAGCCTTGCCTTTGCCCTTCTTGACACCCATGTTGTTTTTCTCGTCGAAGTAGTGCTCGAAAACGAAAAATGGATCAAGCCAGATCTGCTCTTCATCAGAACTTTCTAACCCCTCGTTGTCCTCCTTCCACTTTTGGGGGGAGGGGGCAATCCAGCCATAACACAGACCGTCGGATTTTGCTCTCGGGCGAGGGCGCGCGTCTTTCTCCTCTTCCGCTTCTTAAGAATGCGGGCATGAATGGCTTTCTCCTCTGCAGCAGCGCGCGCACCACCTCCGCCATGTCGGCGGCGAGGCGGGCCTTGGCCAGCCTCATGCTCTCCTTCCCACGACTGGCACACCAGTCCCTGAAGAACTCATACTCCAGGGGACCGGAGATGGGGAGGCTAATATACCACGATGCTTCAGCCCCGGCAGATCCGAGCACCCATTGCGTCGACGCGATGGTTCATGCCGGACAGACCCGTTGTCAGTCGGGCGCAATGCGTACGGCCATAGCCTCCTCCATCCCGCATGAGACTGCTAGCTCCTATAGGAGTGGTTGGGATCAACGAAGTGTAAGGGTGATGTAGCTTAGAAGCGATTATTTCCCTTAGTTAGAGAATCAAGATTATCAATTCAGTAGGAGTCACCTAGCAACACAAAGTGAGCGGTACCTGGACATAAAACACAGAACTCACTTGTTCCAACACGACAAGAGGGTTGTCAAGAGGCACCCCTTATCTTGCTAGTTACAAGATTAAACATAAGTGATAAAGATAGTTGGTAATAAAGTAAAATAAAAGGCAATAGGCAACAAATTATATTTTTTTCAGTAAGGGAAATGTTTCCAGCTGGCAGACCGGCCGAAGCTTTCGGCCGGACCCGTGCGGGTCGTGCGATCCCTTTCGATCGTGGGTCTAGCGATCCCCCGCGCTAGACACAGGCAGGCCCACACATCATTTTTTTTCAAACAACCTTATCTTCTTCCCTGCATCCTCTCCTTTCTTCCCCTCGTAGCCTTCTTTCTTCCTCGCCACGAACGACGAAGCTTTGATGTTTTTGCTACCAGCTGCTTGCACCGGTGCTTCAAACGGCAGGGGTCGGGGCCGGCGTAAAGATGACCAGCGGTGCTGAAACTGCTGTCGTCATCAAACTGCAACGACCGCCTGTTGCTAGGAGAGCAGAGATGCCACATCTACCTGCTGCCATGGCCGGAACCCATATATACAGTGTTGCATCCTTGATCTAAAAAAGCTTCAGCCACAGTTGAAAAAGCTTCAACCGTAGATAGAAAAGCTTCAACCTATGTTTCGTTGTCATTTTTGCTGCAACCGTTGAATAAAGCTTCAACCAGAGTTGAAAAAAGCTTCAATCATAGATAGAAAAGCTTCAACCACAACGATGATTTGGCTGCAACCGTTGTCATTTTTTGCTACGACCTGTAATTTTTTTGCTACATCCATTCAACGACACATTTTTGCTACCATGGGAAGCTGCATCCGGCTGTATGTTTCGTTGACGGAGCTACGCCCCCGCGACGATGGAGGTTATTTTGCTGCAACGGTAGTCAGCTTTTGCTACGACCAACAAGAAAATTTGCTACATCCATTAATGGCGCAGATGTGACGCTGGACGACGGCAACAATGATTTTGCTGCAACCCTCGCTATTTTTTGCTACCACCGGCGAAGTTTTTGCTACATCCATCTAAATGGTGTCGATTGGGCGGCCTTTGTTCGTGCAACCTCGGGCAGCGAGCATCGACGACGCGGTCGAGTCGAAAGGCGGCCACGACAGGTGGTGCGACGGACGCGATATGGCGGCGACGGCTAGGTGCTACAAGGATAGGGACGTTGGGCGTGATGGCGACGCCGTCCTGCTGGAACTGGCGAGGACGGTGTGCTACGACGGCGAGCACCAGCGACGAAGGTGGCGACCGACGGAGGGAGTAGTTCTAGGCGAGGGGTGGCGGTCGGCGGCCGGGATGACATCCACGCGAGCAGGGGGCGGGCGGCGCCTGCGCAACGCACGAAGGAGATGGGAAGTCAACAGGCAAATTGGGGATAGACCAGCCCAACAGTTGGGCGACGCACACAGTCACACTTAGACCTCCCTATATCCGCCCAGTATAAACCAAAAATTTAGTTTCTACCATTCGGTTTATTTTTTAATTTGGTTAGCAAACCAAGAAACCGAAAATAGCAGTTGAAAATAGCTAACCGAAAATTCAGTTGACCGAATTTTCTACCGAAGGAAACATGCTTTGAGCGATTGTTTTTGGAATGCAGCAGCCGCACCCTATTATATAGCAGAAAAACTTTGCGATGGTGCCTAGCCAGGCGAGGTGGGACTAAAAGGAACGAGTGGCCGGCTGTTCACACACTTGACGTGCCCACGCAGCCACGCTCTAATCTACTACGGCACACACATCACTAAAAGGGCCCACGAGAAATTGGGCCTTCTATTGTATCATTGCATGGCCATGGGCTTAGTTGGGTGCGCACGTGCGCGGCGCGCTGGTCATCGCTAGCGAGGCACGCGAGACTCGCGGACGAAGCTGGTTTGCCTGGTTTGGGTTTCTGTACAGACGAGGCACGCGAGACTCGAGACTTAACCGAGAGTATAACCGAACTTGCCGAATTGAGTTCGGTTAGTTGAAGTGATAACCAAATTTGCCTGTACAGTAGGAAAAAACCAAAATTCGGTTTATTCGGTTTCGGCATCGGTTCATCGGTTTTTACGCCCACCCCTACTATATACAGCACGCGGCGCGCTGGGGAGAGAGCGGCGCGCACCCCTCGCGCCCCCATTTGGGCTAGCCCATGAGCGGCGGGGGGCATCCCCTATTTTCTTGTTTCTTTTTTTGTTTTTTTTTCGTTTTTGTTTTTTCTTATTTAAATAATTCTGGATTTCAAAATTGTTCCAAAATTAAAAAAATGTGAATTTTGAAAAAGTTCGTGGAGCCAAAAAATGTCCTTGAATTCGAATAATGTTCACGTATTTGAAAGATGTTCATGATTTCAATTTTTTTTAGTGAATTTGGATATTGATGAACATTTTTTATAAGATGAGCAAATTTCTAATTTGATGACCATTTTTTGAAGTTGATGAAAAAATTCTGAATTCAAGAACATTTTTTTAAAAATATGATGAACTTTTGAAAATAAATGAACATTTTAAAAATTTGATCGAAGCAGATCTCGCCCTCGGCTCATATTAGCAGGCTCCGCAGGAAAATATGAATGAAAAAACGATGGCCCTGGGCTCATATTAGCAGGCTGTGCCAACCAAAGCCCACCTAAGTACCTAACCTTGCGAGATCTGCTCCTCAGGAAAAAACGGCGCCGCCCCCTCTCCTTTAACGTCCCATCGAGCACCGCCGCACTGGTTTCCTCGCCGTCGCGCGCCACCGCCGCTCTCCCATCCGCCTCCACCCTACTCTGCCGCCCCTGCTACCCCTGCTCATAACCGTCTTCAGAGGATTCCCTCGCGGGAACCGCGGCCTGTCCTCCGAAAGCGGATCGAAGCCGGCGAACGAGCGGGGAAGCGGCGGCTGGAGGAGATGCTCAAGTTCCTGTCGAGGGTGGTGGTGGAGTACAACCCTCTGGACCCGCGCAAGGCGGCGGCCGTGGAGCTCCTCGCGCAGTGCAACGGCCGCAAGGCCAAGGACTCCAACCCCACCTGCTCCGTCGAGCTGCGGCGCCTGCCCTCCCCGGCCGCGGCCGACGACCCCAAGGCCCAGCCGCCCCCGCGCGTCCTCGTCACCTACCTCAACGGCGTCGAGGAGGCCTTCGTCGCCGCCGACGGCGCCACCGCGCAGGGCATGCGCGAGCAGATCCTCGCCCGCGGCCGCCTCCTCGAGACCGAGCAGCTCTTCCGCGAGGCCGGGGAGAAGTGGCCCGTCGTCATCCCCGAGGAGGAGCTCGGCATGTCGTTCCCCGGTATCAAGGTGCCTCTTCTGCTCTGTTTCGTCGTCTTCACTTTCTGTCGAACACCTTACGTGCCTGGGCGTATCTTACTACTTTGCGCTGAAAAATCTCGTCGAGTGCAGCTATTTTCTGTGTACAATGTCGCTCATTCAACTTCTATAGGTGGTCATGGAACCTCTTTGACAATGTCTCATTATCAAAATCTTAGGCGCACCTGATTGTTATGCTATTATCCACATGTAGAATGGGATAAGTAGGATTATTGCAAAAAAAAAAAGATGTAGCCTGCTGTGCTTTACCTGTAGCCCTGTACAATGTTTCACATATATCACCTGTGTTGTGCATATTTTTCTTATTTTGCTTGATGCTTAATTTCAGATGTATTGCTACTGTTGGGTTTAATCTAACCTCATTTACCTTCCTTTTCGTCAAACATTGTTACATTGTGTATTTTTTTTTCTCTTCAGCATTATGTACTAGTAATCCATACATGCAAAAGCACGTCAAACATTAGATAAGGGTATATTCTCTCAGAAAAGATTAGATGAGGGTACAATATTACTCTATTGGCCCATATAGGGGTATGCAAATGATTCAACAAAGGTGGATTCTACAAAGTCTACATTTTAGTCCACTTACCAGTGGGCCATATAACAAAAGGTTAACTTAACTTGTTCATGATGCATGCAAAAGACAATGTGAGAAGTATGCATCTGGAGAAAACGGATACAATTACCCACTGAGGTTTCAAATTAGGCTTGAAAAAAGATTTCAAATTACTTCTGCACTTTTACCAAGGCTGCACTGCATGCTTTTCTCAGTGATCACGTGGTCTCTACGGCCTGTTTGCCATCGCAAATATACAGGTGCGGCTAGGCTAGTGCCTGTTAGAAATTTCCAGACAATGTACCAATATCGCAACTGATGAGCGCACAAGAAGCTAGGTGGTGTAGCCGACCATGAATCCCGGTGATTTAGACTGTTAGATTTTTCTATTCGACAGTATATATTGCCACACACTCTGGTATTCAAATCCATTAAATTTGAGCCGTGTGATTAAAGAGACCCAATGGTCCAGATGCTTCAATATTGGTACACTATATATCAGTATAGATGTTTGGTAATTATACGAATTTTCTGAAATTACTGTTCATATCATACTGTGTATGCATACTTATTTTTTGTGGCCATGAATTATTTCACCAAGATTGATTCCGTGCATGTGTACTGGGCGAAACCATCGAAAATGACATATGAATGCATGATCCTTCCTAGTTGCTGCTTAAAGTTCAAGTTCTTGTATATTGTGCCAATGTGTACTTTTTTTGTTGAGAAAACATCAAGGTGTACCATTTGTGTGCAACTTGATAAATATTATTTGACATGTAATCCAGTTCTATAAAAGGGAATTAGGATCAAAACTGGTTTTGGTATTTATTATCCAGTTTGATAAGGGGAATCATGATCACTACTGCCAGCCCATTGGCTGGTAGTATCCGTTTAACGCTGGGTCGTGGAACATACTCTTTTGTAGTCATTGATAGCATTGGAAGTAAAAGAATGGGTTTTGAATTATAAAGTCATTAGGATGTTATGCTGACCATTATACTTGATTTCATATTATTAGATCTTTCTGTCCAGCATTGATATGGTTTGGCTGCATGCATTTTAGGGCATCATCCTTTTTTTAGCTGGCGGTAGCATAAGTTATTAAAAGATCTTAATTTCGAAAGATGCCTACTAATCTTAGCAGTACCTTTACTCTTGGTTGTTCTTACGGGCAGTCAAGCAAACACCGATACATCATTTTGACTTCTTTTCTTGTTTTGTTCACCTATTTGATAGTTGTTTTGATCTATTGTTTACTTGAGCTCTCTCAGGGTTTAATTTCTACTCCATTAGTCATCCTTCCATGATTTACCTAGATTTTCTGATGTTTCACTCCTACAGAAATTCATGCCTGGGTCATTGTAGGAAAGAAATGCTTAACGAATTACACTAGTCAATAACTATTTTCGTTCAAGAATGCTGCATTGGCTCAGTACCTTTACAATAAGACCATAAACATGTCCTTTTTTTTATTAATGCAGTAGGCAGTCATCCTGTCTGTTCTGTCAAATAAATAAATTGAACAAGCATATTTGAGTGGCCATTTTAGACGCCTCCTCGGCCAACCTTGTACATAGGCTTCTAACCCTTTTAGGAACAAATTCATTTAATTTAAATAACAAAGAGTACTTTGTGTTCCTTCATGCAGATAAATTTTTGTTTCTAAAATCTGCAGAAGAAGAACCTGAACATAGTTTTCAATTGTCATTAGTTAATTATAACCTTTATAGAAACTGTCATTAGTAGAAGAAGACAGTGATATATGTAACGTGTACTTGTGCGGTTATGCTTAAAGAAGTTTAGTAATAATTTGATTGAACTTCCATATGGTTCTCTTGGCCACAAGATTTCCACTGAAATATTCGGATAACCAACTTCACATTGCACTCTCCAGTAGTTCCTGGGTAACATTTATTTTCTGTTACCCGTATCTGCTGTTAGCTAACATATAACTATTTTAAACCCAAACTAGATGCAGGTTTTTCACCACCACCACCAAAAACAAAGCCTTTAGTCCCAAACAAGTTGGGGTAGGCTAGAGGCGAAACCCATAAGATCTCGCGACCAACTCATGGTTCTGGCACATGGATAGCAAGCTTCCACGCACCCCTGTCCATGGCTAGTTCTTTGGTGATACTCCAATCCTTCAGATCTCTCTTTACGGACTCCTCCCATGTCAAATTTGGTCTACTCCGACCTCTCTTGACATTATCCGCACGCTCTAACCGTCCGCTATGCGCTGGAGCTTCTGGAGGCCTGCGCTGAATAAGCCCAAACCATCTCAGACGATGTTGGACAAGCTTCTCTTCAATTGGTGCTACCCCAACTCTATCTCGTACATCATCATTCCGGCCTCGATCCTTCCTCATGTGGCCATCCATCTCAACATGCGCATTTCCGCCACACCTAACTGTTGAACATGTCGCCTTTTAGACGGGCAACACTCGGCGCCATACAACATTGCGGGCCGAACTGCCGTCCTATAGAACTTGCCTTTTAGCTTTTGTGGTACTCTCTTATCACAGAGAATGCTAGAAGCTTGGCACCACTTCATCCATCTGGCTTTGATTCGATGGTTCACATCTTCATCAATACCCCCATCCTTCTGCAGCATTGACCCAAAATATCGAAAGGTGTCCTTCTGAGGCACCACCTGCACAAGTTTTTCACCAAAGTACTCAAATACTGAACTGCACATTGCATGCTCTAATAGTTCTTGGACATCATATAGTTTCTACTTGTAATGCATTGTTACATACCTGCATACAGTACATACATACTTCTGCATGTCGTGTATGACCCTATATTTCTTTCTGCTTGCGAACCCTTTATTCTTCACAGTAGCACAGGGTTTGATTTTCTTTTGATGCCAGATGAGTTTCGCGCACCAAAAGTTATTTTCCTTAAAAAGAATGATATTCTTGTTTTCAACATTTTAATTCCTTTTTTCCCTATGATTGAATGATATTGTACACATACTCATCTCTGGTTGCTGTCATGCCCATTTTCACCATTGGAGAAGCATATTTGTTTCCTGGGGCATAGTATGCCACTGATGTGCTGGAGTCATCTGGAAATGAAATTTAGGAGCCATGTTGCTCCTAGAGAATTACGGGTTTCAAAGTGCGGGTGTTATTTCTAGTTTTGTTTAATACCTTGGACATCCGTGGTAGATTTATTTTCTTTATTTACATGCATCACTCATTATTGTAGGAAACGATTTTCTGTATGGTACTGCTGCTACCAAGAAACCCACATGTTGCTATGGATTAAGAAAAAACATGTTGCATATTTACAAGATCAACTACTTCACTGAATTGAGGCGTTCTCTGGCATATCGACGTCATTCATGGTAGTTTGGGGTGTTTTTGCTACACGCATTTAAGCAGGTTGAGAGCATCCCATCTCAGTCTCACTTCTCGGTAGTGGATCGGAAATTAGTACTCCCTCCGTCCCAAAATTCTTGTCTTAGATTTGTCTAGATACGGATGTATCTAACACTAAAACGTAACTAGATACATCCGTATTTAGACAAATCTAAGACAAGAATTTTGGGACGGAGGGAGTAGGATCTCCAGGTGGTCGCCAGAGCGGGTTTCTGTTTGGGATTGAAATGTATGTGCTGTGGATAATTTGGATTGCATGCTTGAATTTTCAATTCCGGACCTGGCCTGCTATTGTTCAGTACTTTGGTAGTATGAGTTTTTGCTCCTCTTGAATCCTTAATGAAAATCTTGCTATCTGTTCTTCATTGCAGCCAAAGAAAGCCGAGGAGAAGCCCCAGGCTGCCTGATACAGGCAGAGCTCTTTCAGTCTCTTGTGGTTAACCAGCAACTATTAGCAGAACATCTATTCTCCCATAAAATGTACCACCTCTGTAACCAAATATAAGACGACTATGCAAAAACGTCTTATCTTCAGTTACAGAGATAGTACCGAGTACCATCATGTCACCAAAGAAAACTCGCCGCATTTGGGAACCTGTCTTCATCGACTAGTTCTACATTCAGCCTGATGGCTATTGATTTCACTGAAATATCTGGACCAGAAGGATGGAAGATTCACATGGAACAAGTTGGCTAGTTGCCATGATTAGACATCGTACCACCTAATAAGATATTTTTGATCTGCTCTAGAAAAAACTCCCAAACAAATTAACGAGGCACCATGCTCTCGCGGTCAGAATACAGTGACAAAATCGCGGAACCAATAGTTGTGGATTGGCTGTTCTGTTTGGTGCAAAAAAGAATCCTTGCATGCTGCACCCCAAAGGGAGGAGACTTGGCTGCAAAGACACGGTAAATTTCCTTTTACGTAATGGGGTCTTCCAACTCCCGTGATTGATCGCTAGCTAGCTTGTCTCTTCCATCCGACGCATACCAGGATCCGTTCCTTGCCAGGATCAAATGCCATTGGGAACATGGACGGGGAAAAGGAAAACCTAAAAAGAAAAAAGTTATCCTATCGGCGACCGTGAAGTATATCTATGGTGCGCACTCTGTTTTTCCGTGGTGAACCGAAGAGTGTTCCGAAGGCGAAGTTGTCCCATCGTCAATGATTTCAGCTGGATGGAGTTAAAGCAGCCGGGATCTTGCAGCGTTTCGTCGTCGTGCTGATCTTGTTCCGACCTGGCAAAACGGTGTGCTACGCCAGTACTCCCCGACTCTTCTCCCTCCCCAAGTTGGAGCTGACGTCGTATCCTTGAATAAGAGAAAAGAAATGGGTTTGGCTGATCTCGATGCCTGTCTACATGCCCCCAAAACCCTTTAAAAAACGGCAAAGTCAGAACTCAGAACTGAAGCAGCGGCTGCGGCTGGGTTCCTCTGACTCGTCGAGGCCACACTCTTCCGATCGCAACCATCGGTGGTTTGGGTCACTCGTGGTCGTGGCCTACCCTCGTAGTACCACGCCGTTCAGATCCCGCGATTAGAATAGAGACCCACCGCGCCATATACAGCCGAATAAGATTCAGTTCAGAGCCCGTGCACTGGCACGATGTGCGAATGTACTGTATGTATGTATGTACTCCGTATCTCGATTTGTCAGATCGCGTATCGGGGCGTCAGGTCAGGTTAATTTTACGGCGATGCAAAAAAAAAGGTTAATTTTACGGCGCTACGCTAGCAGCACGGGGGCGCGCACCGACGGCCAGGGACAGGGGGAGGCGGTGTGGGGCGCACAGCAGCTGCCTGCGATGCGACGCTGCGTTGGTTTGACGGCAACAAGTTGAGAGAGCAGTGCATGATTACCCATGCTACTGGTGCTTCATCTCGAAGTGCTCATGCGTGCTCCTGCCAGCACGCGGTAGCAAAGAAACTACGTCTCACAAATCAGATCCCTGCTTATGAAAAAAAATCAATGCGAGTACTGTAAAATTCCTAGAATCTCTAATGTTGTTTATAGAAATTTTAGTTTTCCTAAAAGAAAGCATGTTTTCGACATGTTTTCTTCTTCTAATTCCTTTTATTTTTCTGATGAGTTGGCTGCCAAATGTGTGAGGTGACACTAAGTCCCGGTTCAGTCCAGAACCGGGACCCATCAAATCTGTCGATTCGTGGTAGGGGTGTGCCAGGCCTCGTGGGGCGATGGTCGGGTTCGTCTGGACCTTTTAGTCTCGGTTGGTGGACGAATGACCAACGCCCTGCCTCTGCCCACCACCATTGGTCTCGGTTGGTGGCTTGAACCGACCACAATGCCGCTTTAGTCCCGGTTCATGCCATGAACCAGACCAATGAGGTGCCTATATATACCCTCGCCATGACGAGCACTCCAGTGCTCTATTTTTCTCTGGCCGGCGAGGGGAGGGCTCTGTGGTGCTCTAGCTCACCTCCTATGCACATGAGGTGTTCGATGAAATGCCCGAGCCACACTAGTTAAGCTTTCTCCTCTCGAAGCTCGACCTCAAAGCTCCATTTTCCTCGAGATTTGTCTAGGTTTAGCGGCCCGTCACGTCCCATTCCCGTCTTCACCGCCGTCGATCGCCCGCGCCGATCTCGTCGCCGGCACCACCGTGGTGAGCCTCTTGTTCTTATCTTCTTTCTGAAAGAAAAAAAATTCTTGCTTTAGATAGATACTTGTCTAATTTTCTTATTATTTTATTGCTTGTTATTATATAGTGCGATGGTTGTGGTATCCGGCCCCGTCGGCCCTCGTCCTGTCTATGATTCGGATGTGGTATATATTATTTTTATAACTATTGGTTCATTTATTGTTTATGAAAATTATGCCGACCAACGTGACATAGATTTTATTTATCTAGGAGGTATGTGAACCGGAAATTCCAACCGACCCTATTGTCAAGAGATTAAATTTAGTTGAAGAAGAAAATAATTTCTTGAAGGAAAAAAAATTAAGGAGGAGAAGATGGTATTGGAGTTGCATGTTGCGGATGTTGTCGATGATCACAAGATCAAGATGGATGCAATGCGCTTGAAGATTAGAAAGATTAGAAAATATGCCATTCATACCGAGGCTTGGTATCATTATGCCGTTGGATCAATTATTACGTTGGTTGCGATTATGATCGCATTTGTTTCGCATTGAAATGTTTTACATAGTTTCAATGTATGGTCTAATTAATTAGATGCTCTGGAGAGCTATATGTTGTTAGATGAGAACTATGTATGTACTTTGGTTTTAATGTGATGATGAACTTCTATTAATTTGGTCACTTAATTATCTACATGATGTTCTGTAATGGTTTTTGACACACTTAATTATATATAATGCACGCAGATGAACCGACAATGGATGTACGGTGACAGACACACCTCCGAGTACATTAAGGGCGTGCATGATTTTCTCGAAGTGGCTGAGGCAAACAAGCAGAATGGTTTTATGTGTTGTCCATGCCCTAAATGTGGCAATATGAAGTCTTACTCTGATCGGAAAATTCTTAACACCCACCTGCTTTACAAGGGTTTCATGCCACACTATAATGTTTGGACGAGGCACGGAGAAATAGGGGTTATGATGGAAGACGGCGAAGAAGAAGAGGACGATGACAACTATGTGCCCCCGAATACGGTGATCTTTGCAACGGGAAGCTGTTGAAGATCAAGAGGAACCAGACGATGTGCCCAATGATCTTTACGCAGGAAGCTGCTAAAGATCAAGAGGAACCAGACGATATGCCCGATGATGACGATCTCCGCCGGGTCATTGTCGATGCAATGACGCAATGCCAAAGTCAAAAGGAGAAGCTGAAGTTCGATCGCATGTTAGAGGATCACAAAAAAGGGTTGTACCCCAATTGCGAAGATGGCAACACAAAGCTCGGTACCCGTCTTTGGAATTGCTGCGGTGGAAGGCGTAGAATGTTGTGCTGACAAAGGATTTGAGAAGCTACCGAAAATATTGAAGAAGAAGCTTCCAAAGGATAACGAATTGCCCGACAAGCAGTACATACGCAGCAAAGAAGGTCGTATGCCCTCTAGGATTGGAGGTGCGTAATATACATGCATGCCCTAATGATTTGCATCCTCTACCGCGGTGCGTACAAGGATCTGAATGCATGCCCGGTATGCGGTGCATTGCGGTATAAGATCGGACTAGATGACCTGGTGATGTTGACGGCGAGCCCCGTGAAGAGGGTTCCTGCGAAGGTGATGTGGTATGCTCCTATAATACCACAATTGAAACGTCTGTTCAGAAACGAAGAGCATGCCAAGTTGATGCGATGGCACAGTGAGGACCGTAAGGAAGACGGGAAGTTGAGAGCACCCGCTGACGGGTCGCAGTGGAGAAAAATCGAGAGAAAGTAATGGGCTGAGTTTGCAAGTGACCCAAGGAACGCATGGTTTGGTTTAAGCGCGGATGGCATTAATCCTTTCGAGGAGCAGAGTAGCAATCACAGCATCTGGCCCGTGACTCTATGTATGTATAACCTTCCTCCTTGGATGTGCATGAAGCGGAAGTTCATTATGATGCCAGTTCTCATCCAAGGCCCTAAGCAACCCGGCAACGACATTGATGTGTACCTAAGGCCATTAGTTGAAGAACTTTTACAGCTGTGGAATGAAAACGATGTACGTACGCGGGATGAGCACAAACAGGAAGAATTTAACCTGCACGCGTTGCTGTTTGTAACCATCAATAATTGGCCCGCTCTCAGTACCTTTCAGGACAGACAAACAAGGGATACCACGCATGCACGCACTGTTTAGATGAAACTGAAAGTATATACCTGGACAAATGCAGGAAGAATGTGTACTAAGCCATCGTTGATTTCTTCTGACCAACCATCAATGTCGAAAGAAAGGCAAGCATTTCAAAGGCGAGGCAGATCACCGGAAGAAGCCCGCCATGCGTACCGGTGATCACGTTCTTGCTATGGTCAATGATTTACACGTAATCTTTGAAAAGGGTCCCGGCGGACTAGCTGTTCCGAATGACGCTGAGGGACACGCACCCATGTGGAAGAAATCTATATTTTGGGACGTACCCTACTGGAAATACCTAGAGGTCCGCTCTTCAATCGACGTGATGCACGTGACGAAGAACCTTTGCGTGAACCTGCTAGGCTTCTTGGGCGTGTATGGGAAGACAAAAGATACACCTGAGGCACGGGAGGACCTACAACATTTGCACGAAAAAGACGGCAATGCCTCCGAAGCAGTATGAAGGTCCTGCCAGCTACGCTCTTACGAAAGAAGAGAAAGAAATCTCCTTTGAATGCCTGCTCAGTATGAAGGTCCCGACTAGCTTCTCGTCGAATATAAAGGGAATAATAAATATGCCAGAGAAAAAGTTCCAGAACCTAAAGTCTCATGATTGCCACGTGATTATGACGCAACTGCTTTCGGTTGCATTGAGGGGGCTTCTACCGGAAAACGTCCGATTAGCCATTGTGAAGCTATGTGCATTCCTCAATGCAATCTCTCAGAGGTGATCGATCCAGAAATCGTACCAAGGCTAAGGAGTGATGTGGCACAATGTCTTGTCAGTTTCGAGCTGGTGTTCCCACCATCCTTCTTCAATATCATGACGCGCGTCCTAGTTCATCTAGTCGACAAGATTGTCATTCTGGGGCCCGTATTTCTGAACAATATGTTCCCCTTTGAGAGGTTCATGGGAGTCCTAAATAAATATGTTCAGAATCGCGCTTAGGCCGTAAGGAAGCATCTCCATGGGCCATCAAACAGAGGATGCCATCGGGTTTTGTGTTGACTTCATTCCTGGCCTTAAGAAGATAGGTCTCCCTAAATCGTGATATGAGGGGACTCAATAATATGCAGGGACGGATATTCTTGGTCTCAAGCACACTACACAGTTCTACATAACTCTACCTTGGTGACCCAGTATGTCGATGAACACAGGAACAGTCTGCGCTCCAAACACCCGGAGCAGTGCGACGACTGGATTACATGTGAACACATCAGGACTTTCAACAGTTGGTTGGAAACACGTCTCAGAGGTGACAACACTGTTTGTGATGAGCTGTACTTGTTGTCCAGGGGACCATCTTTGACTGATTGACTTACAAAGGATACGAGATAAATGGGAATACATTTTACACGATCGCCCAAGATCAAAAGAGCACCAACCAAAACAACGGTGTCCACTTTGATGCAGCAACCGAGAGGGGAAAGGACACATATTATGGTTACATAGTGGACATATGGGAACTTGACTACAGACATGATTTTAAGGTCCCTTTGTTTAAGTGCAAATGGGTCAATCATCAGAGGTGGTGCAGGTAGACCCACAGTACGGAATGACAATAGTGGATCTGAAAAATCTTGGGTACACTGACGAACCGTTCGTCCTAGCCAATGATGTGGCACAGGTTATCTATGTGAAGGACATGTCTACCAAACCGAGAAAAAGGAAAAATAAGGAAGCGAATACATCATACGATGAGCCAAAGTGCCACATAGTTCTTCTTTCGGGAAAAAGGACATTGTGGGAGTGGAGGGCAAGACAGACATGTCTGAAGATTATGAAAAGTTTCATGAAATTCCTCCCTTCAAAGTCAAGGCTGACCCAAGCATCCTGATAAACGATGAAGTTTATCCATGGTTACGGCGCAATAAGCAAATGACACAAGCGAAGAAAAAGTGAATACTTCCTCCAGCAACTATTATGATGATATCATGCCAACTTTGTAATAGACGAGTATGATACCATTGTCCGTTTTGTACATGCACATGCTATGTGGGTGAAATTATGATACCATGCCAACTTTCAACTTTTTTCGTAGTTCATTTGAAATGCTTTAATGTCTTATGGTTCGGCCCTCGTAGTACCATTAATCCCGGTTCACTCCTTGTCAACTATGTTCTCACCAAGAACACTCAAGAGGGCAACCACGTGGGCCATTGGTCCCGGTTCGTCTGGACCTTTTGGTCCCTGCCCACGCATCGAACCGGGACCAATGCGCCTTGCCCTCGTCTCCCATGACCATTAGTCCCGGTTTTGCCACAAACCGGGACTAAAGGGTTGGTCCTCGCTATGATCGAGTTTAGTCCCACCTCGCCAACCGAAGGCGCTCACACCGGTTTATAAGCCCGTCCCTCTACGCCTTGTTGAGCTCCTCTCAAAGTGAAAATAGATGCCCTTATACAGGGAATTTGACCTAAATTAATAGTGAATTTCTATGAAATTCATAGAAATTTATTATGAATTTAGGTTGAATTCTCTCTATAGGCGCATCTATGCTCATTTTTTTAGTAAAGTTAATCACAAACTTGTGATTCACACAAATTTCAAAGAATTCAAATTTTAACTATTCAAATTTGAAAACTAATGACACTAACACAAAGTTTATAATTTTTCTAAAACTAATGGCACTAACATAAAGTTTGTAATTTTGCTGACCTATAAGCAAAAAGAATTAAAAATTAAATCAAAAAACAAAAGAAAATAAATAATGCAAAAAACGAAACAAAAAAACTGGAAAAAAACTATTTTTATAGTAAAGTTAATCACAAACTTGTGATTCACACAAATTTCAAAGAATTCAAATTATAACTATTCAAATTTGAAAACTAATGGCACTAACAAAAAGTTTATAATTTTTCTAAAACTAATGGCACTAACGAGAAAGGTTATAATTTTCTTGACCTAAAAAGAAAAAGAATTAAAAATAAAGCAAAAAAAGAAAATAAATAATGCAAAAAACAAAACAAAAAAATGGAAAAGACTATTTTTATAGTAAAGTTAATCACAAACTTGTGATTCGCACAAATTTCAAAGAATTTAAATTTTAAATATTCAAATTTGAAAACTAATGGCACTAACAGAAAGTTTATAATTTTTCTGACCTAAAAGCAAAAAGAATTAAAAAATAAAGCAAAAGACAAAATAAAATAAATAATGCAAAAAACAAAACAAAAAAACTGGAAAAAATAAAAAAAACTGCCACCTATTGGGCCACCACGGCTTGAATACGACTAGAAACCCAACCTTGGCCAGGATTCAGGCCCGCAGAAGGCCCAATAGGCCCATAGACAGCATAGTGTTAGATTAGGCCCGTAAGCCTGCATTTCAGAGGAGCTCGAGAGGGCAGCCACAGTGGGGCTTATAAACCACTCCGAGCCCCTCTCAACTAGCAAGGTGAGACTAAACTTTTGGCAGAGCGGCCAGGCTTTGGTCCCGGTTGGTGGCACCAAGCAGGGGTCCCGGTTGGTGCCACCAACCGGGACCAATGCTTCGTGTATATAAGAAACCACTTAGCAGTTTCTGCAAAAATCACTTCTTCTCCGCCCCGACGCCCCCACTCTGCTCCTCGTCGCCGTCGCCGCCAATCCCTGCCCCGCCGCCACCAGGCTGCTCCACCTCGTCGCCGCCGCCGAGCCCTGCCTCGATGCCATCAGGCTGCTCCACCGCGTCATCACCGAAGCCGTCGGGCCGCTCCACCTCGCTGTCGCCGCCGCCGTCGCCACTGCCCTCTGCCCGACGTCATTTGCCACTCCTGCGCCCTGCTCGTCCGGCGCCCCCGCCCCAGCCTGCTCGCCCCGACGCCGCCCGCGGCTCGCCCCTGCCCGCCCCGACGCCACCCTCTATGAGCACCGCGCGCCCCTGCCGGCCCCCCCGCCGTCGCCGTGCTTTTTAGTTATATGCTATTTTTTACATGTTTTTAGATGTTTTTAGATTTTCATATATGTATGTATGTATTTTTTAGATATATGTATTTCTTATGTATGTATGTATTTTTTACATGTTTTTTGTATGTATGTATGCATTTTTTCAATTGTAATATGCATGGTGTTTAAAAAATACATTAATTTTAGTACATTAATGTTCTCTGATTTAGTACATTAATTTTAGGTTAGTTTCATTTTTAGAAAAGTTTTGTATATTTAGGAAGAAGGAAGAGAAGGAAGAAGGAAGAAGAAGAAAAAGTTTTATATATGCAAACGTTACATTTAAAAAAAATTATATATCTAGTTAGAAAGAAGGAAGAAGAAGAAAAAGAAGGAGAGGAAAAAGGAAAATAAGAAGAGGAAGAAAGGAGAAGAAGAGGAGAAATAAATAAGAAGAGGGAAAAAGAAGAAAAAGAAGAGGAGAAGAAGAAAAAAAATCTTCTTCTCCTCTTTTTTTCTTCTTTTTTTCTTCTTCGATCTTCTCCACTATTCCTTTCATCTTCTCCTCTATAACTTAAACACGAGGGGGGGGGGTCGATATACCCCCTCCCCGATAATATTATTTTCCCATGTACGTATGTCGTCGTTGTCGATATAACCCCCTCCCGATAACTTCAACACATGGGGGGGGGGTCGATATACCCCCTCCCCGATAACATTATTTTCCCGTGTATGTATGTCATCGTTGTCGATATTACCCCCTCCCGGATAACTTCGACATGAGGGGCGGTCGATATATATACCCCTCTCGAGTGTGATAACTTATACGGCGGGAGTACCCCCCGACCCTCTCGCTCGACCAAAACTCTCGAGGACACCCAAACCCTAGAAAAAAACGATGTCGGTCTCCTACCCCCTCCCTGAAGGAAATATGCCCTAGAGGCAATAATAAAGTTATTATTTATTTCCTTATATCATGATAAATGTTTATTATTCATTCTAGAATTGTATTAAACCGAAACATAATACATGTGTGAATACATAGACAAACAAATTGTCACTTGTATGCCTCCACTTGACTAGCTCGTTGATCAAAGATGGTTACGTTTCCTAGCCATAGACATGAGTTGTCATTTGATTAACGGGATCACATCATTAGGAGAATGATGTGATTGACATGACCCATTTCATTAGCTTAGCACGCGATCGTTTAGTATGTTGCTGTTGCTTTCTTCATGACTTATGCATGTTCCTATGACTATGAGATTATGCAACTCCCGTTTACGGAGGAACACTTTGTGTGCTACCAAACGTCACAACGTGAATCGGGTGATTATAAAGGATCTCTCAGTGTCTCGAAGGTACTTGTTGGGTTGGCGTATTTCGAGATTAGGATTTGTCACTCCGATTGTCGGAGAGGTATCTCTGGGCCCTCTCGGTAATGCACATCACTTAAGCCTTGCAAGCATTGCAACTAATGAGTTGGTTGCGGGATGATGTATTACATTACGAGTAAAGAGACTTGCCGGTAACGAGATTGAACTAGGTATTGAGATACCGACGATCGAATCTCGGGCAAGTAACATACCGATGACAAAGGGAACAACGTATGTTGTTATGCGGTCTGACCAATAAAGATATTCGTAGAATATGTAGAGCCAATATGAGCATCCAGGTTCCGCTATTGGTTATTGACCGGAGGCGTGTCTCGGTCATGTCTATATAGTTCTCGAACCCGTAGGGTCCGCACGCTTAACGTTACGATGCTATATTATGAGTTTATATGTTTTGATGTACCGAAGGTTGTTCGAGTCCCGGATGTGATCGCGGACATGACGAGGAGTCTCGAAATGGTCCGGACATGAAGATTGATATATTGGAAGCCTATGTTTGGATATCGGAAGTGTTCCGGTGAAATCGGGATTTTCTGAGTACCGGAGGTTACCGAACCCCGGAACTTAATGGGCCTTAGTGGAAGAGAGGAGAGGAGGCCAGGGGCAGGGCCGCGCCCCTCCCATAGTCCGAATAGGACAAGGAGAGGGGCGCCCCTTCCTTCCTCCCTCCACCTCTTCCCCTCTCTCCTAGTCCAACATGGAAAGGGGGGAGTCCTACTCCCGATGGGAGTAGGACTCCTCCGGTGCGCCTCTCCCTTGGCCGCCACCCCTCCGTGCTCCTTTATATACGGGGGCAGGGGGCACCTCTAGACACACAAGTTGATCAGTTGATCTCTCCCAACCGTGTGCGGTGCCCCCCTCCACCATAGTCCACCTCGATAATACTGTAGCGGTGCTTAGGCGAAACCCTGCGTCGGTAGAACATCAACATCGTCATCACGCCGTCGTCTTGTGGCTGTCCTCAACACTCGGCTGGATCGGAGTTCGAGGGACGTCATCGGGCTGAACATGTGCTGAACTCGGAGGTGCAGTACGTTCGGTACTTGACCGGTCGGATCGTGAAGACGTACGACTACATCAACCGCGTTGTGCTAATGCTTCCGCTTTCGGTCTACAAGGGTACGTAGACAACACTCTCCCCTCTCGTTGCTATGCATCACCATGATCTTGCGTGTGCGCAGGGAAATTTTTGAAATTACTACATTCCCCAACAGTGGCATCCGAGCCAGGTTTTATGCATAGATGTCATATGCACGAGTAGAACACAAGTGAGTTGTGGGCGATATAAGTCATACTGCTTACCAGCATGTCATACTTTGGTTCGGCGGTATTGTTGGACGAAGCGGCCCGGACCGACATTACGCGTACGCTTATGCGAGACCGGTTCTCCCGACGTGCTTTGCACAGAGGTGGCTAGCGGGTGTCAGTTTCTCCAACTTTAGTTGAACCGAGTGTGGCTACGCCCGGTCCTTGCGAAGGTTAAAACAACACCAACTTGACAAACTATCGTTGTGGTTTTGATGCGTAGGTAAGAACGGTTCTTGCTAAGCCCGTAGCAGCCACGTAAAATTTGCAACAACAAAGTAGAGGACGTCTAACTTGTTTTTGCAGGGCATGTTGTGATGTGATATGGTCAAGACGTGATGCTATATTTTATTGTATGAGATGATCATGTTTTGTAACCGAAGTTATCGACAATCGGCAAGAGCCATATGGTTGTCGCTTCATTGTATGCAATGCAATCGCCTGTAATGCTTTACTTTTACTAAGCGGTAGCGATAGTCGTAGAAGCATAAGATTGGCGAGACGACAACGATGCTACGATGGAGATCAAGGTGTCGCGCTGGTGAAGATGGTGATCATGGAGGTGCTTCAGAGATGGAGATCACAAGCACAAGATGATGATGGCCATATCATATCACTTATATTGATTGTATGTGATGTTTATCTTTTATGCATCTTATCTTGCTTTGATTGACGGTAGCATTATAAGATGATCCCTCACTAAATTATCAAAGTAAAAGTGTTCTCCCTGAGTATGCACCGTTGTGAAAGTTCTTCGTGCTGAGACACCACGTGATGATCGGGTGTGATAAGCTCTATGTTCATATACAACGGGTGCAAAATAGTTGCACATGCGGAATACTCAGGTTAAACTTGACGAGCCTAGCATATAACATATATGGCCTCGAAACACGGAGACCGAAAGGTCGAGCGTGAATCATATAGTAGATATGATCAACATGGTGATGTTCACCATTGAAACTACTCCATCTCACGTGATGATCGGACATGGTTTAGTTGATTTGGATCACGTGATCACTTAGAGGATTAGAGGGATGTCTATCTAAGTGGGAGTTCTTAAGTAATATGATTAATTGAACTTAAATTTATCATGAACTTAGTACCGATAGTATCTTGCTTGTCTATGTTTGGTTGTAGATAGATGGCCCGTCTTTGTTGTTTCGTTGAATTTTAATGCGTTCCTTGAGAAAGCAAAGTTGAAAGATGATGGTAGCAATTACACGGACTGGGTCCGTAATTTGAGGATTATCCTCATTGCTGCCTGAAGAATTACGTCCTGGAAGCACCGCTGGGTGCCGAACTTCTTTGCAGGAGCAACACCAGATGTTATGAACGTCTGGCAGAGCAAATCTGATGACTACTCGATAGTTTAGTGTGCCATGCTTTACGGCTTAGAACCGGGACTTCAATGACGCTTTGAACGTCATGGAGCATATGAGATGTTCCAGGAGTTGAAGTTAATATTTCAAGCAAATGCCCGGATTGAGAGATATGAAGTCTCCAATAAGTTCTATAGCTGCAAGATGGAGGAGAATAGTTACATTAGTGAGCATATACTCAAGATGTGCAGGTAAAATAATCACTTGATTCAACTGGGAGTTAATCTTCCGGATGATAGCGTCATTGACAGAATTCTCCAATCACTGCCACCAAGCTACAAAAGCTTCGTGATGAACTATAACATGCAAGGGATGGAAAAGACAATTCCCGAGCTCTTCGCAATGCTAAAGGCTGCGGAGGTAGAAATCAAGAAGGAGCATCAAGTGTTGATGGTCAACAAGACCACTAGTTTCAAGAAAAAGGGCAAAGGGAAGAAGGGGAACTTCAAGAATAACAACAAGCAAGTTGCTGCTCAGGAGAAGAAACCCAAATCTGGACCTAAGCCTGAAATCGAAAGTGCTTCTACCGCAAGCAGATTGGTCCTTTGAAGCGGAACTGCCCCAAGTATTTGGCGGATAAGAAGGATGGCAAGGTGAACAAAGGTATATATGATATACATGTTATTGATGTGTACCTTACTAATGCTCGCAGAGCACAGGTATTTGATAATCTGGTTACATTGCTAATATTTGCAACTCAAAACAGGGCTACGGATTAAGCGGAGATTGGCTAAGGACGAGGTGACGATCTTGGCGTGGGTAATGGTTCCAAAGTCGATGTGATCGCGGTTGGCACGCTACCTCTACATCTACCTTCGGGATTAGTATTAGACCTAAATAATTGTTATTTGGTGCCGCCGTTGAGCATGAACATTATATCTGGATCTTGTTTGATGCGAGACGGTTATTCATTTAAATCAGAGAATAATGGTTGTTCTATTTATATGAGTAATATCTTTTATGGTCATGCAGAGTTGATAATGATAGTGCAACTTATTTGTGGCACTGCCGTTTAGGTCATATCGGTGTAAAGCGCATGAAGAAACTCCATACTGATGGACTTTTGGAACCACTTGATTATGAATCACTTGGTACTTGCGAACCGTGCCTCATGGGCAAGATGACTAAAACGCCGTTCTCCGGAACTATGGAGAGAGCAACAGATTTATTGGAAATCATACATACAGATGTATGTGGTCCGATGAATGTTGAGGCTCGTGGCGGATATCGTTATTTTATCACCTTCACAGATGATTTAAGCAGATATGGGTATATCTACTTAATGAAACATAAGTCTGAAACTTTTGAAAAGTTCAAAGAATTTCAGAGTGAAGTTGAAAATCATCGTAACAAGAAAATAAAGTTTCTACGATCTGATCGTGGAGGAGAATATTTGAGTTACGAGTTTGGTCTATATTTGAAACGATGCGGAATAGTTTCGTAACTCACGCCACCCGGAACACCACAACGTAATAGTGTGTCCGAACGTCGTAGTCGTACTTTACTTGATATGGTGCGATCTATGATGTCTCTTACTGATTTACCGCTATCGTTTTGGGGTTATGCTTTAGAGACGGCTGCATTCACGTTAAATAGGACACCATCAAAATCCGTTGAGATGCCGCCTTATGAACTGTGGTTTGTAAGAAACCAAAGTTGTCATTTCTTAAAGTTTGGGGCTGCGATGCTTATGTGAAAAACCTTCAACCTGATAAGCTCGAACCCAAATCGGAGAAATGTGTCTTCATAGGATACCCAAAGGAGACTGTTGGGTACACCTTCTATCACAAATTCGAAGGCAAGACTTTTGTTGCTAAATTCGGAGTTTTTCTAGAGAAGGAGTTTCTCTCGAAAGAAGTGAGTGGGAGGAAAGTAGAACTTGATGAGGTAACTGTACCTACTCCCTTATTGGAAAGTAGTTCATCACAGAAACCGGTTTCTGCGACACCTACACCAATTAGTGAAGAAGTTAATAGTGATGATCATGAAACTTCAGATCAAGTTGTTCTTGAACTTCAGAGGTCAACGTAGTAAGATCCGCACCAGAGTGGTACGATAATCCTGTTCTGGAAATTATGTTACTAGACCATGACGAACCTACGAACTATGAAGAAGCGATGGCGAGCCCAGATTCCGCAAAATGGCTTGAGGCCATGAAATCTGAGATGGGATCCATGTATGAGAACAAAGGTTGGACTTTGGTTGACTTGCCCGATGATCGGCAAGCAATTGAGAATAAATGGATCTTCAGGAAGAAGACTGACGCTGACGGTAATGTTACTGCCTACAAAGCTCGACTTGTCGCGAAAGGTTTTCGACAAGTTCAAGGGATTGACTACGATGAGACATTCTCACCCGTAGCGATGCTTAAGTCTGTCCGAATCATGTTAGCAATTGCCGCATTTAATGATTATGAAATTTGGCAAATGGATGTCAAAACTGCATTCCTGAACAGATTTCTGGAAGAAGAGTTGTATATGATGCAACCAGAAGGTTTTGTCGATCCAAAGGGAGCTAACAAAGTGTGCAAGCTCCAAATGGTCCATTTATGGACTGGTGCAAGCCTCTCGGAGTTGGAATAAACGCTTTGATAGTGTGATCAAAGCATTTGGTTTTGTATGCACTTTTGGAGAAGCCAGATTTACAAGAAAGTGAGTGGGAGCTCAGTAGCATTTACGAGATTATATGTGGATGTCATATTGTCGATCGGAAATGATATAGACTTTCCGGATAGCATAAAGGGATACTTGAATAAGAGTTTTTCAATGAAAGACCTCGGTGAAGCTGCTTACATATTGGGCATCAAGATCTATAGAGATAGATCAAGACGCTTAATTGGACTTTCACAAAGCACATACCTTGACAAAGTTTTGAAAAAGTTCAAAATGGATCAAGCAAAGAAAGGGTTCTTGTCTGTGTTACAAGGTGTGAAGTTGAGTAAGACTCAATGCCCTACCACTGCAGAAGATAGAGAGAAGAAGAAAGATGTTCCCTATCATGTATGCAATGCTGTGTACCAGACCTGATGTGTGCCTTGCTATAAGTCTAGCAGGGAGGTACCAAAGTAATCCAGGAGTGGATCACTGGACAACGGTCAAGAACATCTTGAAATACCTGAAAAGGACTAAGGATATGTTTCTCGTTTATGGAGGTGACAAAGAGCTCATCGTAAATGGTTACGTTGATGAAAGCTTTGACACTGATCCGGACAATTCTAAATCGCAAACCGGATACGTGTTTACATTGAACGGTGGAGCTGTCAGTTGGTGAGGTTCTAAACAAAGCGTCGTGGCGGGATCTACATGTGAAGCGGAGTACATAGCTACTTCGGAAGCAGCAAATGAAGGAGTCTGGATGAAGGAGTTCATATCCGATCTAGGTGTCATACCTAGTGCATCGGGTATAATGAAAATCCTTTGTGAAAATACTGGTGCAATTTCCTTGGCGAAGGAATCCAGATTTCACAAGAGAACCAAGCACATCAAGAGACGCTTCAATTCCATCCGGGATCTATTCTAGGTGGGAAACATAGAAATTTGCAAGATACATACGGATGTGAATGTTGCAGACCCGTTGACTAAGCCTCTTCCACGAGCAAAACATGATCAGCACCAAGCCTCCATGGGTGTTAGAATCATTACTGTGTAATCTAGATTATTGACTCTAGTGCAAGTGGGAGACTGAAGGAAATATGCCCTAGAGGTAATAATAAAGTTATTATTTATTTCCTTATATCATGATAAATGTCTGTTATTCATGCTAGAATTGTATTAAACCGGAAACATAATACATGTGTGAATACATAGACAAACAAATTGTCATTAGTATGCCTCTACTTGACTAGAACATTATGAATACGAGTAAAGAGACTTGCCGGTAACGAGATTGAACTAGGTATTGAGATACCGACGATCGAATCTCGGGCAAGTAACATACCGATGACAAAGGGAACAACGTATGTTGTTATGCGGTCTGACCGATAAAGATCTTCGTAGAATATGTGGGAGCCAACATGAGCATCCAGGTTCCGCTATTGGTTGTTGACCGGAGACGTGTCTCGGTCATGTCTACATAGTTCTCGAACCCGTAGGGTCCGCACGCTTAACGTTACGATGACAATTATATTATGAGTTTATATATTTTGATGTACCGAAGGTTGTTCGGAGTCCCGGATGTGACCACGGTCATGACGAGGAGTCTCGAAATGGTCGAGACATGAAGATTGATATATTGGAAGCCTATGTTTGGATATCGGAAGTGTTCCGTGAAATCGGGATTTTACCAGTCTTAGGAGGTTACCGAACCCCGGAACTTAATGGGCCTTAGTGGAAGAGAGGAGAGGAGGCCGAGGCAGGGCCGTGCACCCTCCCCAGTCCGAATAGGATAAGGAGAGAGGCGGCGCCCCCCTTTCCTTCCTACCCTCCACCTCTTCCCCCTCCCTCTCCTAGTCCAACATGGAAAAGGGGGGGAGTCCTACTCCCGGTAGGAGTAGGACTCCTCCGGCGTGCCTCTCCCCTTGGCCGGCTGCACCCCCTTGCTCCTTTATATACAGGGGCAGGGGGGCACCTCTAGACACACAAGTTGATCAGTTGATCTCTCCCAACCGTGTGCGGTGCCCCCTCCACCATAGTCCACCTCGATAATCAGAAGCGGTGCTTAGGTGAAGCCCCTGCGTCGGTAGAACATCAACATCGTCACCACGCCGTCGTCTTGTGAAACTCCCTCAACACTCGGCTGGATCGGAGTTTGAGGGACGTCATCGGGCTGAACGTGTGCTGAACTCGGAGGTGTCGTACGTTCGTTACTTGATCGGTCGGATCGTGAAGACGTACGACTACATCAACCGCGTTGTGCTAACCCTTCGCTTCGGTCTCACGAGTACGTAGACAACACTCTCCCCTCTCGTTGCTATGCGTCACCATGATCTTCGGTGTTCGTAGGGAAAATTTTGAAATTACTACGTTCCCCAACACTCCCCCCGCGCCCCTACCCGACAAACTCTCTCGAGGCCACCCCAAACCCTTGAAGCGTTGTCGTGGCCACCCCAAACCCTAGAGAAGCAGCGTCGAGGCCACTAATATGATTCCTTATTGTGATTAGATAACTAGTTCTATGTTTGCCACTAATATATCCATCTGTCATGTTTGAATAATAATTGCCATGTTGTAAATATTTCTAGAAACTATGGGCACCCCCCGAGACGAAGCAACAGAAGCGGTGTTGGGGGACATAATCGCACAAGGAAGTGATGCTGTCTTCTCGTTTCTCAACGACACCGATGGTCTGGAAGGACAGGGTGAAGAAGCAGGCTATGATTATGATGGCTCCTTTGACCCAATCTTTGGTGCAAGAAGGAGACCGTGATGACGGCTCCGTGACCCAATGACGGTGCAAGAAGGAGACCGTGATGACGGCTCCGTGACCGAACCGAGTCCGGCCAGGTATATATATTAGTTAAGCCTATGCTGACTAGCTAATTGATGCATTCATTGTTTTGGTATGTACACATATTAATTAACTCTCATCTTTCTTCTTTTTCCTAGCCCTCCGGATTGAGCACAACTTCGGTAAAGAGACGAGGCCCGAAGAAAAAGTTGCGCTCGGATGAAAGGTTTCAGATCACAGCAATCGTGTGCGACGGCCAACTGATTGAACCCATCCGGACAAAGGAAGCATTTGCTGCTCAGTGCGGATTTCTTGTTAGGGACAAGATCCCGATCAACATCCACCAATGGTATAAGCCTAAGAACAAAGACCCTGAGGTGTCTTATGTCAATGATATGCAGAAAGATGATCTTTGGACTGCTGAAGTCAAATTTCACCCTACCGCCAGAGGATGATTCGGAGAAGCCAGATAAAGAGCAATTAATCAAGTCTCATGCTCTTAAGAAGATGGCAGACCTATTCAGGAGGTGGAACAATGAGCTGAAAAGGTTTGTCGACAAAGAAGAGACACCAGAATTCATCGGCAAATATGAGAAGATTAGAGATCACTGGCCCGCATATGTGGCCCACAAGACATCGGAAAAGAGTAAGAAGATGTCGGTGACAAACAAGCAAAATGCTGCGAAGAAGAAGCTTCACCATCGCACGGGGTCAGGTGGCTACCTCAAAGCCCAGCCTAAGTGTGCCAAGGCTGAGAATGATCTGCTTGATAAAGGGATCGAACCAGAGACAATGAACTGGCCAGACCGATGCCGGACTTGGTTCTTCCGGGCTGGTGGAACCTTGGACCCTGTATCAGGGAAGTGCCTTTGGACGGACGAGCAAAATACAAATACCAGTCAAGGGACGTTCAGCACTATATCGATGCAGCTCAGCAAGGGACGTTCGTTCCAGACAGAGAGAACGACGAGCTCACAATGGCCCTCGGGAATCCACGAGCACCACAGGCGGACACGAGGCACGCCAGCTCCGTTCCATGGAAGGCTGGTTTTCGGACGCAGCGGTTACAAATGCCGTGAGAGGAGGAAAAAGTGGAGCATACCCAAATTCAGACGCTGCACGCGAAAGGGTTCAAGCGCTAGAGGAACGACAAGTAGCTCGCGCAGCAAGCGTCTGCCAAAACTACCCTGAAGCTACCCCGCCATCTCAGCGGAGAAGCAGCGTGGCTTCCACCGAGCTGCTTCAGCCGGAGCATGTCTTGACGGCTCCTGCTAGCTACCCCGTGGATGCTATCACGGAGTCTCAACATTGCCACCTTATGACGCAATGTCAGAACTTCAAAGTCAAGGCGGCTGTCAGTTCTGTTCGACCTCCTGAACCCGGCGCAAATTTTCACTGTCGTTCGATCCAGAAGAATATGCTAGGGTGACGGTGGACGAAATAACGGAGGGATTTGAGGACCTCCAGCTTGACCACCCTACCGGTGAAGGGGAGACTAGGCTGGATTCTGCTCTGAAGACTCCATGCCTATGGCGGAAGGAGCTCATCAACCTTCCGAACTGGACGCCTCCGCCTCCTCCTCCTCTTCCTCCGGCGAGTCAGGGCACTCCGCCTCCTCCACCGCCTCCTCCTCCGGCGAGTGACTATCAGGGCACTCGGCCTCCTTCTCCGGTGCGTGGTGGCACTCCGCCTCCTTCTCCGCCTGTGCCGGCGCGCCCGAGCAGCCAGCCTCCTCCTTTTCCGCCTCGTTAGCAAGGGCGAAAGAGACCTGCCGCCGCTCCGGCTGCTCGGGCGCGTCGTAGTCCTACTCCTCCGCCTCGTAAGCAAGGAAAGAAGACAGCCGCAGACGCTCCGTCTGCTCTGCCGGCGTCTAGCAGTACAGCCAGAGGCGGGAGGCAATACAGATTCGGTCCTTCTTTGAAGACTCCAGAGAAGTTACCATACGAGATGACCCCGGAGGAGAACGCGTAGATCGTGCGGGCCGAAGTGACGAACTTCTTTCAAGGGGTGAAAGCAAAGAAACATCCACCTCCGGAGGAGAAGGTAGATCCTGTGAAAGCGAAGCGCACTCTGGCTGCCCTGACAAAACCACCAAAGTCTCCGCCGAAAGGCAACTATGAGCGCATTATTGGAAAGACATTTGTCGAAGCGGAGCGGTCGGGAAATCTTGTCGATGATCAAAGGATAAAAGAACGACGAGCTGGGAAAAATATTGCCCATTTCGGCGAACAAGCGAACCAATCGTGCCCCCGCTCAAGGTGTCTAGCGACATCGCCGCTAATGATCCGAGGATGGGGCCGGTTATAGCAATCTTGGAGATTACACCTGGACGATGTACATTATGATTTCTTGGAGGTGGTACACAGATCTGAGTACGGTAAGCCTCTCGTCAAAGATGAAAGATCTCTAACAACGATGATGCAAAGATTGCATGATTGGTACATGAAAACCCTCTGAGAGAGTGCAGGGGAGGAATACTTTGACGCTGAGAGTTAGAGAGGAGCATGACCTCATTGGAATTGAACTGTTGAATGTTCCATTTGAGGAGTTCTTCCAATTTTTCAATCAAAGGGCCCTCGATAAAGCAACGGTCACTTGCTACTGTCTGTAAGTAGTACTATACATCATTAAGTCTCTCTATATAGGTCAGCTCTTTCATTGCATGTATTTATAATTATCCTCTACATTATGCAGATTGAAGATCGCCGAATTGAAGAAAAGACAAGTCGGTGATATTGGGTTCATTAATAGAAATCTCATAGATGCAAATGAGGTTAAATATCATGCCGAAGATACCGAGACCAACTTGCTATGATCGTTCATAATAAATGAAAACAAAGATACAATACTCTTTCCTTACAACTTCAAGTGAGTGTTACTGTCTTGTGCATATTCGGTTTCCCTTATATATTAGTCCAGGTTATAGTAATGTAATTGATGAGTTATGCATGCATGCGCTATTTCCACTATATTCTCCTAGAGATTGAGCTTGAGCAAGGACTAGTAACCGTCTTAGACTCGAGACGAAAAGATCCCCAGGAGTATGCAGACATGACTCAAATGCTCGAGAAGTAAGTTAAATCGATCATTATCCACCATATAAGCAACTTTGTTCATTTCCTGATATCAAGTAATTGTTTTCTTTGTCTTGCAGGGTTTGGAGAAAATTCAGCAAAAAATCTCCGGGACTGCCGAAGAAGCTGCAATTTAGACACCCGAAAGTAAGTACTATAGTAGCATGTTCCGCGCGTCTCCTAGTGATTCAAGAGCTAGTTTCATCAATACCATTTGGCATGCTTGCTTATCAGTTTGATTGACCTCTATTTCTTGTAAAGTGGTTGTGGCGGGATCAAGGGAATGATTTCTGTGGATACTACGTTTGCTAGTCCATCCGCCACACGACCTGTGAACGGGGGTACTCTGACGAACAATATGAAGTGCGTAAGCAATAATATTCATAATTTTATTTTATTACCATCATTTGTGTTGAGTTTCATTTATTCATATATATATATATATATATGTATTGACCCCTTCTTTCAAATTAGATCTTTCGGATGCGGGATGAACTCCTAGCACCAAATCGTATGCGAGCAATTCAAGAGAAATTGGCGGCATTCTTCCTTAATCAAGTGATCGCTGAAGACGGAGAATACTATGTGTATCCTTGTGACGCCCTCGATTCAATCGTACACTAATCATGCACGCAAATGTGTACGATCAAGATCAAGGACTCACGGGAAGATATCACAACACAACTCTAAAACATAAATAAGTCATACAAGCATCATAATACAAGCCGGGGGCCTCGAGGGCTCGAATACAAGTGCTTTCGATCATAGGCGAGTCAGCGGAAGCAACAATATCTGAAATACGGACATAAGTTAAACAAGTTGCCATAAGATGGCTAGCACAAAGCTGGGATACAGATCGAAGAGGCGCATGCCTCCTGCACAGGATCCTCCTAAACTACTCACAGTGGTCGTCGGTGGCTGCTGCGTAGTAGTAGGCACCTCCAGTGTAGTAGTCGCCATCGACGGTGGCGTCCAGCTCCACAGGCTCCATCGTCAGTTGCAGCAATCGAGTAGAGATAGGGGAAAAGGGGAAACAATGCAACCGTGAGTACTCATCCAAAGTACTCACAAGCAAGGAGCTACACTACGTATGCATGGATATATGTGTAAAGGGCCATATCGGTGGGACCGAACTGCAGAATGCCGTAATAAGAGGGGATAGCTAGTCTTATCGAAGACTAAACCACGGTCACCTGTCTTGCAACAGTAGAGGAGGGTAGGTTGAAGTCCTCCAAGTAACATCACATAGCAATAATCCTACCGTGATCCCTCCTCATATCCACGAGAGAGAGCGACCACCGTTGTATCCGCACTTGGAAGGGTGTGTTTTATCAAGTATCCGGTTCTAGTTGTCATAAGCTCAAGGTACAACTCCAAGTCGTCACATTACCAAGATCACGGCTATTGAATAGATTAACTTCCCTGCAGGGTGCACCAACTTACCCAACACGCTTGATCCCATTTGGCGGACACACTTTCTGGGTCATGCCCGGCCGGAAGATCAACACGCCGCAGCCCCACCTAGGCACAACAGAGAGGCCAAGACGCCGGGTCTAAACCTAAGCGCCTGACAGTGCAGGCCCATCGCCCAATGCACACACGCACGTTGAACGCTGCCGAAGCGTAACTAGCCCCTTAATACAAGAGCGAACTTACGTTCCAATCCGGCGCGCCACTCGATTCTTGGCGTCACGAAGTGCCAGTGATACCACGACGCCGGATACCCATAACTACTCCAGCGTAGATGGTTAGTGCGTATAGGCTCGTAGCCAACTCAGATCAAATACCAAGATCTCGTTAAGCGTGTTAAGTATCCATAAGCGCCCGAACAAGGCCAGGCCCACCTCTCTCCTAAGCGGTCTCAACCTGCCTGTCGCCTCCGCCACAAAGATCCATCCAGAGGGCCGTCGGGACAAAGGTCCTTTCAGCCCCCAATCAAGTGAATCACTCGCGGGTGCTCCACAAGCCGACCCGACTTTAGTCACCACATGTATCATGTATAAGAATAAGTATATACCCGTGATCACCTCCCGAGTGATCATGGCCCAATAGTATAGCACGGCAGACGGACAAGAATGTAGGGCCACAGATGAAAGTACTAGCATCCTATACTAAGCATATAGGATTGCAGGTAAAGGTAACAACAGTAGTAACAAGGACAGGCTATGCATCAGGATAGGTATAACAGAAAGCAGTAACATACTACACTACTCTAATGCAAGCGGTATAGAGGAGAGTAGGCGATATCTAGTGATCAAGGGGGGGGGGGGCTTTCCTGGTTGCTCTGGACAGAGAGAGGGGTCGTCAACTCCGTAGTCGAACTGGGCAGCAGCAGCGTCGGTCTCGTAGTCTACCAGAGAGAAGAGGGGAAAGAAACAATGAATAACATGTAAACAGATGCATATCGATGCATGACATGACAAGTAACGATGCTAGGCGTGCCCTAACGTGGTATGAGGTGGTTCCGGTTAAGGGGGGGAAACATCCGGGAAAGTATTCCCGGTGTTTCGCGTTTTCGGGCAGGGGAACCGGAGGGGGAAAGTTGCAGGTTCGATAGGTTAGGGGTGTGTGGCGGACAAACGGACTGCGTATCCGGATTCGCCTCGTCGTTCTGAGCAACTTTCATGTTGAAAATATTTTAATCCGAGTTACGGATTAAAAGATATGATTTTCTAAAGATTTAAATCATTTTCTGATTTTAATTATATATTTAATTCCAACCTTATCCAAAACAGTGTGTGATGACGTAGGCATGACATCAGAGTGATGTCAGCAGGTCAACTGGTCGGTTGACCAGTCAAAACTGACATGGGGACCCACTGTCATAGACAATTGGGTTAAACAGAGTTCAAACCAATCTAAAATTAGTTAGAAAATCTCTGGGCCCACACAGCCGGTGTCTAATTAGGTTTTAGTTAATTAAATTAATTAATTAGCAGTTTATACATTTGTTTTATTTGTTTTATGGCATGGGGCCCGCATGTCGCTGGCGATGGTCGCCACGTCGGACGCTGACTGGGTCAACCAGTCAACGCGCCCTCGAGACCCATCGTCACGACACGTGGCGGGGCCATCGCGCCACGTCGGCGTCGGCGTTGGGGAGCTCGGTGGCGTTCCAGCGGCGAGGGCGCCGGACCTCGCCGGAATTCGCCATCCGTGGCCAAAATGGCCGTGGCAAGTGCGTTCGAGCAGGGAGACGGCGACACGTCGGTTGGTGGTGGTTCTTGTGAGCGGTGGTGGCGGAACGAGCGTGGCGAGCTCATCGGCGGTGAGGTGGTTGGCGCGAGACGACCACAGCGACTCAACGCGCCGGGGCTAACAGGAAGGCCGGGGAGGGCTGCGCGACGCTGAGCACAAGGCTCGGCCACTGTGACCATTTGGTCACCGGAAGGGCGCCGTGACGAGATCCACGACGGGGGCGCTCGGGTGCTTCGGCGGCAGCTAGCTAGGGCGCAGCGGGGCGAGGAAGGAGAGGGGAGAGGACGGGGTGGAGCTCACCGAGCGGTCAAGAAAGTACTCGGAGGTGACGTGGCATCATTAGCTTGGGATTACTGTAGTCCAATTATTCGGGCGTCACAATTCTCCTCCACTACAAGAAATCTCGTCCCGAGATTTAAGAGGGGAGTAAGGGGGGATAAGGTCAGTTACGAAATCCTAACGAATCTCTTCATTCTTGGTTGCTCTTCTTGAAGAGGTCGATCCATTACCTTGACATCTTCATTTCTCTTACAGTCATCATGGTGATGCCGCCCCTTTTCTCGGGCACTCCAACGCATTTACGAATAGGTAAGGGGTTACTCCGGCAGAACGAACCTCTGCAAGGTTGACTATCTGGTAGCTAGCATCGGGGAAGGTGGGGGAAAGTAACTCTCGAACTGGAACTTAAGAAAATATCGAGAGCAAAGTAAGAAGGTACCATGAGAAGTTTCGAGCGGTAGGCAACCATTCGATGCACGAAACAAAGTGTAAAAGGGGTCTAGAGTAATGGTAATAAGTTTTGTGTCCGATACCATAATAGATTACTAGGAAGGTGACCCGTGAATTACATACGAAGTCAAGCACGAGGAATAACTTGGGCAACAGGGTGTACATGAGAGTCGGGTTTCGATCACTGTGGAAACTGTGGGTTATGGGCCCACCATGTGGTTAAAGTAGGAAGGTCGGTGACATCTTGCACGATCATGTAAGCAAGGCATGTCAGAGGAGAGTCTGAGGGTCATGTCGGCAACAACATAGGTACCAAGGGCGAGGGACGAAGAGACCCAATTTCCTGCTCGTTGAACGAGGCGGACCAATAGGCAAAGTTCTCGTCCATCGATGGTTACCGGAATGTCATCAACAATAGTAACAGGTCTTACTTACGAGTGGTACAACGAGGTGCTTACCTAAGCGAGGGAATTATCACGCCGGTTAAGTCTGATTCTTTGGAAAGGTTAAACAAAACAATGGAAAGGATAGTATCATTATCAGATTAAACAGAATAATTGAAAGGAAAATGTGTTTAAACACATATTTCGTGAGTATATCCTTCCCAATGACAAGCGAGCATGATACCCATGACAGGATATAATGTAGAAAAACCCTTTAGGTAAGGGGAGAAAATTTTCATGACATTACCCATACAACGGTGTTTTGGATAATTGATAAAGAGGATTTAGCATTGTGCTTCCAATGTTCTTGGTAATGAACGGGGTACCACAGACATGCTTCAGGTAGCAATGATATGGTGTTTCAATCAAGGGCCAGACTTTGGATACAACAATGATCCATCGGGAGTAATTTATAAAATAAGTCCTACAATTTCCTCCAGGAGGAATGGTTATCCTTACCAAACGAAATAATAATGATAGGTCCTCCGGTAGGGGGGTGCTAGGCATGACATCCTGTTACCGAGGTCATCAAAGGGGCCAACAACATAACTCTTGGAAAGTTGTCCCAACCATAATATCGTCGACCGAGATTCAGATCCGATTGGTGTCAAGATACCTCGGACTCGGGATGTCCGAGAAGAAAAGGTGCAACACAAATAGATGACATGATATTTCAAGATTCTCGTGAAATGAACTATGGGAGTGGGTTCTGAAACAATAGTTCATCATTAACCCAAGGCGAGGAGGAGGTGGCTGATGGTCTCGGCGATAATCCATCGAGATTTCCGACAAGATGGATTTCCACATTTATGTGAACACGGAGATAACATTTGTCAGATCAAATGGTATAATGATGTATGTTCGAGCAATCATACTCAATTAAACATTGGTTGAAAGGTGCGCCCGAAATATGGGTTGGGTTGCACGACCAATGTCAGAATGGTGATTCAATAATCAATAGCCTAAGACTGAACTTTCGACCATTAACTTCAAAGAAATAGGGTTGCTAGAAGGAAAGAATCCAAATAACACCGTTCACTGGTTGGAATTAACACGGGGACCAAGAAAGAATGGTGATGGTGAGAAGTATCACCATACCAAGAATTCTTAATAGGTGAGTAATCCTCATGACATTCTTGTCATAAAAGAGGGTACTACTCCAAGCTAAAGAAGAACAAATGTTGGATATTAAGGATCTCAAGGTTTACGCAAAACACGAACAAGTTTGTGTTGAACGGAAGGCAATAAAGTGGTCGATGAGAACAGGAATCATCGAGGGGCAAGGATGGTATTATCCATCATGAATTCAATTGAATCCCTGGAAGAGCTCATAAGGTTGATGATGATCACGTCACAATTGTCGAGAGATTTCATGCAGATGTAATCAATCAGCGACGGCATCAAGTCAAAGGAATGATGGAGCAAGAGGTTATTGGAACCACGATTCTGACGAAACTTCGAAACCAAGCTTGTTGTTCAAGGCGAAATGATATGACGATGAGGATCGACGTAAGGTTAGTTCATCGTCGAAAATTGTGCTCGAGAAGAAGGACCGGGTAGCAGTTAAAATCATCACGACAATGATATAGCCAAACAGGCTAGGAATGGCATGATCGGGTACAAACTTCGTACTTATAGAAGCTTCTTGAAGAGTTGTTGAACCGTGAGTGCGGACTCGGTTCAGTTATCGGTGTCTTTGAGTGTTTAATAACTCAGAGCCCATGAAAAATTGGAATCAGTGGGAAGGTAGCTCTTGATGAAGAACTCATAAGAAGTTGATAATCTCGAGATACCAGGGGGGTAATACTCGACACAAGATCAAAGTAAAGGTTGGACTGGTGTATTGATCCATAGGAGACAATTGTTTTAACTTGTCCGAGAAATGGGATCAAAGAAGAACAATCATGGTCGGAACCACGGTTGCAAGGGCTCAATTCACAGATACCATATGTTAGTTATCAAGGAAATAATTATTGTTACAAGAAGCTTCCATGATAGGATCTATATCGTGTCCATGGGCATGAACACAAAGGTTCAAGGTCGACTCCCACTTCTCCAATGCATACCCTTTCATTCACTTCTCGCTTTCGATGAAGTTATAAGCGTTGAAATTTTATCCGCAAAATACCGGAAGAGTACGACTCGTGAAAACTTTCGAGTTCACACATATTAAGGAAGGCATAGGTTCAACCCATCGGGGCATCTTAGAATCATATACCGTAATCTTTTTAGAAGTAATTAACTCAAGCTCGAAGGCGAGCATGGTTGAGAAAGCGAGCGATACAATTTACCAAAGGCATTATGTATCCGGGAAAGAACTTCGTGAGGTTCTTTGCATATGAAGAACGTATCGGATATAATAATCCAACAGTGGATATGGCGATCCTGATGGAGCTGAGGTGAGTATCGATACCCAATCAGAGGAAGAAAGAATGCAAATGCATCGGTTTATAGAACATCTGAATAATTCAACGTTTAAATAACAAAGGGATTATGATTTTCAAATCAAGGGATCAGAAGCAAACGCTCTGATTTAAGGATGGATAAGTTGAGTAGGCTTAGGGATACCATCGATGGTAATTTGATTGGTCGAGATCCAGCTCATGTGCAAAATGACACATGAGCCGGAAGGATAATTTAAAAGGATCAACCGATGATTGTGAACATTCACAACGTATTGAATCAACGGACTCAAAAATGATGGTGACGAAGGATGCCAATATGACTACTATACTTATGGGATTAAACATAATGAAGGCAAATAAGAAATTCCAGAGCAATAGGTTGCTGAGGATTTTCGAAATACCGAAGGGTATTTCAAAGACTTTTGTGTAACACATGATCAACATGGGGGATGAGCGGATACTCGACAAGTGCGAGGATTTATTTGAAGGGGTATTCATGTGGCAAAGAACTGCTAGGCGGTAGAGTGCAGTATTCTCGAACAATAGAGAAAACTTGGGTATCTTGTAATAACAAGATCAATGGGGGATGATCGTAAGAATGGCAAGTGTAAGTAGTTATCCATAAGGATTTATCGATTGGTCGGGAATAGCAAAAGTGACGGGCACAAAGTCTCGAGAGAATATCGAAGAGTATCTCCGAAATCTTACAGTGCGATCGGTGATCATCCGGATTTGAAGGGCCTCTCCGGTTGAAAGTATTTTCGAGAACCTAAAGTTAGATTTTAGTAAAAATCGTTCAACCCGAATAGAAGAGCGTTAGAATCCCGAGTAAAGGTCGAGGAGTAAAGATCCTAGTACCACCCGATGGCGGCGTGGGCTGTAAGGCTCACAGCCAAGTTAGTAAAAGTTTTGCAATGTCTAGACTCGACTTCGGCCAAGGAGTGTGGAAGGGGGATTCCTACAGGCAGTCGGCTCTGATACCAACTTGGGGCGCCCTCGATTCAATCGTACACTAATCATGCACGCAAATGTGTACGATCAAGATCAAGGACTCACGGGAAGATATCACAACACAACTCTAAAACATAAATAAGTCATACAAGCATCATAATACAAGCCGGGGCCTCGAGGCTCGAATACAAGTGCTCGATCATAGGCGAGTCAGCGGAAGCAACAATATCTGAGTACAGACATAAGTTAAAACAAGTTGCCATAAGATGGCTAGCACAAAGCCCAGGATCTGAGATCGAAAGAGGAGCGGGCCTCACGCTAGGGATCCTCCTAAACTACTCACAGTAAATGCGTCGTGGGCTGCTGCGTAGTAGTAGGCACCTCCGGTGTAGTAGTCGTCATCGGCGGTGGCGTCGCTCCTGGGCTCCATCGTGCAGTTGCGACAATCGAGTAGAGATAGGGAAAAGGAAACAATGCAACCGTGAGTACTCATCCAAAGTACTGCATAAGCAAGGAGCTACACTACATATGCATGGATATATGTGTAAAGGGCCATATCGGTGGACCGAATCGCAGAATGCCGTAATAAGAGGGGATAGCTAGTCTTATCGAAGACTACGCTTCTGGTCACCTGTCTTGCAGCAGTAGAGGAGGGTAGGTTGAAGTCCTCGAGTAACATCACATAGCAATAATCCTACCGGTGATCCCTCCTCATATCCACGAGAGAGGCGACCACCGGTTGTATCTGCACTTGGAAGGGTGTGTTTTATCAAGTATCCGGTTCTAGTTGTCATAAGCTCAAGGTACAACTCCAAGTCGCCCTGTTACCAAGATCACGGCTATTCGAATAGATTAACTTCCTGCAGGGTGCACCAACTTACCCAACACGCTTGATCCCATTTGGCGGACACACTTTCTGGGTCATGCCCGCCGCGGAAGATCAACACGCCGCAGCCCCACCTAGGCACAACAGAGAGGCCAAGACGCCGGTCTAAACCTAAGCGCCGACAGGGTGCAGGCCCATCGCCCAATGCACACACCTGCGTTCGAACGCCGGAAGCGAGAACTAGCCCCTTAATACAAGAAGCGGGCTTACGTTCCAATCCGGTAGCGCGCCACTCGATTCTTGGCGTCACGAAGTGCCGGTGATACCACGACGCCGGGATACCCATAACTACTCCCAGCGTAGATGGTTAGTGCGTATAGGCTCGTAGCCAACTCAGATCAAATACCAAGATCTCGTTAAGCGTGTTAAGTATCCGCGAACACCGAACAGGGCCAGGCCCACCTCTCTCCTAGGCGGTCTCAACCTGCCCTATCGCTCCGCACAAAGATCCATCCAGAGGGCCGTCGGGACAAAGGTCCTTTCAGCCCCCAATCCGTGAATCACTTGCGGGTGCTCCACAAGCCGACCCGACTTTAGTCACCACATGTATCATGTATAAGTATAAGTATATACCCGTGATCACCTCCCGAGTGATCACGGCCCGATAGTATAGCACGCGAGACGGACAAGAATGTAGGGCCCACAGATGAAAGTACTAGCATCCTATACTAAGCATATAGGATTGCAGGTAAAAAGGTAACAACAGTAGTAACAAGGACGGGCTATGCATCGGGATAGGTATAAGCTGAAAGCGATAACATGCTACACTACTCTAATGCAAGCGATATAGAGGAGATTAGGCGATATCTGGTGATCAAGGGGGGGGGCTTGCACGGTTGCTCACAGCAAGAGAGAGGGGTCGTCAACTCCGTGGTCGAACCGGGCAGGCAGCGTCGGTCTCGTAGTCTACCGGAGAGAAGAGGGGGAAGAAACAATGAATAACATGTAAACAGATGCATATCGATTCATGACATGACAAGTAACGATGCTAGGCGTGCCCTAACGTGGTATGAGGTGGTTCCGGTTAAGAAACATCCGGAAAGTATTGCGGTGTTTAGCGTTTTGAGCCGAGGCGGAGGAAAGTTGCAGGTTCGATAGGTTAGGGGTGTGTGGCGGACGAGCAGATTGCGTATCCGGATTCGCCTCGTCGTTCTGAGCAACTTTCATGTTGAAAATATTTTAATCCGAGTTACGAATTAAAAGATATGATTTTCTAAAGATTTAAATCATTTTCTGATTTTAATTATATATTTAATTCCAACCTTATCCAAAAGCGATTGTGTGATGACGTAGGCATGACATCGAGTGATGTCAAGAGGTCAATCGGTCGGTTGACGATCAAAAAATGACATGGGGACCCACATCATAGACGATGGGTTAAGCAGTTCAAACTAATCTAAAATTAGTTAGAAAATCTACTGGGCCCACCTGTCAGTGTCTAATTAGGTTTTAGTTAATTAAATTAATTAATTAGCAGTTTATACATTTGTTTTATTTGTTTCATGGCATGGGGCCCGCATGTCAGTGGCAGTAGCTGCCACGTCAGCACGTTGACTGGGTCAACCCAGTCAATGGGGCCCTCGAGACCCAGTCGGCGACACGATGGCGAAACCTTCGCCACGTCGGCGTCGGTGTTGGGGAGCTCCGGTGGCGTTCAGCAGCGGAGAAGCGCCGGACCTCGCCGAATTTGCCGTCCGGCGGCCAAAATGGCATGGCGGGTGCGTTCAAACGGGGACGACGGCAGCGTCGGTTGGTGGTGGTTCTGTGGCGATGGTGGCCGGAAACAAGCGCGGCGAGCTCGCCAGCGGTGAGGTGGTTCGGGCGCGAGACGACCACGGCGACTCAGCGGCCGGGCTAACGGGAAGGCGAGGGGGCTCTTGACGCCTTGAGCACAAGGGGCTCGGCCCGTGACCATTTGGTCACCGGAAGGCGCCGCGACGAGATCCGCGACGGGCGCTCGGGTGCCAATGACTAGTTAGGGCGCACTGGGCGAGAAGGAGAGGGAGAGGGCGGGTGGAGCTCACCGAGCGGTCAAGAAAAGACCCTTGGTGGCTTAGGAGCAGCAGAGCTCGCGGGGAGGAAGGGATCGCCGGGCGTCGAGGAAGAAGACGACCCGAGCCGTGGCCAGCGGTGCTCCTCGAGCTCGATGGCGAGGCGTAGCCGAGGTAGAGGTCGTCGGCGCGTCGTGGACGGTCTTTGGCGAGCGCTGAGGTGGCGGTGGCATGGCTATGGCGCGACCATGGCGACAGCGGCCTTCGAATACGGAGGGGAACGAGGGAGGGGGTGGATCTGAGGGGGAGGCGCAAGGACCGAGGGGAAGTGGGGGCGAGTGGGAGGAGAGACCGAGGCGCGGCGTCGGCGTCCTTATCTGCCCGGCCGTGGCCAGGTCCGATGGCGACAGCGCCTGTGTGCGCTGACAAACGAGGAAGAAGTGCGGTGCGAGGAGATGGGCATTTGGGCCGACCAGTGAGTGGCGGTCGGGGAGGCGAGGCTGCGGCCGGGTTGAGTGGGCCGCTGGTCGAGGGCTTCCTTTTTTGTTTCATTTCTCTTTTGTATTTTCTTTCTTTTATTTATTTTCTTTTCTGTTTTAATTCATTTAAACATATTTAGGCATTTTATAAAAATGTGTTTATTTCACCATAAATAACTTTGTAATATTTGACAACCCCGAACATTTTAGTTTTAAAGTTTGGAAACTTTTGTTGTTTGCCTATGTTTTAATTTGAATTTGAATCGGGTTCGAATCAACGTGAGTTTAATTACAGTACTCGGAGGTGACGTGGCATCATTAGCTTGGGATTACTGTAGTCTAATTATTCGGGCGTCACAATCCTGTGTTCATATATAATTAGGAGATTATATTGTAAGAGATAATTATTGTATATATGTATACGGTAGTGTCGGATAGATATACAGAACTTGTTATTCGACCAATCTCTCGGAGAAGGAGAGGTGGTCGATATCACTTCTCTCTGTATGCATATGTTCATGACGATCTTCTGTTTCCTTCGTTTGCTTACTAGCTAGCGTGTCTAGTCCTCTCTATCATTATATAGTACGTGGCGTCGACCAAGCACGGACATAAGAGAGGACATCTCTCTATTAATTAGCTAGCTAACACAATATATGAAACACCTAAATTAACCCCCAAAACCCCACCCCTTAAAAAACAAAACCCCAACCCCTGAAATCTTGTGGCGTGGACCCTATTGGTCCCGGTTGGTGCCACCAACCGGGACCAAAGGCCCTCCTGCCTGGGCTCGCCGCACCGGCCACGTGGAGGCCCATTTGTCCCGGTTTGTGTAAGAACCGGGACTAAAGGGCCATGACATTAGTAACGACCCTTTAGTCCTGGTTCAACAACCGGGACAAAAGGCCCGTATGAACCGGGACAAATGGCCCCTTTTCTACTAGTGTGAGATTGTTGCCAATTCATCATCGAAACCACTTTCAATGGGCCAAATGGCCAAATCAAAATGGATTAGAGACCTGAGGCACCAATAGTGTCTAGTGTTACAGTTGACGGACTAGTCATAGAGTTTGGTAATATTTGAGGGACTAAAATAATTCCTTTTATTTTGGATACAAAGTATTGTTGGAATTCATCGACTTTTTTGTTTGCCCCACCAGCTAATTTATTCACCGCAACTTATCACAACCACCAATCAGAATCACACAACACAACTCCAAAGATTAAAAAAAAACTCAAAATTAAACGACTTTCCTATTGTGTAATGACAAAACTTCACAAGAAATCGTTACACCCTTTATTTAAAAACATAAGCCATATTTAGTTCTAAGACAAATGTTTCAATAGTAACTTCATTAATGTGTATTTTATGCATGTGACATATACTGGAATTGTTAGAATTAGATTCATATTCAGAATGTGGTTTTTACATAATATATAAACAATGTATTGACAAAGTAATTGTTGATCAAAGACTTGTACTCTCTCCGTTTCTAAATATTAACCTTTTTAGAGATTTCAATACAAACTACATACAAATGTATATAGGAATATTTAATTTAGAGTGCAGATTCACTCATTTTGCTCCGTATGTAGTCTATATTAAAATATCTAAAATGACTTATATTTAGGAACAGTGGGAGTGTTGCAAAACTAAATACGTCTAATGCTTTGGAATGTATGAAGTACACAACTTAGATATAGATAACTAATGTGACAGTCAGTAGGGGCTGACATTACAAGCATCGATAGCAGACATCCCGTGCCTAGTTGCACATACTATTTCAATAGAGTTGCATCTCGCATGTGTTGACTCTTGAGACAGTCTTGACCCCGGGGCACGAGCTAACAACCAATTGATCAGAGCTCTGACTTCTCCGGGCTAGAGCATCCGCTAGCTGCTCGTTGACAATATTATCACGCTTATCATGCTTTCGATCGATCCTAGCTTCCAATGATGATGCACTACGCCATTAATCCACAATTAAGCTAGCTCACTTGCGTCTAAACAACCCATTGCTTCAACTGAAAGTGATTAGGGGCGCGGATTACGCGGGATTTCATGTCAGATACTGTCGCCGGATTGGAATCATTTGCACGCGGGTGCGGGTGGTAACTACCTAGCTAGCTAGCTAGTGGGAGCGAAACAAAACCGATCCCAGCAGCCAGTGGGCGCGCCGTGCATGGCAATTCAACAGCTGCATCGATCCCAATCCGACTGCAAGTTGCGGCGCAGCCGCGGTGCCCGAGCTCCGGTGCAGGTTCAGTGGACCTTTCCCGCGAGATAATAATAGGAATTAATAAAGAAGGTTCAGGAGGCCTAACCATGTTTTTGATTTCGGTTAATTTGGTGTGGAAGAGCTGCTAAGAGAGTCAACGATGAGCTTGTTTTGTTACTTGTTAGGGTTAGGCACATGCATGCATGCGGCGACAAGGTGATAATTTATGTGTTCTACCTAGCTTCTTAGTATTGTCTCAACAGCTCGTACGTTGGAGCCAGGCCAGATCTGTGCAACCCAAATCGGAAAGAGAATCTCTCGGCTTAGTTGATGCGATCGACGTTGCAAAGAATTTCATAACTTTATGTTGCGAACGGTTCGGGTGCATGCACACTAAATTTTTTAGGCGGAATCGGGGAAGTGAGGCTGTACAACGAGTGTTCGGAAGGTGGAGTGAAGTTTCTAAAACAATATGGCAGCACTAACGAGTGGGGCGTTTTGGTGATCGAGCTCTATGGAGCCCTTTATTTTTGAAAAATTCTAAAATCAAACTTTTTGACTTCGAAAAATTCTGGAAAAAAATATGCAACTTTACAAGGATGAAATGTATGTGTGTGTTTAAATTCAAGGTGAAATACTTTGAAATGCGACCGACACAAAAAGACAAATTTCTGGACTTTGAGGATGAATAGTATCATGTGTTAAAAAGCCTCAGATTTGTCTTTTTTGCACAGACTTCATTTTAACGTATTTTGTCCTAAAAATTTACACGCATGTGTGTTATGCCTCCATGTATATCTGTATTTTTTTTCAGATTTTTTTGAATTGTAAAAATATGAATTTTCATGAATTTTGCGTTTTTCAAAAACTGGCCTGCATGGAGGCCGAGCTCCAAAAGGTATTTTCGAGCACTGACACGCTATATGCATCTACTCGGTAAATTATGTATTACAAGAGGCAATGGCACCGGGAGCCTATGAACATCCCCGGTGGGAACATTTTATTTCATGAACTTGTGAAATGAAATGGACTAGTCCTTAAGCCTGTCCTTGGGCTTCAAAATCCTCATAATCACACTGATCCAGCCTGAATCACCCGTTTTTCGATGGAAAGTCCCTGGCACTAAAAAGAATTTACATGGATCTATTCAAAATCACACCATTTAGGTCCTTTGTACATGAACTAAAATGTTCGCACCAGCCAAGTTTGTGGATCCCAGTGTAATGTCTCCATGCGCACCACATTACATACTAACTAGTGGTTGGGGGCTGCCATTGCAGGCCGCTTGAGTGGAAGTTGTGCACGCGTTTCTCCATCTTAAAGAGAAAAAAACCTCACATTCATCTCAAAATGAAAGGAAAACTTTCTTGCATTACTTGACACAACATCCATCTAAAAAAATCTCAAAAAGAAGAAGGAAAAAAGTCTCACTTTGATCTTCTAAACATAATCTCAGAAAAATCAAAAACTTTCTTACCGCTGCCAATCTGCATGCACCACGTGGCATAGCTGGCCGGCCGGCCTTGCAGTGCGCCTTAATGGGTTTAATAATGTACACTGCCTTAAGAACACAATTTCATTCCTCGCAAAAAAAGAACACAATTTCATAGGATGCCCCATAAAATAGCTATTATTGCAACATTTGGTAGAAACTATCTAAAAAGTTACATAGATTTCAAGAAGCGGTTGATAATAAGTCTTGCACCTTGAACACAATTTCACAAGGTAATCTGATAAATGACAACACTTCCATACGAGCGGGGCTACATCGGCCGCCAGCCCACCCTCCTTGATCCTCTCCCGCCCGCCAAAGCCCGGCCGGCGTTAGCGGCGGAGGGCCCTGTTCATCCTTCGCGCAGAGAGGGCTGGTGCAGGACGCCCCCCCCCTCGGGCGTTTGCGTAGCGTTGGGCAGGGCACGACGACACGATGATGGTGGACCCCCCGGTGGCGGCTGGTGGAGGCGCGTGGTGGGCTGCTGGGAAGTCGGCGGGGCGTGCCTGCGCCGTGGGCTGCGTCGGGGTGGTGGCTGCTCGACCCAGATCTGGTGATCTGGCGGGCTGCTCCTCTGACTGGTTGCATGCGGGCGACGCGGGCCTAGGTGGCGAGGTCCGGCTATCCCCGGCGGCCCTTGGGTGCTGGCGGTGGTTGGAGTGAGGGCGTGTCACGGTGGGCTGGCCAGCGACGTCGGCGGCTGGTTAGCCTCGTCCAAGGTACGGTGGTGCGAGCAGCAGCGCAAGCTGGGCGTCGTCCCCGTGCCGGTGGCACTGGGTGGCGGAAGCAGGCCTCCTTACCCTAGCTCTAGGTCGGTGGCATGGCGGCAAGTCCGGGCTCGTGCTCGGGCGGATCTTGGCAGGGCCTGTTGGGGAACATAGTAATTTCAAAAAATTTCCATACGCACACGCAAGATCATGGTGATGCATAGCAACGAGAGGGGAGAGTGTTGTCTACGTACCCTTGTAGACCGAAAGCGGAAGAATTAGCACAACGTGGTTGATGTAGTCGTACGTCTTCATGATCCGACCGATCAAGCACCGAGCATACGGCACCTCCCGAAGTTCAAAGACACGCGTTCAGCCCGATGGCGTCCCTCGAACTTCGATCCAGCCAAGTGTTGAGGGAGAGTTTACGTCGACGACGCAGGCGTGGTGGCGATGTTGATGTTCTACCGACGCAGGGCTTCGCCTAAGCACCGCTACAGTATTATCGAGGTGGACTATGGTGGAGGGGGGCACCGCACACGGTTGGGAGAGATCAACCGATCAACTTGTGTGTCTAAAGGTGCCCCCTGCCCTCGTATATAAAGGAGCAAGGGGGCGGGGGGGGGGGGTGCGGACGACCAAGGGGAGAGGCGCGCCGGAGGAGTCCTACTCCCGGTCCTACTCCTACCGGGAGTAGGACTCCCCCCCTTTTCCATGTTGGACTAGGAGAGAGAGGGGGAAGAGGTTGAGGGAAGGAAGGAAAGGGGGGCGCCGCCCCCCTCTCCTTGTCCTATTCGGACTGGGGGGGGAGGGGCGCGCGGCCCTACCCTGGCCTCCTCTCCTCTCTTCCACTAAGGCCCACTAAGGCCCATTAAGTTCCCGGGGGGTTCCGGTAACCTCCCGGTACTCCGGTAAAATCCCGATTTCACCCGAAACACTTCCGATGTCCAAACATAGGCTTCCAATATATCAATCTTCATGTCTCGACCATTTCGAGACTCCTCGTCATGTCCGTGATCACATCCGGGACTCCGAACAACCTTGATACATCAAAACATATAAACTCATAATATAAGCATCGCCGTAACTTTAAGCGTGCGGACCCTACGGGTTCGAGGACTATGTAGACATGGTAGAGACACGTCTCCGGTCAATAACCAATAAGCGGAACACGGATGCTCATATAGGCTCCCACATATTCTCTGAAGATATTTATCGGTCGAGACCGCATAACAACATACGTTGTTCCGTTTGTCATCGGTATGTTACTTGCGGAGATTCGATCGTCGATATCTCAATACCTAGTTCAATCTCGTTACGGCAAGTCTCTTTACTCGTCTTTGTAATACATCATCCCGCAACCAACTCGTTAGTTGCAATGCTTGCAAGGCTTAAGTGATGTGCATTACCAAGAGGGCCCAGAGATACCTCTCCGAGCAATCGGAGTGACAAATCCTAATCTCGAAATCGCCAACCCAACAAGTACCTTCGGAGACACCTGTAGAGCTCCTTTATAATCACCCGATTCACGTTGTGACGTTTGGTAGCACACAAAGTGTTCCTCCGGTAAACGGGAGTTGCATAATCTCATAGTCATAGGAACATGTATAAGTCATGAAGAAAGCAATAGCAACATACTAAACGATCGCGTGCTAAGCTAACGTAATGGGTCATGTCAATCACATCATTCTCCTAATGATGTGATCCCGTTAATCAAATGACGACTCATGTCTATGGCTAGGAAACATAACCATCTTTGATCAACGAGCTAGTCAAGTAGAGGCATACTAATGACAATCTGTTTGTCTATGTATTCACACATGTATCATGTTTCCGGTTAATACAATTCTAGCATGAATAATAAACATTTATCATGATATGAGGAAATAAATAATAACTTTATTATTGCCTCTAGGGCATATTTCCTTCAGTCTTCCACTTGCACTAGTGCTTGCCCATCATCGGGCAAGTCAACCAAAGTCCATACTTTGTTCTCATACATGGATCCCATCTCAGATTTCATGGCTTCCAGCCATTTTGCGGAATCTGGGCTCACCATCGCTTCTTCATAGTTTGTAGGTTCGCCATGGTCAAGTAACATGACTTCTAGAATAGGATTACCGTGTACCACTGCGTGCGGATCTTACTCTAGTTGACCTCGTGAATTCGGTTGAAACTTGATCTGAAGTTTCATGATCAATATCATTAGCTTCCTCACTAATTGGTGTAGTTGTCACATGAACCGGTTCTTGTGATGAACTATTTTCCAATAAGGGAGCAGAATCTGATTATCTCATCAAGTTCTACTTTCCTCCCACTCACTTCTTTCGAGAGAAACTCTTCTTCTAGAAAGGATCCAAATTTAGCAACGAAAATCTTGCCCTCAGATCTGTGATAGAAGGTGTACCCAATAGTCTCTTTTGGGTATCCTATGAAGACACATTTCTCTGATTTAGGTTCGAGCTTATCTGGTTGAAGTTTCTTCACATAAGCATCGCAGCCCCAAACTTTAAGATACGACAACTTTGGTTTCTTGCTAAACCATAGTTCATAAGGTGTCGTTTCAACGGATTTTGATGATGCCCTATTTAACGTGAATGCGGCCGTCTCTAAAGCATAACCCCAAAACGATAGCGGTAAATCAGTAAGAGACATCATAGATCGCACCATATCTAGTAAAGTACGATTACGACTTTCGGACACACCATTTCGTTGTGGTGTTCCGGGTGGCGTGAGCTGCGAAACTATTCCGCATTGTTTCAAATGCAAACCAAACTCGTAACTCAAATATTCTCCTCCACGATCAGATCGTAGAAATTTTATTTTCTTGTTACGATGATTTTCCACTTCACTCTGAAATTCTTTGAACTTTTCAAATGTTTCAGACTTATGTTTCATCAAGTAGATATACCCATATCTGCTCAAATCATCTGTGAAGGTGAGAAAATAACGATACCCGTCGCGTGCCTCAACATTCAATTGGATCACAAACATCAGTACGTATGATTTCCAACAAATCAGTTGCTCGCTCCATAGTTCCGGAGAACGGCGTTTTAGTCATCTTGCCCATGAGGCACGGTTCGCAAGTACCAAGTGATTCATAATCAAGTGATTCCAAAAGCCCATCAAGATGGAGTTTCTTCATGCGTTTTACACCGATATGACCCAAGCGGCGATTGCCACAAATAAGTTGCACTATCATTATCAACTCTGTATCTTTTGGTTTCAACACTATGAATATGTGTATTACTACTATCGAGATTCAATAAAATAGACCACTCTTCAAGGGTGCATGACCATAAAAGATATTATTCATATAAATAGAACAACCATTACTCTCTGACTTAAATGAATAACCGTCTCGCATCAAACAAGATCCAGATATAATGTTCATGCTTAACGCTGGCACCAAATAACAATTATTTAGGTCTAAAACTAATCCCGATGATAGATGTAGAGGTAGCGTGCCGACCGCGATCACATCGACTTTTGAACCATTTCCCACGCGCATCGTCACCTCGTCCTTAGCCAATCCTCGCTTAATCCGTAGTTCCTGTTTCGAGTTGCAAATATTAGCAATGTAACCCGATTATCAAATACCAGTACTCTGCGAGTATTAGTAAGGTACACATCAATAACATGTATATCACATATACCTTTGTTCACCTTGCCATCCTTCTTATCCGCCAAATACTTGGGGCAGTTCCGCTTCCAAAGGTCCGATGCCTTGCGGTAGAAGCACTCGATTTCAGGCTTAGGTCCGGACTTGGGTTTCTTCTCTTGAGCAGCAACTTGTTTGCTGTTCTTCTTGAAGTTCCCCTTCTTCTTCCCTTTGCCCTTTATCTAGAAACAGGTGGTCTTGTTAACCAACAACACTTGATGCTCCTTTTTGATATCTACATCCGTGGCTGTTAGCATTGCGAAGAGCTCGGGAATCGACTTGTCCATCCCTTGCATATTATAGTTCATCACGAAGCTTTTGTAGCTTGGTGGCGATGATTGAAGAATTACGTGAATGACACTATCATCGTGAAGATTAACTCCCAGTTGAATCAAGTGATTATTATACCCAGACATTTTGAGTATGTGTTCCTTGAGAACTATTCTCCTCCATCTTGCAGCTATAGAACTTATTGGAGACTTCATGTGCATCAATCCGGGCATTTGCTTGAAATATTAACTTCAACTCTGGAACATCTCATATGCTCCATGACATTCAAAACGTCGTTGAAGGCCCGGTTCTAAGCGAAAGCATAGCACACCGAACTATCGAGTAGTCATCGACTTTGCTCTGCGGACGTTCTTAACGCGTCGTCGGTTACATCGGCCAGCAGGCACGGCACCCAGCGGTGCTTCCGGGGCGTAATTCTTACGTGCAGCAATGAGGATAATCCTCGGGTTATGGACCCAGTCCGTGTAATTGCTACCATCATCTTTCAACTTTGCTTTCTCAAGGAACGCATTAAAATTCAATGGAACAACGGCACGAGCCATCTATCTACGATAAACATAGACAAGCAAAATACTATCGGTACTAAGTTCATGATAAATTTAAGTTCAATTAATCATATTACTTAAGAACTCCCACTTAGATAGACATCTCTCTAGTTATCTAAGTGATTACGTGATCCAAATCAGCTAAACCATGTCCGATCATCACGTGAGATGGAGTAGTTTCAATGGTGAACATCACTATGTTGATCATATCTACTATATGATTCACGTTCGACCTTTCGGTCTCCGTGCTCCGAGGCCATATCTCATATATGCTAGGCTCGTCAAGTTTGACCTGAGTATTCGGCGTGTGCAAGCTGTTTTGCACCCGTTGTATTTGAGCGTAGAGCCTATCACACCCGATCATCACGTGGTGTCTCGGACGAAGAACTTTCATAGCGGTGCATACTCAGGAGAACACTTCTTGATATTTAGTGAGAGATCATCTTATAATGCTACCATCAATCAAAGCAAGATAAGATGCATAAAGGATAAACATCACATGCAATCAATATAAGTGATATGATATGGCCATCATCATCTTGTGCTTGTGATCTCCATCTCCGAAGCACCGTCGTGATCACCATGGTCACCGGTGCGACACCTTGATCTCCATCGTAGCATCGTTGTCGTCTCGCCAACTATTGCTTCTACGACTATCGCTACCGCTTAGTGATAAACTAAAGAAATTACATGGCGTTTGCATTTCATACAATAAAGCGACAACCATATGGCTCCTGCCGATTGCCGATAACTTCGGTTACAAAACATGATCATCTCATACAATAAAATATAGCATCACGTCTTGACCATATCACATCACAACATGCCCTGCAAAAATAAGTTAGACGTCCTCTACTTTGTTGTTGCAGATTTTACGTGGCTGCTACGGGTTGAGCAAGAACCGTTCTTACCTACGCATCAAAACCACAACGATAGTTTGTCAAGTTGGTGCTGTTTTAACCTTCGCAAGGACCGGGCGTAGCCACACTCGGTTCAACTAAAGTGAGAGAGACAGACACCCGCCCGGTCACCTTTAAGCAACGAGTGCTCGCGGCGGTGAAACCAGTCTCAGCGTAAGCGTCTGGCGTAATGTCGGTCGGGCCGCTTCATCTCACAATACCGCCGAACCAAAGTATGACATGCTGGTAAGCAGTATGACTTGTATCGCCCACAACTCACTTGTGTTCTACTCGTGCATATAACATCAACACATAAAACCTGGCTCGGATGCCACTGTTGCGGAACGTAGTAATTTCAAAAAAATTCCTATGCACACGCAAGATCATGGTGATGGCATAGCAACGAGAGGGGAGAGTGTATGTCCACGTACCCTCGTAGACCGTAAGCGGAAGCGTTATGACAATGCGGTTGATGTAGTCGTACGTCTTCACGATCCGTCCGATCCAAGTACCGAACGTACGGCACCTCCGAGTTCAGCACACGTTCAGCTCGATGACGATCCCGGACTCCGATCCAAAGCAAAGTGTCGGGGATGAGTTCCGTCGGCAAGACGGCGTGGTGGCGATGATGATGCTCCACCGGCGCAGGCTTCGCCTAAACTCCATGACGATATGACCGAGGTGGAATATAGTGGAGGGGGCACCGCACGGCTAAGGAACGATCCGTAGATCAACTTGTGTGTTCAGGGTGCCCCCTGCCCCGTGATATAAAGGAGGGAGGGAGGTGCGGCCGGCCCCCAAGGGTGCGCTGGAGAGTCCTACTCCCACCGGAGTAGGACTCCCCTCTTGCCTTGTTGGAGAAGGCAATGGGGAGGGAAAGAGGAAGAGGCGCCGCCCCCTCTCCTGTCCTATTAGGACTAGGGGGAGGAGGCGGCCTGCCCTGGCCGGCCCTCCTCTTCTTCCTCATGGCCCACTAAGGCCCATTATCCCCCGGGAGGGTTCCGGTAACCCCCCGGTGTTCCGGTAAAATCCCAATTACATCCGGAACCATTCCGATATCCAAATATAGGCTTCCAATATATCAATCTTTATGTCTCGACCATTTCGAGACTCCTCGTCATGTCCGTGATCACATCCGGGACTCCGAACAAACTTCGGTACATCAAAACTTATAAACTCATAATAAAGCATCGCCGTAGCGTTAAGCGTGCGGACCCTACGGGTTCGAGAACTATGTAGACATGACCTAGAACTATTCTCGGTCAATAACCAATAGCGGAACCTGGATGCCCATATTGGTTCCTACATATTCTACGAAGATCTTTATCGGTCAAACCGCATAACGACATACGTTGTTCCCTTTGTCATCGGTATGTTACTTGCCCGAGATTCGATCGTCGGTATCCAATACCTAGTTCAATCTCGTTACCGGCAAGTCTCTTTACTCGTTCCATAATACATCATCTCGTAACTAACTTATTAGTTGCAATGCTTGCAAGGCTTATGTGATGTGTATTACCGAGAGGGCCCAGAGATACCTCTCCGACAATCGGAGTGACAAAACCTAATCTCGAAATACGCCAACCCAACATGTACCTTTGGAGACACCTGTAGTACTCCTTTATAATCACCCGATTCACGTTGTGGCGTTTGGTAGCACCCAAAGTGTTCCTCCGTAAACGGAGTTGCATAATCTCATAGTTACAGGAATATGTATAGGTCATGAAGAAAGCAATAGCAATATACTAAACGATCAAGTGCTAGGCTAACGGAATGGGTCATGTCAATCGCATCATTCTCCTAATGATGTGATCCCATTAATCAAATAACAACACATGTCTATGGTTAGGAAACATAACCATCTTTGATCAATGAGCTAGTCAAGTAGAGGCATACTAGTGACTATATGTTTGTCTATGTATTCACACATGTATCATGTTTCCGGTTAATATAATTCTAGCATGAATAATAAATATTTATCATGATATGAGGAAATAAATAATAACTTTATTATTGCCTCTAGGGCATATTTCCTTCAGCACCTCCATGATCACCATCGTCACCAGCGCGACACCTTGATCTCCATCGTAGCATCTTTGTCGTCTCGCCAATCTTATGCTTCTACGACTATCGCTACCGCTTAGTGATAAAGTAAAGCATTACAGGGAGATGGCATTGCATACAATAAAGCGACAACCATATGGCTCTTGCCAGTTGCCGATAACTCGGTTACAAAACATGATCATCTCATAAAATAAAATATAGCATCACGTCTTGACCATATCACATCACAACATGCCCTGCAAAAACAAGTTAGACGTCCTCTACTTTGTTGTTGCAAATTTTATGTGGCTGCTACGGGCTTAGCAAGAACCGTTCTTACCTACGCATCAAAACCACAACGATAGTTTGTCAAGTTGGTGCTGTTTTAACCTTCGCAACGACCGGGCGTAGCCACACTCGGTTCAACTAAAGTAGGAGAAACTGACACCCGCTAGCCACCTTTGTGCAAAGCACGTCGGGAGAACCGGTCTCGCGTGGCGTCTGGCGTAATGTCGGTGCTGGCGCTTCGTCCAACAATACCGCCCGAACCAAAGTATGACATGCTGGTAAGCAGTATGACTTATATCGCCCACAACTCACTTGTGTTCTACTCGTGCATATGACATCTACGCATAAAACCTGGCTCGGATGCCACTGTTGGGGAACGTAGTAATTTCAAAAATTTCCCTATGCACACGCAAGATCATGGTGATGCATAGCAACCAGAGGGGAGAGTGTTGTCTACGTACCTCGTAGACCGAAAGCGGAACCGTTAGCACAACGCGGTTGATGTAGTCGTACGTCTTCACGACCCGACCGATCAAGTACCGAACGCACGGCACCTCCGAGTTCAGCACATGTTCAGCCCGATGACGTCCGTCGAACTCCGATCCAGCCGAGTGTTGAGGGAGAGTTTCGTCAGCACGACGGCATGGTGATGATGTTGATGTTCTACCGACGCAGGGCTTCGCCTAAGCACCGCTTCTGATGATATCGAGGTGGACTATGGTGGAGGGGGCACCGCACATGGTTGGGAGAGATCAACTGATCAACTTGTGTGTCTCTGGTGCCCCCTGCCCCGTATATAAAGGAGCAACGGGGGGTGCGGCCGGCCAAGGGGGGAGGCGCGCCGGAGGAGTCCTACTGCTACCTGGAGTAGGACCCCCCCCTTTTCCATGTTGGACTAGGAGAGAGAAAGGGAAGAGGTGTAGGGGAGGAAGGAAAGGGCGCCGCCTCTCCTTGTCCTATTCGGATTTGGGGGGAGGCGCGCGGCCCGGGCCTGGCCTCCTCTCCTCTCTTCCACTAAGGCCCACTAAGGCCCATTAAGTTCCCGGGGGGTTCCGGTAACCTTCCGGTACTCCGGTAAAATACCGATTTCACCCGGAACACTTCCGATGTCCAAACATAGGCTTCCAATATATCAATCTTCATGTCTCGACCATTTCGAGACTCCTCGTCATGTCCGTGATCACATCCGGGACTCCGAACAACCTTCGGTACATCAAAACATATAAACCCATAATATAACTGTCATCGTAACTTTAAGCGTGCGGACCCTACGGGTTCGAGAACTATGTAGACATGACCGAGACACGTCTCCGGTCAATAACCAATAGCGGAACCTGGATGCTCATATTGGCTCCGACATATTTTACGAAGATCTTTATCGGTCAGACCGCATAACAACATACGTTGTTCCCTTTTTCATCGGTATGTTACTTGCCCGAGATTCGATCGTCGGTATCTCAATACCTAGTTCAATCTCGTTACCGGCAAGTCTCTTTACTCATCTTGTAATACATCATCCGCAACCAACTCATTAGTTGCAATGCTTGCAAGGCTTAAGTGATGTGCATTACCGAGAGGGCGAGAGATACCTCTCCGACAATCGGAGGACAAATCCTAATCTCGAAATACGCCAACCCAACAAGTACCTTCGGAGACACCTGTAGAGCTCCTTTATAATCACCCAATTACGTTGTGACGTTTGGTAGCACACAAAGTGTTCCTCCGGTAAACGGGAGTTGCATAATCTCATAGTCGTAGGAACAGGTATAAGTCATGAAGAAAGCAATAGCAACATACTAAATGATCGCGTGCTAAGCTAACGGAATGGGTCATGTCAATCACATCATTCTCCTAATGATGTGATCCCGTTAATCAAATGACAAGTCATGTCTATGGCTAGGAAACATAACCTTCTTTGATCAACGAGCTAGTCAAGTAGAGGCATACTAGTGACAATCTGTTTGTCTATGTATTCACACATGTATTATGTTTCCGGTTAATACAATTCTAGCATGAATAATAAGCATTTATCATGATATAAGGAAATAAATAATAACTTTATTATTGCCTCTAGGGCATATTTCCTTCAGGGCCCGGGGCGAGTCGGAGTTCGCGCGTCGGGTTGGTGTGCTTGGGCTCGATCCGGGTGGTGCCCGTGGGCATGGAGGTCCCTCTCATTGTGGGTACGGTGTTAGTTGGTGGTGCGGGGATCTGCTAAACTGTCGGGCAGATCAGTGCTAAGAGCCATGGACATGGCGTCGTGCGAGCGCGCTCAGCAACGGTCGTCGGGAGTCACGGGGTAGTGTCCTCTCCGGTCCACCGGGACTGGCAGGAGATGTAGGCGTGGGTGCCTCCTACTGTGGAGGCATCGACCCATACTCCGTGGCTGATGACGGGCTAGGAGTGAAAGGAGATCCCTTTTACTCTTCCTACCATGGTGGATGCAATGTGATGTGGACTGTTAGTGGAGCCTTGGACATGGATGCCGGGTTGCATTACTAGGGAAAACCCTAGCAGTAGCGCTGGTTTTGTGCTCACTAGTAGCGCGGGTAGGCGCGCTACTAATAAGGCGCTACAGCTATTGCTTAGCAGTAACGTGTGCCCGCACGCGCTACTGCTAGGACGAATAGCTGCAGCGTTTGTTCACTCCCACACTCGCTAATGTAACTCTTGGCAGCGTGTTTTCTCTCCATCGCTACTAGTATTCTTTTTTATTTTTTTCATTTTTAGTGTATTTATGCGCCATCGTACAAATATTGGTACAATACCAGTTATGAGGTTTACATCAATATGTCCATAACAGTGTGTCAAATGAAGGTGGATTAGGTTCAAGTGGAGGTAATATGTGGTGCATGTCAGTATACTACTAATCCAAACTTGATCTAGTTTGGACTAGTAGTACTTTCGATGTGCACCACATGTTGCCTCCACTTGAATCTAATCCGCCAAAGACAAGATATTTAATCATCATCATGGTCATTACAACCAACGGTATTTATTTAATCACCACTAACACTAGCTAATAATAATCATCATAGTCATTACCACCAACACTAGCTATTTTATCATCATAGTAATAGTGTAGCACATCATCGTCCTCAAACTCATTTCTAGCTAGCTAATCACTCCTGCTGCTCTCTCTTAGGTAAAATAACATAAAACATGTGTAGCTCTCCTCCTTGATCAAGTTGGAGCATGCAGATGAACCTGTCTCCCTAATCGTGGGTAGCGCCTCTATTTGCTGCCCCTAGTACTTCTCTGCGCTCCCCATCACATATTTGGTCCAGTCTTGCACTATTAAGCATCCATCGCCAATCTTGAATGCACTAAAGTAATCATGGGATATCACGGCCGTAAGCTAATAATACTCATGGTACCTTTAGTCTCGATCCCATAAGGCACAACATTCATCGGGAGTCCCTGTTGAAGAACATCGTATGGTAACATACTTAGAAATGAAGTTTAGCTTCAAAAATAATGTATGGAAAACATGCACTGAGGAAAAATAGTAAAAATCTTACCATCCTTCCTAAATAGATGTGACCGTAGTTCATTAGAACACTATTGGTCGCATGTTTTCAGTACTAACATTTCTAAATCCAGGAAGAAAATTTGTCTTGACAGTATCAAGATCCTCAAGCCATGAAACATAATGACTTAGCTCCTCGCTTTAGTTCAGCCCGGAGACGATGAGTAGGTCCCTGTCTACCAAGCTACCGGACATGTTTGCTTCTGCCGAAATAAGCTGACAATACAAATTAGTTGTCAACTATTTTTGAATAAACAATATCAAAGACATAAATATGGTTGAGAAACTCACATAATGGTATAACTGGAGGCGTCTGCACATCGACCCAGATGTCGGTATTACCTTCAATATCATCTTCCGGACGAATATCAAAGGTGATAACCATATCAGGCTCAAATGCATAAGTCTTTCATAGTGCTCGCCATGTTCACTACAAGAAATATGTCAACTTATGACCTTCTGTCAGTGACACTGGAAGAATTGGTCATAGATTTATGACCATTTGAGACCAATTGGTCAAAAGCTGTTCGAGGGGCTCCAAACCCTAAACCATTGCGACCATTTTGGTCAGAAAGGTCATAATTTCCTTACATGAAATGGTCATAAAGCTAACAGCGCTAGTCCGCTGCCTTATTTCTAGTTGTTAACGACCAATATAGATGGTCATAGCCTTGTTAATTGTGGTGGGTTGCTATGACTAGGCGCCACCTCATCGATTTTGCCTATGTGTCATGTCCATGTGGCAGTTTTTGCCCTAGGTTGTGAAGCAACCTATATTTCTGTCATTCCCAAAATTCCGAAAAAAATCTCATAAATTCTTTGGGTCATATCTTCGTCAAATATGTAAAAAAATTCCTTGCCTAGTTCAGAAATAATTAGAAAATATTCATTTTCCTATTCTGTTCAGAGCAGCACTTTGTGAAGGAAGTACCACTTTGGCATGTCCAAATGGTATCCATTTTCTACAGTGGTTTCCTATGCACAAATAACCATCCTCCACCAAATGCCAGCTCAATCCATTCATTATTTTGAGCCTAGCTTCAACATTCGTATTTATGTCCAGTGTGGTAGTTTGTAAAGCAAGTACCACCTAGGCTCCTCCTTTTGAAGTGAAAATTTGTGAAGACGGTCTTCTTAGTAACTGATCATCCTCAGCCAAAACTCACGCCCATTAGCCATGTGCATTTCCGTCATAAATCAAACACTTGGCTGCTTATTCATGTTTGAGCATCGATCGGTCTCCTCGTGAGAATCTTATGTTGTGATTTTCTTCCTAGCACCTACCTGGGGAGCGCCCAACCCACTAGACATGCCTAGGCCGCTCATAACACATGGCAACGCCACGGTCACGCCTTGATGACCACATGGCGAACATGCGAGCTTATGCGCCTGAGTTGGGGCCCTCGGCCACCGTCCAAACCTCGATGTCTCGCCATCAAACCATGTATTTCTGATTAAATAGATACTTATTTAACTAGAAATGATTTTGGAAAAAATAAAGAGCAAACTATGAGGCAGCTGCAGTTCAAATTTGACCCGCTTCCAGTTGAATCGACGGGAATTTGTCTTTTTCACCAGAGGTGGATCAAAAATTTTGACACCCAACCATTTTGTCAATTGTCCATTATATATGGCCTAGTATTTTATAAAATTGATTAGGTCAAATTTTGCAACAATTGTTTGGTAGTTCCTTCACAAAAAAACCTCCTTTTGGGCACTCGGAAAATGAAAAATGAATTTTCCGTGCAAAGAAAATGAAAACTTCCTTAGGCAACATTGTTTGGAATTCCAAGATGCACCCTCGTGCATAATATGAGATCATTTGAACAAACTATGCCATGAATGTGGCCATAAGATTGATCATTTTGCTTGAAAGCCATGAATCTTCACACTTGATAGCTCGTTTCTGAGAACACTTTTTTAAAATAATTTCCGTATTACAAGTTTATTATTTTTCCTGGAAACTTGGTCACATATAATGACACAATGCGAAGGTTTTCCAATTTTTTGATTTTTTTTGAATTTTTTATGTCCGTTTCAAAATGTGGTCAAAACGGCGGGCTTGACCGTTCCTAGCTAGTGGTTGAATCTTGGAAATTTTTTGATGTTTCTCTGATTAAATAGATACTTATGTACCTAGAAATGAGTTTTAGAAAAAATAAATAGCATACTATGAGGTAGCTGCAGTTCAAATTTGACCCGCTTCCAGCTGAATCGGCGGGAATTTGTCTTTTTCACCAGAGGTGGATCAAAACCTTTGACACCCAACCATTTGGTCAATTGTGCATTAAATATGGTCTAGTATTTTAGAAAAATGATTTGGTCCAATTTTTCAACAAATATATGGTAGGTCCTTCACAAAAAACCCTCATTTGGGGCATTCAAAAAATGGAAAATAAATTTTCTGTGCAAAGAAAATGAAAACTTCCTTAGGCAACATTGTTTGCCATTCCAAGATGCACCCTTGTGCACAATATGAGATCATTTGAACAAACTATGCCATGAATGTGGCCATAAGATTGATCATTTGGCTTGAAAGCCATGAATCTTCATGCATGATAGCTCATTTACGAGAACACTTTTAAAATAATGACCGTATTACAAGTTTATTATTTTTCCTGGAAACTTGGTCACATATAATGACACAATGCGAAGGTTTTCCAATTTTTTGATTTTTTTTGAATTTTTTATGCCCGTTTCAAAATGCGGTCAAAGCGGCGGGAATGACCGTTCCTAGCTAGTGGTTGAATCTTGGAATTTTTTGGTGTTTCTCTAATTAAATAGAAACTTATGTACCTAGAAATGATTTTTGGAAAAAATAAATAGCAAACTACAAGGCAGCTACAGTTCAAATTTGACCCGCTTCCAGCTGAATCGGCGGAAATTTGTCTTTTTCACGGAGGTGGATCTAAACATTTTACACCCAACCATTTGGTCAATTGTGCATTAAATATGTCCTAGTAATTTAGAAAAATGATTTGGTCCAATTTTGCAACAATTATTTGGTAGGTTCTTCACAAAAAAACCTCCTTTTAGGCACTCGAAAAATTGAATTGATTTTTTTGTTCAAATAAAATGAAAACTTTCTTTGGCAATATTGTTTGCAAATCCACGATGTAAACTTGTGCAAAATATGATATCATTTGAACAAATATTTGATAGGACTTTCACAAAAAAACTCATTTTGAGCACTGAAAAATGGAATGATTTTTTTTATCTTGAATCGATCACGACCAATTTATATGGTCATAAGGTCATCAAATGGTTTGCTGCGTTCTGATTGGACCATGAGCATATCACGCGGATCACGCACAACCACCGTTGGATGCTTTCGAATCCAACGGCCCAAACCCACCCGAGCCGAAACCCTAGGTCAGCCCTCGTGGACATTTTCCATCCACCCCCCGCCTCCATTCTTTCTCTCCCTCACTCACCCGCCTCCACCAGCGAGCCCCTCTGCTCTCCCTCGCTCCGATCTGGTGGAGCCGCCGCCCCCAACCACTCTCTCCGACTTCGATCCACCGCCGCCTCCAACCGCTCCCACCCCACTCCTCTTCCCCGCCGCACCAATTCGTTCGAGCACACGCCGGATTCCTTTCAACGGCCGGCGCCCCCGCCCCGACACGACACATATCCTGCCTCTGCCCGCACGCGGATCGGCGGCGACGACGATGGCCACGCCCCCCTCTTCGACAGCCGTGGAGCCGACGGCGGTGGCACCGGCGCCCCTCCCGCGGCTTCGATTCGAACCATTTGCCGCTGCCGCTGTTTGCCGAAGCGCCCGCGAGCGCGAGGCTGGCCACCACGCTCTGACCGCAGCGTAAGTCGCTCGGCCTGCTCTTCTCCAAGTGAGTGCACTGCCACCCATCTTTCCTCCGTGCCCGGGGATCTGCGTTTCCCTTACCCAATTCTGGTGCGCGTGCCCCTGCAGCTTCGTGGCCCTGTACGATCGGGATGGCGTGGAGTTCATCGGGCTGGACGACGCGTCCAGGCGCCTCGGCGCCTTAGAGGCGCCGGATCTACGACATCGTCAACGTGCTCGAGAGCGTCGGGGTCAGCTCTTCCTGCCTCCTCTTATCCTTCTGCCTATTACCAGATAGACTTCTTCGTATTCTATCTCTACTCATGGTATCCTGAGTTCTGCCTTGAATCAACCCCCTGCGCGTAGATCCTTGCGAGGAAGGCCACAACAAGGAGCAGGAGCGCCTCCGCGTCGACAAGGAGCTCGGCAACATCCGCACCCGCTTCAAGAACGAAAAGGTATCCCCCCTCCCCATCCCCTCCCTCAATTTCTCCCGCGATCTAGGAGAATTCAGGCCCGCTTCCTCTCGATGAGAATTTGCGGAGCTGCGGATTGGGTCTGAGTCCTCCTCCTCGTCGTCCTAGTACTAGTCTCGAAATGGTTGGTGGATGGTAGCTAGCCTTATCTGACTTTGTTGGATTGTGCTTGGTCTGCTGCGGTGCAAAGTCCAGATGCAAGTGTGAAACAGTGGTGGCAACGAGGCCTCCAGTAGTTTAGGGGTTGGGATTGAGCCATGTTTAGGGAATTGAGCTGCTGGGACAGACATTGTGAAGCTCAATGCCCACTTGCTAACACTTTACTGCTATGCAACCACCATGCTAAACTGACAGTCCAAGGTTGGCCCCCTTATATTAGATTAGATTAGATATGATGGCTGCAAACTGCACTATCGGGTTCTATGCTATTACCTAATTTCTCAATTTTGCATTTCACTTATGTACGCTGGACTAGCTAGCTAGGATCAACCCTGCATTCGAAACTACTGTCAAAATGCTCTGAAACTACATCCTACCCACTCTGCTATTAATCACATTTCAAAACTTTATTAATTCATGCTGGATTACAAAAGGCGTGATGGCCCCCATTACAAAGTCGGAAGTTCTCCCTAAGCGTACGGAAACTGCCAAATAATATAGCAATTAATAGTTATTAGTCCCTAGTTTCCTAACAGTATGGTACTCATCCATATACAGATGGACATGTGCATACATCTTGCGCATATCAGGTCTTTGTAGAGTTGGATAATAAAGATCTGCCATATTTTTTGACATACCATCTTAATTTATGTCAGGCCAGCTGTATATAGAAATAAATACTCTTAGCAGACTGGATTTGAGGCATTCTAGTTTATTTGGTAGACGAAATTCAGTTTAGATTTTGAATTTGTTGAATATGTGACAATTCCTTCATTCTCAAGTGCAATAGATCCTTTGTGGTAGTAAGAATTCATATTATTGTGATGTTTACTCCTGTATAAGTTTTTCATTCTCATTGTTACGACCGGTTACCATTTTGGTTTGCGAAAAGGTACCTCTGTGGTGCATTTGACAGGAACTTGATCACGGAGGTCGTTGGGTTTGCTCCGTATGAGAAGCGTATCACTGAGCCTCTCCATCTCCCTCTCATCTTCCTTTGCTTGCTATTGCTGCTCCGAATTGTACATGTTGGCAGAGAGATGTCCCTGTTTCCTCAGTACTATGCACTGCTATATCTATGTGGTTGTCTTTGTTTGCATCTTATTTTGAAACCAAGTGAGACACCTCCATCCCCTACATCCTGACGATCCCTCTAGTAGTGTATATTTGAGTTGCTCTCACTACCTCCTGCCCCTAGATTTGTAATTGCCTTTGTTGCCTGCTCATTTAATTAATTAAAACTGCATGTGACAGTGCTGCTTGGGATAGTGCTGCTGCTGTTTGAATGCTTCTGCTGCTAGCTGCTTGCTTGAATAGGTGTGCACTTGTGCTGGTGGTGGGGCTTCTTGGGCTGCTACTGCTCATTCTTGTGCTGCTAACAAAATTGAATATAATCATTCTTGTTGGATCGTGCAAATATGTATGTGCTGCTAATTCTTGTGCTGCTAACACATTCTTGTGATGCTCATATTTCTTGTACTGCTACTGTCTAGGTTTTGTTCAATTGGACTGACTATATATCTCTTGTTAAAATTGTGGTCTTGATCTTTTGTTTAACCCTGAGACATCATGCATAACTAGCTCTTCCTTTTCAGTCTAAACCTGAGACCTCTTTTGTTCTATATTCAGATCTGACTGATGGCCATAGTGCTGTTTTGCTGTGCTTGATAAACCCGAGACTTCTTTTTATTGTAAAATTGAAGTTGTTTGGTTCTGGCCTCAGCAGTAATTTTGGTGGCCTTTATGTTCATTCTTCTACAGGAGCTCCAGGCCTAGTTTTTTGGAGTGTGAAGCCGTGAAGCCAAGTGTGAAGCTATGAAGCCAAGTGTGAAGCAGTACTTAGCAAAGAGTTTTTGGTTCTGTACTTAGCAAAGATTTTTTGGTTCTGAAGTGTGAAGCCAAGAGTAAATTGTAATATTGTAAAAGTCTAATGTAGTGTTAATGAATTATATCTGTTCTGTCCTATTTGAAATAATGATTATGTATGTTGAAAAGATGTGAAATGGAATCTTGACCAGTGGGACCCAGTTATGAATATAATCTGAGCAATTTTGAAATTTTTGACATGTGTGATTGATGTATGGCATTATGATTAGTGGGACCAGCGCCAAAATATAATTATTGAAATAGAAAATAAATGATTGTATGAAGGCCAAGGCCAAAAAATAAAGAAGCTGAAATATTGGGATTGGCCCATGTAGCCCACAAGAATTAACTTGGAAAAAAGCTCGAATTGTTGGGCTAGGCCCATGTAGAAAACTGAATTGGACCGGGCTGAATCTTGTGCCACATCATCTTGCCACGCTGGATGCCTACGTGGCCTGGGGAGGTTGCTAGTGACCAAAACGCATACAAGAGGAATATTTTGGTCGTAACGTCTTTGACCATTCCGGAAGAAAGGTCGCTATAGTCGGTTCTGACGGCCAGCTTTTGACCTTCTGTTTTTGGTCACAAAAAGGTCATAAATGGAAATTTGTGACCTTTCAGTGGCCAATAGTGGTGGTCACAAGTTGACATATTTCTTGTAGTGGTTTTGCATCCAAAATAGGTGTAGTCGTCTGAATTGTATAATTTTACGTTGAAAATATAACCATGCTCGGTCTTCAAGTAAAATTTCTTTTCCTCCATAGTACTTTGAAACCTATCTTATCCAATACAAAATCTCTTGCATGGCGGGGATACGCTAGTAGAATAGTAAAAAAAGACTTGTCATGCTTAATGTCATGCTTAAATTATAAGTTGAAGCAAATGAAGCAAATGTCATGCTTAATTACGAAAAAAGACTTGTCGTTGTGACTTCTTGTATCCACTTGAAGTTCTCGTCGACTTGATCTTTGAGCGCCTATCATCATCTAGGAAGATTCCGTCGCACAGGCCGCACTCGTCTTTGCAGTATTTGCAAATACCGAAATCCTTTTCGTCGTCAGACATTTCCTATGTTCATAGTTAAAATATTGATTGAAAGTCAATCGAAGACAACTACCAGGATACTCAACACACAAATCCGGGGCACTCGATATTTCCTACATATTCTGGCACAAGTCATGCCAAAATTCACGGAAAAATCCGGCATGACCTTTGCTAAAATAGGACATATCGAGCGCCTGAAATTTGCCGGAACGGAAAATGAATCAACACTCCGGCAAAACATAGGCCACTCGGAGGTGTAACCTGCAAACTGAAGGAAATATGCCCTAGAGGCAATAATAAAGTTATTATTTATTTCCTTATATCATGATAAATGTTTATTATTCATGCTAGAATTGTATTAACCGGAAACATAATACTTGTGTGAATACATAGACAAACAGAGTGTCACTAGTATGCCTCTACTTGACTAGCTCGTTAATCAAGATGGTTATGTTTCCTAACCATAGACATGAGTTGTCATTTGATTAATGGGATCACATCATTAGGAGAATGATCTGATTGACATGACCCATTCCGTTAGCCTAGCACTTGATCGTTTAGTATGTTGCTATTGCTTTCTTCATGACTTATACATGTTCCTGTAACTATGAGATTATGCAACTCCCGTTTACCGGAGGAACACTTTGGGTGCTATCAAACGTCACAACGTAACTGGGTGATTATAAAGGAGTACTACAGGTGTCTCCAAAGGTACATGTTGGGTTGGCGTATTTCGAGATTAGGTTTTGTCACTCCGATTGTGGGAGAGGTATCTCTGAGCCCTCTCGGTAATGCACATCACTATAAGCCTTGCAAGCAATGTAGCTAATGAGTTAGTTACGGAATGATGCATTACGGAACGAGTAAAGAGACTTGCGGTAGCGAGATTGAACTAGGTATTGGATACCGACGATCGAATCTCTCGGGCAAGTAACATACCGATGACAAAGGGAACAAAGTATGTTGTTATGCGGTTTGACCGATAAAGATCTTCGTAGAATATGTAGGAGCCAATATGGGCATCCAGGTCCCGCTATTGGTTATTGACCGAGAATAGTTCTAGGTCATGTCTACATAGTTCTCGAACCCGTAGGGTCCGGACGCTTAAGGTTTCGATGACAGTTATATTATGAGTTTATGAGTTTTGATGTACCGAAGGAGTTCGGAGTCCCGGATGAGATCGGGGACATGACGAGGAGTCTCAAAATGGTCGAGACGTAAAGATTGATATATTGGACGACTATATTCGGAGTTCGGAAAGGTTCGAATGATTCGGTATTTTTCGGAGTACCGAGAGTTACGAGAATTCGCCGGGGAGAAGTATTGGGCCTTATTGGGCCTGCGGGAAAGAGAGGGGCTGCCTAGGGCAGGCGCGCGCCCCATGGCCTAGTCCGGGTGGACTAGGGGAGGCCGCACCCTCCTTCCTTCCCTTCTCTCTTCCCTTCCTTGTCTCCTACTCCTAATACATGGAAGGACTCCTAGTTGGACTAGGAAGGGGAATCCTACTCCGGTGGGAGTAGGACTCCCCATGGCGCGCCCTCCTAGGGCCGGCCTCCTCCTCTCCTCCACTCCTTTATATCTGAGGCAGGGGCACCCATGGACACACAAGTTGATCTACGGATCGTTCCTTAGCCGTGTCGGTGCCCCCTCCACCATATTCCACTTCGGTCATATCGTCATGAGCTTAAGCGAAGCCTGCGCCGGAGAAGTCATATCGTCGCGGAGCTTAGGCGAAGCCCTGCGTCAGTGGAGCATCATCATCGCCACCACGCCGTCAGGTCGACAGAACTCATCCCGACACTTTCTTTGGATCGGAGTCCGGGGATCGTCATCGAGCTGAACGTGTGCAGAACTCGGAGGTGCCGTACGTTCGGTACTTGGATCGGTCGGATCGTGAAGACGTACGACTACATCAACCGTGTTGTTATAACGCTTCCGCATACGGTCTACGAGGGTACGTAGACAACACTCTCCCCTCTCGTTGCTATGCATCACCATGATCTTGCGTGTGCGTAGGAATTTTTTTAAAATTACTACGTTCCCCAACAGTGGCATCCGAGCCTAGGTTTTATGCGTTGATGTTATATGCACGAGTAGAACACAAGTGAGTTGTGGGCGATACAAGTCATACTACCTACCAGCATGTCATACTTTGGTTCAGCGGTATTGTTGGATGAAGCGGCCGGACCGACATTACGCCAGACGCTTACGCGAGACTGGTTCTACCGACGTGCTTTGCACACGGTGGTGGCGGGTGTCGGTTTCTCCAACTTTAGTTGAACCGAGTGTGACTACGCCCGTCCTTGCGAAGGTTAAAACGGAGTCTATTTGACAAACTATCGTTGTGGTTTTGATGCGTAGGTGAGAACGGTTCTTGCTAAGCCCGTAGCAGCCACGTAAAATTTGCAACAACAAAGTAGAGGGCGTCTAACTTGTTTTTGCAGGGCATGTTGTGATGTGATATGGTCAAGACGTGATGAGATATAAGTTGTTGTATAAGATGATCATGTTTTGTTGAAGTTATCGGCAATCGGCGAAGCCCTATGGTTGTCTCTTTGTTGCATAAGATGCAAGTGCCAAATAATTGCTTTTACTTTATCGCTATGCGATAGCAATAGTTGCAAGAGCAATAGTTGGCGAGACAACCATGTGATGACACATTGATATAGATCAAGATGATGAAGATCATGGTGTCGTGCGGTGACGATAAAGATCATGACAAGACTTTGGAGATGGAGATCAAAGGCTAAGATGATCATGGCCATATCATGTCACATATTTTGATTGCATATGATGTTTATCTATTATACATCTTATTCTTGCTTTGATTGACGGTAGCATTTTAAGATGATCTCTCACTAAAATTATCAAGTAGTGTTCTCCCTGAGTATGCACCGTTGCCAAAGTTCGTCGTGCCGAGACACCACGTGATGATCGGGTGTGATAAGCTCTACGTCCATCTACAACGGGTGCAAGCCAGTTTTGCACATGCAGAATACTCAGGTTATACTTGACGAGCCTAGCATATGCAGATATGGCCTCGGAACACGGAGACCGAAAGGTCGAGCGTAAATCATATAGTAGATATGATCAACATAAGATGTTCACCATTGAAAACTACTCCATCGGCGTGATGATCGGTTATGGTTTAGTTGATTTGGATCACGTGATCACTTAGATGACTAGAGAGATGTCTATCTAAGTGGGAGTTCTTAAGTAATATGATTAACTGAACTTTAATTTATCATGAACTTAGTCCTGGTAGTATTTTGCAAATTATGTTGTAGATCAATAGCTCGCGTTGTTGCTTCCCTATGTTTTTATATGTGTTCCTAGAGAAAATTGTATTGAAAAATGTTAGTAGCAATGATGCGGATTGGATCCGTGATCCGAGGTTTATCCTCATTGCTGCCTGAAGAATTATGTCCTTAATGCACCGCTAGGTGATGTACCTATTGCAGGAGCAAATGTAGACGTTATGAACGTTTGGCTAGCTCAATATGATGACTACTTGATAGTTTAGTGCACCATACTTAACAGCTTAGAATCGGGACTTCAAAGACGTTTTGAGCGTCATGGACCATATGAGATGTTCCAGGAATTGAAGTTAATATTTCAAGCAAATACCGAGTTGAGAGATATGAAATCTCCAACAAGTTCTATAGCTAAAAGATGGAAGAGAATCGCTCAACTAGTGAGCATGTTCTCGCATTGTCCGGGTACTTCAATCGCTTGAATCAAGTGGGAGTTAAACTTCCGGATAAGATAGTGATTGACAGAATTCTCTAGTCACCAACACTAAGTTACTAGAACTTCGTGATGAACTATAGTATGCAAGGGATGACGAAAACGATTCCCGAGCTCTTCGTGATGTTGAAATCGACGAAGGTAGAAATCAAGAAAGAGCATCAAGTGTTGATGATTGACAAGACCACTAGTCTCAAGGAAAAGGGCAAAGGGAAGAAGGGGAACTTCAAGAAGAACGGCAAGCAAGTTGCTGCTCGAGTGAAGAAACCCAAGTCTGGACCTAAGCCCGAGACTAAGTGCTTTTGCTGCAATGGAACTGGTCACTAGAAGCGGAACTACCCCAAGTATTTGGCGGATAAGAAGGATGGCAAAGTGAACAAAGGTATATTTGAGATACAGATTATTGATGTGTATTTTACTAGTGTTCGTAGCAACCCCTCGGTATTTGATACTGGTTCAGTTGCTAAGAGTAGTAACTTGAAACGGAGTTGCAGAATGAGCAGAAACTAGTTGAAGGGAAGTGAAGATGAGTGTTGGAAGTAGTTCCAAGATTGATATGATCATCATCGCACACTCCCTATACTTTCGGGATTAGTATGGAACCTAAATAAGTGTTATTTGGTGTTGAGCATAAGTATGATTTGATCATGTTTATTGCAATACGGTTATTCATTTAAGTAAGAGAATAAATTGTTGTTACATTTACATGAATAAAACCTTATATGGTTACACACCCAATGAAAATGATTCATTGGATCTCGATCATAGTGATACACATATTCATAATATTGAAACCAAAAGATGCAAAGTTAATAATGATAGTGCAACTTATTTGTGGCACTGCCGGTTAGGTCATATTGGTGTAAAGCGCATGAAGAAAACTCCATGTTGATGGACTTTTGGAATCACTTGATTATGAATCATTTGATGCTTGCGAACCGTGCCGTTTGGGCAAGATGACTAAAACTCCGTTCTCGGAACAATGGAACAAGCTCTTGACTTATTGGAAATAATACATACCGATGTATGCGATCCAATGAGTGTTGATGCTCGTGGCAAGTATCGTTATTTTCGACTTTCACAAGATGATTTGAGCAGATATGGGTATATCTACTTGATGAAACATAAGTCTGAAATAGTTGAAAGGTTCAAAGAATTTCAGATTGAAGTGGAAAAATCATCGTAATAAGAAAATAAAGTCTCTGCGATCTAATCGCAAAGACGAATAATTGAGTTACGAAGTTTGGTCTTCAATTAAAATAATGTGGAATAGTTTCACAGCTCACGCCACCGAACACCACAATGTTATGGTGTGTCCGAACGTCAGAATCGCACTTTATTTGATATGGTGCGATCTATGATGTCTCTTATCGGTTTACCACTATCATTTTGGGTTTATGCATTAGAGACAGCTGCATTCACGTTTAATAGGGCACCATCTAAATCCGTTGAGACGACACCATATGAACTATGGTTTAACAGTAAACCTAAGATGTCATTTCTTAAAAATTTGGAGTTGTGATGCTTATGTGAAAAAGTTTTCACCGATAAGCTCAAACCCAAATCGGAGAAGTGCGTCTTCATAGAATACCCAAAGGTAACTATTGGGTACACCTTCTATCATAGATCCGAAGGCAAGTTTTTCGTTGCTAAGATGGATCCTTTCTAGAGAAGAAGTTTCTCTCGAAAGAAGTGAGTGGGAGGAAAGTAGAACTTGATGAGGTAATTATACCTTCTCCCTTATTGGAAAGTAGTTCATCACGTAAATCAGTTCCAAAGATTCCTACACCAATTAGTGAGGAAGTTAATGATGATGATCATGAAACTTCAGATCAAGTTGCTACCAAACCTCGTAGGTCTTCCGAGTAAGATCCACACCAGAGTAGTACGGTAATCATGTTCGGAAGTCATGTTACTAGACCATGATGAACCTACGAACTATGAGGAAGCGATGATGAGCCCAGATTCAGCGAAATGGCTTGAGGCCATAAAATCTGAGATATGATCCATGTATGAGAACAAAAGTATGGACTTTGATTGACTTGCTCGATGATCGCAAGCCATGTTAAATAAATGGATCTTCAAGAGGAAGACGGACAACGATAGTAGTGTTACTATCTACAAAGCTCGACTTGTCACAAAAGGTTTTCGACAAGTTCAAGGTGTTGACTACAATGAGATTTTCTCAAGCTGTAGCGATGCTTAAGTCTGTCCGAATCATGTTAGCAATTGCCACATTTTATGAAATCTAGCAAATGGATGTCAAAACTACATTCTTTAATGGATTTATTAAAGAAGAGTTGTACATGATGCAACCGTAAGGTTTTGTCAATCCTAAAGGAGCTAACAAAATGTGCAAGCTCCAATGATCCATCAATGGACTGGTGCAAGCATCTCGGAGTTGGAATATACGCTTTGATGTGTTGATCAAAGCATATGATTTTATACCGACTTTTGGAAAGGCCTGTATTTACAAGAAAGTGAGTGGGAGCACTACAACCTTTCTGATAAAGTATATGTGAATGACATATTGTTGATCGGAAATAATGTAGAATTATTCTGCAAAGCATAAAGGAGTGTTTGAAAGGAGTTTTTTCAAAGAAAGACCTCGGTGAAGCTGCTTACATATTGAGCATCAAGATCTATAGAGATAGATCAAGACGCTTGATAAGTTTTTTCAATGAATACATACCTTGACAAGATTTTGAAGTAGTTCAAAATGGAACAGTCAAAGAAAGAGTTCTTACCTGTGTTACAAGGTGTGAGATTGAGTAAGACTCAAAACCCGACCACGGCAGAAGATAGAAAGAGAATGAAAGTCATTCCCTATGCATCAGCCATAGGTTCTATAAAGTATGTCATATCATGTACTGGATCTATTGCATACCCTACCACTAAGCTTGGCAAGGAGTGCAATAGTGATCTAGGAGTAGATCAATGGACAGCGGTCAAAATTATCCTTAGTAGAATAAGGATGTGTTTCTCGATTATGGAAGTGAAAAGGTTAAAGTAAAGGGTTACGTCGATGCAAGTTTTAAACACTAATCTAGATGACTCGAGTCTCAATCTGGATACATATTGAAAGTGGGAGCAATTAGCTAGAGTAGCTCCGTGCGAGCATTGTAGACATAGAAATTTGCAAAATACATACGGATCTGAATGTGGCAGACCCGTTGACTAAACTTCTCTCACAAACAAAACATGATCACACCTTAGTACTCTTTGGGTGTTAATCACATAGCGATGTGAGCTAGATTACTGACTCTAGTAAACCCTTTGTGTGTTGGTCACATGTCGATGTGAACTATGGGTGTTAACCACATATAGATGTGAACTATTGATGTTAAATCACATGGCGATGTGAACTAGATTATTGACTCTAGTGCAAGTGGGAGACTGAAGGAAATATGCCCTAGAGGCAATAATAAAGTTATTATTTATTTCCTTATATCATGATAAATGTTTATTATTCATGCTAGAATTGTATTAACGGAAACATAATACTTGTGTGAATACATAGACAAACAGAGTGTCACTAGTATGCCTCTACTTGACTAGCTCGTTAATCGAAGATGGTTATGTTTCCTAACCATAGACATGAGTTGTCATTTGATTAATGGGATCACATCATTAGGAGAATGATCTGATTGACATGACCCATTCCGTTAGCCTAGCACTTGATCGTTTAGTATGTTGCTATTGCTTTCTTCATGACTTATACATGTTCCTGTAACTATGAGATTATGCAACTCCGTTTACGGAGGAACACTTTGGTGCTACCAAACGTCACAACGTAATCGGGTGATTATAAAGGAGTACTACAGGTGTCTCCAAAGGTACATGTTGGGTTGGCGTATTTCGAGATTAGGTTTTGTCACTCCGATTGCTCGGAGAGGTATCTCTGGGCCCTCTCGGTAATGCACATCACTATAAGCCTTGCAAGCAATGTAGCTAATGAGTTAGTTACGGAATGATGCATTACGGAACGAGTAAAGAGACTTGCCGTAACGAGATTGAACTAGGTATTGGATACCGACGATCGAATCTCTGCAAGTAACATACCGATGACAAAGGGAACAAAGTATGTTGTTATGCGGTTTGACCGATAAAGATCTTCGTAGAATATGTAGGAGCCAATATGGGCATCCAGGTCCCGCTATTGGTTATTGACCGAGAATAGTTCTAGGTCATGTCTACATAGTTCTCGAACCCGTAGGGTCCGCACGCTTAAGGTTTCGATGACAGTTATATTATGAGTTTATGAGTTTTGATGTACCGAAGGAGTTCGGAGTCCCGGATGAGATCGGGGACATGACGAGGAGTCTCAAAATGGTCGAGACGTAAAGATTGATATATTGGACGACTATATTCGGAGTTCGGAAAGGTTCCGAATGATTCGGGTATTTTTCGGAGTACCGGAGAGTTACGAGAATTCGCCGGGGAGAAGTATTGGGCCTTATTGGGCCCTGCGGGAAAGAGAGAGGGGCTGCCTAGGACAGGCCACGCGCCCCCCCATGGCCTAGTCCGAATTGGACTAGGGGGAGGGGCCGCACCCCCTCCTTCCTTCCCTTCTCTCTTCCCCTTCCTTGTCTCCTACTCCTAATACATGGAAGGACTCCTAGTTGGACTAGAAAAGGGGGAATCCTACTCCCGGTGGGAGTAGGACTCCCCATGGCGCGCCCCTCCTAGGGCCGGCCTCCTCCTCTCCTCCACTCCTTTATATACGGGGGCAGGGGGCACCCATGGACACACAAGTTGATCTACGGATCGTTCCTTAGCCGTGTGCGGTGCCCCCCTCCACCATATTCCACTTCGGTCATATCGTCATGAGCTTAGGCGAAGCCTGCGCCGGAGAAGTCATATCGTCATGAGCTTAGGCGAAGCCCTGCGTCGGTGGAGCATCATCATCGTCCTACCACGCCGTCTTGATGTAACTCATCCCCGACACTTTGCCGGATCGGAGTCCGGGATCGCCATCGAGCTGAGCGTGTGCGTAACTCGGAGGTGCCGTGACGTTCGGTACTTGGATCGGTCGGATCGTGAAGACGTCTGACTACATCAACCGTGTTGTTATAACGCTTCCGCTTACGGTCTACGAGGGTACGTAGACAACACTCTCCCCTCTCGTTGCTATGCATCACCATGATCTTGCGTGTGCGTAGGAAATTTTTTGAAATTACTACGTTCCCCAACACAAACATGACCGGCCACTTGGATATTGAGCAACACAAGATATACATTTCAAAATATCTTATAGGACTCAAATTAGCATGCATTCAATAAGCAAAAGTAAATCATCTCATGCGTCCTTACATCGTCGAATATTATCACCAATACATCCCGAATAGTGTCATACATATAACATCACTAATACAACTAAAACCCTAGCACACGATGGTTATCGGCGTGGGCGGTGGACACCCACAGAGAAGGAACCATCACGGGATCATAGCTCCAGTGAGATCCCTGGAGAACCTGCCAGGTATTGGAGAACCTGTGCTCTAACGCAAACAAGTAGCGACGGACGTGCGTGTCCTCCTCACTGACACGGTGACGCACCACCTCCGCGGAGTCCTCGAGCCTCTGGACCATCACTGGCCCACACGACCGCCACCAAAGAAGGTTCGGGTCAATGACAGTTGGCTCCTCACCAACCTGCGCCCAGTAGGTAGCGCCTCCAGTACCACCCAGCGGAGCCAGGTCCGGACATGGCCCATCTGGTCAAGCAGGTGTCGTCCTCCGCCGACTCGGCAGCGAGGATGCGGGATAGGCATCGTCCACGTCGATGCGAGAAAATTGCTTTAACTAAAAAATAGCAACAAGTTCTTACTAACTAGTTCTATTAATTCAACTAGTTCCTACTAAAAATAAACTTACTATAAATAAAAATATACTAGTACCTAATTAGTACCTAGTTCTTACTAACTAATTAGTACCTAGGAACTACTGCCCTAATTACCATATAAGTAATAACGAACTAGCACTAAAAATAGCCTAGGGTTCATACTAACTAGCACTAAATAGCAAGGGTTCATACTAAGCAGAGAAGAGGGATCGGAAGGGGAGAGTGCTTACAGAGGGCGGGGAGAGAGATGGGGTCGGGGGAGACGGCGACACCGAGGCGCGACGAGGTGGGGTCGGGGGAGACAGCGGCGAGGCGGGGTCGGGAGAGACGGCGGCGAGGCGGGTCGAGGGAGACGGCGGCTAGGCGGGGTCGGGGGAAGACGGCGGCAAGGCGGTTTCGGGGAGACGGCAGGCGGGTCGGGGAGACGGCAAGCAGGCGGAGGCGACGAGGAATAGTAGAGGAGAATTGGGGGAGGAAGCAGAGGAGAGGGAATCAGGCCGCGCGGGGGGTTAGGTGAAAATATCTTTAACAATAGCGTGGGGAGGCAAAACGCGCTGCTGCTAAAATCCGTAGTAGTAGCGATGTTCGTAGAATGGCGTTACTACTATACCAAGCACGCCGGGAACGGTGTGGCAATTATAGTAGTAGCGCATTTTGTTCCTGCCGCGCTACTGCTAAGAGGGTAACAGTAGCGCGGTTCTGGCAGACGCGCTACTGCTAAGTAGCAGTAGCGCCTCATTTTAATAAGCGCTACTGGTAACATTCTGTGTATAAGGTTTTCCCTAGTAGTGTTGGTGGCCCCGGATGGTGGTTCGCATGATTGGCTCTCTGGCCGGCACCATGATGGCGGTGACGACATTCTGGTCGTGTGGGCGGCGAGAGGTGGTGCAGCGGGTGGCTCGGGCGCGCTCTTGTCCCTGACGATGGTGGTGCCCCGATCCGGATCTGGAGTTCTGGGCTCGCCATGCTTGCCCTGGAGACCTGTTTGGGGACACGGTGGAGTTCCGGAGCGAAAGCTCCATGCTTTGTCGCCGACGACGGCGACGCTCGTGGGCGCCGTTATCTTCTTGAAGACGTCGTCGTGGTGCTCCTCTTCGTGTCTGGGTTCCAAGTGAAAACCTATGTCTATCGGGACTTGGCAACGGCGACACATAGCGCCGTTTTCCCTCCTGGGGGCGTTGTCGTGGTACTTAGTGCTATAGGGCTTAGGGTGGTGTTGTTCTCAGTTCTTCCTGTACTCTATTTTGGTTGCGTAGCCGTGTGCGTGTTGCTTGATCTGGTTAGCCTGGAATTGGCATTGTTTGAGGGCTACCCCATCCTCTTGTATCGTTCGGCCGTGTACTTTGTGTGGTTGATGTTTTATATATAAAGCTGGGCGAAAGCCTGTTTTGAAAAAGAAAATGCATTAAGAGTCTAGAATAGAGGATAAGTGTCAGCAGATAGTAAAAGGGGCAATTACATCACACATTAGAATGGGTGTACATTTGATTTTGTATTCATTCATTGGACACTTCTAGATAGCACACATAGCACAGTCTGGTGTAATGAATAGGAAATCAAATAGTCATCGACGTTCTGATTTGCCACCACCCTGCCGTTGGATCGAGTTCATCCGACGGTCCATATTCAAAGTTATTCCTACATCATATAGGGGTATAGATATAGGCAATAATAATTTAATACTCAAATTATTAGCCCATATAAACTACTTCGTAGTACCCAACTCAAAGCTTTATCACGTGGATAGAGTTCATATTAAGCTGCTCGTGCCAAGAATTTAGAGTTCTTGTATAATTGGCAACCTCCGTGGAAAAACATAGGGAAAAAATAAACAAACATTAGGTGTGATACATCACACTGTCAGCTCCATCCATGGTGGCAAGTGTTGACCACTATTTTCCTACAAGCATCTAATTAATCAAATTCTCTCGCATACGTTGTACATGGCCTAGCCATGTCTGGCCAAATCAATGTGCACATATTCTTCTTCTTCTTCTTCTTCTTCTTCTCTCCAATCAATCAGGAATTTCTAGTAATCAATCGTCCGGGTGAGATTTTATATTAGTGTCAAAACGAACAGATCACATTATTGGCAATTTATTTATAGGAGATAACATCAAGTAAAAAGAATCCAAAAGATAACCTGTACAGTACATGGGGCAATTGACCTTCATTAAAAAAATGATTCTTGCCGTTGCACCTGCAAGTTTGGGTGGTTGTTGCTTGAGGAAAACTGGCAGGTCATGGTGCTATAGCTATATCAACGTGCTATAGCGGAGCTATAGCGCGCTATTTAAAATGTTTGTTCATTTATTTGGACCAAAGTCTCTTAACACAAGACCTTTTGTAAACTCTATAGCATGCTATAGCAGGCTATTTTTTTGAAACAAGGCAAAAGATTTGCCATTTCATTGATTAAGGAAGAAGGTTTAGACAATGCCACATAGCGGCAAGAAAAGAAAGAACTACTCTCGCGCCATTACAATACTCAAATGCTTGGCGCCCGCCAAAGCCCAAAGAGACATCTCCTCTTTAATCCTGTTAATAAGGACCACCAAAGGAGAGGCCGTGTTGCGGAAGATTCTAGCATTGCGCTCCGACCAAATCTCCCAGGAGATGAGCATCATCAGCGAAGCAAGCGCCTTGGGGGATTCGCTACGAATATGAATGTTCCCGGTCCACCATTGCTTCACCGAGCCCCTCGTCATCCAAGCAGCGGTATTGATGTGATGCATGCCAAGCCACTGGAGGATATCATTCCACACGCAGGGTAAAATGATATTGGAACAGAAGGTGGGCCGCTGATTCCTGACTTTGCTTGCAAAGTGGGCAAAGACCGCAGTTGGGCCATCCACGACGAAGAAGGCGATCTGAAGTCCAAATCCTGATTTGAAGAGCAAGCCAAGCGAAAAATTTGCACCTCGGAGGAGCCCACACCTTCCACACTGAATGGACCATGTCCGACGTAGTAAGGCCCTCAAATTGCGCCTTATAAGCCGAGGAGGAAGAGTACATGCCGTCCTTGGTGAACTTCCAAATAATGGAATCCTCCATATCCTCAGCAAGAGTGACCTGAGCAACCTTTTCCCAAAGGTGGGCGAACTGTTGGACGTGGTCGAGGGTTAGGCCATTGGAGATGTCAATGTGAGAGATCCAAGTGTTGTTAGATAAAGCTTGCTGGACCGAGCAGTTTTTCTTTTTAGATAGAACAAAGATGTCAGGCGCAATGTCACGCGGGCGCAAACCATTCAGCCAAGAGGAGTTCCAGAATCTGGCAGTACGCCCATTGCCAACCGTGACAGTAGTGGCAGCCGCAAACAAATCTCTGTCCTCGTCCGTACAAGGCGTACCCATACCAATCCATGGTTTTGTGGGCTCTTTCCATTCAAACCAGAGCCACCGAAGCCTAAGAGCCTTGAAAAATGTGCCCAAATTGAGCACACTCAGGCCACCATGTTTCTTTGGCTTGCAAACAAGGTCCCAATTAACTATGCATTTTCCACTGGAGACCTTATCAGCTCCCGCCCAAAGATAGGCGCGACGAATACGGTCAATCTTCTTGAGAACTTGCACCGGGCTAGCAAGAGGCGTAATATGGTAAATGGCGATGGCAGTGAGGACAGCTTTGACAAGAACAGCCCGGCCAGCACTAGCAACGTGTTTTCCCTGCCAAGGAGGGAGCTTGCCAGCGACCTTATCCTCAAGGTGTTGAAAATGAATCCTCTTGAGACGCTTGACAGAAAGCGGGAGTCCAAGGTATCTCATCGGGAATGAAGAACGGTTAAAACAGTGCATCAGGTGGTGTGGGAAAGAACAGAAGAAAGCTAGGTAATTTATTTTATCATCACTGTTGTATATTGGGAAGAAATGCTGTTTCAAATGTATCATGTCAACCATGATGTGACCCCTAGCTCAGAGAGCGTTGAGGGCCATCCATTTAGTCATGCCTAACTGTACCTTGTACAACAAGATTATCTCAGCCATACGAATACAGAAGAAACGTGCAGACGACAGACACAAGCAGCTAGGGTGCCTTGTGATTGGGCATGAACAGAGGAGAGATGACACAATCTTCAGTGCTCCATCCCTATCTGGCTATATATCTCCTTAATTAACTAAGAAAAATCTTGCTTGCAAGGACGAAGTTCTTGACTAACTAGCTGGCAATAATGAGAGGGAGATATGGTGTTGGTGAGCTAAAATGTAGTGCATCAGCTCAGTTGAATCTGAGGCTCTGGTCTCTGGGTCTGGAGGCTCCGGCCGGTCGATTTCGTTTTGCCCTCCCTCATCTTGCAGGAACATGAGTGGAAGTTTTAACGCAGGTCACATCTACGGACTAGTATGGTGCAACTTTGGTGCTGCATGCATGACTTCGGACTAGAGTCTAGAGGCCTACAACTACAATTCCTCCATATTCCTTGGGTGCAAGGGAACAGTACAGTTTTGGTCGCCTTCCATTAATACCAGCGAGCCAAGAATCGCAGCCCAACTGAACGCGCCGTCGGTGAAAGCAACTAGTTCTGCAAATTTTAGCCCGGCCGGCCGGGTGATACTATCTGTAGAAGTACTGTAGAAGGGAGCGTAGACGAGGACGGTGAGGTCGAGTTCTCATCATCCAAAAACGGTTGGAAGTTACCCGTGTGCGTGTATATGCCGTCACCGGAGCGTCACCGTTGGGCGTTGGCAGAACTAGGAGACGACCCAACGCCCTATCGGCCGCGGCACCCAACTTCCCCGGCACGCACGCACGCACGTCCTGATATGAGTACCAAGTTGCTAGCTCGATCGGCATTGACATGTCGCATGGCCCGATCGACGATGGAGCGAATTAAAGCCCCACATGGAGCACCACCATGCCGTATCAAACAAGATCGACCGGGCATCTCTTCTCATGTCAACGTCACGAGCACGCCCCACGGCGCGGCCGAGGCGCTCCTTGCTTGCCCCATGCACGGGCCATACATCACCCATATGCGCTTGGCATGGCACAACTGATTGTTTGTAACATCCCGGCCGGTACGGAGAGAGAGAGAGAGGAGGCCTGCTCCGGTGCTCCCCCTAACCTAATTTTGGAGGGGTATTTTTGTCCCCGCGAGTTTGTTTTTTTCTGGCCCGCCGTAGCCCAGATCTAAGCCCTGTCTAGCCCTGCCAAGCCCTGTATAGTCCAGACCGTATACGTACAATACCTGGTCCGGAAAAAAACATCACACAACCCCACGACCACGTAGGACCTGCCGGATCCAATCATTCACGCAGCTCCATCAATCTCGCGAGCATTCACGCAGCTCCATAATTCACGCGGTAGATCTCCAGCAGTGCGCGGCTATCTAGTCGCCGGCGATCTCGTCGGACAGCGGGCGCGGCAACATCGTGAATCTCCAACACTCACAGGTATCGCATCCTGCATCCCCCCGCACCCCTCTAGTCTCGCTCGCGGCAACATCGAACGAACTGCCGCCGTCAGAGATAGTGGTTAGCCTAGCGGGGAGGGTAACCTACCTACCCGGCGCGCATGCAATTGTGGATCTTGTTACGGTAGTGCTGCTCCTCGTGATCTGGGTTTCTTCAAAGGTAGGGTTCACGTGGCGTCGGTTGCCGTCGGTGTGTCCACCAGGACTATCATTATTTGATGTGACGGCTAACCTAGGTATCCGTGGCGCAGAGGTAATCACAGATCTAGCTAGGTTTTGTAGTGCTGCTCCTCACGATTGAAAGTGATCACGACGGGTGCCGTGGCCATCTTCCTGACTTGGTTTGGCAGATCTGAACGGCCTCGGTTGGGGTTGTTTACATAACATCCGTGATCGTGAGCTATGTGTTGATATTTCATCATTGATAATGTTTTCATCATTTGTTGTAGGAAATGGCGGACGAGGAGTTAACTGATATGATGGTAGACATGGAGTTTGGAGAACTGATGAAAGACTAGATAGAAGATTGGTCAATGACAATTCAGATCTTGGAAATCAGTCAGGGAATGGGAACGAATGGGAAGATTTTAATGTGAGTGGCATTACCATGTTGTAATTTTTTGGTGTCATCCTACAACATTATATTTTTGTGTTGAAAATTTGTAGATGGATGAGCATGATGATGGTCAGGAAAACAATTTGGAGCTCTCAAATGAAGATTACATTAGTCAGGTACGTAAGTGAAAAATTTATTGGCATGCAAATTGAATTCATTCTGGAATATTATATGATAAATAATTATGTATTTGTGCTGTATTTTTCAGTTCATTTCCGAATGTCATAATGCGTACGACTATTACGGTGAATCCGACACGGAGACAGGCCTTAACGACGAATCATCAGATGCACCTGATTCTGTGGATTAGAAGTCGTCGGACAACATGAGTGAGGTAATTGTGTAATCAATGATATATGAAAGTAATGTTAAACCATAAAAAACAGAATTCATGGCTATGTTTTGATTGTGTAGGTGATGATGATGGTGGGGTAATGAATGTCCAAGATACTGCCGGTCTGAGATGATAAGAGGGATATGTTCATGCAGATAATGGACATGACTTTTATGACTCACGATGTTGCGCGTATGATTTCTACAACAGCTATGCTAGAGCTAATGGTTTCAGCATTAGGAAGAATAAGGTCAGGTATACCAAAACCGAGGCACATCTTATGCGTTATAGGAAGTTTGTTTGTTCCAGACAAGGGAAACGTGACAGCAAGTTGCTAACCGAGGAAGGGCACAGCCGTCGGCTCGAGTCGAGACACGCTGCTTTTGTGAAGCACACCGTCAAGCTTGACCAAAAGCGGGGTTTGGTATGTTGCAAGTTTTGAGGACAATCATAGTCATATGTTGGCAGGGCGGACGAGGTACCTTTTCTTTGGTCCCACAGAAAAATCAAAGAGTTTCGTAAGCATGAGATAATGTCCATGGGAGCTGCAGGATTAGAATTCACGACATGATGGATTCCCTCATCAAGAAACATGTATGGTAAGGCGGTGTTGGTTTTACCAGGCGTGAAATATACAACCTTTGTGTCGGGGAGAAGAGGAAGCTGCTTTCAAAAGGTGATGCTGCCACAGCCATAGGCATCATGGCCAGATGGGAAACAGAGGGTCCTAGCTTCTTTTCGAGTACATGCTAGATAAGGAAGGACACTTGAATAGGATGTTACGGTGTGACTCCAGTCTCGTCATGACTATGAGGACTTTGGCGACGTGCTTGTATTTGACAGCACGTACAAGATGAACCGCTATGGTATGCCATTCATAGCTTTTGTTGGTCTTAACAATCACCGGAAGACAACTGTTTTTGGTTGTGCCATAGTTTCGGACGAGACCGAACAGACATACGTGTGGCTGCTGCAAACTTTTTTGAGGTCCATGTGTCAAAAGATGCCGAAGAGTGTAATCACAGACGCCGACGCTGCGATGATCAAGGCAATTCGCGAAGTCTTGCCAGACGTGTGGCACCGTATATGTACGTGGCATATAGAAAAAAATATGAAGATTCACCTCAGTCTCAAGTCCTTGAAGGAGTTCCGAACCTTTCTGTACTACAGCACGTCCACGGCCACATTTGAGGAGAGATGGCACACATTTACCAAAAGATGGCAGTCAGAAAAAACAGTAACATGGTTGAGACGGATGTATAAAAAGAGGAGACTATGGGCCGCGGCTTATCTGGCAGAGGGGTTTTGGCTTGGCATGAAAAGCAACCAGCGGAGTGAAAGCCTAAACTCATGCCTTCACCTCCACCTAGACGGTGAAATGACCCTGGTGGGTATGATTTTGCATTATGAGAACGCCGTTGTACGTATCCGTGAAAACGAGGCGCGAGATGACTACACGGCCTCCAGAGTTTACCGGTGCGATTACTAGCTCGAGGAACTTGAGATAGCTGCTTCTCACGTCTTCACTCCAGCAAACTTCTATATGTTGCAAGATGATCTTAGAAAAATTGATGGCATGGAGATTGTAGAAATTAAGCTGGAAGACGGATCACAACAGTACATCGTGGCCTGGAAGAATAACCGGAATAGCCGTTTTTGGGTGGAGTATACAGCAGTAAATTCCGCAGAACCTATATGGTGCAGCTGCAGAAGAATGAAGGGTCTACCTTGCAAACACATATTCCACCTACTGAAGTACTTGAACATATCTGAAATACCAAAGTGTTTAGTTCTTCTTCGGTTCACGAAACAAGCAAGGTTGGGACTGCCATGAGGCACAAGCGATCTGTTGGGATATGGTTGGACCGAGCAGAGGAAAGAATGAAATATAGCCAGGTCAGTGTGTTAGCGTCAGAAGCTATGCATGCGGCATGCAAACACCCAACTTTGTGGGATCAGTTACAGGATAGTTTGAAGGTTGTGATAGCTAAGAGTCATGAGTATGATCTGCTACAGGAAAATTTGAGCAAGAATATAAATGACTTCAGTAAGTGTGCAGTTGAATATGTAGACGATGATGAAGGCAACATGGTCGTAGCTAAAGATCCTATGAAAGTGTCAAGCAAAGGTGCAACAAAGGTAGATGAGAACCGCCATGTCTCGAAAAATGGTAGACCACTCTCTTTTGATGAGTTGAAAACCCGGTCTTGGCGCTTGCAAATTGCTAGGACACACTAAACGTAGCAAGAAATGCAAACTAAATCAGAAGTAAGTGTTTGTATGCATTCTGGATTATTGAAAAATTTATCGTTCATTAACTTATCTTGTATTCTATGATGTGCAGAACAGTGGAGAAGGAAGAAGTGTAGAACACTTGCTTCAATTTTGTACGGATGAATCGAGTGAACAGGGCAGTATATCCTTTTCACATTATGTCTTCTATTTGTGGGAATTTTTTTCTCTTTTATACATCATTTTGCCACACACGCTTGTTTTAAGTTTTATCATTTTTAACATGTAAAACTCTTACATTTGTTTTCATTGGTTTGAAGCACTAATTTATGGATTGGTTTTAACAAGGTTCCCGCAGCAACGAGCGGAGCATCATCTAGTTGTAGCAACTCGATCGGCACTTTATTTAGTGGAAGTGTCAAATTTTACATCTCTAAATAAACAACAAAATCTGACCTAAATAAATTAGTTATAAATTAGAAAGAATATTGTACATTTCCCCTCCCCATGTCCTAATTGCCATTAAATCACCTAACTTACCACTCCCCACCACACATTTACCCACCTACCTCGCGCGCCGGTTCGAACTCCCCTTATCCCCACCTACGGTAGATCGAGAAAACCCCCGCCGGCGACTGCTGCAGCCGCCTCCATGGAGAAAAGCCTCGGCTGGCAGAGAGCGACGATGAAGCTCGCCGGCGATGACGAGGGGTGGCGCGCCCAGTTGGTGGAGGTGTGCGGCTGGTTCCCCAGCACGGAGATGTTGGTCAACCACGCGCGTGGCCTCGTCAAAGTCCTCACCGACGACGAGAAGAAGCGCGCCTTCCCCTACGGCTGCGGCGTCCCGCCGGCTCTCCTCCTCGTCTGGGCAATGTGAGAGGCCACGATGAGCAACTCCCATGTTCAGCGCGCAAGGTGGTGGATGTACCGCTCCACCACCATGACACTGCGGCCAGATCCAGCACGCGCCGCGTCGAGGGCGGAGCGCGCCGACGTCGAGCTCGCTCTCCCTGCGCCCGTGAGCCCGGACTACTAGGTCCGCAACGTGCCGAAGCCAGTCCTGCCGTTGGGCTCTGACGTCGTGGAGGACGACGTGGACGAGGTACTGCTCATCCCTGATGACCCTGAGGAGGGCGAGGAGGACGCCGTGCAGATGGTAGCGCCGGTCGCCGTTGAGGGTGGCAAAACAATGCCCCTCGATGTCGAGCTCCTTCCCCTACACCCTGACATAGTGAAAGTGGAAGAAGAGGAGGTGGCTCAGGATCCGGTGGCGCAGCTGTCGAACAGGACGGCGGTCAAGAAGAAGGCTTCTCCATGTGTGGTGCGCCGCTCACGCCGCCTCAAATTTCTGAAGAAGTGAAGATGGGCACAGTTGCTGAAGGAGGAGGAAGCTGCTGGTTATCTTAGGTATGCTGTTATATCTTTCGGCATATAAGTTTGTTGTTCTCCTAGTTGCTACTGGGCTCCTTCAGCTCCATGCTTGCTTTTGATGTAATAATGATCGATGTAGGGTGGATTGTGTCGCCGCCAGAACTTGTTTGGGTCATTGCGCGGTTTGGCTGGCCTGTGTTGGCCTTCTCTTTTTAGACTGAACTTGGTTGTGAACTTTGGTGGTTTTCAGTAATGAAAATCAGAAGGGGCAAGCCCTTCTTTGATCAAAAAAAAATTTGGGCTTGATGTTGGTTAGGTGTGCTTTCCTCCAGGTAATTATATAAGTTATGGAATCGGTACGGTTTGGTCGGGTTCTTTGTGGCTAAAGAACTGAATTCTACTGCCTACCCTAAGTGTGAAGTTCAGTTAAATTTCAGAATATTGAATATGTACTGTTGTTTTGCTTCAGTGTTGAATCAAAGGTGTAGGTGCTGCTAGATGTTGCTCCTATGTTGCAACAAGACAATGAAGTGGATTGCTGCACAAATCAGTAGTGTTGCTATGTGATGTGCCCATGTGCATCACTTACCAAATATAAAACATGACAAATGTGAAGTGTCTGCCAAATGTAGAACATGTCAAAAGTGCATTGTCTACCAATCATGATGGCCCCATGTTATTTCTGCTGCAATGTCTATTACACTTTGCCCATAAACTGAATAGCAAATAATTCATCAGGATTTCATCATGTCAACTACAATGATGTCAATAACTTTATGAACAATCTACTTGGTAACTATGACAACAATTATAGTGGCAAGCAGGCCAAGATACAGAAGACCTCCAAATCCTAAAATCCTATCCCTATAGAGCAATATTTCCTTGTGCATCTTAACCATTGCCCTCTTTTCTTTCTCATTCCTTTTAATTTCAGCTTCACATTCTGTAATCTTAGTCTCCAGTTTCTTGTTCTTCATGGCAAGATACTTAATGACTGACTTTGCTTTGCTATCCCACTCCCCATCAACCCATTCAACATACTCAGAAGTGACATCATCATAAATAAATCATGAGCAATTCAAGTCAATTTATAATTGAACTTGTCACTAAAAGAGTTAAACACTAAACTTTTTTGCAGGTTGACCGCAGTAGCAGTACTAGTTTGAAGATCATGATCAGTACACTAACCTCAAACACACAACCCACTAATGCGCTGTCAAAATTGTCGGCATTTATGCACGCACGGCCACCCGGAGTTTCCTGATGACCAAATAGATGGAGCTTGTAAGGGCCACAGGTCATGATTTGTGGGCGACAATGCTGGGATGTAAAGAACAACGGTAAAGAACTTACCTTTTGCCACCAAAGTGTAGCAATCAAGAAACCCTAGCCCGGTTCTCCGCCCTCCGCCACCACGAAACCCCTCCACTGTTCCACTCGATTCGCCTCTGCTGCCTCCTGTTCCATCGAATCCGCCCCACCTGCTTCCGGGACCCAGGGTTCGACCTAACTGCGGTCGCCACCACTCTTCTCGCCTTGACCGCTGCCCGCCTTGACTTGCTGTCATGCTTTTCGCCGTGGAGATTTGGAGGCGCAAATGGAGAGAGAGGGCAAGGGATTTGGAAGGGAAACGAGAAAAGGGGAACCACTCGTTGCCCAAATCAACCACAGTCGTTGTTTCCATGTATTCAAATGATGGCCCCACTAGTCCTTTGATAATGCAACTAACCCAACCATGCATGCACATGTAATTTACAACCGCACCTGAAATTCCGGCTGGGCTCACTCATCGTTCCATCCCTCAATTAAACATGTCCTAAAAGTTAATTATACGTACAATAAAAATACGACGGGCTTGTGACACAAAATAGAAAAACATGATGCCGGATAACACGCGATAGAGCCAACGAGCTGACATGACTAATTTTCATCTGTGTAATACGTTCTGCCTCGATATATTAGCATAGCTAACATGACTACTTTTCATAATCATGTGATGAGGGGGAATTACCAGGAGATTATGCAAGATGATGACATGCAGATAGCTAAGGCAGAAGGCAAAAGTTTGATAGAGTTTTTAAAAACGTAAATAATGTGAAATTTTTAATATGAAACTTCGGAGAGCAGTTGAAGAGAAAAATAGAATGCGAATACTATGAATGTGATAAATACAATTATAAAAAATTGGAGAATGAGAACAATATTAAGCAAGAACAAATGATAGTTGAAGCCAAAACTTTATTGGTACGACCAAATTGTCTTCTCCGAGCGAATTGTATGACCGAATTGTCTGGTACGAGCCTATTGTTTGACAGACACATACACATGTATGTGTCACAATATTCGAGATGCCCTGTTTATTACATAAAAATGATAGAAACCTTAAGATAATCATGCCGTCGAAATCTTCGGCCGGACTAAATCCAAAGCACTAAAACTTGACTCTTGCATGCCGCATGAATTCTTCAGGCGCGCCTTTTCCTTGCGATTTCACGAATTTTGTTCTTCACACACTCCATCGTGTTTGAAGGTGACATAATAAACTCGGCGACGAAACTTCTTCTCCTTGCGTCAACGGTGGCCTGCAAAAAATGACATACAGGTTACATGAACCGAATTTTGTACACGACCATAGTAGCTACTCTACAAACATAAATAACAGCATACCTGTGAAAAATGGCCGGTCATTCGGTCCCCGTCCCAATGCTCTAGACATTCTAGGACAAAACGCCACAAGAGTTCCTGGTATATATGCAAACATTAGCGGTGGGCAATACGAACATGTGTATTGTTGTTTGAATGTGCATGATGTCCTACTAACTCACCCATCCTCTTGCTGGGGCATGTCATACTCCTTGATAGGCCACTTACTTACGTCCGGATATTTCCCTGGTGTAATAAGATTTGCTTACGATATCGTTTGCTATAGCCATTCGCTATAAATAGGATACTGTTAAAGAAGAATCATAAACAACATGTGAGACCAATGGTACAAAAGTTGGTTATATTACCAGTGCTTTCACATTCTTTTCTGACAGCTCCAGAGGATAGAGTGAATCGAGAACTTGGAATTCTTGCTTGATCAAGTGCATGACCACGGTCATCCAGTGGGCATTTTCGATATTCAACATGATATATGTCTACAGTGCAAATACCAATTATGGATCAAACGTAATACTAGATGACATGTCCTTAAGTGAAGAATTACAAACATAACATACCTTATCACGCACAGTATACTCTTTCGTGACTATATTAACTGCTCCAGCTTTGGACAGAGCACTGTCCATGTTGCAGCTCGACGGCAATGGATTGTCTCGTGTGATAGCACGATCTACAAGGAATCTGGACCTCCACGCTGGACAGAGGTAACAATCATGACCAACGCGCAGCTCCAAATGTCCCATATAAGCATCAATAACCTTCATAGAATATCAGGGCATTACATGTTGAAAGTTGAGACATAGATTATTGACAATTTAAATAACAAAACATGCAATTAGTACTTACATCGTCCGAGAGCCATCTATGAGTTAGTACCGGTCGAATCCTTTCGGAAGTCAGAGATATGCCACGCCCTTCACTGTAGTAAACTTTCTTCCCCTTATTCTTGTCGGTGCTAGCAGCTAACTCGACAAATGAAACAGCTGCATCAATTATTTCCGGCGTCAACTCATCTGCCACACCCTTCGGCTCATCGATTTTAGAAAAGAGAGCTGCATGAAATAATATGAACGTCAACAATGGTGATCATATGCATTCGTAGTATACAACAAACCAAGAAAGTTAGTTACGATACCTCTACTAGCAGAACGGGTACCGGAGGGTTTCTGACCACGGTTGGTACGCCTGCTGGGCTTGTCAAGTGCGTAGGGGGATTCAAATTTCTTGGGAACGGTCCGCTTCCGCTTACCGGCCATAACTTCCTCATCCTTATCGACTGTTGCACCTTTTTTTCCATTCGCCTTAGCCATTAACTTGCTGACAGAAGATGGACAAATGTCTATGTCCGATGAAGGTGCTTGTGTAGAATTACCAACGACCCAAGGATTTTCGGGTGTAGCGCCACATTCATCATTATGCTTAATAGGTGAAGCTTCCTTGTGTCCATTCATCTTTGCTGGGGTTTTCTGTTTGGCAAACAAAATGGTGTGAACATTTCAGCCCGTAAAAAAATGAAGGAGAAAATTATAGACAGAAATATATATACATAGTACCTCAGGTATGGTTTTATGGTTGGGAACCACTTCATCAGGCTGTGTCATGTCAATGACAGGCTCTCCGTGTGAGTCTATGTCATCCTTGTACATGAATTCCTTCTTTTCATATGGACCGTTCTCAAACGAATCCACTTCTTGATCCACATCATTGTCCACGGATGGCACGGCAGCAGCCGGCTTGTACATGACACCTGATTTGTTCATCTTCTCCAACAACCTCTGCAATAGATATATAAAGTTAAGAATGCCTACATGGTTTAAAACAGGGACCAAACTGTAAACTATTATGTTATGGTGTGACACCTCAGCAACTTGATCAGGGATTTGCCTCATCTGGGTGTGTATGAAGTCCATGCACCATTTCATTAGAAGCTCCATCAAATCTTCCGACATTGGGGCTGTCGTCGACTTCTTTGCGTTTCCATTTGCAGGTTTGGTTTTTGGCTTCATGGCAGGCACATTACATGGGATTTTGGGCTCCTGCGCCCTATACTCTTGGGTGATATTATTTTCGATCTACATGCGATATTGAAGTACATGTGATGAATTAAACATAAATATTATTTTAAATATTATTTAGTTACAAAACATTTAAGAAAGACAGAACACAATGACTTACCTTGACGTTACCACGGCCGCGCCCATTGTCATAGTCGAACCGATCTCTCCTAGTGGCTGCACCTTCGGTCCAGTTCCTCATAAGAGGTTGTATGGACAAGTTGGGATTATAGGCGCAATCGCCTTCGACAGGTTGCACCTTCTCCCAGTACAAGTACTACCAAAAAATATATAAGGATTTAGAGTTAGTTCAATACATCACATAAAATTGCAATGATATAATAATTGACATTATGCAACAGGCCTCGTTTGTGTACCTGCAACAGAGCCAAATTACCTTTCGGCCATTGACGTAGGTGTTTGCCTTTCTTGACTATGCGGAGGCAATCGAGTAGAACACGCAGGGTGAAGGCATTCCAGTTAATCTTTGAAATACGTTTCACATAATGGACCAAAGCGTAGTACTGCTTTGGCACAATCTTGCTCGACATGGGAGCAATAATTGTTCCTAACAGGACAAGCACTAATTTCCGAAGAAAATCATCATCATGGCTTTACTTTTAATTATGTCCTCAATGATATTATCTATCACTATGTTTTCTGATGTCTTACTGAGAAATTGTGGCGGCACCCGCTCCTTCATGTCCTCTCCTTCTTCAATCGTAATGTCCGAGCGGAGAGTCCTTGGTTCTCGAGGTTAAAGATGCACTCGACGTCGACCGCACCGAGAGTCACCTCCCCAACCTGCTCTTGTATAATGAATCTGGACTTGCTGGCATCAAAATTCTCGATCATATACCTAATCAGAAGGGTACGCATCTTAATAGATGGTATTTGCAGAATGCTGCGCAATGTTGTATCAGCCACTCTAGCGCGTTGACCGCTCGATAGAGCGGCAACAAGCTTGCACCATTTTTCAAAGCACACTATTTCTCCATTCAGCTCGTCCATCCTATAGAAAGAAAATATAAAACTTCGTTACATTTGCCAACACAAATGCAAAAATAACAATAGACATGCAAAAATATAAAACTTTCTGGCAGCAGCAAACAAAAATGCAAAAATAACACTAATGCAAATATAAAACAAACACCATGTATAAAGCAACATGCACCCAAGTGTGTTGTATAATTGTTTTAGTTCGACAAGATCGACAACAAAGGCAAACACCCAAATATAAAACTTTCCGGCAGCAATAAAAAAGTAACTACAATTGTTTTTTTCGAAGTGAAAGTTTGATTTCCATTCTGTTTGTATAATTGTTTTTTTTCGACAAGATCTTTAAAACAAGACTAATATTGAATATATTTTTGAAAATTAGTTTTTAGACAACTAAATAACCATGCTTCAAACTTGTTTTGTATAATTGTTTTAGTTCCATGCAAATTTTTTAATAATGTTGCATTCTATTTCGTAAAGAAAAAAAAATAACTAATACTATGGCTCGCCGTGTTCCATTGTGTATCATAATGTTACATTGTCTGCAGATGTGTATCAAATGGATTCTTCTTAATTTTACAGTGTTTCATCATGTTTCGGAACATGAATCTTCAAACTTGTTAAAATATATTCAAAAGTGGTCCCGTTTTAAAGTTCTCGTTGTCATAAACACAAATATGCATCGGATCTTCAAGAAAAATCAACGGCTCTTTCATGCGCGGTACCTCCCGTGCATGGGAGAATTGCTTTTCTCTATTCTACCCTGAAATGAAAGATTTAGTTCATGTACGCCTTCTGGTCAGAACGCATCTAGTTGAGTTGATACTAGCTAGTTGAAACTATGTGGTAAACCTAAGTCCATGAAAGCAACAAGACGGGGGAACTAGCTTCCTATGAAGGCGCGAGGTAAGGAGGACAACTTACTTGATCGGTCGACGAAGATGAAAGAAGTCGGCGATGCGTTGTCGACGTAGTTCGTCGAGGGCGGCCAGCACGTGCGGACGATCTTGATCTTCTCGGGGTTTTTGTGGCGTGTGGGATGCGGCGGACGGAGCTGTCGACGACTCGCCGGCAGGAGGCGATCTAAACGACAACATGTGCGAGGAGGTTGAGATTATATACGAGGTCGTCTCCTAGGTCGTCGTAACTTCCCTGTGGCCAATCTCGCGATCTATATTTTCCTCCGTTGAATTGAGGCAGAACGTGCTCCTCAATCGTAGGGATTAGGAACATATGGATTAGCATAATCCCGGAATTGTGTAACAGCGGCAACTACTCCCGTGATCGACGTGCATGTGATCGGCGTGCATGGAAAGCGCAGCGTGGTGGGCCCCACAATATGGATCCGACAGTTATTTGCGGTGCAGGCCGCCCACCTACCTCTACATTGTTTTTCCTCAAAATTAATATCATTGTTTCTTCCTCAATAAAAAATATTTGTGACACCTATTATTTATTGTATACTTGTATATGTTCAACAATATTTATAGTATCTCTATCATTTCTGCAATATTATATATTCAAATGTACTGTTCCTCTTTCCCTTTTAATTTGGTTTTCCTGTTATTTTAGGTTTTCTCCTTCTTATTCCTAATTGTTTTTTCATGTTTCATAATTCCATACCACTTCTTCTCATATTTTTCAAATTCATATCAAATATGTATGATTAAATGTTGTCCTATTTATGACTTGTTAATTGGTGGGACCGGAAGGTAAACCACTTTCGGACTGCCCTCCAATGAGATTCAATGGTCCTGCTTGTACATGGTGCATGTGGAGGCATGCATGAGATGACCCCAACTTTTGGGACCATGTGGGCATGGCCGATGTGGTCCCCTGCAAGGTGTGCACAAATTCGGACACAAAAGCATGCTACGTCATGTAGAAGCGATATGGTAGGGTTTTGTCGCCGGATAAACCCTAGAAAATGCATTGAGTGTCGGAAATGAACGATACTTGTCATGCATGCATGCCATGATCATCGTAGGGTATGCATAAAGTTTGGGATCATTCGGTGGGGCCGGAAGGTAAACCACTTTCAGACCATTCGCCCTCGGCAGAATCCGAGATGGGCCTGCTTGTACATGGTGCATGTGGAGGCATGCATGAGATGACCCCAACTTTTGGGACCATGTGGGCATGGCCAATGTGGTCCCCTGCAAGGTGTGCACAAATTCGGACACAAAACGCACGTTACATCACGTGGGGCAGTGTTGTAGGGTTTTGTCGCCGGATAAACCCTAGAAAATGCATTGAGTGTCGGAAATGAACGATACTTGTCATGCATGCATGCCATGATCATCGTAGGGTATGCATAAAGTTTGGGATCATTCGGTGGGACCGGGAAGGTAAACCACTTTCAGAACTTCCCTCCTACAGACCCGAATGGTCCCGCTTGTACATGGTGCATGTGGAGGCATGCATGAGATGACCTCAACTTTTGGGACCATGTGGGCATGGTTAATGTGGTCCCCCAGGCAAGGTGTGCACAAATTCGGACACAAAACGCACGTTGCGTCACGTGGGGCAGTGTTGTAGGGTTTTGTCGCCGGATAAACCCTAGAAAATGCATTGAGTGTCGGAAATGAACGATACTTGTCATGCATGCATGCCATGATCATTGTAGGGTATGCATAAAGTTTGGGATCATTCGGTGGGACTGGGAAGGTAAACCACTTTCGGACACGCCCCTCGTGAACTGAATGGTCCTGCTTGTACATGGTGCATGTGGAGACATGCATGAGATGACCCCAACTTTTGGGACCATGTGGGCATGGCCAATGTGGTCCCCAGTGCAAGGTGTGCACAAATTCGGACACAAAAGCATACGTTGCGTCACGTGGGGCGATGTTGTAGGGTTTTGTCACGGATAAACCCTAGAAAATGCATCGAGTGTCGGAAATGAACGATACTTGTCATGCATGCATGCCATGATCATCCTTTGGGTATGCATAAAGTTTGGGATCATTCGGTTGGACCGGGAAGGTAAACCTGCTTCTAGTACATGGTGCATGTGGAGGCATGCATGCGATTGTCCCAACTACATTTGATTTAATAATATTTCAAGTATGAAACAGAAAAGAAAATGTATAATTGAAAAAGACAACCATGAAAAGAGAAATAAAAGACAACATTATATCATACATTGTTTAAATTTATAATCGTTAAATTTATAACCGTCAGAACAAAGAAAAGAGGATAATATAGAAAACAGAAGAAAAATTTGAATGAATAAGTGCAATAAAAGACAACATATTATCTTAAATTTAAAAAATAATTCAAATATAAAAAAGATAAGATCTATTAGAATGTAGAAGTGAAACAAAAGACAACATATTATCTTACATTTAGAAAATATTTCAAATATAAAGAAGAGAACAAAAATTAGAATGAAGAAGTGAAATAAAACAGAACATTTTATCTTACAAACTATAAACATTTTAAATATAATAAAGATAAGAAATATTAGAATTGGGCCCAAGGCTGCCTGGGCCAGCCCGCCCGAACTGGGCCCAAGGCAAAGCCGCGCAAGGCGCAGCGCAGCGCACAGCCGTGGGGTGGTGGGAGTTTAGTCCCACCTCGCCAAGCGAGAGAGCGCCGCACCGGTTTATATACCCGGCTGCGACTCCCCTCCCAAGCTCCTATCATACGCAGGCAGTACATTGCCTAACTCTCGTCACCTCTGCCCCGTGGGGCCTACTAGCGGCAGAGTTATTCTGCACCACGGGCCTGCATCCTGGCCCATGAACGGCTGGGTTCCTAGTCGTATGCAGGCCGTGGTGTATGAATGATCCTGCTCTGGTAGGTGGGCATTTTTTTCGCATATTGCGAGGTGTTTTTATCTTCAAATCACATACTAAATTATACACATGCTCACTTGCATTGAATACACATTTTCTCTTTGCATATATGCCAAGTTAATGTTTCTCAATGCAAAACACCTACAAATTACATCGAGTGTCCGAAATGAACGATAGTTGCCATGCATGCTTGCTATGCTCATCGTAGGGTGTGCATAAAGTTTGGTATCCATTGGTGAGACCGAGAAGGAAAACCTGCTTCTAGTACATGCTGCAAGTGGAGGCACACATGCGATTGTCCCAACTAGATTTCATTTAATAATATTTCAAGTATGAAACAGAAAAGAAAATTTATAATTAGGAAAGACAACCATGAAAAGTGAAATAAAAGACAACGTTATATCATACATTATTAAAATTTATAACCGTCAGAACAAAGAAAATAGGAGAATATAGAAAACAGAAGAAAAATTTGAATGAATAAGTGCAATAAAAGACAACATATTATCTTACATTTAAAAAATAATTCAAATATAAAAAAGATAAGATCTATTAGAATGAAGAAGTGAAATAAAAGACAACATATTATCTTATATTTTGAAGATATTTTAAATATAAGGAACAGAAAAAATATTAGAATAAAGAAGTGAAATAAAACACACCATTTTTGTTTATATTTCGTAAATATTATCAATATAAAAAAGAGAACGAACAAATGAAATAAAACGCAACAAAATTTGGCTTACTTTTTTTATTTTAGTAAACACTGTTAGAAATAATATAGGAAAAAATATATTTGATTTTAAATATTAGATAAAAAAATGGAGTTAAGAATTATAAAAACAAAGTAATTTATAAAACACAGATCAGCGCCTTGGGGTAAGCCTGCCACAGGCCAGCCCGCCGGGTGGGCCCAAGGCGAGCAGCGTGGGGCACATCACTGGCCTGGCTGTGGGGTGGTGGGAGTTTAGTCCCACCTCGCCAAGCGAGAGAGCGCTACACCGGTTTATATACCAGGCTGCGACTCCCCTCACAAGCTTCTACCATATGCAGGCAGTACATTGCCTAACTCTCGTCCCCCTCTGCCCCATGGGGCCTACTAGCAGCACTGATATTCTGCACCACGGGCCTGCATCCTGGCCCATGAACGGCTGGGTTCCTAGTCGTATGCAGGCCGTGGTGTTATGAATTATCCTGCTCTGGTAGGTGGGCACTTTTTTTTGGCATATTGCCATGTGTTTTTGGCATATTGTCCTGTTCTTCAAATCACACACTAAATTATACACATGCTCACTTGCATTCAATGCACATTTTTATTGCATATATGCCAAGTAAATGTTTTTACGTTCAAAACACCTAGTATTTTTGGCATATTGCCATGCGTTTTTGGCATATTCTCCTGTTCGTCAAATCACACACTAAATTATACACATGCTCACTTGCATTCAATGCACATTTTTTTTGCATATATGCCAAGTTAATGTTTCTGCCTTCAAAACACCTAGTAAATTTTACACATGCTCATTTGCACACATGGATATTAATGGGATTTCTACAAAAATGAGGCCATGGTGTACAAATTCTCGGCAGACCCGAATGGTCCGGCTTGTACATGGTACAAATTCTCGGCAGACCCGAATTCCTTCACACTTTGATGATGGAATATTTGCTCTGTTATTGCAACATATGTTCAAATGATGGAATGTTTGATCTTTTTGCTTATTCAAATTATGCATTGATGGAATGTGTGAGGATGAACAATTATCAGTAACTTTACTAAACCCCAGGTACTATAATTCGTGACAGCCAATTTGGAACATTGCCAGATTGAATATTTGGTATGATTGGCACATGGGCACAACATTTTGCACTTGCCTACAACATAGACAAGTGTTGCAGCATGTCTGAAGCTACACTGAAGCGCCATTTGTGATCATTGCACCATCGAAACAACAACTAAACATGAAGGAAGCGTTCACCACCAATAAAGTTAAGGCCACACAAATATAGATAGCATTCTACGTTACCCCCACAGGTACCAGCCAGTTCACAACAAATCCAGTTCAGACACACAATACATTACATTATATTAGTAGTTCAGACCCAGATGCAGCTTTCCGAAAGTAAAACATCATCAAATCTACTGATGATGAGTAGGGCTTCCAGCTTCTGAGATCAGCATGATGTAGGACTAGATGTTAGGGTTTCTCAGGACCTTCAGGAGGGCAGAGTGCTGAGCCCTGATCTTGTAGTCATCACCGGTGATCGATGTAGCCCGACAATGTTCCATCAGATGCTCATGCAACCCAGACCTGGGTTTGGGCTTGCTGCAGTAGGGGCAGCGGTACTTCTCCGTCATCCAGTTGTAATACTTAGCAGGTCCTTGGGCCCTGATCTTCAGCACCTCCTTCTCTCCAAAGGACTCGACATTCCCCTCGACCACATCATCTCCAGATTCATACTGCACACATTAATGACAGACATTAATACATTATGCATTCAAATACTATAAACATCTAAAACTAACTCAATTCAAAAATAAAATTTCAACTAGTCCTTAACTCGTCACGGCTCATCTTCATCAACTTTATCATATGGGTAGTACCCGGATGAGTCATACTTCCTCTTGTTGCCAACAAGATCCTCCTTCTGCTATATTGTCAACCAAGCAAATCATTTACATGGAATTGAATTGCATTTCAAATAATGTCATTACAAACAAAATTATGAATGTGAACCACATTGGTATGTTGCAAGTGATCAATATTGTCAATATATTTTCCAATTCAAAATATTTTAATATGAAACCTACAGATAAACAAATAAAGCTACCTAAACAATTTGTTTTTGCATAATGATGGAAATCTCCAATCTATATTGGACAACATAGCTAATATAAATACGTATTCTGGAAAACTTTCTAATTACAGGAAACCTACACAAAAGAATAATTCAAATGTACCTAAGCATTTTTTGGGATAATACAGCAAAGCTCCTACACATATTAACATAATGCAGTAGTTAATTAGGTACAACTTCAACTATAAATGCATACATCTTCAACAAACAACTAAAATTTCATTACTTACCTAAACAACAACAAATTATACTATAGATGAATCTTGTATCATCTAAATCAATTCATTGCCACATCATAATTAATGCATTCCAAATCAAATATGTTTCCATCCAATATCATTGAATCACAGATCAAATCAAATAATCATATATGTCTGCAGCATTGAACTACATATCTAATAATCATATATGGTCTATCTAACCTTAAATTCCCCCTTAAATAAGGTATTCAACCTCATACTAATTAAAATCTAACAAGCAAAAATTCCAGGACTAATCTAATAAGCATCCGAAAAACCCCAAGATGCTTTTATCTCTGAATCAACGGCATTGGAGAGGATGTTCAATGCTGTAAATATCTCTGAAGCAATGGCAAAATTCCACTGCTAACCCAAACTAAATAAGCATAGACTGCCCCTTCCCCTCTCCTTGAAGCCCCAATCCAACACAAACAAATCCAGCCATTGAGAAGCTCTTTTGATTAACATGACAACACCCATTACATGAGCACATCCTTCACTATATTTACAACCAAACCAATGCACCATCTAATCACCTTAGGTAGACAATTTCCAAAAACACAAGGCCATGCACAACCCATCTCATAACCTCTGCCTGACAGGCATCAATCAAGCATCAAAGAACTGCAACTATGACAACATGCATCAGTCAAGTATCTAAGAATTGCAACTATGACATGCATAATCCCTAGAACTAAGCATCCATTTAATTAATCGTCAAGCCAAAGAACTAAAGCAGTCACCAACCCAAACCAATAGAGAAGTATATATTTGACTAATCCATCGTCTAATCCTCAAGCCAAACACCTAAAGAATTGCACAAATTCCACTACTAATCTAATAAGCATCTGAAAAACCCCATCCCTCAATCCGGCTACTTCTAACCTTATCTAATAATCATATGAGGTCCACCATTCTTGCACGAATCAAATACACAAAAAACCTAATGCAGAGAAAACCCCACATCCAACAAATCTAACCAAAGAACCTTCTGGCCACAAACCCTACAATCTAAAAACTACCACATTAAAGTGTTAAGCACATACCTTCTGCTCCGCCTGCTCCTCGCCAGAGCCGGCCTTCACCTTATCCACCTTCTCCACCTCGTGCGCCTCGCCGGAGCCCGCCTCCACCTTCTGCGCCTCGCTAGAGCCCGCCTCCACCTTCTGCGCCTCGCTAGAGATCGCCAGAGCGGGCGCATCTGGCTGGACTGCGCCGCTCCATCCCGCCCCCGCCTTCTCCAGATCTGCAGCGGAGGGAGCACCGCTTGGGCGCCCGCACGTCCCCTCACAAAGGTGCTCAAGCGACTGGCGCTGCTCCACCGGTCTGCGCCCCAATCCGGGCGCTCGCCTCCTGCGTCCGCCATGGCGATGGAGAGGATGCGGTGAGAGAGACGAGGAGGTTGGAGAGGAGAGGGAATGGGGCTCGTGGGGAGTGGAGAGAGGGAGACGATGCGGCGGGGGGAAATGGTGGGCGATGCGGCCGGATGTGGTTGCCGTCCACATTTATATGATGGGACAGTTTTGGCAACTACTCGTGACACGTGCTGCCCCACGCGCGGGCGGCTGCAGGCGTGCACGAAACGCCGCCGTATACGAATACGAGCATACGGCCGGGCATACGATCTAACCGGGCCCGTATGGGCCTCCCAGGGCTCCTCGACGGCTATACGCGGGGGCAACAAAGACGATCGTGCCCCTCGTTATGAACCGTTTTTGGTTCATCCTGATCATTGATGTGTTTTCCACCTCGCGTTCAGCCCAGGGAAGGGGAGCACCGGAGCAGAAACGGGGGCGGGCGAGAGAGAGAGAGAGAGAGAGAGAGAGAGAGAGAGAGAGAGAGAGAGAGAGAGAGAGAGAGAGAGAGAGAGAGAGAGATGGGCACGAGGTACTAGTCGGAGCTTGGGTTGGTCCAGAAGGAGCCATTAATTTTGAGACCTTGATGATCGTGCTTGCTCATGGCTTGCAACTTGCACGGCAGTTTGGCCCTAGCCCATGGCCGGCGACTCGTGCACGCCCTCCCATCCAACAGTAGTAGTAGCTGCATGCTGCCGGGGGCGAGAAATCGCCGGTGGAATCGAGGCGAAACTAGCCAGCACGTCCGCACGCGCGCTGCATACTCTCGCGCACGCATACGGCATACCTACGCGTGGATCGATCGTCCGTCCACACGCATCCGCACCACACGTCCGGTCAGACGGCAGCGCCATCACATCCACCCTCCAGGTCTCTTGTGAGTTGTGACTGACCAACTGTTTGATCGACGCCGACGGGTGCCCGGCTCCTTTGATCGGGTCTCCTAGCGCCCAGCGGCCACAGCGAGTCGGCGATCGCTCCGCATTTGGTTCCCGCGTGACTTCGCTGTCCGCTCCGCCTCGCCCGATCGACGTTGCTTTCGAGCTGGACCCTTGCGTTGTCCGTCCCGTCCCGAGCCGATTCGGTTTATATACTGAGGTCCCAGCGGCGATCGACGGTGCGAAATTTCACCCACACACCTAGGCAGTAGTAGGCACCACCGAGCAGCCAGTTTCATCACGTGACGCTCGCGGCCGGGGCGAAACCGTGTGCCCGGCCGCTTCGTTCTTCGGTTCGTTTCGTCGCGCAGGTGGCACGGCGCTGGAGCCACAGGATTTGATGGACGTGCGCTGCTTTTTCTCCAGTTGAATTCAACAGCTGGTACTGTCCAAAATTCCACTTTATACTTTGTTCTCGCCTCGGAGAATGAATGAAGTGCTGGACTACTGGCGTGGCGTGTCATGGAGGGACGCATGCTTATGCTTGTCTCGGAAGAAAATGGCCCGCCTCCTTTTCTCATCTCCTTTTTGGCCCCGTTTTCACAAAAATAAATAAAAAAACTTTTTAGCTAGACTAGAAAGAGGGATTCGAGATGTGCATGCACTTGGATTTAGTTAGTGCACGAACACCACCACGTACTTTACCATTTCTTTGCGAGAAGTGGGCAATGGGTAGCATCTAAGACAACTCCACTGCCCTCTCTCGCGCGAGAGAACAAAAAGGAACACGGCGTATAATATCTTGCCTCAAGGACAAAGAAAGGGAAGAACCCAAATTTGGAAAAGGGAAAAAAATGTGAAAAGAAAGCAAAACAAAAAAAAAAGCAGAAAAAAAGAAAAGGAAAAAAAAATTGAGAAACAAAATCAAAGTAGCCATGCACATGAGCATATTGATAAGTAAATTCTGCGTGTGCCGGATATCTAAGGATCGGCTTTGTATGAGTACTACTTCTACGTCTTGTATCGTTCGGTCATGTATTTTTTTGGATGTTGCTTACTTTATAAAGTGAGGTGAAAACCTATTTTAAGAGAGTTATATTAGGTAAATTTTATTCTTCAAAACATATCCACCTCAGTGGTAATCCTCTTTTTCAAATTCAAAAAGAAAGAAGATGATTCATACTATCAACCTCAAAGCATTGATTCCACCAGCAAATGGCGGCTCATGCGATGGGCATGAATGAACGAAGCCAGCTCGCCAGGTCAACCGGCCACTGCCACGGCTGACACGCGTGGCGCCACTCCTTCCCGGGCCCGCACGTCAGCCACACCCCCAACTCTCTCACGGCGCGAGGTCTCGTCGTCGTCCACTTCCACGGTTCATTCATCCATTCACACCCTCCTCCTCCTCCTCCTCCTGCCCGCGCTCCGGCGCTATATAAAGCCCCCGCCGGAAGCCATTGCTCCCCAGGAGAGACCCGCCACCCGCCCCCACACCACACCGCACCATCACCGCCATCACCAAGCACGCGCACACCCACAGCCCTCAACCCACGACCCACGACCCAGGCACCCACTTCCCCGGCGAGGCTGAGCGATCTTTCCCCAAACCCAAACACAGCAAACACGACGGAGCACCCGCGCCACCCCGGCGGCGACCGCAGGTAAGATTCCCTCCCCGATCTCCCCTCCTCCGGGGCCTCTCTTGGCTGCTATTAGATCGGGCAAGAAGGGGTTCCTGGAACCATTTTTTCATCTTCTTCTTCCGCTTCGGCTTCGCTCGCATGCGAAGTTCTTTTTCTTGTTCTTGCTAGGACGATCCGAGATCCGGAGAACCTTTTTACTCCTCTGGATTCTCGCTCCGTCTTCTTCTTTTTAGCCTTTCTCGCGAGCCGGCAAAGGGGCTGTTTTTACAGAGCCCCTTCAGGTTGCTCGCACCAGTAATTGGTCTCTCTCCTCTGTTCTTCTTCGCTTTTATTGAAGAAAACAGGGCTTTTTTTTATCTCTCTTTGATTTTAGTTCCATTTCTGCACAAAAGGTTTCGGTTTTTGATCTTTTCTAGTTGGCAATGGCGGCCATAGATCTGTATGGCGCCGCGAACCAGTTCAGCTCCTCCTCCTCGTCGTCCTCCTCGGACCAGGAGCTCATGAGAGCGCTCGAACCTTTTATCAGGAGCGCTTCCTCGCCCACCTCCTCCACCTCCACCTCCACCTCGCCATTTTCGTTCTACGCCACCTCCACCTCCACCTCGTCGCCATTTTCGTATTACAATTCCTCTCCGCTGCCCCAAGAATCCTGCTACTTCCCAGCAACCTCCTCTTACAGTTACACCACGCTTCAAGCTCCGTTTGCTCCCGCCGCCCCCGCCACCTCGTCGTCCTTCTCGGAGCTCCCGCCTCTGCCGCCGACCTCGCAGTACAGCACCTCGCCGTCGGCCACGTACCCGTCGGCGGGTGACGCGGTGGGGCTGGCCAGCCTGGGCCCAGAACAGATCCATCAGATCCAGGCGCAGCTCTTCCTCCAGCAGCAGCAGCAGAGGGGCCTCTCGGCGTCGCTCCTCGGCCCGCGGGCGCAGCCCATGAAGCAGGCCGGGGCGCCGTCGGCCGCCGGGAAGCTGTACCGCGGCGTGCGGCAGCGCCACTGGGGCAAGTGGGTGGCGGAGATCCGCCTCCCCAAGAACCGGACGCGGCTGTGGCTCGGCACCTTCGACACCGCCGAGGACGCGGCGCTCGCCTACGACAAGGCGGCCTTCCGCCTCCGCGGCGACGCGGCGCGCCTCAACTTCCCCAACCTCCGCCGCGGCGGCGCGCACCTCGCCGGCCCGCTCCACGCCTCCGTCAACGCCAAGCTCGACTCCATCTGCCAGAACATCGCCGCCCCCGCGCCGTCGTCCAAGTCGTCTCCACCGGACTCGCCCAAGGCCTCCACGTCGACGTCGTCGACGGAGGGAGACGGGTCGGTGCTCTCCGCCGGCTCCACACCCCTCCCTCCGCCGCCGCAGCAGCCCGCGGCGCCGCTCCACGAGATGGCCAAGCTGGACTTCTCGGAGGCGCCGTGGGACGAGTCGGACGCCTTCCACCTCCACCAGGACCTCCACAAGTGTCCGTCCTGGGAGATCGACTGGGACTCCATCCTCTCGTGATCGCCACAGCAAACGGAAGCTCCATGAATGAATTAATTATTAAGCAGTGTAATTAATCCTGCAGCGGCCGAGGCTCGATGGAATATTAGACATCGGCCGCCGCCGCTGCGGTTAGGGTTTAAGGAGTTCGCCATCGTCGTCGTCCTAGTAGCAGTCGTTAAGAAGGGTTTAAGCTTAAGTTTGCTTACTTAGCTGCGTACGTACTTTATTGTATTATTAGTGATCTCCTGGTAGCTTCGCCGGTTGTTTTTTCTCCGAGCATGGCCAGTCGAGAGTGTAATGTATGCATGTAACTCTTCGTTACCACGTACTGAATTTGAATTTTATTACTAGTCTCATTGTGATCTGCCATGTGCATATACTATTACTGTTGTAGTTCCATACTGCATTCGGTTTATATTTGCCCGTTGTGTTCTATACATCGTCTGCCATTTAGTAACTTGTACTGTCAAGGTAAAAAACTTCACTCTAGTTCTATTAGTCAATGGTTAAAATTTCTAAAAGTTTACAAGACAACACTTAAAACATATTGGACAGAATAATAACATTCTTTTGTGAAGGGTTTGGGCTATTACCATAATCAAGGTTATGGAAGCAAAGACTTATTTATACGCCTTGTGAAAGAGTCCACCGGCCGGAGATGAACTCTTGGCCGGCATCCCGACCTCACGCAATGCACATCTGCTCATGAGCTCATCAGCGACCGAGCTATTCCATTGACCAGATTTAAGAATTCTATGGATCATGCATTTCAATTCCCAGCCTCAGCCGCAAAGGACTTTATTACAGATACTAGCTTGTTAAGCATTGATGCATTGGAAATGCAAAAAATTAGTAGTGCAACGAAAGAAGAATTAGCATCCACGCTGGGTCAAAAGTAGCATCCTTCTCTTGCAATCCAACCTTCCACACAGAAAAGTACGTTTTTCAAATTGGTGTTGTAAGCATGAATACTTGAGAATCACACCTCCACGAAAGGAGGCTTCATTATTTCCAGGTGTTTAATATTCCATTCCAAGTTAAAAAAATTCAGAAGCATCGCCCCCACCTCCACGAAAGGGACCTCAAGATCGTCCACAACGGGAGGCAAATTGTTGATCTTGATAAAACAATTCGGATCTGCTTATCCAAGTGGCCTTTGGGGGTGTGTGAAACGTTTGAGGAAAGAAAGAGGCGATCGAGGAATGAATTACATGTGTGGAAGCACCACTGATATATGCCCGGCGCATATGTTCTTGTTCTCCCTTGGTTGCTAAGAATTCAGCTCCTCTCCGTGGCTAGCTTTTTCACACTGGTTTGCTTGGACCGGTGGCAATGGCGACGGCCCTGTCGAGATCATAGGCTCTGAACGGCCAGGCACACCTGCGGGCTTCCTCGTGAGATGTTTGTGCATTTCGGGGTGGCTTGCGAGCTGGCGGGATGTTCGACAGGCGACGTCGCTCGGCTGGTGGCCCGGTTCTGTCTGAATTGGCACTTCATTTCAAGCACGCAAGCGCAACTCGGCAACTGACTGTCGCTTTTTTGGTGAGCCGGAGTGGCTTGCATGGATGGATCAGACCAGCGTCGGCGCTTGCAATCTGTGGATTTTAGCTTCAGAATGGAATAGCATTTTCTTTTTGTGTGTGCCTATCCTACTTGTCTTCAGCTAGGGCGCATTGGATGAGTGCAAACGAACCTGCTGCCTGAGGCATGGGCTGATCGTTGATGGCAATGATTCACTGTTTAGCAGGCAACTGAGAAATCAAACAGAACGTAGCAGGTTACATAAAAGAGTGAATGATCATACTTCCTCCGTTTCAAATTTTAGTATTGTCCCAAGTCAAATTTCTTTTAAGTCTCAGCAAATCATTAGTAAATTATATCCACATCTACAACATCATTAGTTCCATCAAACTATACCTTAAAACTATATTTTGCACTAATATATCTTTGGTGGCGTAGACACTAGCATAGATTTCTATACACATGGTCAAATGTAGAAAAGTTTGACTTGGGCCAAAGCTAGAACTTGGAGTATATAGCATAAAATTGCTTGTTTTCAGGTAAGGGTTCCATAGAACTACCTTTTTTTTTGTGATACTTACCACAAAGTTGTTGTTTTTTGTTTCAAAAACACTGATGACCGTTTGGAATAAAATTAAGTGTTTTTGTGACATCTGTGGCCCATACGTCAGGGCTGACCTGACAAAAAATTGCCATGCGGTCAAGTTGACTAAGTTGACCCCCCCCCCCCTTCCCCGGCGTTTTGCATAAGGCAAGAACGACACCGCCAAACTCCACTTTTCTCCGGTACCGCCACGCCCCATTCCACACGCCTGGCTCCCTTGCGACCCTCCGCAAGGCCTCCTCCTTCTCCGGTGCAGTACCCATGCCGTGTGGCACCACCACCTCGGGCAGCTGCCGAAGCTGACCAGTGAGGCATGGCACGTGCGTGACCACACCCTGGCATCGGCCACGACATTGCAGTGCTCGCGGGTCACCGGATTATGGCCGTGTTTGGATTCATAGACAAAGGTGCTTGAGTGTCGCTTCCTATCTAAAGGTGTTGGTATTGAAGAACCTCGTTGTCCATTCAGAGAATGTATGTGGTGCATCCAACATTGTGGTGCCACCGGTGCACTGGATGCCGTAGAATGTCTGGAAAAAAATCTAGAAAAAAGTAGCACACTAACACAACATAGATGTATGTTGTTACGCAATTTCAGATCAAAATCCAAAACATTATTCGAGATACAAAAATGACAAATTTGACATCCGTGTCAAAATGTGTCAAATCGAAAGCCCAACTTTTTTTTTCCAGAATTCTTCAAACATTTTAAAATATGCTAGGCGAGTTTGGTGCACAGGTAGCACCACAAGGTTGGGCACACTAGATATTCTCCCGTCCATGTGGTCTCATGAGGTGGCTGGTGCTGATATGGTCATTTATGTAGTTTGCCGATTACAGATCTGATCAGTGGACAAGTGTTATTTCTCCCGAGTTCGTTCACATGAACGCACACAACCAACATTATGCGGAGATCAGTTTCGAAAAAAGGAACTATTATGCCGAGTGCTCTAGGATGGTTGAAGGCGTTTCAATATTCTCAGTACTCTTACTACCGGTCCACATTTCGTTCGACCGTGATCTGATCCAACAAATTCAGGGATCCCTGTTCACCCCGAGACTAACCCGTGTCCACCTAAACAAACCTGTGCGGCGACGTTACAACTCAGCCTCACTCCAGATGATGCCAATGCCATAGACCGGAAGCAGACGGGAAGCTGCGCGCATGGCACGCGACGAATCGCTCCGGAATCTGGTGACTCAGAGAAACAAACCCAGCAGGGAGCAGATGCCCGCGCCGGTTTTTAGCGCTGCCAGTTCCAAAAGAGCTTGTTACTTAATGTGTTGATGGAGATACGGGAGGATTTGATGGCAGAGCATGCGATACCTTTGACGACGGATCGGCAGAATCTGCAGAGGAAGAAATCGCCGAGGAGGTGGACGAGGTTCGGATCAAGCACCTGAAGCTGCAGACTGGAGCATGTGTCGATCGTACTGCTCTCCGGATTCGTGCAGCCTCGGGATCCGCCGGGTTTTGGACAATACTGGCATGGCAGTAAAATTCAGCGAAAAGGCCACCTCACGCCTAAATTTTGTGTTTTGACCATTTTCCCAAACCTATTCAAGATCAGACCCTAGTTTAAGAAAATTTTGAGATCTGACCCTTTTGCTACCGCCAGGGATCATGGCGGTAGGGTATAACAGCCTACCGTCAAGGACCCTGGCGGTAGGGTTGCATGCCCTACCGCCAAAATTCTTTAAGTATTGAACACAATGCGTGCTTGTGCCTACCGCCAAGCACCTTGGCGGTAGGGTTGTGCAGGCTATCGCCAGCCCGTTTGGCGGTAGCGATGTTTCCTACCGCCAAAGTCCCTGGTGGTAGGCTGTTAGACCCTACCGCTATGGACTCTGGCGATAGCAAAAGGGTCAGATCTCGAAAAAAAATTAATCTAAGGTCAGATCTTGAATATGTTTCAGAAAAGGGTCAAAACACAAAATTTAGCCCCACCTTGCGATCTTGCGTGTACACGGGCCTGAGTCTGGGTGATTGAAACTGGGCTCGGCTCAGTTTGCATTGTGAAAGGAATGAGCTCGGTTGGAATATCGAGCCGATTTCGAGCCGTGAAAAAGACTTTTTGTACTATGTGCTTGTTAGGCCGTGTAAAATCTAAAGCCACACGTTAGTGATAATGGTACTTAAGGCTTAAAAGTAGCTTAACTTTTTCATTTTTACCCAACATGCATATGTTTTGCTATGTCTTTTTGGTGGGAAGATGTTTTGCTATGTTAATTAAGAGCAACTCTAACAAACCCCGCAAAACTTGACCCGTAAAACGCGTTTGCGGTTCCATAAAGATCGTGTTTGTAGGTCGAAAACTAGCACGGCCGAACATAACACGTATCTAAACCTGCATAATTTGAAAAAACACTTTCGCGGAAGAAATTGCACAAACATAGTTCATCACATACTACATAGTTCATCACATGATCAACAAACTACAAGCATAGTTATACTAGATACTACGTTAAACTAGTACTAGAGGGGTCGGATCTGATGGCGACGAGGTCGCAGCAAATGGACGACGCCGTGGAGGAGCCAGACGCTCAATCCTCCTCGACGGAGCTGCACAGGTCGACGTACTTCGCCTCCTGCTCCACGCGGATGCGGCGCCACTCCTCGGCCTTCTCCTTGGCGGCGACCGCCTCCCGCCACTGGAGGGCTTCGAGCTCCTCGGCGTGGCGCTGGCGCTCCGCCTCCTCGCGCACGCTCCGCTCGGCGATGGCGGCCGCAACAGCGTCGACGTCGGCGACGTAGTCTTCTGGCCCGATGACTCTGCGGCGGCCGAGCGGAGCGGGCTCCTCGGGCTCCTCCTTCACGGGGACGAAGGCGAACGCGAAGGAGAAGGACACGCGTCGGCGGTCGTACTCCGCCGTCTCGCTCACTGAAGCTTCGCCCGGGCGGCAGTGTCGCGTTGGTCCACTTCCGGGCCCCGCGATTCCGTGCGCCGTCGGACCGGACGCGCCGCTCGCGCTCCGGGTCCCTTTCGTCGCCGGATCTACTGCCGGAGCCGCGTCCGGAGCTCCACATTTGGCCCCACATGGCGGCTGGAGGCGGGGCGGGTGGTCGCCGGCGGCGAGAAATGTGGAGAGGGGGAAGGGGAATCGCGTGGCTCGGCGGCGGCGAGGGATAGGGTTTGGATCCGCAAACGAGTCGCGGAACCACAGTTATAGCGGTCGGGGCGTGCGGTTTGCGGGCCGCAGCAAAAAAAATTGCGGGCCGGGCGAGTATGCGTGCTCTGTTCTGGCCAAAAAAATGGGCCGAGCCCGTATACTTGCCGGAATTTTGTGCGTTTGCGTGTTTTGCGGGGTCTGCTAGAGTTGCTCTAAGCTACATCCCCCCACCCCCAAAAAAGTGAGCTGGTCTTGGCCGAAATACGACTCTCGTACTCGGAATATGGAGTTTTTTATCCCGAGCTCACATGCTCTCCAATGAACAGTAAAATTCAAAAAAAAAACTAAATTTTTAAGTGATAAGATGAATGTTTCAATTGGGTACAAAAATTTGTGATGAAATGACATTCGTGGAGGTCTAGGAAAAAAAATTGATGCTCCAAAAAGACTTTGGAAGCATTTCGGAGCATCGAGTTTGTTATTTTTGCCCAGACCTTCCCGAATATCATTTCATCACACAATTTTGCACGCTGTTAAAACATTCATCAATTTTTATCACCAAAAAACAGATTAATTTTAATTTTTTTACTATTTTTTGGATTTTACTATTCATCAGGGGGAAAGCAAGCTCGGAGATCAAAAGAGCACTTTTAACGAATACTCATTTCTGAGCCCAGACTCATCTACACCCGGTGAAGAGAAAATCACAAAAGAGAATCCAATTTTTTGCAGGGAAGATAATTTGGTGCGCGAGGTGCGCTCCAAATTTCAGATAATTTGACGTATGAGTAGCTTTCAGCAAAAAACATAAATTGGGTTAGAACAATACATGACCAGTTAACTTTTTCACAGACCTAAAATTTGCCTTTTTTGCCGAGAGCTACTTAGATGTCCAAATGATGTGAATTTTGAAGCGCACCTCACGCATCAAATTATCTTTCATGCAAAAAATGATTTTTTTTGAAGTTTTCTATTTTTTTTCTAAATTTTCTATTTATCGCGAGTGCAGCTAAGCCTGCGCACCGAATAGGCTCGTCCCACTTTTAAATCATACTCAACTTATTCTTGTAGAATACACCTTGAGTGGTTCATGGTGCTTGAGTTTTTCTTGCAGCCCTATTTGCTGCAGGAAAAATTTCCAGGCCCGTCCAAAATGTGCATTAATAAGCTTATACGACCATTGACTAACTTATACTTCTCCTGTCCATTATTAGTTGACGATCAAACAGATGTATCTAGCACTTAAATATGTGTAGATGCATTCATTTGAGCGTCAACTAATTCCCGATGGAAGGATTGCATTCATACAATAGGCATGTGAATCTTGTTTTGTCAACATGATTGACACATAAATTTGCAAATTTAATGGTACCGGGATTGCAGCTCGGGCGCATGTGCTTTAGCATGAACAATATTTTTTTAATGAAAATGATCAATAACCATGCAATGTTTTGACAATGAACATGAACATGTCCTACAGCTGCATGACATTGTACAAAAGTCACAATTAGAACATACAAAACATGTACGTTGTAAAAAAATCAAACTTTCTTTTAAATCTGTTTTACCCTTCATGTGGGATCATATAAACCTGAGCTCAATTTTAAGTTTCTTCTGTAGAATTTGTTATTTTGTAGAGTCCATGTCAGCACAAAACACAACCTCCAGTCAGCAAACCGTTTTGACATCAGCCAAGGCAAAAAAATGATTGATTTTGCCAGTTTGGAGTTGTAACACTAAAAGTGAACTTGAAGCAAAATAAGGATCCGAAAGTTCTTTTTCCACAGTTCACTATGCTAAATATAAAACCATGCAGTACTGAGACAAAAGAACAAATCACGCAACAAGGTGATGGCTCTATTTTATATGCATTTTAGAGTTCATTTGTTGCATATTATTGGAAGAGGATTTGTAGCATATGGGTGCGCCACACCCCTGTATGAACATTATGTTCAAAAAAAATACCGGAAAATTTGAAAAAAATATATTTGGGGTTTTGGTATATGAAACTTGGATGTCCATCTACTTTCGTGTGAAATTGTGCAAAAAAAATATCAGGAAACGTATCTGTGGCAAAAAGACAAAAAAATCCTATGTATAGAAAAAGAAATCTGGAGGGATTTTAGTTCGGACTGTATTTTAATTGCCGCATATACATTTCCTGGTATTTTGCTACGGAACTTCATATAGGAGTAGATTGGGCACCCAAGTTTGAGATCCCTAAATTTCAGATTTTTTTTTGAATTTTCCTGGTATTTTCTGAATTTAATTTTCGTAAGGGGGGGGGGGGGGGGGGAGGTGGAGCACCCAGGTGCTCCTGTGTATTTCCCCATATTATCTTCTTATAATATGTCCCACTAGAACCAAGTACATGCCCATTCTGCATAGCTTGGTTTTATTAAGTTTTTATTATTTTTCTTTGTTTTCTTGTGTCTACAGGTGTTTGGAGTAACTAGGGGTCAAGCACGATGAAAAGACCAAGAATGGGTTTAATACGAGGGCTTCCAGATACCAGACTTTGGCATTTGGAGTGTCAAAAATGACATTTTCGGAAGTTCTTAAAATGAAGACTAATACCACGGTGCATCGGTGTCTTTCATGCGATTCTAACGAGCCCAAGAACATCGTAATTGGGGTTTGTATGAAGAAACGATGACCGATTTACTAAAGACTCCAGAGCCAAAGACGACGCACGGTAAGACCGCACTAGATCGCACCACCCCCAGGAAAGCCCAAAATTTCCCAGATCAAACACGATTCTTCATGGATTTCGTCCCATTTGTTCCTGGTCCATTAAGGGAGGTATTGGGAAAGGTTTTCCTCATCTAGAGCCCTTGAATCAAAGGAGAGAAGCTACATCTCGGAGGAGGCTTTGAGAGAGCCCTTATCTATACACCTTCAACCCTAACCGCCACCACAATCATTCCATCATTCATCTAAGATCATATCACATCACCTCCACTGTTGCTCCAACACCACCTCCATAGAAGAAGGGACAAGATCAAGGATAAGGAAGAGGAGGCTCCACCACCACGCCGCACCAGCCTTCGGGCCGGTGCCGTCTCCACCACACCATCGCCATTGGTGCCATCTCCACCATTCCATCTTCACCGATGCCGCCTCCACCAACACCGCCACGGATTTCTCCCTCCCCGTCTTGATGACGGCTTGTAACTTGACCCTCTCCTCTATGTTATCAACCTACAAGTTTGAGTAGTTGTATTTCTTCTCAAGGATATATGGTGAACTCTTATATGATTATATTTAAATTCCTTTATGTGATCCAATATCTTTTGTTTATGTTCGAATTAATAGCCTTCATGAATGTTGAGAGGAGGCCTCGCTCGCATTTTTGCCTTGATTGTCCATGGAGCATATTACTATTGTTGTTTAGTGTTGGGGAACGTAGCAGAAATTCAAAATTTTCGACGCATCACCAAGATCAATCTATGGAGTAATCTAGCAACGAGGGGAAGGGGAGTGCATCTACATACCCTTGTAGATCGCTAAGCGGAAGCTTCAAGTGAACGGGGTTGATGGAGTCATACTCGTCGTGGTCCAAATCACCGATGATCCTAGCGCCGAACGGACGGCACCTCCGCGCTCAACACACATACGGTTGGGAGAGACATCTCCTCCTTCTTGATCCAGCAAGGGAAGGAGAGTTTGATGGAGATCCAGCAGCACAACGGCGTGGTGGTGGAAGTAGCAGGATCCCGGCAGGGCTTCGCCAAGCGCAAGCGGGGAGGAAGAGGTGTCACGGGAGGGAGGGAGGCGCCAGGGACTTAGGTGCGGCTGCCCTCCCTCCCCTCCACTATATATAGGGGCCTAGGGGGGCACCGGACCCTTGTAGATCCCATCTAGGGAGGGGGCGGCTGCCCTAGGGGTGGCTTGGCCTCCAAGCCAAGTGGAGGCGCCCCCACCCCTTAGGGTTTCTAACCCTAGGCGCATAGGAGGCCCAAGGAGGGGCGCACCAGCCCAACAGGGGCTGGTTCCCACGCCCCTTCAGCCCATGGGGCCCTCCGGGATAGGTGGCCCCACCCGGTGGATCCCCGGGACCCTTCCGGTGGTCCTGGTACAATACCGATGACCCCCGAAACTTTCCCGGTGGCCGAAACTGGACTTCCTATATATAAATCTTTACCTCCGGACCATTCCGGAACTCCTCATGACATCCGGGATCTCATCCGGGACTCCGAACAACTTTCGGGTTACCGCATACTAATATCTCTACAACCCTAGCGTCACCGAACCTTAAGTGTGTAGACCCTACGGGTTCGGGAACCATCTGCATATGACCGAGACAACTCTCCGGCCAATAGCCAACAGCGGGATCTGGATACCTATGTTGGCTCCCACATGTTCCACGATGATCTCATCGGATGAACCACGATGTCGAGAATTCAATCAATCCCGTATTCAATTCCCTTTGTCTACCGATATAGTACTTGCCCGAGATTCGATCGTAGGTATCCCGATACCTTGTTCAATCTCGTTACCGGCAAGTCTCTTTACTCGTTCCATAACACATCATCCCGTGATCAAATCCTTGGTCACATTGTGCACATTATGATGATGTCCTACCGAGTGGGCCCAGAGATACCTCTCCGTCACACAGAGTGACAAATCCCAGTCTTGATTCGTGCCAACCCAATAGACACTTTCGGAGATACCCGTAGTGCACCTTTATGGCCACCCAGTTACGTTGTGACGTTTGGTACACCCAAAGCATTCCTACGGTATCCGGGAGTTGCACAATCTCATGGTCTAAGGAAATGATACTTGACACTAGAAAAGCTTTAGCATACGAACTACACGATCTTTGTGCTAGGATTAGGATTGGGTCTTGTCCATCACATCATTCTCCTAATGATGTGATCCCATTATTAACGACATCCAATGTCCATGGTCAGGAAACCGTAACCATCTATTGATCAACGAGCTAGTCAACTAGAGGCTTACTAGGGACATGGTGTTGTCTATGTACCCACACATGTATCTGAAGTTTCCTATCAATACAATTATAGCATGGATAATAAACGATTATCATGAACAAGGAAATATAATAATAATAACTAATTTATTATTGCCTCTAGAGCATATTTCCAACAGTCTCCCACTTGCACTAGAGTCAATAATCTAGTTCACATCGCCATGTGATTAACACTCACAGGTCACATCACCATGTGACCAACATCCAAAGAGTTTACTAGTGTCAATAAACTAGTTCACATCATCATGTGATTAAGGCTCAATGAGTTACGGGGTTTGATCATGTTTTGCTTGTGAGAGAGGTTTTAGTCAACGGGTCTGCAACATTAAGATCCGTATGTACTTCGCAAATCTCTAGGTCATATTGTAAATGCTGCTTCCACGCTCCACTTGGAGCTATTCGAAATGGTTGTTCCACTATACGTATCCGGTTTGCTACTCAGAGTCATTCGGATAGGTGTTAAAGCTTGCATCGACATAACCCTTTACGCTGACCTCTTTATCACCTCATAATCGAGAAACATGTCCTTATTACTCCAAGGACAATTTTGACCGCTGTCCAATGATCCATTCCTGGATCACTCTTGTACCCCCTTGCCAGACACGTGGCAAGGCACATATCAGGTGCGGTACAAAGCATGACATACTGTATAGAGCCTATGGCTAAGGCATAGGGGGCGACATTCGTCCTTTCTCTTTCTTCTGCCGTGGTCGAGCTTTAAGTCTTAACTTCATACCTTACAACTCAGGCAAGAACTCCTTCTTTGGTGATCCATCTTGAACACCTTCAAGATCATGTCAAGGTATGTGCTCATTTGAAAGTACCATTAAGCGTTTTGATCTATCCTTGTAGATCTTGATGCTCAATGTTCAAGCAGCTTAATCCAGGTTTTCTATTGAAAACACTTTTCAAATAACCCTATATGCTTTCCAGAAACTCTACATCATTTACGATCAACAATAGTCAACAACATATACTCATCAGAAATGATATAGTGCTCCCACTCACTCCTTTGGAAATACAAGTTTCTCATAAACTTTGTACAAACCCAAAATCTTTGATCATCTCATCAAAGCGTACATTCCAACTCCGAGATGCTTACTCCGGTCCTTATAAGGATTGCTGGAGCTTTGCATACTTGTTAGCATCTTTCGGGATTGACAAAACCTTCGGTTGTATCACATACAACCTTTCCTCAAGAAAATTGTCGAGGAAACAATGTTTTGACATCCTATCTGCAAGATTTCATAAATAATGCAGTAACTGCTAATCCAATTCCAACAGACTCTTAGCATTGCTATGAGTGAGAAAGCCTCACCATAGTCAACTCCTTGAACTTGTCGGAAAACATCTTAACGACAAGTCGAGCTTTCTTAATGGTGATACTTACCATCATTGTCCGTCTTCCTTTTAAAATCCATTTGTACCCAATAGCCTTACGACCATCAAGTAGTTCTTCCAAAGTCTATACTTTGTTTTTACACATGGATCCTCTCAGATTTATGGCCTCGGGCCATTTTTGGAATCCGGGCCCATCATCGCTTCTCCATAGCTCGTAGGTTCATTGTTGTCTAGCAACATGACTTCCAAGACAGGATTACGTACCACTCTGAAGTAGTACGCATCCTTGTCGTCCTACGAGGTTTAGTAGTGACTTGATCCGAAGTTTCATGATCACTATCACAAGCTTCCACTTCAATTGGTGTAGGTGCCACAGGAACAACTCCATGTGCCCTGCTACAAACTAGTTGAAGTGACGGTTCAATAACCTCATCAAGTCTCCACCATCCTCCCACTCAATTCTTTCGAGACAAACTTTTCCTCGAGAAAGGAACCGATTCAAGAAACAATCCCTATTGCTTTCGGATCTGAGACATGAGGTATACCCAACTGTTTTGGGTGTCCTATGAAGATGCATTTATCCGCTTTGGGTTCGAGCTTATCAGCCTGAAACTTTTTCGCATAGGCGTCGCAGCCCAAACCTTTTAAGAAACGACAGCTTAGGTTTCTTTGATCCACGGCGCCGACTCAAACGGAATTGCGTGGTGCCCTATTTAAAGTGAATGTGGTTGTCTCTAATGCCTAACCCATGAACGATAGTGGTAATTCGATAAGAGACATCATGGTACGCACCATATCCAATAGGGTGCAGCTATGATGTTCGGACACACCATCACACTATGGTGTTCCAGCGGTATTAATTGTGAAACAGTTTCCACAATGTCTTAATTGCGTGCAAAACTCGTAACTCAGATATTCATCTCTATGATCATATCATAGACATTTTATCCTCTTGTCACGAAGATCTTCAACTTCACTCTGAAATTACTTGAACCATTCAATAATTCAGACTTGTGTTTCATCAAGTAAATATACTCAACATCTACTCAAATCGTCTGTGAAGTAAGAACATAACGATATCCACTGCATGCTTCAGCATTCATTGGAACGCACACACCAAAATGTGTTACTTCCAGCAAGTTGCTTTCTTGTTCCACTTACTGAAAACGAGGCTTTTCAGTCATCTTTCCCATGTGGTATGATTTGCATGTCTCAAGTGATTCAAAAACAAGTGAGTCCAAACGGTCCATCTGCATGGAGTTTCTTCATGCATATCTACCAATAGACATGGTTCGCATGTCTCAATCTTTTCAAAACGAGTGAGTCCAAAGATCCATCAACATGGAGCTTCTTCATGCGTTTTATACCAATATGACTCAAATGGCAGTGCCACAAGTAGGTGGCACTATATCATTACCATCTTATATCTTTTGGTATGAACATGTGTATCACTACGACCGAGATTCAATAAACCATTCACTTTAGGTGCAAGACCATTGAAGGTATTATTCAAATAAACAGAGTAACCATTATTCTCCTTTAATGAATAACCATATTGCAATAAACATAATCCAATCATGTCTATGCTCAACGCAAACACCAAATAACAATTATTTAGGTTTAACACCAATCTTGATGGTAGAGGGAGCATGCGATGCTTGATTACATCAACCTCGGAAACACTTCCAACACACATCGTCATCTCACCTTTAGCTAGTCTCCGTTTATTCCGTAGCTTTTTATTTCGAGTTACTAACACTTAGCAACCGAACCGGTATTTAAATACCACGGTGCTACTAGGAGTACTAGTAAAGTACACAAGATAATGTATATCCAATATACTTCTGTCGACCTTGCCAGCCTTCTCATCTACCAAGTATCTAGGGTAATTCTGCTCCAGTGACTGTTCCCCTTATTACAGAAGCACTTAATCTCGGGTTTGGGTTCAACCTTGGTTTTTTTTCACTAGAGCAGCAACTGATTTGCCATTTCATGAAGTATCCCTTCTTGCCCTTGCCCTTCTTGAAACTAGTAGTTTCACTAACCATCAACAATTGATGCTCCTTCTTGATTTCTACTTTCGCGGTGTCAAACATTGCGAATATTTCAAGGATCATCATATCCATCCCTGATATGTTATAGTTCATCACAAAGCTCTAGCAGCTTGGTGGCAATGACTTTGGAGAAACATCACTATCTCATCTGGAAGATTAACTCCCACTCGATTCAAGTGATTGTGGTACTCAGACAATCTAAGCACAAGCTCAATGATTGAGCTTTTCTCCCTTAGTTTGCAGGCTAAGAAACTCGTCGAAGGTCTTATACCTCTTGACGTGGGCACGAGCCTGAAATCCCAATTTCAGTCCTCAAAACATCTCATATGTTTCGCGACATTTCGAAATCGTCTTCGGTGCCTCAATTCTAAACCATTTAACATTACTGAACTATCGCGTAGTTATAAAAACGTGTATGTCAGATGTTCGCAACATCCACAGCATTTGACGCTCGAGGTTCAAAGACACCGAGCGGTGCATTAAGGACATAAGATTTCTACGCAGCAATGAGGACAATCCTCAGTTTTCGGACCCAGTCTGCATAATTGCTACTATCAACTTTCAACTAAATTTTCTCTCGGAACATATCTAAATAGTAGAACTAAAGCGCGAGCTTACGACATAATTTGTAAAGACATTTTGACTATGTTCAGGATAATTAAGTTCATCTTATGAACTCCCACTCAGATAGACATCCCTCTAGTCATCTAAGTGATTACATGATCCGAGTCAACTAGGCCGTGTCCGATCATCACGTGAGACGGACTAGTCATCATCGGTGAACATCTTCATGTTGATCGTATCTACCATACGACTCATGCTCGACCTTTCGGTCTCTTGTGTTCCGAGGCCATGTCTGTACATGCTAGGCTCGTCAAGTCAACCTAAGTGTTTCGTGTGTGTAAATCTGGCTTACACCCATTGTATGTGAACGTTAGAATCTATCACACCCGATCATCACGTGGTGCTTCGAAACAACGAACTTTCACAATGGTGCACAGTTAGGGGGAACACTTTCTTGAAATTTTAATGAGGGACCATCTTATTTACTACCGTCATTCTAAGCAAATAAGATGCATAAACATGATAAACATCACATGCAATCAAAAAGTGACATGATATGGCCAATATCATTTTGCTCCTTTTGATCTCCATCTTCGGGGCTCCATGATCATCATCGTCACCGGCATGACACCATGATCTCCATCATCGTGTCTCCATGAAGTTGTCTCGCCAACTATTACTTCTACTACTATGGCTAACTGTTGGGGATATAACAATTTGTGTAAGCCGCCCAGGAGGGGCCGGGTTACGTAAAGAGGTTACCAAACAGAAGCCCAAGTCCAAGCATGAAGACGGTGTCTCAACAAGGGGCCTAAGGCCCACAGGCGACTTAAGGCCCGTTGTAGTAAACCGCCATAATGGCATGACTTGTATCATAAGGTAGAATTAACTAGTCACCGAGCGGACCTTTGTTTATGAGCAGCCGGGACTCTGTAAGCCATGAGCGTCAACCCGTGTATATAAGGGGACGACCTGCGGGCGGCTTAGGGCAAGAAACAACCTTTCGAGAACCGGGCATAGCGTATCTCACTCCCTGGTCATCGAAACCTCAAGCAATACTAACCCAACTAGACGTAGGCTTACCTTCACCGTAAGGAGCCGAACTAGTATAAACCCTCTCGTGTCCTTTGTCCCGATTAACCCCTTTAAGCTTCCTAGTTGCGATGGCTCCATGATTAAGTCCTTGCAAGAGGACGTCTGCCGTGACAATTCCACGACAGTGGGCCGGATGACCAAGAGTTGTCGCGGCAAGATCTACATCGACAACGAAGGCTGGGGCCCCGACGCCGACTCAATTGAGTACGGGTACCGGGTCCCCTTTGGCGGAATCCACGTCTTCATCGGCCGGATTGGTGAGCCGGGCCCAGAGCCGGACAGCTGCACCGACCTCATTGAGACGGCTCAGCGTGCGAGACCCGCCCAGATTCAACCTACCATGAAGCGTGCCTTTGTGGGCTGTGTTCATGGAGAGGCGCTTTCTGAAGGATCTAAAGATGGCGGAGAGAAGGCCGTCCCATCAGATGATGATTCGTCCTCCGGTTCAACAGATTCTCTCAGATCAGTGTCCAAGAAGGCATGCTAGGGGCTGTTACGGCGACTCTAGCGTTCCAGATTGCTATCAGCCGCCAAGCTGGGCAGGAGTCTTTATGGCCGGCACCCAACCCGGCCAAAACTCGACGGCTGCAATAGCAATAATGTCCGGGTCAGGAGCGGCCAGGGCAGGAGGCGCCCCGTGCCCGCTGGCTCAGGTGCTAATAGATCTTATGGACAAGTTGACGGCCCTGTTAACCACCACGGTTATTCCTGCAAATCCAGATGAACATAATGCGGAGGTGGCAAAAGTGCGTGAGGAGATAGCCTTGGCCAAGGAGGCCTTGGCGGCTGAGGACACCAGGCTAGCTGCGGAGCGGGCGGCTTTGGATGCACGGGCGCAGCGACTCCAGTCAGAGGCTTTCCAGCTTAACATGAGTCTGAATGCATCCAATGAGGTGATGAGAAGGAGACATCAGAAGACCCAATCCCGTCTGCCTCCGGTTTATGATCCTCGGAATCTTTTCACGACGCCCGGAGCTGGTGCTAGCAATCCATGAAGCCAATCAATTTATGACACCGGAGCGGGAGGGCGGTTCAGCCTCGAGAGCGGCACCTCTTCACGGGAGCATGGCCCGCCCGATACATACCGACACCTCCGGGCTACTTTTCCAACCCCATGGAGAACCTGATAGCAACATCGGCGTGTCTGGCGGCTCTTCCAGTGGATGGTGATGACCCGATGGCGGTGGAAACCCGGAGGGTTAGGGATCTTCTTCAGACGGCCTTGGCATAGCAAGAGACCTATTCTTACAACAGGGACATGATTCATTCCACTCCTCAGCCTTGGTAGCACCTCGTCCAAACCGGAGTCTGAGTTACAGCAGGCACATGGAGTCAGAAGCTTTGTCAAGCAATGCCCAGCGTCGCAACCAACCCGGTGCAGGATCAATTGCGTCAGGAGGACGAACGGGTGGCTCAATTAGCGGCTCAGCAGACGGCATATGATGGTCTCCCAGAGTATCCAATGACTTCTGTTGGAGCAGGGGTGGCCACTAGAACCGGTGGTGTCCCTTGTCTGGTGCCGGCTCTGCGAGATGTGCGTCTACCTAAGGATTTCAAGGGTCCTCGAAAGGTGCCGAATTACACGGCCGACTTACAGCCGGGGGCATGGATTGAAAGCTACGAGATGGCCATGGAGTTACTGGAAGTCAGCGACGCGGCAATGGCTAAGTATTTCACCATGATGTTAGCTGGAACGACCCGATCTTGGTTGAAAAGTTTGCCTCCTAATTCCATCAGTTCATGGGCCGAGTTAAAGGCCCGGTTTATCCAGAACTTTAAAGATACTTGCAAGCAATCTATGTCCATTGTGGACTTGACCAATCAGAAGCAGGAGGAGGGTGAGTCCACAACTCATTGGGTGCTTGGTCAAGGAAATAATACATTCATCGATAAGATGGATGCCGCTCAAGGGTGCTTATGCTCCATCGAATTGTCGTTTTGTGCCACTCAAGCGGTAGAGGCGCCTTAAGCGTGATTGCAATGACATGGGTATGCTGATGGCGGCTTTGGTTAAATATGCCGATTCTGATACTACTGATGATCCCGTGTCTGAGGAGGAAAAGACAGGGAAGGGAAAGAAGAACGGCAACAGAAAGGGTCAGCAGCAACAGCCGGTAAGTCAAGGTGGCAACAAGCGTAAGCCGAATGGTAACCCGGCATTTGTGGCCAATGCTAATGCCCAGGGTAATAACAAGAAGCATAAGGGGAGAGGCCCTCCTCGATCTGGTGGCTCAGGTCCATCTCTTGAGCAGCTTCTGAATGAGCCTTGTCCAAGACACGGTACTCGAGAAAATCCTGCCACCCACTTATGGAAGGACTGCGCGATCATGAGGGCTTTCAAGAATTCAAACATGTTTGATGGCAATCACGGATCAGGCGGCGGTTCAGGAGCAGGTGGTTTCCATGGCCCGGTGGCGGCTCAAGTTCCGGTTTTCAAGGTGGTCAAGGTGGCTATAATCAGCGATGCAGTCAAGGAGGACAACAACATCAGCAGTCAGGTTATCAGAGCCATCCAAAACAGTTAAACGGTGGGCAATACCATGTGTTTACCACTAACTTATGTAAACGTGACCAGAAGGTTCATAAAAGGGCGGTGAATTCGGTTGAACCGGCAGTTTCCCGTTATCTGAGGTGGTCAGAGCAGCCTATCATTTGGAGTAGGGAAGATCACCCTCTCCGGGTTGATAACCCGGTCGATTGGCCTTGGTGGTGGCCCTCGAGGTTGGTGGATATAAATTCACTAAGGTGCTCATGGGCGGAAGCACATCAATATTCTCTATTATGAGACCTTTCAGTATGAAATTTGGTGATAAAGACTTGAGGACGTCTAACACTGTTTTTCATGGGGTGGTACAGTAAGTCGCATATCCCATTGGAAAGATCGAGCTGGAAGTGGCTTTTGGAGATGAATATGAGTCCAGGGCTGAGAAGCTGACCTTTGAGGTAGTCAAGATCAGGAGCCCATATCACGCTCTGTTTGGACAGCCGGCTTATGCCAAGTTTATGGCACGACCATGTTATGTTTATCTACAGCTCAAGATGCCGGGTTACAAGGGCACCATCACTGTGCATGGGAGTCGAAAGGTGGCCTTGGAGTGCGAAGAAGGCGATGCGGCTTATGCCGAATCCATTTGTGCTGAAGAGGAGCTGAAGTTTTATCAAACTAATGTTGACCCGGCATATATGACCTCTTTGAAGAAGCCGACCACAGAGCAAGACTCGGCGTTGAAATTTAAGTCGGCCGTCGAGACAAAATTGGTTGACTTCACTCCAGGCGACTCTTCCAAGCAGTTCAAAGATCGCACCAATTTGGATCCCAAATAGGAAAGCGCGCTCATCGAGTTCATCCGTGAGAATCGGGACATCTTTGCATGGAAACCTTCTGACATGCCGGGTGTCCCGAGAGAACTCGCTGAGCACACTCTTAATATTGATCCAAATTATAAGCCAGTCAGACAGTTTCTCCGGCGATTCAATGAGAAAAGGCGAAAGGCTATAGGGGAGGAGGTCGCTCGGCTCTTAGCGGCCGGGTTCATCATGGAAGTTTTTCACCCAGAGTGGTTGGCTAACCCGGTGCTTGTGCTCAAGAAGAACAGCACCTGGCGGATGTGTGTGGACTACACGGACTTAAATAAGGCTTGTCCGGCTGATCCCTTTGCTCTACCCGCATTGATCAAATCATCGATGCTACAGCTGGGTTGCGAACGATTGAGTTTTTGGATGCTTACTCTGGTTATCATCAGATCAAGATGGCAGTTAAGGACCAGGAGAAGACGACTTTCATTACTCCATTTGGAGCCTTCTGCTATGTGTCTATGCCGTTTGGGCTCAAGAGTGCCCAGGCGACTTATCAGCGATGTCTGTAGAATTGTCTCCACAACCAGATTGGGCGCAATGTTCATGCTTATGTGGACGACATTGTGGTGAAGTCCAGAGAGAAGGAGACCTTGATCTCTGACTTAAAGGAAACCTTTGACAATCTCCGGGTCTACAAGATGATGCTTAACCTGGACAAGTGTGTATTTGGTGTACCTGCAGGCAAACTTTTGGGATTCTGGTCTCAAGCAGGGACATTGAAGCTAACCCGAGAAGATCAAGGCGATTACCTCTCTGGCTAAACCGGCGTGCATCAATGATGTTCATTGGTGGCGGGTCGCGTTCTTTGCTTTAAGCCGATTCATAAGCCGGCTAGGGGAGAAGGCTCTACCGCTGTATTAGATGATGAAGAAAACAGACACCTTTCTGGAGTGAGGCTGCTGATGCTGCCTTTGAAGATTTAAAGAGACAGTTGGCTGAGCCGCCCGATTCTCGCAGCTCCGATTGATAAAGAGCCATTGCTATTGTATGTTGCGGCTAACTCACGTCTGTTAGTGTGGCCATTGTGGTGGAAGCGTAAGGAGTCCGGCAAGGAGCATCCGGTTCAGCGGCCGGTTTATTACATCGATAAGGTGCTCATGGAATCCAAGCAAAGGTATCCGCATTGGCGAAACTGGTTTATGGGGTGTTCATGGCGGCGGAAGCTAAAGCGATACTTCATGGGTCATCCTATAAGCTGTGGTAAGTTCAGCCCCTTGGGAGGCATCATCCGAACAGGAAGCCACAGGGGACGAGTTGCCAAGTGGGCCATCGAGCTTGGGCCTCACGGTTTGAAGTATATGCAGCGCCTGACTATCAAGTCTCAAGCCCTAGTGGACTTTACTAATGATTGGACGGAGTTGCAGGCACCAGAGGAGAAGCCGGATAACACATATTGGACTATTCACTTTGATGGGTCCAGACAGTTGGAAGGCTCGGGGGCTGGAGTTGTTTTAACTTCCCCTCGAGGTGACAAATTTTGTTATGTGCTCCGGCTTATGTTTCCCTGTACTAACAATGCAGTGAATATGAGGCCTTACTCCATGGACTCCGGATGGCCAAGGAGATGAATTTAAGCCGGGTAAGATGCTTGGGCGATTCAGACCTCGTTGCTCAACAGGTGTCAGGCACGTGGGACTCTAAGGATCCCCTTATGACGGCTTATCGTCGTGAAGTTGATGCGGTGGCTGGGCACTTCAAGGGTTATCAACTAGAGCATGTTGATCGAAGGAAGAACGAGGCGGCTGATGCTTTAAGCCGGCTAGGGTCTCAGCGTAAGCCGGTGCTGCCTAATACTTTCCTTGACGTTTTGCATAACCCTTTTGTCAGAGTGCCTACAGAGGAAGAGCTTGTAGTGCCAGACCCGGAGGCGCAGCTGGTGGCGGCTCTCCATGCCATCCCGGACTGGAGGTTCCATACTTAGCATATATGACCCGGGGAGAGTTGCCTGAGGACGAGACCTTGGCAAGACAAATCATCAGGCGGTCCAAATCCATGACGATTGTTCACGGCGAGTTGCATCACCGCAGTGTTACTAGGGCGTTTCAGCATTGTGTATCACCTATGGAGGGTCAGGAGATACTTCGTGAGATTCATGAAGGTGATTGCGGTCATCATGCCGGTTCAAAGTCTCTGGTAGCCAAGGCTTTTCATCATGGTTTTTATTGGCTGACGGCTCATGCTGATGCGGAGGATCTGGTCAGCAAATGTGACGGATGTCAAAAATTCTCACGACGAGCTCATGTGCCGGCTCAAGAATTGAGGATGATTCCAATTACTTGGCCGTTTGCGATGCTGGGGCTTGATATGGTAGGACCTTTCAAAAGGTCTAAAGATAAGAAGACACACCTGTTGGTGGCGGTGGATAAATTCACCAAGTGGGTTGAAGCGAGCCGGTCGATAAGTGTGATGCAGCCACGGCGGTTCAGTTCATCAAAAGGTGATCTTCGTTTTGGTTTTCCGCACAAGATTATAAGCGATAATGGTACTAATCTCTCCAAGGGTGCCATGGAAGGGTTCTGTCAACAAGAGCACATCCGGCTTGATGTTTCGGCTGTTGCTCACCCTCAGTCTAATGGTCAAGCAGAAAGAGCTAATCAAGAAATCTTGAAAGGTATCAAACCCCGGCTTTTAGTTCCCTTACAACGAACTCCGGGTTGTTGGGTGGAGGAGTTACCCTCTGTGCTATGGATCATCAATACAACGCCTAACAGGTCTACTGGTTATACACCTTTCTTCATGGTGTACGGAGCAGAGGCGGTTCTGCCAAGTGACATCCGGCATGACTCACCACGGGTGGCGGCTTACGTTGAGGCTGATAACGAAAAAGCTCGTCAGGATGCACTTGACTTGTTGGATGAAGAGCGTGACTCGGCAATAGCCCGCTCGGCGATTTACCAGCAAGACCTGCGCCGTTATCACAGCCGACGGGTTAGAAGCAGAACTTTCCAGGAAGGCGATTTAGTTCTTCGGCTCATCCAGGATCAATCTGATATGCACAAGTTGTCCCCTCCTTGGGAAGGACCTTTCGTGGTCAGCAAGAATATCAACAACGGGTCATATTACCTCATCGATGTTCGAGAGCACAAAGACTCACGTAAGTCGGAGGAGGAGACCCGCCGGCCGTGGAACATAGCGCATCTCCGGCCCTACTATACTTAAGCCACCGGCTTTCAGAGTATATTTATTTTTATTTTTTAGCAATGTATATATTATATAAAGCAATAAAGCAGGACCTCTTTCCTTTCCATCCTACAAGGTTTATGTGTCTTCTTTACCAGGTGATGGAAATGACTAACAGGGAACGGATCATATCTGAATCTGGTTTTCCCTTTGGTCCGGCTTATGATCATATCTGAATCAAGCCATGGTCACTTGGGGGCTTCCTGTTCAAACATAGGTCGTATTCGAACCAAAGAGAACATAGCTGTCGATACCCACTTGATCGACATACTGCCAAACCCACTTGGGGGCTTCTTGATCACATTTGAACCATAGCTTAACCCCTTTGGGTCTGACGTGGATCGTATTCGAATCAGCGTCATTAAAAAACTCTCATGGTCACTTGGGGGCTTCCTGTTCAAACATAGGTCGTATTCGAACCAAAGAGAATATAGCTGTCGATACCCACTTGATCGGCATCGCCAAAGCCATTGGGGGCTATATGATCGTATCCGAATCTTAGCTTAACCCCTCCGAATGGTTCTACTGATCGTATTCGAATCAGAGGCCTTTGAAAATCAGGTTTACTTTATTCTATAAGAGTAAATAATATTAAGGGCCAGGTAAACATTATATGTGCCAATTTTCAGAAGTTAAGTATAACTTTCTGCTTTTTTGGGATCGAGTAAGCCGGCAAGGTACGCCTTAAACCGGCTAATACTTATGATGTTTTGGTTTCTACTCCGGATTAACGTTATCTTACATGACCCCGGATGTGGTGAGATGCCAAAGCAAGTTTTTTGTTTTATACACAGGGTAAAGCAAAAAGCTTTTGGATGATTCAAGCAAGCCGACAGTACACATTGATAGCGGTTTGAGACATTGTTAAGCACCGCAAAACATGCGCGAAGGCATGACAGAGTTAGGAAGTTTTTCTATCCTATTACAAGACTCCCCGAGTCTGAATAATGAAGTATTGTTTTTTCAAAAGATTTAAGTGCCAGGCGGATTAGTCCTTTGGTGGACTTGACGACTCCGGGTTATCCTTCTCCGCCTCTTAAATACGCTGCTTTGTCCTGGAAGGTTGACGAGGTCCGATCAATGCCGCTTAAGGCTTCAAATTCAGCTTCATCATCTATTAAACTGGCCGGGTCAACTTCAGGAGCAAAGGTATGCTTACGAGTTGGAGGGATCAGGCTGACATCATCATAATGAGGAGTTGGAATCCTTCGGTTGTCATGGTCGTAACCCGGCTGGTACTTTGTAAGATCAATATCGTTGCCGATGATGGTGGCCACAGGACGTACGACTCTCACACAGGTGGTGAAGTCCGATTGACTGAATGCAGAGCCGTCCTCCTTTAAGTTGGGGTATCCAAGAGCAACATCGCTTAAGTCTAGCTCTGGAGCCAATGCTTTGGCCCGGCTTAAAGCGGCTATGGCCCCGGCTCTACCAGATGCTCGCCTTAACTCCTGAATCCGTTGAGGTAACACGGCAAGCCGCCTGAGTACATCCTGCAGGAGATAAGGAGTATCATTTGATAAAGCGACAACGGCCAAAGCACGTTGTGACCCGGTGTCTGATTGTTCCACTAGAGTGTACACCGCCTTAAGCTTGATCGGCATGTTACGCTTGAGTTGGTACTCACAGGACCTGCGTTTATGCATATAAGATTAAGCCGGAGATCATATCTGAAACAGTCATCAAATGAATCATGGTGATGATCAAAAGCTACACATAGTCACTTACCAAAAATTTCTGAGACCATTTGGGATATCTGGTTTTTTAAGCCGAACAATTCGGCAGTTGCTTCAGCAAGAGCTGCTTCTGCTGTCTCGGCCTAGGTCACAAGTGAAGATTTTTCATCCGCCCAGGCCTGCTTCTCCGTGTCAAAATCCTTCTTCAACTTTTCACCTTTCGAGAGATCTTTGAAGGCGAATTTGGAGTCGGCTTTTTGAATCTCAAGCTCTTGGGCACTTGACCGGTCTTGAGATCAACAATCTGCAATTCAAATTGGTGGTGGAGACACGCAACACGCCGGGTTATGGTAAGGTTATGGTAAGGTATTATTAAAGTCTCAAGCACTTTACAAGTAAAGACCCTTGACACTTGGGGGCTAATGTATGCTGAAGAAAATTTTACTTTATAATGTCAGATTATGCATATTAAAAGTCTCAAGTACTTTACAAGTAAAAATACTTGACACTTGGGGGCTAATGTGTATCGCTTCTTTAAAAAGTTGCTATATTACAGCCGGGTTCAATATGCATTCTTGTAAACCGGGTGAGCTAACGGTAAGCCGGTATCTAAGTCTACGTCATATTTACATATAGGCGATGAACTTGGGGGCTGGTACAAGAAGTAAGATTCGGAGAAATGATATAAGTTATACCTCAGATTTATGATGTATCTGCTTCACCATGTCAATTTCCAGGTCGCGGCTGTTATGCACTTGATTCAGATAGCCTGAGACTATATCGCCAATGCTTAAGTGGGCATAATCAGCGATGTCCTGTTTGGACTTCCGGCTTTTGACAAGTTCTTCCTTGGCGGTGCACCTGGCAAGAACAGTAGGTCGCCCCGGCTCAACATACTGGCTTTTCAAGTATTCAACTTCCGGTTCAGCCGTCCGGACCGGGCTAGGAATTTCCGGTTTATCGGAGTTATCAACAGTGTTGTCTTGAGGCGGTCGGAAGATGGTGTCGAATTTCATGGGCGGCTCAGAGGAGGCTGATGAGTAGAAGCATCGAAGGCGATGGTTAGGGTTCCGGCTCCGTTGCTGCCGGGTCTTCAATCGGCTTATTCTTCTTGGCTCTCTTACTGGGCTTCGCCTGCACACTGTGAATAAAACAAAGGGATGAGTATAAAATATGAGTAAGGCAAAGCATGAGGATAACAAAGGTATGTTACCCAAGGGCAGTCTTGAAAGCCGGCATGTTAGATTGCATAGACTCGCCAGAAGAAGGAGAGGTATCCTGATAATTGGAGTCAGATGAATTGAGAGGCTGACGAATTAAACCCGCCAAAGGATAAACAGAACGCAAAGCGTAGATGACCTCAGTTCGACGCTTCCTGCTTACGTCAGGTAAGCCGGAAGAAAGCTCTACATCCTTGCTTGTCCGGGTTTGCCTCCGGTTCTCAACTATTGTTGCTTCAAAATAAATTGAGGATCTTGATAAGCTAAGGGATGTGAAAATCTTACTTTCCGGGTCACCCGCCGGGTTTTGTGCTTTGGCAAAGGCTCTGAGTCGGAGGAAATTATAGTTACCTCTTCGCCATGAGCTTGGTTGTTTCAGTGTCTTCTGAAAAGGCGGAAATATCAATAAAACAGTAACAAAGGAGTTAAAGAGAATAAGAGATTACCTCTTCCTCATCTGAAGAAGAGTCATCCAATTTGAGTAATTTAGAGGCGCTGGGTTTCTTCTTCTTTGAAGTCCCTGTCTTGGCGTTTTTCCTTTCATTTTTCTTGGCTGCTCTGGCTTGTTGGGCGGCCTCGTGGTCATATTTGACTTTCCAGAAATCATCGCTGGCCTGTGAGAAAGATAAGGAATTATAAGTATAAGGAGGTAAACATATTAAGAGTATTTATTAAAGATTGGTAACTTACTGCAGGGGCCGGGTTCTTTTTGCAGAAGGGAAGTAACCCGAAGGTATTGTTGATAACAGTACCCTCCTTCAGCAATGACTGGGTTGTAGCATCTGCTACGTCATCTGGTAAGTCATCGAGCATGGCGCATTGGGTCGTTACATTACTTTGTATAAGTGCACATTAAGCGGGCGGCGGATTAATGGGAGTATACGCCAAGTAACCAGCACCGGACCAAGTCGATGCCGTTTAAGCCATTTCCCAGAAGGGCTTTAATCTTCTTGATGGTGGGGTTGAGCGGCAGACGTTCAACAGCGGTAAGTTTATCCGCCAGCGGGTGATTAGACTCGAGTCGCAGGGCGCGAAATCCGGGTAGAGGCGGCTCATCAGCTGGGGAAGTATCCTAACAATAGAACCATGACTGGTTCCAATATTTGGGTTGACTCGACAGCTCAGCATAAGGAAACAGACAGTCTCTCTGTCGCTGGATCGAGATACCGCCAAGTTCAATACTCGGCCCGTTGGCGCGCTCATTCTACTGGTTCAAGTAGAACAGTTCTCTGAATAAGAGCAGGCTTGGTTCCTCTCCCAGGTACACCTCACGTAAAAACTTGGAAATTGCAAAGATTGGACACAGAATTGGGTCCAATGTCTTGAGGCCTAAGGTCAAAGAAATTTAAAACTTCTCTGAAGAACTTTGAGCCGGGAGGGGCAAATCCCCGGCTCATGTGATCCGTGAAAACTATTACTTCCCCTTCTTTGGGTTGAGGCTTCTCTTCAGATGGGTCAGGGACATGATAAGACATGACTTCCTTCTTTGGCAAATGACCAAACTTCACAAATTCAACCAGTTTGCTTTTGGTGACAGTGGATGGGACCAAGTTGCAGGTTACAGGAGCTTTGGTCGACTTAGGCGCCATGACAACAGATTGGCCTATTGCACAATAAGAAGTTCCGGTTTAAATTTTAACGGGAGGAAAATATTCAAATTGCTGAAGGTAGCGGCTTAAAGGGGCCTAATGACATAAGGATAGTTGGGCAATATTATTTAAGCCGCCACCAGTGTTAGAAACAGTTCAAAAGTTTTACAGACCTAAGAAAGGCGCCAAGGTTCACAGATCAAGTGGGATGCGTTTAAACCGGATAGTTGGACAGTTATGTTAAAGGCATTTAACATAAGAAGTGTTTCGGGTGATAAAAAAAGGTTTCATAAGTTACAACTATTATGTTGGATCAAATGGTCATCCTGAAAAGAAAAATTTCTAGACCTAAAACAAAGTGCAGAGAAGTTCATACACTCGAAAGAAGCTTCTGAACAAAGGAAAAGGGATCTGTTTGCATATAAAATGGGGGTGAAACAGTTACCGCAGCAGTTCTATGCCATCTAACGATCAGAAAAGGGCGTTGGAGGTGAGATCTATCAAGGGTTCGTAGCGGGCGGTGATGAACACCGACGAACTCGACGAAAACTATGATACAGATCTAAGACAGGAAAGGAAAGGGACTTACAGGTCTAGAGAGGAGCTGCGGAGGTTCGCCGGCGTGTTTCTGGACCGATTCAGGTTGATGCGGCGGCCTGGGTCGGAGAAGACGAGAAGCTTGACGGCGGCGGCGGCGGAGCTCGAGAGGAGGCAAGAGGAAGGAGACGACTGGAAGGGGAAAAATGAAACCCTGGTCGTGCCTATTTATAAGGAGAGCATAACTGAGACGGCGCGGGAAACGAGGAGATAAGAATTACTATCCAGCGGCCCCGACGCCTCGATTCTCGGAACAGGCAATAAAGACAGAGATCCGTTGGGCCGATTCAGCGGGATAAAAGGAAATATGACATCATGACGGGTTAACCCGGATCCAAAGAATGACGTCATGGCGGGTTAAAGAAAGTCTTTTTTGCGCAGTCAAGAGACTGAAGATTTATGTTTTAAATTATTTTAAGATTGACATGAACAGGTTCAAATCAATCTGGGGCCTAATGTTGGGGATATAACAATTTGTGTAAGCTGCCCAGGAGGGGCCGGGTTACGTAAAGAGGTTACCAAACAGAAGCCCAATTCCAAGCATGAAGACGACGTCTCAACATGGGGCCTAAGGCCCACAGGCGACTTAAGGCCCGTTGTAGTAAACTGGCATAATGGCATGACTTGTATCATAAGGTAGAATTAACTACTCACCGAGCCGGACACTATTTATGAGCCGGCCGGGACTCTGTAAGCCGCAGGGCGTCAACCCGTGTATATAAGGGGACGACCTGCGGGCGACTTAGGGCAAGAAACAACCTTTCGAGAACCGAGCATAGTGTATCTCGCTCCCTGGTCATCAAAACCTCAAGCAATACCAACCCAACTAGACGTAGGCTTACCTTCACCGTAAGGAGCCGAACTAGTATAAACCCTCTCGTGTCCTTTGTCCCGATTAACCCCTTTAAGCTTCCTAGTTGCGATGGCTCCACGATTAAGTCCTTGCAAGAGGACATCTGCCGTGACAATTCCACGACACTAACCGTTTAGCAATAAAGTAAAGTAATTACATGGCGTTGTTCATTGACACGCAGGTCATACAATAAATTAAGACAACTCCTATGGCTCCTGCCGGTTGTCATACTCATCGACATGCAAGTCGTGATTCCTATTACAATAACATGATCAATCTCATACATCACATATATCATTCATCACATTCTTTTGGCCATATCACATCACATAGCATACCCTGCAAAAACAAGTTAGACGTCCTCTAATTGTTGTTTGCATGTTTTACGTGGCTGCTATGGGTTTCTAGCAAGAATGTTTCTTACCTACGCAAAAGCCACAACGTGATATGTCAATTGCTATTTACCCTTCATAAGGACCCTTTTCATCGAATCCGATCTGACTAAAGTGGGAGAGACAGACACCCGCTAGCCACCTTATGCAACTAGTGCATGTCAGTCGGTGGAACCTGTCTCACGTAAGTGTACGTGTAAGGTCGGTCCGGGCCGCTTCATCCCACAATACCGTCGAAACAAGATTGGACTAGTAACGGCAAGTAAATTGACAAAATCGACGCCCACAACTACTTTGTGTTCTACTCGTGCATAGAAACTACGCATAGACCTAGCTCATGACGCCACTGTTGGGGAACGTAGGAGAAATTCAAAATTTTCTATGCATCACCAAGATCAATCTATGGAGTAATCTAGCAACGAGGGGAAGGGGAGTGCATCTACATACCCTTGTAGATCGCTAAGCGGAAGCGTTCAAGTGAACGGGGTTGATGGAGTCGTACTCGTCGTGATCCAAATCACCGATGATCCTAGCGCCGAACGGACGGCACCTCCGTGTTCAACACACATACGGTTGGGAGAGACATCTCATCCTTCTTGATCCAGCAAGGGAAGGAGAGGTTGATGGAGATCCAGCAGCACGACGGCGTGGTGGTGGAAGTAGCGGGACCCCGGCAGGGCTTCGCCAAGCGCAAGCGGGGAGGAAGAGGTGTCACGGGAGGGAGGGAGGTGCCAGGGACTTAGGTGTGGCTGCCCTCCCTCCCCTCCACTATATATAGGGGCCTAGGGGGGGCGCCGGCCCCTTGTAGATCCTATCTAGGGAGGGGGCGGCTGCCCTAGGGCTGGCTTGGCCTCCAAGCCAAGTGGAGGTGCCCCCACCCCTTAGGGTTTCTAAACCTAGGCGCATGGGAGGCCCAAGGGGGGGCGCACCAGCCCACCAGGGGCTGGTTCCCACGCCTCTTCAGCCCATGGGGCCCTCCGGGATAGGTGGCCCCACCAGGTGGACCCCCGGGACCCTTTCGGTGGTCCTGGTACAATACCGATGACCCCCGAAACTTTCCCGGTGGCCGAAACTGGACTTCCTATATATAAATCTTTACCTCCGGACCATTCCGGAACTCCTCGTGACATCCGGGATCTCATCCGGGACTCCGAACAACTTTCGGGTTACCGCATACTAATATCTTTACAACCCTAGCGTCACTGAACCTTAAGTGTGTAGACCCTACGGGTTCGGGAACCATGCAGACATGATCGAGACAACTCTCCGGCCAATAACCAACAGCGGGATCTGGATACCCATGTTCGCTCCCACATGTTCCATGATGATCTCATCGGATGAACCACGATGTCGAGAATTCAATCAATCCCGTATTCAATTCCCTTTGTCTACCGGTTTAGTACTTGCCCGAGATTCGATCGTCGGTATCCCGATACCTTGTTCAATCTCGTTACCGGCAAGTCTCTTTACTCGTTCCATAACACATCATCCTGTGATCAACTCCTTGGTCACATTGTGCACATTATGATGATGTCCTACCGAGTGGGCCCAGAGATACCTCTCCGTCACACGGAGTGACAAATCCCAATCTTGATTCGTGCAAACCCAACAGACACTTTCGGAGATACCCGTAGTGCACCTTTATGGCCACCCAGTTACGTTGTGACGTTTGGTACACCCAAAGCATTCCTACGGTATCCGGGAGTTGCACAATCTCATGGTCTAAGGAAATGATACTTGACATTAGAAAAGCCTTAGCATACGAACTACACGAGCTTTGTGCTAGGCTTAGGATTGGGTCTTGTCCATCACATCATTCTCCTAATGATGTGATCCCGTTATCAACGACATCCAATGTCCATGGTCAGGAAACCGTAACCATGTATTGATCAACGAGCTAGTCAACTAGAGGCTTACTAGGGACATGGTGTTGTCTATGTACCCACACATGTATCTCGAAGTTTCCTATCAATACAATTATAGCATGCATAATAAACGATTATCATGAACAAGGAAATATAATAATAATAACTAATTTATTATTGCCTCTAGAGCATATTTCCAACATTTAGGTCATGATGTTGAGGCAATTCGAGGCGATGGTAAAATCCTCTCCTCCTTGCCTTTGCAATCCATAGGGGAGTAACTGGAAACCCACTAGTTGGTTTCCTTCACGGGGAAACCCTCAATTACTCGTAGTAGAAACCGGCGTGGGGAAACTACGATGTTGACGTATGTAATATGGAGTCTACTACAGGTAGAACATATCTGTACTGGGAACGTCCCAGTTAGACACATAAAAAGTAGCTTTGTGATACATCAGAGAAATATGGTCTGCATATGTTGCGCAGATCATATTGGTAGTGATGACTCCAAAATCCTAGAGGACACTTTACTGCTCAAGCACCATCCTTACTAACTTCGTATATCTTTATTCTCGTTTTTACTTTTATGTTCGTAGTTTAGGCGATACCTTTTTATTCGTTTCCTTAGCAACTGATAAAGCATACTACTTTCAAAATATGGTTTGTGTGCGTATGGAACTACGTCGTGGCAATGTAGTTGTGGGGTTAGTAGTGCCTTCCTCGCTCCCTGTGAGTTCGACACTTCACTTATCACGAAAGTGCTACAACACCCTTTGCTGGTGTAGGACATCATGAGGCAAGAGTGGGAAGGGAGATTAATTGCTGCTTGTTGAGTAACAGACCATAATAATTTTTAAAAGTTATGTTCCCCGACCTTCGAGGAACTGCTCCCGAGAGGTGATTCTTGTTGGGAAACGTTGCATGGAAAACAAAAAAAATTCTACGCACACGCAAGATCTATCCATAGAGATGCATAGCAACGAGAGGGGAGAGTGTGTCTACATACCCTCGTAGACCGTAGGCAGAAGCGCTTAACAACGCGTTTGATGTAGTCGAACTTCTTCGCGCTCCAACCGATCAAGTACCAAACATACGGCACCTCCGGGTTCTGCACACGTTTAGCTCGGTGACGTCCTCCGCCTTCTTGATCCAGCAAGATGGCGAGATAGTGGATGAGTTCCGGTAGCACGACGGTGTGGTGACGGTGATGGTGAAGTGATCTATGCAGGGCTTCGCCTTAGCACTACGAAAATATGTCCAGGGGTGTAAACAGTGGAGGGGGGGGGGGGGCGCTGCACACGCCTAAGCAATTGTTCTGGGTGTGCTAGGCGCCCCCTCCCGCATATATATAGGTGGGAGGGAGAGTGGAGAGGCCAACGGGCGCCCCAAGTAGGACCGAAAATTCTACTTGGGCTCCTGCCCTTGGCCGCGCCCTCTTCCTTATTTGTCGGAGGGGGAAAGGAAAGGGGGGAGAGGGAAAGAAGGGGGAAGCCAATTCCCCCCTTTCCTTTCCCCCATGGGTCGGCTGCCTTAGGGGGGGCCGCGCCAGCCCCCTGTTGGCTGGTGTGCCCCTCTAATGGCCCAATAGGCCCATCACCCTTCTGGGGGTGCCCAGTACCACCTCCGGTACTCCGATGATCACCCGGTACACTCCGAAACACTTCCGGTGTCCGAATACCATCGTCCTATATATCAATCTTTACCTCTTGACCATTTCGAGACTCCTCGTCATGTACGTGATCCTATCCGGGACTCCGAACAACATTCGATCACCAAATCATATAACTCATGCAACACTGTATCGTCAACGAATGTTAAGCATGCGGACCCTACGAGTTCGAGAACTATGTAGACATGACCGAGACACCTCTCTGGTCTATAACCAATAGTGGAACCTGGATGGCCATATTGGCTCCTACCTATTCGAAGATCTTAATCGGTCGAACTGTTATGACAACATATGTAATTCCCTTTGTCCATCGGTATGTTACTTGCCCGAGATTCGATCATCGTTATCTTCATACCTAGTTCAATCTCGTTACCGGCAAGTCTCTTTACTCGTTTTGTAATACATCATCCTGCAACTAACTTATTAGTCACTTTGGTTGCAAGACTTCTTATGATGTGTATTAACGAGAGGGCCCAAAGATACCTCTCCAATACTGGGAATGACAAATCCTAATCTCGATCTATGCCAACTCAACAAACACCTTCGGAGATACCTGTAGAGCATCTTTATGATCACCCAATTACTTTGTGACATTTGATAGCACACCAGGTATTCCTCCGGTATCCGGGAGTTGCATAATCTCACAGTCGGAGGAATATGTATCTGGCATGAAGAAAGCAATAGCAATAAACTGAACGATCAATATGCTAAGCTAACGGATGGGTCTTGTCCATCACATCATTCTCCTAATGATGTGACCCCATTATCAAATGACAACACATTGATACGTCCATTTTGCATCATGCTTTTATATCATATTTACTGCATTATGGGCTGTCATTACACATTATGTCACAATACTTATGCCTATTCTCTCTTATTTTACAAGGTTTATATGAAGAGGGAGAATGCGGCAAATTTGGAATTACGGGCTGGAAAAGGAGCAAATATTACAGACCTATTCTGCACAACTCCAAAAGTACTGAAACTCCAGGGAAGTTATTTTTAGAAATAATAAAAAATACTGAGCGAAGCAAATACCAGAGGGGGCCCACACCCTGGCCATGAGGGTGGGGGGCGCGCCCTACCCCCTGGGGGCGCCCCCTGCCTCGTGGGCCCCCTCGTGGCCCTCCGGTGCCCATCTTCTGCTATATGAAGTCTTTCGTCCGAGAAAAATAATAATAAGCAAGCTTACGGGACGAAACTCCGCCGGCACGAGGCGGAACCTTGGCGGAACCAATCTAGGGCTCAGACAGAGCTGTTCTGTCGGGGAAACTTCCCTCTGGGAGGGGAAAATCACCGCCATCGTCATCACCAACGCTCCTCTCATCTGGAGGGGGGCAATCTCCATCAACATCTTCACCAGCACCATCTCCTCTCAAACCCTAGTTCATCTCTTGTATCCAATCTTTGTCCAAAGCCTCAGATTGGTACCTGTAGGTTGCTAGTAGTGTTGATTACTCCTTGTACTTGATGCTAGTTGGTTTATTTGGTGGAAGATCATATGTTCAGATCCTATATGCATATTAATACTCCTCTGGTTATGAACATGAATATGCTTTGTGAGTAGTTACGTTTGTTCCTGAGGACATGGGAGAAGTCTTGCTATTAGTAGTCATGTGAATTTGGTATTCGTTCGATATTTTGATGAGATGTATGTCGTCTCTCCTCTAGTGGTGTTATGTGAACGTCGACTACATGACACTTCACCATTGTTTGGGACTAGAGGAAGGCATTCAGAAGTAATAAGTAGATGATGGGTTGCTAGAGTGATAGAAGCTTAAACCCTAGTTTATGTGTTGCTTCGTAAGGGGCTGATTTGGATCCATATGTTTCATGCTATGGTTAGGTTTACCTTAATACTTCTTTTGTAGTTGCGGATGCTTGCAATATGAGTTAATCATAAGTGGGATGCTTGTCCAAGTAAGGACATCACCCAAGCACCGGTCCACCCACATATCAAATTATCAAAGTACCGAACGCAAATCATATGAACGTGATGAAAACTAGCTTGACGATAATTCCCATGTGTCCTCGGGAGCGTTTTCCTTCATATAAGAATTTGTCCAGACTTGTCCTTTGCTACAAAAAGGATTGGGCCATCTTGCTGCACTTTATTTACACTTGTTACTTGTTACCCATTACAAATTACCTTATCACAAAACTATCTGTTACCGATAATTTCAGTGCTTGCAGAGAATACCTTGCTGAAAACCGCTTATCATTTCCTTCTGCTCCTCATTGGGTTCGACACTCTTACTTATCAAAAGGACTAAGATAGATCCCCTATACTTGTGGGTCATCAAGACTCTTTTCTGGCGCCGTTGCGTGGAGTGAAGCGCCTTTTGTAGGTGGAATTTGGTAAGGAAAAATTTATATAGTGTGCTGAAATTTACTGTTACTTGTTACTATGGAAAGTAATCCTTTGAGGGGCTTGTTCGGGGTATCTTCACCCCGACCGATAGAGCAAATAGTTTCTCCTCAACCTACTGAACCTAGTGAAAATGTTTACTTTGAAATTCCTTCGGGTATGATAGAGAAACTGCTAGCTAATCCTTTTGCAGGAGATAGAACACTGCATCCCGATTTACACTTAATCTATGTGGATGAAGTTTGTGGATTATTTAAGCTTGTAGGTATGCCCGATGATGTTATCAAGAAGAAGGTCTTCCATTTATCTTTGTAGGGATATGCATTGACATGGTATAGGCTATGTGATGATATGGGATCATGGGACTACAAGCGATTGAAATTGGAATTTCATCAGAAGTTTTATCATATGCATCTTGTTCATCGTGATCGTAATTATATATATAATTTTTGGTCTCGCGAAGGAGAAAGCATCGCTCAAGCTTGGGGGAGACTTAAGTCAATGTTATATTCATGCCCCAATCATGAGCTCTCAAGAGAAATGATTATTCAACATTTTTATGCTCGGCTTTCTAACAACAATCGCTCCATACTCGATACTTCTTGTACTGGTTCCTTTATGATGAAGACTATTGAATTCAAATGGAATTTATTGGAAAGGATTAAACGCAACTCTTAAGATTGGAATCTCGGTGAAGGTAAGGATTCAGGTATAACACCTAAGTTTGATTGTGTTAAATCTTTTATGGATACCGATGTTTTCCATAAATTTAGCACTAAATATGGACTTGACTCTGAGATAGTAGCTTCTTTTTGTGAATCTTTTGCTGCTCATGTTGATCTCCCTAAGGATAAGTGGTTTAAATATCATCCTCCCGTAGAAGTAAAAGTAGTTGAACCTATTAAAGTTGAAGAAAAGACTATCACTTATATTGATCCTATTGTTCCTACTGCTTATGTTGAGAAACCACCTTTCCCTGTTAGGATAAAGGATCATGCTAAAGCTTCAATCAGGTTAAGTAAAAGCAATATTAGAACTTATACACCTCCTGAGAAAGTTAAAGTTGAACCTAATATTGCTATTGTTAAAGATCTCTTGGCTGATAATATCGATGGGCATGTTATTTATTTCTGTGATGAGACTGCTAGAATTGCTAAACCTGGTGCTAAAGATAAACATAGACCTGTGGTAGGCATGCCTGTTATTTCTGTTAAAATAGGAGATCATTGTTACCATTGCTTGTGTGATATGGGTGCTAGTGCTAGTGCAATACCTATTTCCTTATACAAAGAAATTATGCATGATATTGCACCAGCTGAGATAGAAGATATTGATGTCACCATTAAGCTTGCCAATAGAGATACTATTTCACCAATTGGGAATGTTAGAGATGTTGAAGTCTTGTGTGGGAAAGCTAAATATCCTGCTGATTTTCTTGTTCTTGGTTCCCCACAAGATAGATTTTGTCCCATATTTGGTAGACCCTTCTTGAACACTATCAATACTAAGATAGACTGCGAAAAGGATGTTGTTACTATTGGTTTGGATGATATGTCTCATGAGTTTAATTTCTCTAAATTTCGTAGACAACCCCGTGATGAAGAATTGCCTAGTAAAGATGAAATAATTGGTCTTGCTTCTATTGCCATGCCTCCTAATGATCCTTTAGAACAATATTTGTAGACCATGAGAATGATATGTTTATGAATGAAAGAAGGGAAATAGACGAAGTATTCTTTAAACAAGGACCCATTCTGAAACACAACTTGCCTGTTGAAATCCTAGGGGATCCTCCTCCACCCAAGGGTGATCCCGTGTTTGAGCTTAAACCATTATATGATACTCTTAAATATGCTTATCTTGATGAAAAGAAGATATATCCTGTTATTATTAGTGCTAACCTTTCAGAGAAGGAGGAAGAAAAATTATTGAAAACTCTGAAGAAGCACCGTGCTGCTATTGGATATACTCTTGATGATCTTAAGGGCATTAGTCCGACTCTATGTCAACACAAAATAAATTTGGAGAAAGATGCCAAAACGGTTATTGATCACCAACGACGTCTGAATCCTAAGATGAAAGAAGTGGTAAGAAAGGAAATATTAAAGCTCCTTGAGGCAGGTATAATTTATCCCATTGCTGATAGTCAGTGGGTAAGTCCTGTCCATTGTGTCCCTAAGAAGGGAGGTATTACTGTCGTTCCTAATGATAAAGATGAATTGATTCCGCAAAGAATTATTACAGGTTATAGGAGGGTAATTGATTTCCGTAAATTTAATAAAGCTACTAAAAAGGATCATTACCCCTTTCCTTTTATTGATCAAATGATAGAAAGATTATCCAAACATACACATTTTTGCTTTCTAGATGGTTACTCAGGTTTCTCTCAAATACCTATGTCAGCTGATGATCAAGCAAAGACCACTTTTACTTGCCCTTTCAGTACTTTTTCTTATAGACGTACGCCTTTTGGTTTATTTAATGCACCTGCTACCTTTCAAAGATGCATGATGGCTATATTCTCTGACTTTTGTGAAAAGATTTGTGAGGTTTTCATGGATGATTTCTCAGTTTATGGGTCCTCTTTTGATGATTGCTTGAGCAATCTTGATCGAGTTTTGCAGAGATGTGAAGAAACTAACCTTGTCTTGAATCGGGAGAAGTGCCACTTTATAGTTAATGAAGGTATAGTCTTGGGGCATAAAATTTGAAAGAGGCATTGAAGTTGATAAAGCTAAAGTTGATGCTATTGAAAAGATGCCATGTCCCAAGGACATCAAAGGTATAAGAAGTTTCCTTGGTCATGCCGGTTTTTATAGGAGGTTCATTAAGGACTTCTCAAAAATTTCCCGGCCTCTGACTTATCTATTACAAAAAGATATACCATTTGTCTTTGATGATGATTGTGTAGAAGCATTTGAAATACTTAATAAAGCATTGATTTCTGCACCTATCGTTCAACCACCTGATTGGAATTTACCCTTTGAAATTATGTGTGATGCCAATGATTATGCTGTAGGTCCTGTTCTGGGACAAAGAGTTGATAAGAAATTAAATGTTATTCAATATGCTAGTAAAACTCTAGATAGTGCCCAGAGAAATTATGCTACCACTGAAAAAGAATTTTTAGCAGTTGTTTTTTCTTGTGATAAGTTCAGACCTTATATTGTTGACTCTAAAGTAACTATTCACACAGATCATGCTGTTATTAAATACCTTATGGAAAAGAAAGATGCTAAACCTAGACTTATTAGATGGGTTCTTCTACTACAAGAACTTGATTTGCATATTATTGATAGAAAGGGAGCTGAGAACCCCGTTGCAGACAACTTGTCTAGGTTAGAGAATGTTCTTGATGACCCACTAACTATTGATGATAGCTTTCCTGATGAACAACTAGCTGTCATAAATGCTTCTCATACTGCTCCATGGTATGCTGATTATGCTAATTACATTGTTGCTAAATTTATACCACCTAGTTTCACATACCAGCAAAAGAAAAAAATTCTATGATTTGAGACATTACTTTTGGGACGACCCACATCTTTATAAAGAAGGAGTAGATGGAGTTATTAGACGTTGTGTACCTGAGCATGAGTAGGAACAGATCCTACGCAAGTGTCATTCCGAGGCTTATGGAGGACACCACGCTGGAGATAGAACTGCACATAAGGTATTGCAATCCGGTTTTTATTGGCCTACTCTCTTCAAGGATGCCCGTAAGTTTGTCTTGTCTTGTGATGAATGTCAAAGGATTGGTAATATTAGTAGACGTCAAGAAATGACTATGCACTATTCACTTGTTATTGAACCATTTGATGTTTGGGGCTTTGATTATATGGGACCGTTTCCTTCGTCTAATGGGTATACACATATTTTAGTTGTTGTTGATTACGTTACTAAGTGGGTAGAAGCTATTCCAACTAGTAGTGCTGATCATAACACTTCTATTAAGATGCTTAAAGAAGTTATTTTTCCGAGGTTTGGAGTCCCTAGATATTTAATGACTGATGGTGGTTCACATTTTATTCATGGTGCTTTTCGTAAAATGCTTGCTAAGTATGATGTTAATCATAGAATTGCATCTCCTTATCACCCACAGTCTAGTGGTCAAGTATAATTGAGTAATAGAGGGCTCAAATTAATTTTGCAAAAGACTGTTAATAGATCTAGAAAGAATTGGTCCAATAAACTTGATCATGCATTATGGGCCTATAGAACTGCATATAAAAATCCTATGGGTATGTCTCCGTATAAAATGGTTTATGGAAAAGCTTGTCACTTACCTCTCGAACTAGAACATAAGGCATATTGGGCCATTAAAGAGCTCAGCTATGATTTCAAACTTGCCGGTGAGAAGAGGCTATTTCACATAAGCTCACTTGATGAATGGAGAACCCAAGCCTATGAGAATGCCAAGTTGTTTAAAGAAAAAGTTAAAAGATGGCATGACAAAAGGATACAAAAGCGTGAGTTTAATGTAGGTGATTATGTGTTGCTATTCAACTCTCGTTTAAGATTTTTTGCAGGAAAACTTCTCTCTAAATGGGAAGGCCCTTACGTTATCGAGGAGATCTACCGTTCCGGTGCCATAAAAATCAACAACTTGGAAGGAACAAATCCGAAGGTGGTGAACGGTCAAAGAATCAAACATTATATCTCAGTAATCCCATAAATGTTGAAACCAATATTATTGAAACCGTAACCCCGGAGGAATACATAAGGGACACTTTCCAGAATGTTTTAGACTCCGAAAAGGAATAGGTATGTGGTACAGTAAGTAAACCGACTCCAAAACAGTTCTAATGGCAATTTTCCTCCGTTTTGGAATATTTAGAAAAATAGGAAAATAAGAAGCAGTCCGGGAAGGACACGAGGCTTCCACGAGGGTGGGAGGCGCGCCCCATACCTCGTGGGCACCTCGTGTGCTCTCCGGACTCCGTTTTCTTGCACGATACTTCTTTAGGTCGGTAAAAATTCATTATATAATCTCTCGAAGGTTTTGACCACGTACCACGCAAATATCCTCTGTTTTCATTTCGAGCTGTTTTTCTGACAGATCTAGATCACCATGACGTCTCCAAGCGCCCCCAAGGACAAGTTCTTCGAGAAGGTCATCAACCCCTACCCCGCGGTGGTGCTGCAACACCCTCAAACCATTGAGATGCGTGATGGGTTGCTGCACATCCGCAATGTTGAGGGACCAAGGAGGACCAGAAGCGTGTAGACGAGGCTTGAAGCAATGGAACAACAAGTTTTCAAGTGCCAGGGGATGGTGGAACATGGACTCAACACCAACCACATGATGATCGCTGAGTTCACCAACAACCAGAAGCTGGATGCCAAGAACAATCGGGAGACCATCTTCAAGCTTCACGAGAAGATCGAGCATCTCCAAGACCAAATTATGACCTGCAAAACAAAAACTGTGAGTATGAATTTAGATTCAAGAGGATGAGTTTGGCTGCAGATTTGAGGATCCCGTAGACTCGATCATCCTTCTACGATGGTGACCCTATGCCTTGGAAGATGGACGACAAGCCCACATCATCAACAACTCCACCATCTTCTTCACCAGCAAGGGAGATATAATCACATGGGTATGGGCACTCCCCTTGGCAACTGCCAAGCTTGGGGGAGGTGCCCTGGTATCGTATCACCATCACACTCCTATCTTTACCATTTTTGTTAGTTCGATCCTTTTAGTAATATCTTGATCTAGTAGAATAAAGTTTTTAGTATGATTTAGTTTTGAGTTTTGCTTTATGATCCCTCTATGTAATTGAGTCCGTGAGTTATATAATAAAGATTAGTGTTGAGTCAAGGGCTTGATTATCTTGCTATGATCTTGAGGGAATAAAGAAAAAAAGAAAGAATAAAAAGAAATAAAGAGATCATATTGATCTTATGGAGAGTAATGACTTCACATAGAAAGAGTATGATGATTAAAAGTTGTTGAGAGTTGACAAACATAGTTTTGGTCATTGTTGCAATTAATAGGAAGTAATAAAGAAAGAGAGGTTTCACATATAAATATACTATCTTGGACATGTTTTATGATTGTGAGCACTGATTAAAATATGACATGCTAACGAGTTGATGTTGGACAAGGAAGACAACGTAATGGGTTATGTTTTCTTACATCTGAAATAAAGTATAATGTCATGGATCATCCAACATGTTGAGCTTGCCTTTCTTCCTCATGCTAGCCAAATTCTTTGCACCAAGTAGAGATACTACTTGTGCTTCCAAATTCCCTTAAACCCAGTTTTTCCATGAGAGTCCACCATATCTACCTATGGATTGAGTAAGATCCTTCAAGTAAGTTGTCATCGGTGCAAGCAATAAAAATTGCTCTCTAAATATGTATGACTTATTAGTGTGGGAGAAAATAAGCTTTATACGATCTTGTGATGTGGAAGAAATAAAAGCGACGGACTGCATAATAAAGGTCCATATCACAAGTGGCAATATAAAGTGACGTTCTTTTGCAATAAGATTTCGTGCATCCAACCATGAAAGCGCATGACAACCTCTGCTTCCCTCTGGGAAGGGCCTATCTTTTACTTTTATATCTTACCCTTATGCAAGAGTCACGGTGATCTTCACCTTTCCTTTTTACATTTTATCCTTTGGCAAGCACCTTGTGTTGGAAAGATCCTGATATATATATCCAATTGGATGTAAGTTAGCATGAACTATTATTGTTGACATTACTCTCGAGGTAAAAGGTTGGGAGGCGAAACTATAAGCCCCTGTCTTTCTCTGTGTCCGATTAAAACTCCGTAACCACAAGTATTGCGTGAGTGTTAGCAATTGTGAAATACTAAATGATAGTTGAGTATGTGGACTTGCTGAAAAGCTCTTACATAGACTATTTCCGATGTTATGATAAATTGAAATTGCTTCAATGACTGAGATTATAGTTTGCTGGTTCTTAATGAAGTTTCTGATTCATACTTGACATTGTGAATAGATTATTACTTGAGCATAAGAAATCATATGACAATATTCAAATATGTTGCTGTTATAAGAATGATCATGATGCCCTCATGTCTGTATTTTATTTTATCAACGCCTCTACCTCTAAACATGTGGACATATTTATCGTTATCGGCTTCCACTTGAGGACAAGCGAGGTCTAAGCTTGGGGGAGTTGATACGTCCATTTTGCATCATGCTTTAATATTGATATTTACTGCATTATGGGCTGTTATTACACATTATGTCACAATACTTATGCCTATTCTCTCTTATTTTACAAGGTTTATATGAAGAGGGAGAATGCCGACAGCTGGAATTCTGGGCTGGAAAAGGAGCAAATATTAGAGACCTATTCTGCACAACTCCAAAAGTCCTGAAACTCCACGGAAGTTATTTTTGGAAATAATAAAAAATACTGAGTGAAGAAAATACCAGAGGGGGCCCACACCCTGGCCACGAGGGTGGGGGGCGCGCCCTACCCCCATGGGCGCGCCCCCCTGCCTTGTGGCCCCCTGGTGGCCCTCAGGTGCCCATCTTCTGCTATATGAAGTCTTTCATCCGAGAAAATAATAATAAGAAAGCTTACGGGACGAAACTCCGCCGCCATAAGGCGGAACCTTGGCGGAACCAATCTAGGTCTCCGACAGAGCTGTTCTGCCGGGGAAACTTCCCTCCGGAAGGGGGAAATCATTGCCATCGTCATCACCAACGCTCCTCTCATCGGGAGGGGGCCAATCTGCATCAACATCTTCACCGGCACCATCTCCTCTCAAACCCTAGTTCATCTCTTGTATCCAATCTATGTCCCAAAGCCTCAGATTGGTACCTGTAGGTTGCTAGTAGTGTTGATTACTCCTTGTACTTGATGCTAGTTGGTTTATTTGGTGGAAGATCATATGTTCAGATCCTATATGCATATTAATACTCCTCTGATTATGAACATGGATATGCTTTGTGAGTAGTTACGTTTGTTCCTGAGGACATGGGAGAAGTCTTGCTATTAGTAATCATGTGAATTTGGTATTCGTTCGATATTTTGATGAGATGTATGTTGTCTCTCCTCTAGTGGTGTTATGTGAACGTCGACTACATGACACTTCACCATTGTTTGGGCCTAGAGGAAGGCATTGAGAAGTAATAAGTAGATGATGGGTTGCTAGAGTGATAGAAGCTTAAACCCTAGTCTATGCGTTGCTTCGTAAGGGGCTGATTTGGATCCATATGTTTCATGCTATGGTTAGGTTTACCTTAATACTTCTTTTGTAGTTTAGGATGCTTGCAATAGGGGTTAATCATAAGTGGGATGCTTGTCCAAGTAAGGACAACACCCAACAACTGGTCGACCCACATATCAAATTATCAAAGTACCGAACGCGAATCATATGAACGTGATGAAAACTAGCTTGACGATAATTCCCATGTGTCCTCGGGAGCGTTTCCCTTCATATAAGAAATTGTCCAGGCTTGTCCTTTGCTACAAAAAGGATTGGGCCATCTTGCTGCACTTTATTTACACTTTTGTTACTTGTTACCCATTACAAATTACCTTATCACAAAACTATCTGTTACCGATAATTCAGTGCTTGCAGAGAATACCTTGCTGAAAACCGCTTATCATTTCCTTTTTCTCCTCGTTGGGTTCGACACTCTTACTTATCAAAAGGACTATGATAGATCCCCTATACTTGTGTGTCATCACACATGTCCATGGTTAGGAAACCTTAACCCTCTTTGATAAACGAGCTAGTCTAGTAGAGGCTTACTAGGGACACGGTATTTGTTTATGTATTCACACATGTATTTAAGTTTACGATCAATACAATTCTAGCATGAATAATAAACCTTTATCATGAATAAGGAAATATAAAACAACATCTTTATTATTGCCTCTAGGTCATATTTCCTTTAGTATTCTACTTGCACTAGAGTCAATAATCTAGATTACATTGTAATGAATCTAACACCCATGGAGTCTTGGTGCTGATCATGTTTTGCTCGCGGAAGAGGCTTAGTCAACGGACCTGCTACATTTAGATCCGTATGTATTTTGCAAACTTCTATGTATCCATCCTTGAATGAATCGAGTTGAAGCGTCTCTTGATGTGTTTAGTCTTCTTGTGAAACCTGGATTCCTTCGCCAAGGCAATTGCTCCAGTGTTGTCACAAAAGATATTCATTGGACCTGATGCACTGGGTATTACACCCAGATCGGATATGAACTCCTTCATCCAGACTCCTTCATGAGCTGCTTCTGAAGTAGCTATGTGAAGGAAATATGCCCAAGAGGCAATAATAAAGTTGTCATTTTACATTTCCTTATTAATGATAAAGGTTTATTATTCATGCTAGAATTGTATTGACCGGAAACTTAAATACATGTGTGAATACATAAACAAATACCGTGTCCCTAGTAAGCCTCTACTAGACTAGCTTGTTGATCTGTGACGCCCGGATAAGCAAGCTACAGTAACCTCTGCTAATGACGCCATGTCACCTCCGTTACTGTCGCTAATCTCGCGTTAGTTCAAAACGATTTGAATTCAAATTTGAATTTTTGGCAAACAAACAAAGTTTTCAAACTTTAAAACAAAATGTTCGGACCTTGTCAAATATTGCATGGATAATTATGGTGAAGTAAACACATTTTTAGAAAATGCATAAATATTTTAAATTGAATAAAAAATAAAGGAAAATAAATAAAAAGAAACAAATGAAAGGAAAAAAAACAAAACAAAAACAGCAGACCCCTTCACTGGGCCAAGTGGCCCAGCTGGCCTCCGCCGCCCGAACGGGCCGGCCCAACCGGCCGAAGGCCCAATCGGCCAACCCCGCTCGTCCACCCCCCCACTCGCTCTCCCCCCTCCTCCCCGATCCAGATCGGATCGGGGGAACGAACCCCGTCGCCCCCCTGCGCCCCACGCCACCTGAACCGCGCCGGCCGCCTCAACCGCACGCCGCGCCTCGGACCCGCCGTCCCCAGCACCCGTGGACGGCCCGCCGTCGCCGCTCTAAGGCGCCGAGAACCCCCTCGCCGGACTGCTCCTCTCCCGCCGTCGTCCCGTCACCCCCTCACCCCCCGCTGCCCGTGCCCCTACTCCCCGGCGTGAGCTCCCGCCTTCTATTTCTCTGTCGCCGCGTCGTTCCCGCCCCCTTGCGCCCGCGTCTTGCGGAGCTCACGCTTCTGAGCCGCCCTCACCGCCAGCCACGCCCGACGCAGCGTCTGCATCGCCTCCCTCCCCGGCGCGCTCACTGCGCCCTACCGACCTCGCCGTTCGCGCACAAGGCCTTGCCCTGCCACGCCGGGTCGCGCACCGCCTCTGATCGCCGCGCCCTCTCCCCCTGGTCGCCTCACCTCTACCCTCTCCTCCTCCCGTGCCCGTGCGCCGTCTCCTGCACGTCGCTCGGGGCCGCGCCACGCCCCTGTCCCTGCACGTCGTCGCCGACCCCTCCACCGTAACCCCTCACCGCGGCCTCCTCTCGCCCGCGCCAGTCGTCCGTCGCCGCCGTCACGGCCGGACCCCGCTCCGCAATGGCCTCGCCATGGGCCACTTCCCTCCCCTGCACCGGCGCCCTGCCGGGTCCGCCCGTAATGGGCGTGCGCCCGCTCGGGCGCATCCGGCGCCTATCGCCCGTGCCCGCAACCCGTCACCCGTTAAGGCCCCTGGCCCAATGACAGCCGGGGCCCACCCCAGAACGTTTTAATAATAAAAAAAGAATTAATAAAAATAATAAAAAGTAAATAAATAAATAATTAAAATAATTAAATATTAATTAATTAATTAAAGAATTAATTAACTTAATTAATCCTGATTAGTTAACCTAATTAATTGTAGTTAATAAACCTAATCATTTTAGTTAGACTAACTAAACCTGATTAGTTAGTCTTAGACAATGACAACCGGGTCCCACCATCAGATTGACCTACCAACCCTGTTGACTTCTGACGTCAGCATGACATCATGCTGATGTCATAATTCCATTTTCGAATTAAATTAAATAATTAATTAAATTCCAAAAATTAATAAAATCTTTAGAAAATCATATCTTTTAATCCGTAACTCGGATTAAATTATTTTCAACATGAAAGTTGCTCAGAACGACGAGACGATCCCGGATACGCAGCCCGCTCATTCCACCACACACCTAACATATCAAACTCGCAACTTTCCCCCTCCGCCCTTCCGCCTGAAACGCGAAACACCGGGAATACTTTCCCGGATGCTTTCCCCCTTCACCGGTATCACCTCATTCCGCGTTGGGGCACCCCTAGCACCATTACTTGTCATGTCATGCATAGATATGCATCTATTTGCATGGTATTCATTGTTTCTTCCCCCTCTTCTCTCTGGTAGACTCCCCGGCCGCATTGCTACCCGATGACGACTACGGAGTTGTGACCCCTCTCTCTTGCCAGAGCAACCAGGCAAGCCCCCCTTGATCACCAGATATCGCCTATTCTACTCTATACTGCTTGCATTAGAGTAGTGTAGCATGTTAGTGCTTTCCGTTATACCTATCCTGATGCATAGCCTGTCCTTGCTACTACTTTTGTTACCTTTACCTGCAATCCTACATACTTAGTATATGATGCTAGTATTTCCATCTGTGGCCCTACATTCTTGTCCGTCTGCTGTGCTATACTATCGGGCCGTGATCACTCGGGAGGTGATCACGGGTATATAATATATACTTTATACGTGATACATGTGGTGCTTAAAGTCGGGTCGGCTCGAGGAGCACCCATGAGTGATTCACGGATTGGGGCTGAAAGGACCCTTGTCCCGACGGCCCTCTGGATGGATCTTTGTGGCGGAGCGACAGGCAGGTTGAGACCGCCTAGGAGAGAGGTGGGCCTGGCCTGCTCGGGCGTTCGCGGATACTTAACACGCTTAACGAGTTCTTGGTATTTGATCCGAGTCCGCCATTTGGTCTATACGCACTAACCATCTACGCGGGAGTAGTTATGGGTATCCCGGCGTCGTGGTATCAGCCGAAGCCTTCGTGACGTCAGCGACTGAGCGACACGCGCCAGATTGGACCGCGTAACGTGACTTCCTTTGTAACGGAGGTTGCTAGGTCTGCTTCCGGCGCGTTACTTAGCGTCTGGTGTGCTAAGGGCGATGGGCCTGCACTGGGCGCTTGGTTTAGACCGGCGTCTTGACCGCTCTGTTGGCCTAGGTCGGCTCGCGACGTGTTGATCTTCCGCGGCCGGGCATGACCCGTAAAAGTGTGTCCGCCAAATGGGATCAAGCGTGTTGGGTTATGTGGTGCACCCTGCAGGAAGTTAATCTATTCGAATAGCCGTGATCTTGATGTGGGACGACTTGGAGTTGTACCTTGACCTTATGACAACTAGAACCGGATACTTAATAAAACACACCCTTCCAAGTGCTAGATACAACCCGGTGATCGCTCTCTAACAGTAGGCGGCGAGGAGGGATCGCCGGGTAGGATTATGCTATGCGATGCTACTTGGAGGACTTGATCTACTCTCTTCTACATGTCGCAAGACGGAGGCTGCCAAGCATAGTCTTCGGCTGTGATTAGCTATCCCCTCTTATTACGGCATTCTGCAGCTCAGTCCACCGATATGGCCCTTTACACATATATCCATGCATATGTAGTGTAGCTCCTTGCTTGCAGTACTTTGGATGAGTACTCACGGTTGCCTTGTTCCCCTTTCCCCTTTCTCTACCCGATTGCTGCAACCAAAGGCGATGGAGCCCAGAGCGACGCCACCGTCGATGACGACTACTACACCGAGGCGCCTACTACTACGTGCAACCCGCGGATTTACGACCAGGAGTAGTTAGGAGGATCCTGCAGGAGGCCTGCGCCTCTTCGATCTGTATCCCGGTTTGTGCTAGCCTTCTTAAGGCAAACTTGTTTAACTTATGTCTGTACTCAGATATTGTTGCTTCCGGCTGACTGCCTATGATCGAAAGCACTTTTATTCGAGCCCTCGAGGCCCTGGCTTGTATTATGATGCTTGTATGACTTATTTATGTTTTAGAGTTGTGTTGTGATATCTTCCCGTGAGTCCCTGATCTTGATCGTACACATTTGCGTGCATGATTAGTGTATGATTGAATCGGGGGCATCACAAGTTGGTATCAGAGTCGACTGCCTGTAGGAATCCCCCTTCCACACTCCTTGGCCGAAGTCGATTCTAGACTTTACAAAACTTTTACTAACATGGCTGTGCGGCCCATGGGCCCACGTCGCCATTGGGTGGTATTAGGATCTTTTACTCCTCGACCTTTGCTCTGGGACTCTGTACTCTCTTCTATTCGGGTTAAATGAATTTTGCTAAACCTAACATTAGGATCTCGTTATCACTTTCACCTAGAGAGCCCCTTATTGCTGATAATCGTCTGCTGCACGTGAAGACCCTGGAGATACTCTCCGCTGTTAACCCGAGAACTTGTGTTCATCGCGTTTGCAATTCCCCTTCCACCGTCAACCCTTATGGATAACTACTTACAGTTGTTATTCTTATATCATCCCCAGTTGGTCTTGTTATTACAAGATACCCCGAAACACTCGCCGTTGTTTCGATAATCCTTTAAGCTTCATCGCCTTGCTGTTCCTTGCCACTGAATACCCCTATGGATAATTTCTCACCCTTATCGGTATCCGCTCATCCCCGCTTGTTCATGTGTTTCACATTGGTCTTCAAATACTATTTGATCCTCCAAAATCCTTAATAGCTTATTGCTCGCAATACTTGTCCGCTTGCATTATGGATGCTTTCCATATGTCCGCAATATTCGTTAGTATCCTTAGGCACCGTCATTTTGATCTCATCGATTCAACATGAGTGCGAATGCACGCAATCATCAGTTGATCCTTTTAAATTATCTCTCCGGCTCAGACGTCTTTCAAACATGAGCTGGTTCTCGACCAAACTATCTGTCATCGATTGTGCCTCTGGTATATTCAATTGATCCGTCCTTGACCAGAACGTCTGCTTCTGATCCTTTGTTTTGGAAATCATAATTCCTTTGCATTTAAGCTTTGAATTATTCAGATGATTCCATAACCCGTTGCATTTGCAATGCTTCCTCTTCTGGTTGAGTACCGATACTCACATCTGATCCTTTGTGGACCATCAAGTCCTGTGTTGGATTGTTATCCGACAGTGTCCTTCACATTTGATCACTTTGTGAGTTCTTCCCCTGATACATAATGCCCTTGTTAAGTTGTATCCTCTGCTTTCGGGCTTGTGTTATTTACTCTTGAAACTTGTGGTATATGTTTCTAAGAAGCCCCTATGGGTTGAACATATGCCTTCTCTAAACCGTGTGAACCCGAAAGTTTTCACGAGTCATACTCTTCTGGTGCTTCGCTAGATAAAATTTCAACACTGCAACTTCATCGAACGTGAGAAGTGAATGAAAGGTTATGCATTGGAGAAGTGGGAGTCGACCTTGAACTTGTGTTCATGCCCATGGACACGATGTAGATCTTATCATTAAAGCTTCCCTTAAATTAATTATTCCTTTGGTATAAGTTCATCTTATATCTGGGATCTGGCCTTTTGCAATCGTGGTTCCGACCATGTTCTCTTTTAAATACCATTTCTCGTGCAATGTTAAGCACTTGACTTCTATAGAGAAATACCCCAGTCCAACCTCTACTTTGATCTGTCATCGAGTATTACCCCCATGGTATCTCGAGATTATCTTGGAACTGCAAAACTTCTTATGAGTTCTTCATCAAGTGCTACCTTCCCACTGATTCCAATTTTTCACGGGCTCTGAGTTATTAAACACTCAAAGACACCGATAATTGAACAGAGTCCGCACTACGGTTCAACAACTCTCCAGTAAGCTTCTATAAGTACGAGTTTGCACTCAATCACGCCATTCCTAGCCTGTTTGGCTATATCATTGTCTTGATGATTTCAAACTGTGCTACCTGGTCCTTATTCCGGGAGCACCAGTTTCGACGATGAGCTAAGCTTACGTCGATCTTCCTCGTCATACCATTTATCCTTGACCAACAAACTTGATTTCGAGTTTGTGTCGTACCCATGGTTTCAATAACCTTTTGCTTCATCATTCCTTTGACTTGAGGTCATCGCCAATTGATTACATCTTCATGAATTCTCTCGACTAATTGTCGTGATCATCATCAACATTTTGACTCCTCCTAGATTCCCAATGGAAGTCATGATGAGAAATACCATCCTTGCCCTCGATGATTTGTGTTATCATCGGATTTACATTCTTAGATTTCCGCAACACAAAACTTGTTCTAGTTTTGCGTTGTAACTTGAGTTCCTTTCTATCCAACTTATGTTATGATTCTACCATGGAGTATTACCATATTTGATGTCAAGAATGTTGTGAGGATTGCTCCACCTCTTAAGAATTCTTGGTATAGTGAAACTTCTCACCATCACCATTCTTTCTTGGTCCTCGTGTTGATTCCAACCGGGGTACCAACAAGTGAACGGTGTTGTTTGAGTTCTTGACTTCTAGCAACCCTATTGCTTTGAAGTTAATGATCGACAGTTTGTTCTTAGGCTGTTGGTTATTGAATCGTCACTCTAACATTGATCTTGCTGTCTAAGGTCATATTTCGGGCACACCTTTCAACTAGTTGATGGTGTATGTTTTCCTCGAGCATACAACATTATATCATTTGAATTGACAAGTGTCATCTTCTTGTTCACATTATCGTGGAAATCCATCCGTTGGAATTCTCGATGAATTGTCGCTGAGCCCATCAGCCACCTTCTCATCCCCTCCTTGGTTTAATGATGAACTATTGCTTCAGGAACCCGCTCCCATAGTTCATTTCCCGAGAATCTTGCAATGTCAACTCGTCAATTGTATTGCACCTTTTCTTCTCAGGCATCCCGAGTCTAAGGTATCTTGACACCAATCAGATCTGAATCTTAGTCAGATATGATGGTTGGAACATATTTTCAAGAGTTATAACATTGGTCCCTATATGCCCCGGTAAGGTGATGTCTTGCCTAGCACACCGGACCAGAGGACCTAGTGTTATAGTTTCCTTTCTAACATGGTTAATCATTTTTCCATGAGGAAACTGAATGCCTGTTTAATGAGTTTATCCTGATGGATCCTTTGGGTATCCAAAATCCGATTTTTGCTTGAAGACCATGTCAATGCTATCTCGAAGCATGTCTGTGGTACTCCGATTTTCAACAAGAACATTTAAAGCCCAATGCTAAATGCTTCTTGATCAATTATCCAAACACCATTGTATGGGTAATGTCATGAAATTTTCTCTTCCCTTTCCTAAAGGGGTTTTCTACGTTATATCCCATCATGAATATCATGCTTTGCTTGCCCTTGGGAAGGATATACCCCTGATATATGTGTTTAAACACATTTTCCTTTCCTTTGTTCTGTTTAATCTGATAATCTTATTTTCCTTTCCGTTGGTTGGTTTAACCTTTCTTGAGGTCTATATAATCTAAGCAGTATTATTCTCACCTTATGTAAACACCTCGGTGTACAACTCTGTCGAGAAGACCACATTATTATTGTTGATGACATTTCGGTAACCACCGATGGACGAGAACTTTGCCTATTGGTCCGCCTCGTTTCAACAAGCGGAAAATGGTTCTCCTTGTCCCTCGCCAGGTACCGATGTAGTTCTTGACATATAACCGACAAAGCTAACCTCGACATGCCTTACTTGCATGATCGTGCAAGACATCACCGCCTTCCTACTTTTAACCCACATGGTGGGCCCATAACCCACAGTTCCACAGGATCGAAACCTGACTCTCCTGTACAACCTGATGTCCAAGTTATTCCTCGTGCTTGACTTTGTATGTAATTCACGGGCCACTTGCCTGTTGATCTATTCTGGTATCGGACACAATACTTATTCCCGTTGCTCAACCCCTTTACTTTCTGCTTGAGCAATGAATGATTGCCTATCCGCTTGAAACTTCTTATTACACCGTCTTACTTTGCTCTCGATGTGTGTCATTTGTGCAACTCGAGAGATACTCATATGTTCATTCTTGGGATACCCCCAGATGAATTTCCCTTATAACATGCTATCATTGTAGAGCTGCCCCTTACCTATTCGTAAGTACAATGGAGTTCCCCGAAGAAAGGACGACAACTTCATCATGATGCTTTGGAATAAAGAATTGAAGACATCAACGAAAGGGATTAACTTCTTCGAGAAGATCCATTAGAATAACCAGAACTTTCCCCCTTACTCCCCTCTTAAATCTTGGGACGAGATTTCTTGTAGTGGAGGAGAATTGTGACGCCCGGATAAGCAAGCTACAGTAACCTCTGCTAATGACGCCATGTCACCTCCGTTACTGTCACTAATCTCACGTTAGTTCAAAACGATTCGAATTTAAATTTGAATTTTTAGCAAACAAACAAAGTTTTCAAACTTTAAAACAAAATGTTCGGACCTTGTCAAATATTGCATAGATAATTATGGTGAAGTAAACACATTTTTAGAAAATGCATAAATATTTTAAATTGAATAAAACAGAAAGGAAAATAAATAAAAAGAAACAAATGAAAGGAAAACAAAACAAAACAAAAACAACAGACCCCCATGTCATGGGCCAAGTGGCCCAGTGGCCTCCGCCCGAACGGGCCGGCCCAACCGGCCAAAGGCCCAATCGGCCAACCCCGCTCCTCTCCTTATCCCCCCGCAACCCTAGCCGCCACCCCACTCGTCCACCCCCCCACTCGCTCTCCCCCTCCTCCCCGATCCAGATCGAATCGGGGGAACGAACCCCGTCGCCCCCCTGCGCCCACGCCGCCTGGACCGCGCCGGCCACCTCAACCGCGCCGGCCGCCTCAACCGCATGCCGCTCCTCGGACCCGCCCGTCCCTAAGCGCCCGTGGGCCAGCCCGCCGTCGCCGCTCGGCGCCGCCCGCCCGCCAGAACCCCCTCACCGGACTGCTCCTCTCCGCCGTCGTCCCTGTCACCCCCCTCACCCCCCGCTGCCCCGTGCCCTACTCCACGACGTGAGCTCCCTCCTTCTCTTTCTCTGTCGCCGCGTCGTTCCCCCCAGAAGCGCCCGTGTGCGGAGCTCACGCTCGGGCCGCCCTCCTCACCAGCCAGCCACACCCGGCCAGCGCCGCTTCGCCTCCCTCCCCGGCGCGCTCAATGCGCCCTGCCGGCCTCGCCGTTCGCGCCCAGGGCCTTGCCTTGCCACACCGGGTCGCGCATCGCCCACGGTCGCCGCGCCCTCTCCCCCTGGTCGCCTCACCTCTGCCCTCTCCTCCTCCCGTGCCCGTGCGCTGTCCCTCAGACGTCGCTCGGGGCCGCCCCGCCCTGTCACGCTGCGTCGTCGGCCCCTCCACCGTAACCCCTCCCCGCGGCCTCCTCTCGCCCCGCATCAGTCGTCCCGTCGCCGCCCGCCGGCCGGACCCCGCTCCGGCAATGGCCTCGTCATGGGCCACTTCCCTCCCTGCAGCGCCTCGCCGGGTCCGCCCGTAATGGGCGTCGCCCTTCAGGCGCATCCGATCTCTATCGCCTGTGCTCGAACCGTCACCCCTTAAGGCCCCCTGCCCAATGATAGCCGGGCCCACCCGAACGCTTTAATAATAAAAAAGAATTAATAAAAATAATAAAAAGTAAATAAATAAATAATTAAAATATTAATTAATTAATTAAAGAATTAATTAACTTAATTAATCCCGATTAGTTAACCTAATTAATTGTAGTTAATAAACCTAACCATTTTAGTTAGACTAACTAAACCTGATTAGTTAGTCTTAGGCAATGACAACCGGGTCCCACCATCAGATTGACCCAGTCAACCCCTGTTGACTGCTGACGTCAGCATGACATCATGCTGATGTCATAATTCCATTTTCGAATTAAATTAAATAATTAATTAAATTCCAGAAATTAATAAAATCTTTAGAAAATCATATCTTTTAATCCGTAACTCGGATTAAATTATTTTCAACATGAAAGTTGCTCAGAACGACGAGACGATCCTGGGTACGCAGCCCGTTCGTCCACCACACACCCCTAACATATCAAACTCGCAACTTTCCCCCTCCGGCTCCTCTGCCCGAAAACGCGAAACACCGGGAATACTTTCCCGGATGCTTCCCCCCTTCACCGGTATCACCTCATACCGCGTTAGGGCACCCCTAGCACCGTTACTTGTCATGTCATGCATCGATATGCATCTGTTTGCATGGTATTCATTGTTTCTTCCCCCTCTTCTCTCTGGTAGACTCCGAGACCGACGCCGCTTCTACCCAGTACGACTACGGAGTTGACGACCCCTCTCTCTTGCCAGAGCAACCAGGCAAGCCCCCCCCCCCTGATCACCAGATATCGCCTATTCTACTCTATACTGCTTGCATTAGAGTAGTGTAGCATGTTGTCGCTTTTCGTTATACCTATCACGATGCATAGCCTTTGTCCTTGCTACTACTTTTGTTACCTTTACCGCAATCCTACATACTTAGTATAGGATGCTAGTATTTCCATCTGTGGCCCTACATTCTTGTCCGTCTTCATTGCTATACTTTCGGGCCATGATCACTCGGGAGGTGATCACGGGTATATACTATATACTTTATACGTGATACATGTGGTGCTTAAAGTCGGGTCGGCTCGAGGAGCACCCGCAAGTGATTCACGGATTGGGGCTGAAAGGACCCTTGTCCCGACGGCCCTCTGGATGGATCTTTGTGGTGGAGCGACAGGGCAGGTTGAGACCGCCTAGGAGAGAGGTGGGCCTGGCCCTGTTCGGCGTTCGCGGATACTTAACACGCTTAACGAGATCTTGGTATTTGATCCGAGTCCGCCATTTGGTCTATAATGCACTAACCATCTACGCTGGAGTAGTTATGGGTATCCCGGCGTCGTGGTATCACCAAGCCTTCGTGGACGTCGCCGATCGAAGCGGCGCGCGCCAGATTGGACCGCGTAACGTGACTTCCTTTGTAATGGAGGTTCCTAGGTCTGCTTCCAGCCGTGTTCGCAACGTGCAGGTGTGCTAAGGGCGATGGGCCCAGACCCCTGGGCGCTTAGGTTTAGACCGGCGTGCTGACCGCTCTGTTGGCCTAGGTCGGGATGCGACGTGTTGATCTTCCGCGGCCGGGCATGACCCAGAAAAGTGTGTCCGGCCAAATGGGATCAAGCGTGTTGGGTTATGTGGTGCACCCCTGCGGGGAAGTTAATCTATTCGAATAACCGTGATATTCGGTAACAGGACGACTTGGAGTTGTACCTTTACCTTATGACAACTAGAACCAGATACTTAATAAAACACACCCTTCCAAGTGCTAGATACAACTCGGTGGTCGCTCTCTAACAGGACGAGGAGAGGATTGCCAGGTAGGTTTATGCTATGCGATGCTACTTGTAGGACTTCAGTCTACTCTCTTCTACATGTTTGCAAGGCGGAGGCTGCTGTAAGCATAGTCTTGACGGGATTAGCTATCCCCTCTTATTACGGCATTCTGCGATTCAGTCCACCGATATGGCCCTTTACACATATATCCATGCATATGTAGTGTAGCTCCTTGCTTGCAGTACTTTGGATGAGTACTCACGGTTGCCTTGTTCCCCTTTCCCCCTTTCTCTACCCGATTGTCGCAACCAGCGATGGAGCCCAGAGCCGACGCCACCGTCGATGGCGACTACTACCGGAGGCGCCTACTACTACGTGCAACCCGCTGGACGGCGACCGAGGAGTAGTTAGGAGGATCCCGAGCAGAGGCTTGGCGCCTCTTTCGATATGTATCCCAGTTTGTGCTAGCCTTCTTAAGGCAAACTTGTTTAACTTATGTCTGTACTCAGATATTGTTGCTTCCGCTGACTCGTCTATGATCGAGCACTTTTATTCGAGCCCTCGAGGCCCCTGGCTTGTATTATGATGCTTGTATGACTAATTTATGTTTTAGAGTTGTGTTGTGATATCTTCCCGTGAGTCCCTGATCTTGATCGTACACATTTGCGTGCATGATTAGTGTTCGATTGAATCGGGGGCGTCACATGACCAAAGATGGTTAAAGTTTCCTAACCATGGACATGTGTTTTCATTTGATAACGGGATCACATCATTAGGAGAATGATGTGATGGACAAGATCCATCCGTTAGCTTAGCATTATGATCGATCAGTTTATTGATATTGCTTTCTTCATGTCAAATACATATTCCTTCGACTATGAGATTATGTAACTCCCGGATATCGGAGGAATACCTTGTGTGCTATCGAATGTCACAACGTAACTGGATGATCATAAAGATGCTCTATAGGTATCTCTGAAAGTGTTTGTTGAGTTGGCATAAATCAAGATGAGGATTTGTCACTCCGAGTGTCGGAGAGGTATCTCTGGGCCCTCTCGGTAATACACGTCATAAGCTTGCAAGCAAATGACTAAGGAGTTAGTTACGAGGTGATGTATTACGGAACGAGTAAAGATACTTACCGGTATAGAGATACCGACGATCGAATCTCGGGCAAGTATGATGGAAAAAGGGAATTACGTATGTTGGCATAATGATTCTACCGATAAAGATCTTCGTGAATATGTGGGAACCAATATGGGCATCCAGGTTCTGCAATTGGTTATTGACTAGAGAGGTCTCTCGGTCATGTCTACATAGTTCTCGAACCCGTAGGGTCCGCACGCTTAACGTTCGTTGATGATATAGTGTTATATGAGTTATATGATTTGGTGACTGAATGTTGTTCGGAGTCCCGGATGATATCACGGACAAGATGAGGAGCCTCTAAATGGTCAAGAGGTAAATATTGGTACATAAGCCGATGGTATTCGGACACCGGAAGAATTTTCAAGTGCACCGGGTAGTCATCGGTGGACCAGAAGGGGTTCCGGACACGCCCGACAAGTGTATGGGCCTTATGGGCCAAAGGGTGAGAAGCACACCAGCCCACAAGGGGCTGGTGCGCCCCTTCCACCCCTTTCCCATGTATGAAAGAGGGAGGGAAAGAAATGGAAGGCGCCCCAAAGGCAGCCACCCCCCTTTCTTTCCTCCCCCCATACACAAATATGGAAAGGGGGGATTCGGCCAGGGCAGGCGCCCTAGGGCAGCCGCCGACCACTTCGGGCGCCCTCGGGGCAGCCTCCCCTCCCCCTTCCACCTATATATATATGAGAGGAAGGAGAGGGGTAATACACACAAAGATTCCCTAGCCGTGTGCGGCGCCCCTCTCCCTCTAGTTTGTCCCTCGGTCATATTTTTGTAGTGCTTAGGCGAAGCTCTGTAGAGATAACTTCACCATCACTTTCACCATGCCGTCGTGCTGCCAGAACTCATCTACTACTTTGTCTGTCTTGCTGGATCAAGAAGGCGAGGACGTCACCAAGCTGAACGAGTGCAGAACTCTGAGGTGTCGTGCGTTCGGTACTAGATCGGTTGGAGCGCGAAGAAAGTTTGACTACATCAACCGCGTTGTGAAACGCTTCCGCTTATGGTCTACGAGGGTACGCAGACATACTCTCCCCCTTGTTGCTATGCATCTCCATGCATAGATCATTACGTTTGCATAGAAAAAAATTATTTTCCATGCAACGTTTCCCAATAGTGGCATCATGAGCCAGGTCTATGCGTAGATGATATGCACGAGTAGAACACAAAGAGTTGTAGGCGGTGATAGTCATACTGCTTACCACCAACGTATTATTTTGATTCGGCGGTATTATGGGATGAAGCGGCCTGGACCAACCTTACATGTCCACGTACATGAGACGGTTCCACCGACAGACATGCAACTAGTTTTGCATAAAGGTGGCTTGCAGGTGTATCCTTCTCCTACTTTAGTTGAATCGAATGTGACTGCGGCGGGTCCTTGAAGAAGGTTAAAACATCAAACTTGATAAATCACCATTGTGGTTTTTGCCGTAGGTAAGAACAGTTCTTGCTAGAAGCCCGTAGCAGCCACGTAAAACTTGCAACAACAAAGTAGAGGACGTCGAACCTGTTTTTGCAGGGTATGTTGTGATGTGATATGGTCAATATATGATGTGATATACGTTATTGTACGAGATGATCATGTTTTGTAAGATATCAGGCAACCGACAGGAGCCTCATGGTTGTCTCTTTATTGTATGAAATGCAAACTCCATGTAATTGCTTCACCTTATCGCCATGTGTTAGTAATAGTTGTGGAAGCAAAAGTTGGCAAGGCGACCACGACACAACGATGGAGATCAAGGTGTCGATCCGGTGACGATGGAGATCATGATGATGCTTTGGAGATAGAGATCAAAAGCACAAGATGATGATGGCCATATCATGTCACATATTTTTATTGCATGTGATATTTATCTTATATGCATCTTATTTTGCTTAGAACGATGGTAGCATTATAAGATGATCCCTTCACTAATTCAAGATATAAGTGTTCTCCCCTAGTATGCACCGTTGCTACAGTTCGTCGTTTCGAGACACCACGTGATGATCGGGTGTGATAGATTCTACGTTCACATACAACAGGTGTAAGATAGTTTTGCGCATGCAAAATACTTGGGTTAAACTTGACGAGCCTAGCATGTACAGACATGGCGTCGGAACACTGGAGATCAAAAGGTCGAACGCGAGTCATATAGTAGATATGATCAACATAAAGATGTTCACCATTGATGACTACCCCATCTCATGTGATGATCGGACATGGGTTAGTTGATTTGGATCACGTATCACTTAGATGACTTGAGGGATGTCTATTTAAGTGGGAGTTCTTTACTAATTTGATTAATTGAAGTTAATTTATCATGAACTTAGTTCTGATAATATTTGCAAATCTATGTCGTAGATCAATAGCTCGTGATGCAGTTCCCCTATTTTTTTGATATGTTCTTAGAGAAAAATAAGTTGAAAGATGATAGTAGCAATGATGCGGACTGGGTCCGTGATCTGAGGATTATTCTCATTGCTTCACAGAAGAATTATATCCTTGATGCACCGCTAGGTGACAGACCTATTGCAGGAGCAGATGCAGACATTATGAACGTTTGGCAAACTCGGTATGATGACTACTTGATAGTTTAGTGCGCCATGCTTTACGACTTAGAATCAGGGCTCCAAAGACGTTTTGAATGCCATGGAACATATAAGATGTTCCAAGAGCTAAAATTGGTATTTCAGGCTCATGCTCGTGTTGAGAGGTATGAGACCTTTGACAAGTACTTTGCCTACAAGATGGAGGAGAATAGCTCAGCTAGTGAGCATGTGCTCAGAATGTCAGGGTACTACAATCGCTTGAATCAAGTAGGAGTTAATCTTCCAGATAAGATAGTGCTTGACATAGTTCTCTAGTCACTATTACCAAGCTAATAGAACTTCGTGATAAACTATAATATGCAAGGGATGACAAAAATGATTCCCGAGCTCTTCACGATGCTGAAATCGGCGAAGGTAGAAATCAAGAAAGAGCATCAAGTCTTGATGGTTAATAAGACTACTAGTTTCAAGAAAAAGGGCAAGGGAAAGAAAGGGAACTTCAAGAAGAATGTCAAGCAAGTTTCCGCTCCCATGAAGAAGCCCAAAGCTGGACCCGAGCCTGAAATTGAGTGCTTCTACTACAAAAGGAAATGGTCACTAGAAGCGAAACTGTCCCAAATGCTTGGTGGATAAGAAGGATGGCAATGTAAACAAAAGTATATTTGATATACATCTTATTGATGTGTGCCTTACTAGTGTTCATGGTAGACCCTGGGTATTTGATACCGGTTCAGTTGCTAAGATTAGTAACTCGAAACAGGAGTTACAGAATAATCAGAGACTAGTTAAGGGCGAGGTGATGATGAGTGTTGGAAGTTATTCCAAGGTTGATACGATCACCATCGCACACTCCCTCTACCTTCGGGATTAGTGTTGAACCTAAGTAAAATTCATTTGGTGTTTGCGTTCATCATGAATATGATTGGATCATGCTTATTGCAATACATTTATTCATTTAAAGTCAGAGAATAATTGTTGTTCTATTTACATGAATAAAACCTACTATGGTCATACACCTGATAACCCACAAGTATAGGGGATCGTTTGTAGCTTTCTCTGATAAATAAGAGTGTCGAACCCAACGAGGAGCTAAAGGTAGAACAAATATTTCCTCAAGTTCTGTCGACCACCGATACAACTCTACGCACACTTGACGTTTGCTTTACCTAAAACTAGCAGTATGAAACTATTTTGTAGGAGTGATGCTAGAACTACTTTGCAAGAATAAAACTAGAATTACTTTGCAAGATAATAAAGGTTAGGTGTTGAGTGAAAGGGCTTGTGTCAACAAGAAAGTTATTTATCCCTAGGCAATCGATAACAAGTACCGGTAATCATTCTTGCAATTTTATATGAGGGAGAGGCATGAGCTAACATACTTTCTCTACTTGGATCATATGAACTTATGATTGGACCCCTAGCAAGCATCTGCAACTACTAAAGATCATTAAGGTCATGAAACCCAACCATAGCATTAAGTATCAAGTCCTCTTTACTCTCATACGCCATAGCCCACCTACTCGGGTTTAAGTTTTTGTCACTCCCGCAACCCACCATAAGCAAACCATGAACATATTGCAACACCCTACAGCGAGGCCCCCTCACGTTTGTGCGAGAACAGAGGGCACTATAGGACATCACCATAAATAAAATATAAAATCATACCAACCAAGATCACGATTAACCCACAGGACAAAACGGATCTACTCAAACATCATAGGATAACCATAGATCATTGGGAAATAATATATGGAGTTGAGCACCATGTTTAAGTAGAGATTACAGCGGGGGAAAGACGTGTTACACCACTGCATAGAGGGGAAGAAAGTTGGTGTTGACGGTAGCAAGATTCTTGATGTAGATCGCCGTCACGATCCTAGCCCCGGCGGGGTTCCGGCGCCACCAGAAGCGAGAGGTGGAGAGAGAGCCCCCTCCTTCTTCTTCTTCCTTGGCCTCCCCCCTAGATGGGAGGAGAGTTCCCCCTCTGGTCCTTGGTCTCCATGGTGGCGGAGGGGTGGGAGCCCCTCCGAGATTGGATCTCCCTCTCTGTTCTCTTCTGTTTCGCGCTCCCCTAATCTGCCTGAAAACCGTTTCTTATATTCTGGGAGATCGGTAACTCCGATTACGCTAAGATTTTAACATGATTGTTTCCGGATATAAGCTACCTTGCGAAGTAGAGCTCCAACCGACATTCGAGGAGGGCACAACCCACCACCACGCGCCAGGGGCCTCTGGCGCGCCCTGGTGTCTTGTGGGCTACGTGGGCCTCCGTTTGCGGTGATTCCAACTCCCAAAAATCACATATCACTACTACAGCGGGCTCCTAAACAAACGGTTTTTAACCCCATTCCGCGATGGCATTTGGAACCGTCGCCAAGTGAGTGTGGGTGATAGGGGGGTCCTTCCTACATGACCCAGAAACCGCCGGGGACATGCCCTCCTGGCACACACGTTCGGCAAAATGAGGTCATGTGCGATCGGCGAGCGCTCAAATACGGAAATACGTATAGTAGAGCTAAAAAACAATTATACGGCAAAATTGTTTCCGGTCGCACGTACATCCCACACAGCCAGTCCACGCTAGACGTTTCCGTTCGTATGTACATCCCACACAGTCGCTCCAAGGAAAATGTATCCGTTCACAGGTACATCACACACAATTTTTCCCGTTAAATCGCTTGCGTTATTGAATATATCACACAGGGTCCATGGGAGAAACTGTGTGGCAAAGGCTGTCCATCACACATAGTTTTCATGTGGTAAACGTTTGTGCAAGGTGGCCTAACGCAAACAGTTTTCAAGAGAAAGTCGTGTGTGGTTGTTCATTGATCCAACATGGTTTATTCCTAGAAACTGTGTGTGTTGCCTGAGGTCATCGCCCACGGTATTTTTTCAACAACCGTTTGCAATAGAAAAACCCAATTAGCAGGCTAATTATCCAATTATTCATAATCCATTTATTAATCTAATTGACAGTTCATATTAAGCCTACAATATATTTCATTTTCATAATTGAAATACATCAGAGTACAACATCATATAGCTTAGCACTCAGCTACCCCGTTACACAACTACACCAGGACCAAGTTTCACATGCAACATCTATAACCTTTCGAAATTAGCATGATAGACGGTACATAGATAGGTGTATCTCATCTGGAAAACTGCTGAAGCAGAAGGCTAATATTGAGTCTTCATTGATGTTGAAGGTCTTTGTAACTTTAGGCCAGTGCCTGTGGATGATTGACCGTCCATCCTTCGTCCTCTTCAGGAACACTTCAATATTGAACCGTGGGTGTTGTATGAATACCTTCCTCGCCTCCTCACCATACAGGTGGTTTGAGAGGTAATCATCGATGAACTGCTTTGGAAAGGCACGAAAACAAGGATGTGCATAAATATCTTCTCTATATTGGAAATGGGGCAAAGGAATAAAAAAGGCAAGGTATAATAGTTAGTACCATCCTGTAGTGAACGGATGTCTTCTTCATTGTGCGACAAAGATCTTGTTGTTTTTTCTCGCTAATTTCTTTATCCTAACAATCTTTCTAAGTTTCTTGACTTGACTGATATTCATGGACAACTCATTTCCCCATATGTAAAAAGGGTCGAACAGTGGGTCAAAACCTCTGACAGCAGGACCTACATGTGCAAGACCAAATTGTTAAAATCCTAAATATTAGAATGGTTCCTGCAATTGCACAATAATGTGCTATTAGACAACGGAGCATGCAGTGCTAACCTCGATTGTAAACCTCAGTGCTTCCCATTGTTTCCCTGCAACACATATAAGGTAGTTAGTCATCAGGTTAAGTAAGGGTTCGCATGCTATCAGTAAAATATGTTGATGAAAAATAATCACATTGCAGATTCATCAGATTAATTGAAGCCACACGGAAAACCCATTTATCCAAACCAAGCATGATTAAGAACTAGGAAATATAGCACTTGTATATGTTTCTCATGTATTAAGTGCAGCCAAATTCGATTTATACCTCACATGCACAACAATACAAAATTCTACCCACGACAATTGGACATCGCATTGCAGAACTGAACCAAGCAGTTAACTAAACACCACAACAAATGAACCAAACATTAATCGAAAGCACCACATTGCACAATATAACATACTCCTAATAGAAGATCAGACAGTTAACCAAACAGTTAACTACAGCCAATTGTAGCGATTGTATTTGTTTCTCATGTATTTACTACAGCCAAATTCAATTTATTCCTCACATGGTATACAATAACAGAATGCACCCACAATTTTGTAAAGATAAATTTGATTTATTTCTCACATGGAAGACAATACAAAATTGCAGCCTAAATAATTGAACATCACATTTGCAGAATTGAACCAAATAGTTAATTGAAGACGACAACTAATTAACAAACAGTTAATAAGTGAGCACCACACTGCACGACATATAGAACATACACACTAGAGCAACAGATTGCATGGTAAAATTATATAGCACAATTCACTAGAATTTGTGAAGGAAAGGCAGGAGCAGCACACACAACGGGTAAACCGAGCATGCTTAACCGGTGTAGCTAGCAAATGGCAAGGTTTTCCTTCAAGATTTGGGGGTCGGCATGAATGGCAGCCATCACGACCTCATCCGCGCGTGCGGCCGCGATCTGCTTCTCCGCTGCCAAATGCTCCTTGAGGTCCTGGCTATACTGCGTGCACCATGGCTTATTCCGGCGCTTATTTGGTGGAGGGGTTGGTGATTTGGGTGGAAGGTGTCGCGCTCGTACCGGCGGTAGGGGCATGTGGGATGTGGAAGGAGGAGGAGGAGGATGGGGGTCGGGTGTGGATTACCTGCCTGGATAGGCGAGGCCGAGGAGCGTGAAGGAGGGTCGCCGACGAGGAGGCGGCGGCGCTGCAAGCAAGGAGTGAAGGTTTCAACTTGGAAAGGAAGGTGGAAAGAGGGAAAATGTGGCTTTTGGTAAGGGGGAGGGGGCGGGCAGGTAGATATTTTCGAGGAAGCCGAAAATTCAGAATCGCTTCAAACAAAAAACTGGCGTGCAAAGTGTCATCAGACACGGTCCCTTATTCATACACGGTCCGAAGATATTTTGTGCTGCATCTCACACGGTTGGTTATAATAAACTGTGTGGGATCTACTTGATTTTTGGTCTTGATTTGAATTACATAACGGGGTCACAGCGGTCATGGATGGTGTTTGAATTGCTAGACTTTTTATATGCAGTGATCATAAAAGAACTGGAATTATTCAGGGTTCGTTTGGACATTTTTATGCATTAAGTGAGTTTTCATTGCATTTATGTGCATCATTCAAATTTGAACTACATGCACATGCTCCAGTGCATATAAATTCTTTGAAAAATCAAATCTTTGTCCTTGGTTGCATGCTTAGGTCCCATGCAAGAAATGGGAATGAAATTCAAACACCATGGTACCGTTGATTGCCGGCAAAACATTAAGATGCCTGGTTTTTAAATTCTAGTAAATCCAAAACTTGTCTGAAATTCATGAAACTTGGCATACTATCATGGAACGGCATCAACATGCCGTGGTACAAATTTTGTCCCATTTGGGGCAGGTTTGGGTATATGCTTCTCACAACAAGCATGATGGTTTTCGGTAGGGAACGTCCCACCTTTGGGGACGAAACGTTATCCATTGCCTCTTATTGCTTTCAAGTTTTTTTCTCGTGTTAATATAGAACAACAGGAGTGTTGTGTGAATTTTTGTTTTTTTTCGGGGTTCGTCTAGACATTTTTATGCATTAACTGAGTTTTCAATGCATTTATGTGCATAATTGAAATGTGAATTACATGCACATGCTCCAGTGCATATAAATTGGTTGAAAAATCAAATCTGTGTCCTTGGGAGCATGCTTAGGTCCCATGCAAGAAATGGGAATGAATTTCAAACACCAGGGCACCGTTGATTGCCGGCAAAACATTGAGATGCTTGGTTTTTTTAATTCTAGTAAATCCAAAACTCGTTTGAAATTCATGAAACCTCGAATGCTATCATGGAGCGGCATCAACATGTCGTGGTACAAATTTTGTGTAACATCCCAAAATTCTAAATTTTGGGATGTTATAATAAATACATAGATTTGATTGTTTGTTTGATTGATGTGTGATTGATTGACTGAAAGTGAGTGATATTCGAAACTTTTTGAAAGTTAAATGAGAGGGAATAAAAGGACTTTCCCAAACTTTCACCTTCTTGCATTTTGATCTCTGTGAATTCAAATTCTTTTCAAATACAAAACCCTTGAAAGAAGATGACATGACTTCTTCCATTTAATTAAATTAAAAGGGTATTTGAAAATATTTGAATTTCACTCAAAAATATTTCCAATGCAGAAACTTTAAGCAACTCAATGATTTTCATGAGATAAGATGAAATGACTTCTTCAAATTATATGAAATATGAGTTGGGAGTTTAAAAGGATCAAATTTAAAGTCCTTTTGAAAATTACTTTCAATTTGGAGTTATTTGGGTTTTATTAAATTTATTTTTCTCCAAAAAATAATAAATACAGAAATTAGGGCAAAATGATTCCCTACAATAGAAAATTGGAGAGAAACAAATTTGAAATCATTTTGGTATTTTTAAAATGATTTTTATTGGATTTTAGTAGGGGAGTAGCACTCTTTGCTTTATTTAAATTTTTGTGGATTTTATTTGGGAATATAAAAATGCCATGTTGTAGAAAATCTTTTTCTGCAAATTTCGGTATATTATATGCCTATATAATATTTTTATTTCTATTTGTTTTATTTATTTATTTTGTTTGTCTGGAAAATTGTTTTAAAAAACACTTCCTCCTCGGACCGACTAGGCCGAAGCCCAACCGGCCCAACCGCGCCGCCGTCTCCCTCCCGCGTGCCCGAGCCGGACTCCCCCGAGTCCGAGCCGCCGCCGCCGCTCGCTGTGGTCGCCCCTGCCTCCTCCTCCGCCCCCTTCCCCACGCCACCTCGGAGCCGCCCCGACCCCGCGTTTAAAAGGTCGAGGCCCTGGGCCCTCTTCTCCTCTCTCTCGTGCTGCATCTTGAGCCGCCGCCACCGCCACACATCTCGCTGGAGCCGCCTCCACCCCGCTCTGTTCCGTCGCCGTGGACCGCCGCCGACGCCGCCATCCTCCTCGCCGCGACACGCCGCCCCTTCCCGACCTCTCCGTTGCCCTCCTCGACCACCGGAGCCGCCGCCCCGGCCGAGACCGAAGACGCCGCCGTCGTCCTCCTCGACTCCAGTGATCGCCGCGGTAACCGCCGCCTCCCGGCCGTTGGATCTGGATCCAACGATCCAGATCGCGTCTTTGTTTTTTTTCTTTTCCCCCAAACGTTCTTTTTGTGAGCGTTCCTTAGCTAGGGTTCGGCAGCGAACGGATTCGTTTGTTAGCATTCTGTAACGAACGTTCGGTATTTAGTATTTTTTTCATTTTCTTTTTAATTTTTGTCAGGGACCTATTCATAATAATCTTTCTTACAAATTAGTCCCTCTGTTTCAATCTAGCGTTACTTTTTACTCGTTTGTCCCAATCCAACGAAACCAACACCCACTTCATCATTATGATCCCCTCTATCCAGCTAATGAACTTAAACATGTTTCTGAAAGTTTTAAAATTTGAATTCGAACAGATTTGTATTTTAACTTCATTTGATTGTAACTCGAGTTTTATAACTCCGTTTGAGTTGATTCTTTTTGCAAATTAAAGCTGTTGACCTGAACTTTCTGATAAGGCCAAATTCACATAATTTGGTATGGTTAGAAATTGTTTTATGCTGCAAGAGTTATTTGCTTGGTTTTGATGTTTTCCAAAGTGTCTTCTTCGTTCTTTCCGATCTTTTGAGTGAGTGCTTATGTGTGGTTACTATTGCTTGCTCTTGATAGACTGAACGGAGTGTGACGAGTAGAACTATCAAGAGTTTTGAGTGCGAATCATATTCATCAACAGTACATGAAAGTTCACACTTTGATCATATCCCTTTCATACCCAGTTTTTATGCATTAGTTTCACCCTCAAACATTGCATGAGTAGGATTGATAACATGTGGGATTGGGAAGTAGTTGATGAGGTAGGAACCTATTGCCCTGCATTCAAACCTTGGGAGTTACTATTACGTTATGCTTATATTGCCATGCTATGCTCGTAGACATGGATTGGGTCTGAGTGTATTCCATGACAGATTGTGAGATTGTTTACTTAATGGTTCAACTTAAGGTGGCAACTTTAATACACATCTGGGTGGATTGAGGCACCTGGGGATTCCAGTGATTTCCTGTTTTTTGGGAAATCCCGAGGTACCGTGTGATTCTCCTATGGACTGCCACCCAGGCTCAAAGAGATCATAAGATTATTCATGCTAGAAACTTCCGTGTGCAGCCACATGTCATTATGGGCTCTGGCATAGTTGAGTAAGTTGTGGGAAACCTTTCCATTATGGGCTAGCAGATGTAGGGGATTGTAGGTGTACCGGCCTATCTATCGGTTAAGGGGACCTCTTCAGAAAGACTGTGTCTAGGTCATCCGTTTCTCAAACATCATGTAGTGCGAGAAAACCAACGGAGGAGATCGAGTCTTGTGGGGAAAAGTGCACAAACCTCTGCAGAGTGTACAAACTAATCATGATTAGCCGTGTCCCCGGTTATGGACATCTTGAGTATCTGGTTCTTGGATTATCATATTGATCTCATCACTTCATAATTAATTTGTTGGGTTGTTAATGATTACTTTTAATTGGGATTGAGAGGGGGTTTACCTTCTCAATATTTTCAACCAACTTTGTAGTTAAATAAATTATATTCCTTTGCAGTAGGGAAAAATTGGCTTTTCGCAAAAACATTATAACCATAGAGCTTTTCCACCAGCCATATATGCATGTAGCGATATCTATTATTAATCATTGTCCTATGGTGTGAATTTGCCAGTACATTCAATGTACTGACCCTTTGTGGCTGCAACCTCTCATGTTGCAGGACTTCTTACGACGAGTAAGTGATACGTTAGGGTTATGATTTCTATACTCAACTTTGCCATTGGTGTTAATTGGAATCCGCAACCTTGTTGTTACGTCCGCTATTTGGATTGAGGTAATAGTATTTACGTTACTTTATACATGGGATTTACCTCTGTTATAAATCCTCGAGCACTGTGTGTGTCAGCATATCGATCCAGGGATGAAACTTAAGCGCAGAGACTTGACCGTCTGAGGTCGGGTCGCTACAAGATGGTATCAGAGCACATGTTGACTGTAGGACGTGACCCCTAGAAAATGGGAAGCCCATAGGAAAGATTTTCTCTACAACTTTATTTTCAAAAAGATCTTTTACCTCTCCTCTCTTCTGGGCTTATTCAAATATTCCCTTTTAGTGAGACTATACCCCTTTCCCCTTTTGGCCACACGAAGATTCGACGGATGAGACCACTTCAAGAAGTACAAGATATCGGACACCTAAGACCACTTCGGAATGAAGAGGATTTTACCGAGCATTATAATAATGGAAACTACGACGGATGAAGACTTCGAAGACTAGGAGAATATGAAGAATTTCCAGATTTGGTATGACCAAGGAAGGCTACACTTATGGAACTTGACAGACTATTGAAGCTGTCAATACCCGAGATCAAAGTGTGTTGGAAAAGACCGGAACATGAAGTATTAGAACTCAAAGTTTTGTCAAGAAAACCCTAAGGCAGGAGATACCAACTATGGAATGATAGCTCATGGTAGTAACATGGGCATAGACACGGCTAACCATGGAGTTATCGCCGCTTATGCTATTATCACCGTGCTGAGTTAAGCATGCATATGCATGGAAGGATTGGATGGTAGAAGGCTGATGGAGCACCTATCAGCAAGAGATGAAGTTTTAACCTTAGCTAGAGCATCACCAGGAACTGGAGTGTTACATCAAGAAGTTAAGATGGACCTGCAGGAAGCAGTATTTGATAAGGAAGCATTTCGTGAAGAACTTAGGACCTAGAAACTGAAAGTAGCCAAGCTAGAGAAGCAAGACCTTGAGACATTAAAGATTCGTTAGGAACTGAAGGACAGTACGATCATGGTTCATGTCGAGGTTGATGAAACCCAGAAGTTTGGAACGCATCTCCAGAAATATTAAAGGACGTCACGATAGACTTTGCGACAATAGAGATGATCTGGCAAAAGAACTTGAGAAGGTCAAGCACGATCAGAAGAAGCCATCGAAGACATGAACAAGACTTGAAGAGTTTGGCGATTTTGAAGATCTATTGACCTTTAGAAGACCAAACCCCTGTTATATACCTACGATAGATGCGACGTTTGTGAGCTGTCATTTGTTTGATGTTTTTTTCTGACAGCCACAAATAAAATATATCTTTTGAAAATTTTGTTTGTATTGTGTGCATCCCTCTCTATCTCTCTTATCCCACCCCAAAACCCTTGGACCCAATAGAGGATGAATGGAGATGAGCTTGTATTTTCTGGACCGATAAGTCAACTGGAGACGGACCGATGGATTCAGAACATGGAGGATCACATGGAGAATAACCCTATAGCCGGAAAGGATATGACCCATCATGCTCTTCAGTGCTTTGAAAGAGGTGCTGCTACTTGGTGGAGGATGTACCAAACCATCAATGGATGGCAAGGAGTAACCACTTGGAAAGAATTTAAGTTGACTCTGCAAAGATCTCGTCTTGTGTCCGAGAAGTTGAAGCCTTGTGGAAAGGATACGAAGAAGCCTTGTGCATGCAAGCTCTGTGGAGAAATAGGACACAACCATAAGGAACACAAGGATGAAGGCCCTCATTGTGAAGAAAGTCACCCAGCTGAAGAATGCCCAACTAGGCAGATCACTTGTTTCTTGTGCGAAGGGACTACCCACTACCCTGCTCAGTGTCACATTTACCCCATGGTACAAAGAACCATCCAACAGAAGAAATAAGCAATGAAAGGAGCCTTAATGGAAATTTTAGAAGAACCTGTGATGAAGGAAGAGGTGGAGGACACACCCGAAGAAGAACCAATTAAACCCTACACCAAGTCTTGCTATTCATGTGGAGAAGAAGGACACATCTCCCAGAATTGTATGAATGGGGATCTAGTAGAATTCCCGACGGAGGAAGTAGAGTATGACCCACAGGAAATAGAAGCCCTGATTGGAGCGGAGAAGTCCAGGAAGAGAACTAGATTGGATTCCAGGAAGGACCTGAGTCATATCACCTGTTTCAGGTGCAAGAAGTCAGGGCACTACTTCAGCAGATGCCCAAAAAAAGGAAGCCGAGGACCCAAGGATGGCTATGTAATCACAAGGAAACCACGAGATTTATCAGAAGTAGTATGTTTCTGCTGTAATGAAGCAGGGCACTTTGCCAGAGATTGTCCCAAGGAGAAGGAGACTTGTGATAATTAGTTGTGTCTGTGAGAAGGTAGTAGTAGTCGAAGTAGTGGGAACAACTCTTTTGTATTGAGGTGTTGAGGTGATGCATATAATGGATATCCAGGAGATTGTAGTAATTTGAGGATCAATAAAGTTAGAAGAGTTGGTACTGATTTGGATTTATGAGTTGTGAATCTATAAGGAAAGATGTTGACCATTTTTGAGGATGAGAAATATGGTCTATGGAAGATTGGAGCATTTTAAGGGTGGTAGTACCCTGTGAGGACACTTGACCTCTGGAAAAGATTATGATATTCCACGAAGTGGACTTCGGACAAAATAAGAAGGAATTTTGTCTCGATATGTGGGGTATCCCCAAGAATATGAAGGGATGAAGTACCATTGGATATAAAGGAGGTATGATGTTGGTAATATGGAGCAATTGTAACTCCATGATGAGTCTGAGTAATCACGTTTTAGTTTGGTACCAACAGAAGGAAGGGAGGCAGTACAATTGGACGGATTTAAGAATGCTAGGAAGCTGAATGTTGGAATAATGATCGGTTGCCCCGATAATGAGTTCAAGCATTACAAGTGATGAGATGGGCCATAACCACATGTGCCCCGTGATTCTGCCAAGAAGCAAGCACACTCTTGCTGAAGGAAAAACCCTGGAAGAAGTTACGATTTTATCGACAGACGATCTTATAGGAGTAACGCAAAACCTGAGAGTTGTGAAGGAACGATAGATGTTTGTTTGGCTTGCAGAATCAATGGATTTATCCGAACCCAGTTCGTCGACAAGAGAAATTCTTCAATGCTTGTGAGGATGACCGAGTGTTAGAATGCGATATTCGCTAAACCATATATCAGGTAATGATTTGGGTGCGGGATGGATTGATCACCATACCGACTTACTCTTATTATTCGCCTTGATATATGGGATGGTAAATCCGAGTGACTTACCTATAGTAGAGAGACGATGATCAAAACCTTGTTTAAGCCTTAGAATGGTATAGGTATTTTTCCCTTGTACAAGGCAGTTTTTGCCAACCGTAGATTATACGGCGAGGATCAACCCACCTATTTCCTGCAGGAGAAACCATAAAATTGATGATCACCATGAGATATCGATAGTTGTTTAGTATTGGCGCCAGACCCGTCAGCTAAGAAGACCCAGTCTCGGAATAACCTTACCAAGATGAAAGGACAGAAGAATTGAGGAAAAGGTTATGCCGCTATCGGAAGAGCCAGAGAAGGAATTATACTGAAGATCTGAGAAGACCGGCCCTGTCAAGAATAAGGATGGAGTATATGAGTATTGATGGGACCGTAACGATGTTTCTAAGAGGGGTAGCACCCCAGACCCCTTGTGATGATCGATGGATTTTTAGTAGACCCCGAACCTAACCTATTTCTTTCTAGCCTCTCCATATCTCGAGGACGAGATTCATTTTAAGGGTGGTAGGTTTGTAACATCCCAAAATTCTAAATTCTGGAATGTTATAATAAATAGATAGATTTGATTGTTTGTTTGATTGATGTGTGATTGATTGACTGAAAGTGAGTTATATTCGAAACTTTTTGAAAGTTAAATGAGAGGGAATAAAAGGACTTTCCAAACTTTCACCTTTTTGCATTTTGATCTCCGTGAATTCAAATTCTTTTCAAATACAAAACCCTCGAAAGAAGATGATATGACTTCTTCCATTTAATTAAATGAAAAGGGTATCTGAAAATATTTCAATTTCATTCAAAAATATTTCCAATTCAGAAACTTTAAGCAACTCAATGATTTTCATGAGAGAAGATAAAATGACTTCTTCAAATTATATGAAATATGAGTTGGGAGTTTAGAAGGATCGAATTTAATGTCCTTTTCAAAATTATTTTCAATTTGGAGTTATTTGGGTTTTGTTCAAATTGTTTTTCTCCAAAAAATAATAAATACAGAAATTAGGCTAAAATGATTCCTTACAAAAGAAAATTGGAGGGAAATAAATTTGAAATCATTTTGGTATTTTTAAAATGATTTTTATTGGATTTTAGTAGGACAGTAGCACTCTTTGCTTTATTTAAATTTTTGTGGATTTTATTTGGCATTATAGAAATGTCCATGTTGTAGAAAATCTTTGTCTGCAAATTTTGGTATATTATATGCCTATATAATATTTATATTTATATTTGTTTTTATTTATTTATTTTGTTTGTCTGGAAAATTGTTTAAAAAAACACTTCCTCCTCGGACCGACTGGGCCGAAGCCCAGCCGGCCTAACCACGCCGCCGTCTCCCTCCCGCGTGCCCGAGCCGGACTCCCCCGAGTCCGAGCCGCCGCCGCCGCTCGCCGTGGTCGCCCCGGCCTCCTCCTCCGTCCCCTTCCCCACGCCACCTCGGAGTCGCCCCGACCCCGCCTTTAAAAGGCCGAGGCCCCGGGCCCTCTCCTCCTCTCTCTCGTGCCGCATCTTGAGTCGCCGCCGCCGCCACACATCTCGCCGGAGCCGCCTCCACCCCGCTCTATTCCGTCGCCGTGGACCGCCGCCGACGCCGCCATCCTCCTCGCCGCGACACGCCGCCCTTCCCCGACCTCTCCGTTGCCCTCCTTGACCACCGGAGCCGCCGCCCCGTCCGAGACCGAAGCCGCCGCCGTCGTCCTCCCTGACTCCGGCGAACGACGCGGTAACCGCCGCCTCCCGTTCGTTGGATCTAGATCCAACGATCCAGATCGCGTCTTTGTTTTTTTCTTTTCCCCCAACGTTCTTTTCGCAAGCGTTCATTAGCTAGGGTTCGGCAGCGAACGGATTCATTCGTTAGCATTCTGTAACGAACGTTCGGTATTTAGTATTTTTTCTTTTTCTTTTTAATTTTTTCAGGGACCTATTCGTAATAATCTTTCTTATAGATTAGTCCCTCTGTTTCAATCTAGCGTTACTTTTTACTCGTTTGTCCAAATCCAACGAAACCAACACCCACTTCATTGTTATGATCCCCTCTATCCAGTTAATCAACTTAAACATGTTTTTGAAAGTTTTAAAATTTGAATTCTAATAGATTTGTATTTGAACTTCGTTTGATCGTAACTCGAGTTTTACAACTCCGTTTGAGTTGATTATTTTTTGCAAATTAATGCTCTGGACCTAAACTTTCTGATGAGGCCAAATTCACATAATTTTGGTACTGTTGCAAGAGTTATTTGCTTGGTTTTGATGTTTTCCGAAGTGTCTTCTTTGTTCTTTCTGATCTTTTGAGTGAGTGCTTATGTGTGGTTACTATTGCTTGCTCTTGATAGTTGAACGGAGTGTGACGAGTAGAACTATCAAGAGTTTTGAGTGTGAATCATCTTCATCAACAGTACAGGCAAGTTCACACTTTGATCATATCCCTTTCATACCCAGTTTTTATGCATTAGTTTCACCCTCAAACATTGCATGAGTAGGATTGGTAACATGTGGGTATTGGGAAGTAGTTGATGAGGTAGGAACCTATTGCCCTGCATTCAAACCTTGGGAGTTACTATTACGTTATGCTTATATTGCCATGCTATGCTCGTAGACGTGAATTGGGTTTGAGTGTATTCCATGACAGATTGTGAGATTGTTTACTTAATGGTTCAACTTAAGGTGGCAACTTTAATACACATCTGGGTGGATTGAGGCACGTGGGGATTCCAGTGATTGCCTGTTTTTTTGGAAATCTCGGGGTACCGTGTGATTATCCTATGGACTGCCACCCAGGCTCAAAGGGATCATAAGATTATTCATGCTAGAAACTTCCGTGTGCAGCCACATGCCATTATGGGCTCTGGCATAGTTGAGTAAGTTGTGGGAAACCTTTCCATGATGGGCTAGCAGATGTAGGGGATTGTAGGTGTACCGGCCTATCTATCGGTTAAGGGGACCTCTTTGGAAAGACTATGTCTCGGTCATCCGTTTCTCAAACATCATGTAGTGCGAGAAAACCAATGGAGGAGATCGAGTCTTGTGGGGAAAAGTGCACAAACCTCTGCAGAGTGTACAAACTAATCATGATTAGCCGTGTCCCCGGTTATGGACATCTTGAGTATCTGGTTCTTGGATTATCATATTGATCTCATCACTTCATAATTAATTTGTTGGGTTGTTAATGATTACTTTTAATTGGTATTGAGAGGGGGTTTACCTTCTCAATATATTCAACCAACTTTGTAGTTAAATAAATTATATTCCTTTGCAGTAGGGAAAAATTGGCTTTTCGCAAAAAATTATAACCATAGAGCTTTTCCACCAGCCATATATGCATGTAGTGATAGCTATTATTCATCATTGTCCTATTGTGTGAATTTGCCAGTACATTCAATGTACTGGCCGTTTGTGGCTGCAACGTCTCATGTTGCAGGACTTCTTATGACGAGTAAGTGATATGTTAGGGTTATGATTTCTACACCCAACTTTGCCGTTGGTGTTGATGGGAATCCGCAAACTTGTTGTTACTTCCGCTATTTGGATTGAGGTAATAGTATTTACGTTACTTTATACATTTGATTTACCTCTGTTATAAATCCTCGAGTACTGTGTGTGTCAGCATACCGATCCAGGGATGACACTTAAGCACAGAGACTAGACCATCTGAGGTCGGGTCACTACATTTTGTTCCATTTGGGGCATGTTTGGGTATATGGTTCTCACAAACCGGAGCTTCTCACAACAAGCATGACGGTTTTCGGTAGGGAACGTCCCACCTTTGGGGACAAAATGATATCCATTGCCTCTTATTGATTTCAATTTTTTTCTCGTGTCAACAAAGAACAACAGGAGTGTTGTGTGAATTTTATTGATTTTTCAGGGTTTGTTTGGACATTTTATGCATTAAGTGAGTTTTCAATGCATTTATGTGCATAATTCAAATTTGAACTACATGCAGATGCTCCAGTGCATATAAATTGGTTGAAAAATCAAATCTGTGTCCTTGGGTGCATGCTTAGGTCCCATGCAAGAAATGGGAATGAATTTCAAACACCATGGCACCGTAGATTGCCGACAAAACATTGAGATGCCTGGTTTTTAAATTCTAGTAAATCCAAAACTCGTCTGAAATTCATGAAACTTGGCATGCTATCATGGAGCGGCATCAACATGCCGTGGTAATTTTTTGTCCCATTTGGGGCAGGTTTGGATATATGCTTCTCACAAACTGGAGCTTCTCACAACAAGCATGATGGTTTTCGGTAGGGAACGTCCCACCTTTGGGGACGAAACAATATCCATTGCCTCTTATTGCTTTCAAGTTTTTTTCTCGTGTCAACATAGAACAACTGGAGTGTTGTGTGATCTTTTGTGATTTTTCGGGGTTCGTTTGGACATTTTTATGCATTAACTGAGTTTTCAAAGCATTTATGTGCATAATTGAAATTTGAACTACATGCACATGCCCCAATGCATATAAATTGGTTGAAAAATCAAATATTTGTCCTTGGGTGCATGCTTAGGTCCCATGCAAGAAATGGGAATGAATTACAAACACCAGGGCACCGTTGATTGCCGGCAAAACATTGAGATGCCTGGTTTTTAAATTCTAGTAAATTCAAAACTCGTTTGAAATTCATGAAACTTGGCATGCTATCATGGAGCGGCATCAACATGTCGTGGTACAAATTTTGTTCCATTTGGGGCAGGTTTGGGTATATGCTTCTCACAAACCGGAGCTTCTCACAACAAGCATGACGGTTTTCGGTAGGGAACGTCCCACCTTTGGGGACAAAATGATATCCATTGCCTCTTATTGATTTCAATTTTTTTCTCGTGTCAACATAGAAAAACAGGAGTGTTGTGTGAATTTTTGTGATTTTTAGGGTTAGTTTGGACATTTTTATGCATTAAGTGAGTTTTCAATGCATTTATGTGCATAATTCAAATTTGAACTACATGCAGATGCTCCAGTGCATATAAATTGGTTGAAAAATCAAATCTGTGTCCTTGGGTGCATGCTTAGGTCCCATGCAAGAAATGGGGGTGAATTTCAAACACCATGGCACCGTAGATTGCCGGCAAAACATTGAGATGCCTGGTTTTTAAATTCTAGTAAATCCAAAACTCCTCTGAAATTCATGAAACTTGGCATGCTATCATGGAGCGGCATCAACATGGTGCGGTAATTTTTTTTGTCCCATTTGGGGCAGGTTTGGTTATATGCTTCTCACAAACCGGAGCTTCTCACAACAAGCATGATGGTTTTCGGTAGGGAACGTCCCACCTTTGGGGACAAAACAATATCCATTGCCTCTTATTGCTTTCAAGTTTTTTTCTTATGTCAACATAGAACAACTGGAGTGTTGTGTGAATTTTTGTGATTTTTCGGGGTTCGTTTGGACATTTTTATGCATTAACTGAGTTTTCAATGCATTTAGGTGCATAATTCAAATTTGAACTACATGCACATGCTCCAATGCATATAAATTGGTTGAAAGGTCAAATCTTTGTCCTTGGGTGCATGCTTAGGTCCCATGCAAGAATTGGGAATGAATTTCAAACACCATGGCACCGTTGATTGCCGGCAAAACATTGAGATGCCTGGTTTTAAATTCTAGTAAATCCAAAACTGGTCTGAAATTCATGAACTTGGCATGCTATCACGGAGCGGCATCAACATGCCGTGGTACAAATTTTGTCCGATTTTGGGCAGGTTTGGGTATATGCTTCTCAAAAACCGGAGCTTCTCACAACACGCATGATGGTTTTCGTTAGGGAACGTCCCGCCTTTGGGGACGAAACGATATCCATTGCCTCTTATTGCTTTCAAGTTTTTTTTCTCGTGTCAACATAGAACAACAGGAGTGTTGTGTGAATTTTGTGATTTTTCGGGGTTCGTTTGGACATTTTTATGCATTAACTGAGTTTTCAATTCATTTATCTGCATAATTCAAATTTGAACTACATGAACATGCTCAAGTGCATATAAATTGGTTGAAAAATCAAATCTGTGTCCTTGGGTGCATGCTTAGGTCCCATGCAAGAAAAGGGAATGAATTTCAAACATCGGGGCACCATTGACAGCCGGAAAAACATTGAGATGCCTCGTTTTTAAATTCTAGTAAATCCAAAACTCGTCTGAAATTCATGAAACTTGGCATGCTATCATGGAGCGGCATCAACATGCCGTGGTACAAGTTTTGTCCCATTTGGGGCAGGTTTGGGTATATGCTTCTCACAAACCGGAGCTTCTCACGACAAGCATGATGATTTCGGTAGGGAACGTCCCACCTTTGGGGATGAAACGGTATCCATTGCCTCTTATTGCTTTCATTTTTTTTTCTCCTGTCAACATAGAACAACTGGAGTGTTGTGTGATTTTTTGGGGTTCGTTTGGACATTTTTATGCATTAAGTGAGTTTTCAATGCATTTATGTGCATAATTCAAATTTGAACTACATGCACATGCTCCAGTTCATATAAATTGGTTGAAAAATCAAATATGTGTCCTTGGGTGCATGCTTTGGTCCCATGCAAGAAATGGGAATGAATTTCAAACTTCAGGGCACCGTTGATTGCCGGCAAAACATTGATCTGCCTGGTTTTTAAATTCTAGTAAATCCAAAATTCTGTTAACCATTGACGTGACGCCACGTGTCTTGGTTTTAATGGCTGTAGGAGGTGTCGTGCGGACAGCTGCTTGACCTTGACTGAACGGGAGGCATGCGAGCGCCGTCCGGTGCGTAGGCTGACCGAGAGGCGTGCAAGCTATCCTCGAGTGCGCAGGCTCACCGGGAAGCGTGCAAGCTGTACGATGTGCAGGCTCACTGGGAAGTGAGCCCTTTGACTTCCATGGCCGCCCGCCTTGCTAGCATCCTCTCCATTAATGGCGCCCAAGCCGCAGTTTAATTCGCTTTTAAAATATAAAACACTCATCGCAAACGTTTTAGTTTGAACACTCGTATGCAAACCGACAGCTTCCCCACGAAGCCAAGAGAATATGTGTCGAGCAGGATTTCTACAGCTCTTGATCATAAACGATTTAGATAGAACACCCGTATGCAAAGTGAGGGCAACGCAAGATTTGTTCATCCCTATAGCGCAAACGGTTGTTTTGGATGACCCGTGTGCAACCACGTACAAACAATTTGGTAAGATTTGCATCTGCCATATTGGGTATGTTGCCATTTGTCAAACTGGAAGGATTTACATTTGTTGATCTAGTTACGTTGCCATTTGTCAATCCTTGTAACACTGCGGTTTGTCAAAATATGCATCTAGAAATCATTAGCACTATGTAATTTTTGCAACTAAAATTCAGTAATTAAGCATAATTTCATTCATAGATTAAGCAGTCTTTCTTAATTTATACAAACAGTTCAACTCGACAGCTGAATCGACCAAACTTCTCCCCAATTCTTGCCAACCACGTACTGAAATAGCTAGTTCAACTATATATACTAGCTAATTTTAAGTCGTTATGCCAGTTCGACCACACATCTATAGTCAGATGAACTGAACAAAATAGCCCCTAAATACTACTACTACCACGGAGGGGCTTTGTGCTACTTCCGGTAGCCTCTCCTCTGCCGAGCGCGCTCAGTAAGAGGAAGAGGAGGAAGAGGAGCCTACCGACGAGCTGGACAAATGCAATACGGTGCCTGCCGCTGCTGCACGTTCAGCGATGCTCGCCAGCTCGAACGCCCACTGCCGCTCAGACGATCCCTCTCGAAGCTGCCGGATGCTCGTAGATCTCCTGATTCCTCGCCTCTGCATCGGTGTGTGCTGCGGCCACGGCTGCGGTAAGGCTCTTTGCGTGCTCGATGAGGCACTCCTCCTCCTCCCGCAGGAACTCGATGTAGCGCGCAAGTTCGTTGACGCACGTGCGGGCCTCCACCTCCACCTCCCTCCATCGGGCGGCGGTGGCGGAGCGGGTGATGACCCTGGCGGTCTACGGTGGGCTAGCGGCCACTATGGCCGACGATGGGGTGGCGGCCACGACCAACACCTCCCGCCTTCGGGCCGCGGTGGTGGAGCAGGTGATGGCCACGGTGGACGGCAGTGGGGTGGTGGCCACGACGGCCACCTCCCGCCTTTGGGCCGTGGCGGCGGAGCGGGAGATGGCCCTGACTTTCGACGGTTGTGTGGAAGCAACGGCGGCCGGCAACAGCTGCCGACGGGCAGCGGCGGCAGAGCGTGTGGTGGGTGTTCTGCGCACACCCAATAGGGACGCCACGCGCACTACACTACGCCGGGGACTGCGCCGCCGCCGCGGTGTAGCCTCCCAGCTGGAGTTGTCCTCTGATAACGGCGGAGTGGCTGAGCAACGACGATGAACCGGTGCAATTGGCGATTGTGGGAGAAGCAGATGAGATAAGCTACAGGGAGGGAGGGGAAAATGCGACGCAGGACTCGCTGATACGTCTCCAACGTATCTATAATTTTTGAATTTTCCATGCTATTATATATTCTGTTTTAGATGTTTAATGGGCTTATTTGTACACTTCTATATTATTTTTGGTACTAACCTATTAATCGGAGGCCCAGCCCAAATTTCCATGCTATTATATATCAAACGGAGTCCAAACGGAATGAAACCTTCGGGAGCGTGATTTTTGGAACAAACGTATCCAGAGGACTTGGAGTGGACGTCAAGCAACCAACAAGGAGGCCAAGAGGCAGGGGGCGCGCCCTCCACCCTTGTGGGCCCCTCGTGGCTCCACCGACCTACTTCTTCCTCCTATATATACCTATGTACCCCCAAACCATTGAGGAGCACCACGAAAACCTAATTCCACCGCCGCAATCTTCTGTACCCATGAGATCCCATCTTGGGGCCTTTTCTGGTGCTCTGCCGGAGGGGGCATCGATCACGGAGGGCGTATACATCAACACCATAGCCTCTCCGATGATGTGTGAGTAGTTTACCTTAGACCTACGGGTCAATAGTTATTAGCTAGATGGCTTCTTCTCTCTCTTTGGATCTCAATACAAAGTTCTCCTCGATTCTCTTGGAGATCTATTCGATGTAATCTTCTTTTGCGGTGTGTTTGTCGAGATCCGATGAATTGTGGGTTTATGATCAAGATTATCTATGAACAATATTTGAATCTTCTTTGAATTCTTTTATGTATGATTGGTTATCTTTGCAAGTCTCTTTGAATTATCAGTTTGGTTTGGCCTACTAGATTGATCTTTCTTGCAATGGGAGAAGTGCTTAGCTTTGGGTTCAATCTTGCGGTGCTCGATCCCAAAGTGATGAGGGGAAATGACACGTATTGTATTGTTGCCATCGAGGATAAAAGATGGGGTTTATATCATATTGCATGAGTTTATCCCTCTACATCATGTCATCTTGCTTAAAGCGTTACTCCATTCTTATGAACTTAATACTCTAGATGAATGCTGGATAGCGGTCGATGTGTGGAGTAATAGTAGTAGATGCAGGCAGGAGTCGGTCTACTTGTCACGGACGTGATACCTATATACATTATGATACCTAGATATTCTCATAACTATGCTCAATTCTATCAATTGCTGTACAATAATTTGTTCACCCACCGTAATACTTATGCTATCTTGAGAGAAGCCACTAGTGAAACCTATGGCCCCCGGGTCTATTCTCTATCATATTAATCTACCGTTAAATCTATTACCGTTTATTTTGCTTTTTTACTTTTACTCTTTATCATAAATATACCAAAAATATTATAGGTTTTACTTTTACTTTTACTTTTACTCTCCATCAGATCTCACTTTTGCAAGTGGCCGTGAAGGGATTGACAACCCCTTTATCGCGTTGGTTGCAAGGTTCTTATTTGTTTTTGTAGGTGCAAGGGACTTGAGCATGCCTCCTACTGGATTGATACCTTGGTTCTCAAAAACTGAGGGAAATACTTGCACTACTTTGCTACATCACCCTTTCCTCTTCAAGGGAAAACCAACGCAGTGCTCAAGAGGTAGCAAGAAGGATTTCTGGCGCCGTTGCCGGGGAGTCTACGCACAAGTCAACATACCAAGTACCCATCGCAAACTCTTATCCCTCGCATTACATTATTTTCCATTTGCCTCTCGTTTTCCTCTCCCCCACTTCACCCTTGCCGTTTTATTCGCCCTACTTCTGTTCGTCCTTTTCGTTTGCTTTGATGTCTTAGTTGGCTCGTTTGCTCGTTTGGTTGGAATAGTTGTTTATTTATTGCTAAACAGAGAACCGAAGATATATGGATCCTCATCATCTTGCTAATCTTTTTAAGAGATCCAATTATGATGAACCAATTGCTAGTGAGTTTTGTGCACTAGATTATCTTTATGAAGTTTTGCTTGAAATTCGTGAATCTGAAAATTGTGATGAAGAAATTTATGAAGAGATTCACGATAGCTCCTTGAATAAAAATCATGATTGCAATGATTTTACTATGAATTATCTTCATGTCAATTGTGTTATTAATATGCAAAACCCTAAGCTTGGGGATGTTAGTTTTGCTATGTCTACTACTTGTTGCAATGATCATGATTGGGGTGATTCTTCTTATGATCTTGAAAATTTATTTAAGGCCCATGCATTAATATTTAAAGTGGGTTTGTAAGAGTGTCGACTTTAGATCCCACATATTTGGAGAATGTTCAATCTTATGATTTTTTTGATAAAAGTGGGTTTGGAGAGGTCATGACTTTAGTTAACGATAATCCCACTATTTTGAAAGAGTGTCAACTTCGCATGCATGTGGATCATGTTGAGAATATTTTATGTGATAGCTATTTTGTTGAATTTGCCTCTGATCCTACATGTAATTATTATGAGAGAGGAAAATATGGTTGTAGAAATTTTTATCTTACTAAATTACCTCTCGTCATGTTGAGATTGCTATCGTATCTTTCTTCTTCCTTGCATATGCTAATTTTTGCTTGCTATGACAATTTGTTTGCTTATAAAATGCATATTCCTAGGAAATATGTTAGACTTAGATGTGTTTGTCACGTGTTTCATGATGCTCTCTTTACGCTTCAATTCTTGTCTTTCATGTGAGCATCATCAAAATTATCAATGCCTAGCTAGGGGCGTTAAAGAAAAGCGCTTGTTGGGAGACAACCCAATATATTTCCTTTCTGTTTTGAATAAATAATCCATCTAGCCTCTGGTTAGATGTGTTTTTGTGTTTTAATTAGTGTTTGTGCCAAGTAAAATCTATAGGATCTTCTTGGATGATAGTTATTTGATCTTGCTTAAAATTCCAGAAACTTTATGCTCACGAAAACAATTGTTTAAAATCACCAGCATGTGATAAAATACTGATTCCAATTGCAGTAGATTAATAAAAAACTTATCTAGGTCGTCCTATTATGGTAGATTTTTCCGAGTTCCATAAGTTTGCGTTTGATACAGATTACAACAAACTGTTCTGTTTTTGACAGATTCTGTTTTTCGTGTGTTGTTTGCTTATTTTGATGAATCTATGGCTAGTAAAAGAGCTTATAAACCATAGAGAAGTTGGAATAAAGTAGTTTTAACACTGATATAAATAAAGAATGAGTTCATTACAGTACCTTGAAGTGGTGTTTTGTTTCGTTTCGCTAACGGAGCTCACGAGATTTTCTGTTAAGTTTTGTGTTGTGAAGTTTTCAAGTTTTGGATAAAGATTTGATGGATTATGGAACAAGGATTGGCAAGAGCCTAAGCTTGTGGATGCCCAAGGCACCCCAAGGTAAAATTCAAGGACAACCAAAAGCCTAAGCTTGGGGATGCCCCGGAAGGCATCCCCTCTTTCGTCTTCGTCTATCGGTAACTTTACTTGGGGCTATATTTTTATTCACCACATGATATGTGTTTTGCTTGAAGCGTCTTGTATGATTTGAGTCTTTTCTTTTTTAGTTTACCCCAATCATCCTTGCTGTACACACCTTTTGAGAGAGACACGCATGATTCAGAAATTGTTAGAATATTCTATGTGCTTCACTTATATCTTTTTAGCTATATAGTTTTTGCTCTAGTGCTTCATTTATATCTTTTAGAGCACGGTGGTGGTTTTGTTTTATAGAAATTATTGATATCTCATGCTTCACTTATATTATTTTGGGAGTCCTACAAAACAGCATGGTAATTTTCTTAAATTGTGAAACTAGTCCAATATGATAGGCATCCAAGATTAGTAAAAACTTTCTTATAAGTGCGTTGAATACTAAGAGAAGTTTGATGCTTGATGGTTGTTTTGAGATATGGAGGTAGTGATATTAAAGTTGTGCTAGTTGAGTAATTGTGAATTTGAGAAATACTTGTGTTGAAGTTTGCAAGTCCTGTAGCATGCACATATGGTAAACATTGTGTAACAAATTTGAAACATGAGGTGTTCTTTGATTTTCCTCCTTATGAGTGGCGGTCGGGGACGAGCAATGGTCTTTTCCTACCAATCTATCCCCCTAGGAGCATGCGCGTAGTGCTTTGTTTTCGATAACTTGTAGATTTTTGCAATAAGTATGTGAGTTCTTTATGACTAATGTTGAGTCCATGGATTATACGCACTCTCACCCTTCCATCACTGCTAGCCTCTTCGGTACCGTGCATTGCCCTTTCTCACCTTGAGAGTTGGTGCAAACTTCGCCGGTGCATCCAAACCCCGTGATACGATACGCTCTATCACACATAAACCTCCTTATATCTTCCTCAAAACAGCCACCATACCTACCTATTATGGCATTTCCATAGCCATTCCGAGATATATTGCCATGCAACTTTCCACCATTCCGTTTATCATGACACGCTTCATCATTGTCATATTGCCTTGCATGATCATGTAGTTGACATCGTATTTGTGGCAAAGCCACCATGCATATTATTTCATACATGTCACGCTTGATTCATTGCCCATCCCGGTACACCGCCGGCGGCATTCATATAGAGTCATACTTTGTTCTAGTATCGAGTTGTAATCATTGAGTTGTAAATAAAATAGAAGTGTGATGATCATCATTCATAGAGCATTGTCCCAAAAAAGAGAGAGATAAAGGCCAAATAAAAAAAGGGACCCAAAAAAATAAAAAGAAAAAAAAGAAAATAGGGCAATGCTACTATCCTTTTTCCACACTTGTGCTTCAAAGTAGCACCATGATCTTTATGATAGAGAGCCTTTCGTTTTGTCACTTTCATATACTAGTGGGAATTTTTCATTATAGAACTTGGCTTGTATATTCCAACAATGGGCTTCCTCAAATGCCCTAGGTCTTCGTGAGCAACAAAGTTGGATGCACACCCACTTAGTTTCTTTTGTTCATCTTTCATACATTTATAGCTCTAGTGAATCCGTTGCATGGCAATCCCTACTCCTTGCATTGACATCAATTGATTGGAATCTCCCTAGCCCATTGATTAGCCGCGTCAATGTGAGACTTTCTCCTTTTTTGTCTTCTCCACATAACCCCCATCATCATATTCTATTTCACCCATAGAGCTATATCCATGGCTCGCGCTCATATATTGCGTGAAAGTTGAAAAAAGTTTGGAATTACTAAAGTATGAAACAATTGCTTGGCTTGTCATCGGGGCTGTGCAAGATGAGAGCATTCTTGTGTGACGAAAATGAAGCATGGCCAAACTATATGATTTTGTAGGGATGAGCTTTCTTTGGCTATGTTATTTTGACAAGACATAATTGCTTAGTTAGAATGCTTGAAGTATTATTATTTTTATGTCAATATTAAACTTTATCTTGAATCTTTCGGATCTAAATATTCATGCCACAATTAAGAGTATTACATTAAAGATTATGCTAAGTAGCATTCCACATCAAAAATTCTGTTTTTATCATTTACCTAATCGAGGACGAGCAGGAATTAAGCTTGGGGATGCTTGATACGTCTCCAACGTATCTATAATTTTTGATTGTTCCAGGCTATTATATATTCTGTTTTGGATGTTTAATGGGATTATTATACACTTTTATATTATTTTTGGGACTAACCTATTAACCGGAGGCCCAGCCGAAATTGCTGTTTTTTTTGCCTATTTCAGTGTTTCGCAGAAAAAGAATATCAAACGGAGTCCAAACGGAATGAAACCTTCGGGAGCGTGATTTTGGGAACAAACGTGATCCAGAGGACTTCGAGTGGACGTCAAGCAACCAACGAGGATGCCACGAGGCAGGGGGCGCGCCTACCCCCCTGGACGCGCCCTCCACCCTCGTGGCCCCCTCATGGCTCCACCGACCTACTTCTTCCTCCTATATATACCTACGTACCCCCAAACCATCGAGGAGCACCATGAAAACCTAATTCCACCGCCGCAACCTTCTGTACCCGTGAGATCCCATCTTGGGGCCTTTTCCGGCGCTCTGTCGGAGAGGGAATCAATCACAGAGGGCTTCTACATCAACACCATAGCCTCTCTGATGATGTGTGAGTAGTTTACCTCAGACCTTCGGGTCCATAGTTATTAGCTAGATGGCTTCTTCTCTCTCTTTGGATCTCAATACAAAGTTCTCCTCGATTCTCTTGGAGATCTATTCGATGTAATCTTCTTTTGTGGTGTGTTTGTCGAGATCCGATGAATTGTGGGTTTATGATCAAGATTATCTATGAACAATATTTGAATCTTCTCTGAATTCTTTTATGTGTGATTGGTTATCTTTGCAAGTCTCTTCAAATTATCAGTTTGGTTTGGCCTACTAGATTGATCTTTCTTGCAATGGGAGAAGTGCTTAGCATTGGGTTCAATTTTCCGGTGCTCGATCCCAGTGACAGTAGGGGAAACGACACGTATTGTATTGTTGCCATCGAGGATAAAAATATGGGGTTTATATCATATTGCATGAGTTTATCCCTCTACATCATGTCATCTTGCTTAAAGTGTTACTCCATTCTTATGAACTTAATACTCTAGATGCATGCTGGATAGCAGTCGATGTGTGGAGTAATAGTAGTAGATGCAAAAGGTGAGTCGGTCTACTTGTCACGGACGTGATGCCTATATACATGACCATACCTAGATATTCTCATAACTATGCTCAATTATATCAATTGCTCTATAGTAATTTGTTCACCCACCGTAATACTTATGCTATCTTGAGAGAAGCCACTAGTGAAATCTATGGGCCCCTGGTCTATTTTCTATCATATTAATCTACCGTTATTTCTGTTATCATTTATTTTGCTTTCTTTACTTTTACTCTTTATCATAAAAATACAAAAATATTATCTTATGATCTCTATCAGATCTCACTTTTGCAAGTGGCCGTGAAGGGATTGACAACCCCTTTATCGCGTTGGTTGCAAGGTTCTTATTTGTTTGTGTAGGTGCAAGGGACTTGAGCGTGGCCTCCTCTTTGGATTGATACCTTGGTTCTCAAAAACTGAGGGAAATACTTACTCTACTTTGCTGCATCACCCTTTCCTCTTCAAGGGAAAACCAACGCAATGCTCAAGAGGTAGCAGTCGCCGACCGTGAGGGTTTTTATAGCAGGCCGGCAAGTATTGGGATTTTGGGGGATTTCACCGAGTCGGGCAGGAAGCTTGCGCGGGAACCTGCAAGGTTGCGTGGGAACAGGCTCACCGATGATTCATTGGGGCCACCGTTTGGCCAAAAGGACGCCCCCGCGCGTTGTGCAAGCTTGCGCTGTAAGCCGTCTGCGGCAGTGGGGTGACAAGATGTGCGAGAGGAGGACGAGAGGACACATACACATACAGTTAATAAAAAAACGTTTGCGATTTAATTACCTACTATACCCCCGTCCTAGTTTATAAGTAGGATTTAATAAAATACGAATGCATGTCGCCATAGATTATATCATTAGAGTCGTATTTGAACATAGTTTCCAGCTATACAATTTTTGTAACATGCATTAACACTTTTTTGGTGAAATTTAAGGTTATACACCAGCTAGCGTTTGCCCGCAACACACACCGCTTACTCCATCACAAACAGCTCTGATGGATCAACTGTCTGCCATGTATCGCACACGCAACTCTATTCTGATTCGTGCTTGATATCTCCGACATTGCTCGCACAGTTCGTCTTATTTGGCACGTATCACTGTGTCGTCCTCTGCTCGCGTCCCTTGGCAAGCTCTGCTCGCGGTTAGGCGCCACAACACGCTCTCTGCTCGCGTCCGTCGGTGTGCTCGGCTTGTGAACAACTTTTCCTTGAGGTGACCGTGGAGTGCTCTGCTCGCGTCCCTCAGTGCATGCTCTACCAGCAGTTGGGCGTGTGCACGATCACGTCGGGGCCCCCATATGCATGTGGTTGCACCGCGCGCGTTGCCAGGCGATGCAGTTACGTGCGACACGATGGAGTTACGCGCTACAAATTAGAACTGCCATTAGGGCCTGTCGATATTCCTGGCCGTCCGGCTTCCCCTTTAATTCCCGCGGCCATTATAACCTTAGTCTCTTCAACCTTTCAATCGCGCCCCACGACACAACAAGCACACACACGACGACACATAGAGGGGGGATGTCCGGCGGTGTTCAATGGAGTTCGGCGAGCATAGAGTGGAGACCCACGCGAGGGAGACGGATCTCTCGGTGGTGTACACCATCGACCCGGCCGTGGTGGACGACTACATCAACAGCGTTGAGCAGTTGCTTGCTCGAGACAAGTACAAGGTGGTCGGCATCGACCTCCAGTGCACCGTCGGTCATCCCGGCATAGATCAGAAGTTGTCGTCGCCCAGTTGTGTGTGCGCCATCACGTCCTCATCTACCACTACTGCATAGCCACAGAGCCTTGCGGCTGTTTCAACAGGTTTGTTAACAGCACAGACTACAAGTTCGCCACGGTGGAAACCAAAGACGATGTAAAATCGCTCAGTGTTACAGGCTTGGCCTGCAAGAACCTTGTCGAAATCCGTGACCACTACAGGGTCTGGGGCAGCACGAAGCAGGATTCCCTGGTCGAACTCTCCTCGGCCATCATCGACCCCTATGACGAAAAGATGAAGCAGGATGCCCAGTGAACAAGTCCTGTATCCTGGCACGGGGCCTGGATGCGGCAACTGGATGAACCTCACCTCAGGTTTGCGGCCAAGAGCGTGTACACATGCTACGAGATGCACAGGCGGATCGTTGACATGAGGAAGTGCCTCGTTACCCAAATCGACGAGCCCGGATCGAGCCACAAGCAGAGCAAGCATCACAAGAAGTAGATGATGATCAGATGATCGTTTATGCTAGTTAATCATGCATGTAATATATAGTTTATTTATTGGTCTGTGGAAATGTCATGTGTGTAGCCACCTATGTAATTATGCATGTAATAGTTTACTTTGGTGTGTGCAATGGTTGAAGTAGCCACCTATGTAAGTGGATGTTTAATTTGGTTATGCAAGCATGTCCTTATAAGTGTGTGTGTGTGTGTGTGTGTGTGTGTGTTTATATATATATGTTGTTTTTCTGTATGCAATCCCATCGCACAACACACACGTCTTATTAGCAGCAACCATCTGTGTTATTATCGGTCTTCACACACATTTCTGATTACAGACCTGTTTGCCGCGTATCACACACATCTTGTTAAGTTGAACCATTTCTGTTCTTATGTCTCAGTGTAAACAGTTCATCCGAGTGAACCGCATGCCGTATATCGCGCACACCTTGATCTGGCTGACCCTTTCTTTTGTGTTGCCTAATCACAAACAGTTCATCCAAGTGAACCGTATGCTGTGAACCGCACACGCCTTCATCTGGCTGCCCATTTCTTTTGTTCCTCCTCATTGCAAACAGTTAATTGAACTGAACCGTATGCCCTTCATCACACACGCCACTAAAACCTGAACCGTGTTTGACGCATTTGTCATCACAAACGTTTTATACATTTCTGACGGTTTTCGTACAACACCGTTGCGATTATTGCATCGCACACAGTTTGTCGAAGGGTCTCTGATCATAGTGTCGCGTTAGCAGCATCCTGCAGTAGTGTATATTCCAAAATAATTCTCCGTGAAATTTTACTGCATTTGGACTTCGTTTGATATGGATATTCTGCGATACAAAAACATGCAGAAATTAGGAACTGGCACTGGGCACTGGATCAATAGGTTAGTCCAATAAATCATATAAAAAGTTGCCAAAAATATGTGAAAGTTGTATAATATTGGCATGAAACAATCGAAAATTATAGATACGAGGGAGATGTATCAACACCCAATGTGAATGGTTTGTTGAATCTCGATTGTAGTGATACACATATTCATAATATTGATGCCAAAAGATGCAAAGTTGATAATGACAGTGCAACATACTTGTGGCACTGCCGTTAAGGTCATATTGGTGTAAAGCGCATAAAGAAACTCCATGCAGACGGGCTTTTGGAATCACTTGATTATGAATCATTTGATACTTGCGAACCATGCCTCATGGGCAAGATGACTAAAACTTTGTTCTCCGGAACAATGGAGCGAGCTAATGACTTATTGGAAATAATACATACCGATGTATGCGGTCCGATGAGTGTTGAAGCACACGGCGGGTATCGTTATTTTCTGACCTTCACAGATGATTTGAGTAGGTATGGGTATATCTACTTGATGAAACACAAGTCTGAAACATTTGAGAAGTTCAAAGAATTTCAGTGTGAAGTGGAGAATCATCGTAACAAGAAAATAAAATTTCTACGATCTAATCGCGGAGGTGAATATTTGAGTTACGAGGTTGGCCTTCATTTAAAACAATGTGGAATTGTTTCACAACTCTCGCCACCTGGAACACCACAGCGTAATGGTGTGTCTGAACGTCATAACAATACTTTATTGGATATGGTGCATTTTATGATGTCCATTACGGATTTACCACCATCGCTTTGGGGTTATGCATTAGAGACAGCCGCATTCGCGTTAAATAGGGCACTGTCTAAATCCGTCGAGACGACACCTTATGAACTGTGGTTTTGAAAGAAACCTAAGCTGTCGTTTCTTAAAAGTTTGGGGATGCGACGCTTATGTCAAAAGGCTTCAGCCTGATAAGCTCGAACCCAAAGCGGTGAAGTGCGTCTTCATAGGATATCCTAAAGAAACTATTGGGTACACCTTCTATCACAGATCCGAAGGCAAGATCTTTGTAGCTAAGAATGGGTCCTTTCTAGAGAAGGAGTTTCTCTTGAAAGAAGTAATTGGGAGGAAAGTAGAACTTGATGAGGTAATTGTACCTTCTCCCAAATTGGTAAGTAGTACATCACGGAAAGCCGTTTCCGTGATGCCTGCACCAACTAGAGAGGAAGCAAATGATAATTATCATGAAGCTTCAGACCAAGTTGCTACTGAGCATCATAGGTCAACCAGAACATGATCCTGTCCTGGAAGCTATGATGAGCCCAGATTCTGACAGATGGCTTGAGGCCATGAAATCTGAGATAGGATCCATGTATGAGAACAAAGTGTGTACTTTGGTGGATTTGCCCGATGATCGGCAAGCCATAGAGAATAAATGGATCTTCACGAAGAAGACTGACACTGATGGTAATGTTACAGTCTACAAAGCTCGACTTATTGCAAAAGGTTTTCGACAAATTCAAGGGGTTGACTACGATGAGACTTTCTCACCCGTAGCGATGCTTAAGTCTGTCCGAATCATGTTAGCAATTGCCGCATTTTATGATTATGAAATCTGGCAAATGGATGTCAAAACTGCATTCCTTAATGGATATCTTAAAGAAGAGTTGTATATGATGCAACAAGAAGGTTTTGTCGACCCTAAAGGTGTTGACAAAGTGTGCAAGATCCAACGATCCATCTATGGACTAGTGCAAGCATCTCGGAGTTGGGATATACGTTTTGATAAGGTGATCAAAGCATATGGTTTATACAACCTTGAAGTGAAGCCTGTATGTACAAGAAAGTGAGTGGGAGCTTTGTAGCATTTCTAATATTATATGTGGATGACATATTGTTGATTGGAAATGATATAGAATTTCTGAATAGCATAGAAGGATACTTGAATAAGAATTTTTTCAATGAAAAGACCTCAGTGAAGCTACTTATGTATTGGGCATCAAGATCTATAGAGATAGATCGAGACGCTTACTAGGACTTTCACAAAGCACATACCTTGACAAAGTTTTGAATAAGTTAAAAATGGATCACTCAAAGAAAGGGGTCTTACATGTGTTACAAGGTATGAAGTTGAGTAAGACTCAAAACCCGACCACGGCAGAAGATAGAGAGACCTATTGAGTACCTTGCCATGAGTTTGGCAAGGGGGTACAATAGTGATCCAGGAGTAGATCACTGAACAATGGTCAAAATTATCCTTAGTTACCTAAGAGGACTAAGGAAATGTTTCTCGGTTATGGAGGTGATAAAGAATTCATCGTAAAGGGTTACGTCGATGCAAGCTTTGACACCAATCCGGATGACTCTAAGTCTCAATCTGGATACATATTGAAAGTGGGAGCAATTAGCTAGTGTAGCTCCATGGAGAGCATTGTAGACATAGAAATTTGCAAAATACATACGGATTTGAATGTAGCAGATCTGTTGACTAAACTTCTTTCACAAGCAAAACTTGATCACACCTTAGTACTCTTTGGGTGTTAATCACATGGTGATGTGAACTAGATTATTGAATCTAGTAAACACTTTGGGTATTGGTCACATGGCGACGTGAACTATGGGTGTTAATCACATGGCAATGTGAACTAGATTATTGACTCTAGTGCAAGTGGGAGACTGAAGGAAATATGCCCTAGAGACAATAATAAAGTTGTTATTTTATATTTCCTTATTCACGATAAAGGTTTATTATTCATGCTAGAATTGTATTGATCGGAAACTTAAATACATGTGTGAATACATAAACAAATACCGTGTCCCTAGTAAGCCTCTACAAGACTAGCTCGTTGATCAAAGATGGTTAAAGTTTCCTAACCATGGACATGTGTTGTCATTTGATAACGAGATCACATCATTAGGAGAATGATGTGATGGACAAGACCGATCTGTTAGCTTAGCATTATGATCGTTCAGTTTATTGCTATTGCTTTCTTCATGTCAAATACATATTCCTTCGACTATGAGATTATGTAACTCCCGGATACCGGAGGAATACCTTGTGTGCTATAAAACGTCACAACGTAACTGGGTAATCATAAAGATGCTCTACAGGTATCTCCGAAAGTGTTTGTTGAGTTGTGATGTCGCTTGAAGCTACGTCGGTATTTCCCCAAAGAGGAAGGGATGATGCATCACAACGGTGGTAGGTATTTCCCTCAGATATGAAACCAAGGTTATCGAACTAGTAGGAGAACCAAGCAACACAACGTAAACAGCCCCTGCACACAAGTAACAACCACTCACAACCTGCCGTGTTAAAGGGGTTGTCAATCCCTTTCGGGGTACGGCGCCAAAAACGGTGCATGGACGGGAGAAAGTTGTAATAGATTGAAATAATAGATCGCAAATAAAATAAAGTGCAGCAAAGTATTTTTGTATTCTTGGTTTAATAGATCTGAAAATAAACACAAGGAAAAATAGATCGCAAAGCAAATATATGAGAAAGAAGACCCGGGGGCCGTAGGTTTCACTAGTGGCTTCTCTCGAGGAAAATAGCAAACGGTGCGTAAGCAAATTACTGTTGGGCAATTGATAGAACTTCAAATAATTATGACGATATGTAGGCAATGATCATTACATAGGCATCACGTCCAAGATTAGTAGACCGACTCCTGCCTGCATCTACTACTATTACTCCACACATCGACCGTTATCCAGCATGCATCTAGTGTATTAAGTTCATGGAAAAACGGAGTAATGCAATAAGAACAATGACATGATGTAGACAAGATCCGTTTATCTATGCCGGTAGATATAGATCCCATCTTTTTGTCCTTAGTAGCAACGATATATACGTGTCGGTTCCCTTTCTGTCACTGGGATCAAGCACCCTAAGATCGAACCCACTACCGGGCACCTCTTCCCTTTGCAAGATAAATAGATCAAGTTGGCCAAACAAAACCCAAATATCGGAGAAGAAATACGAGGCTATAAGAGATCATGCATATAAGAGATCAAAGAAACTCAAATAACTTTCATTGGTATAAAAGATATAACTGATCATAAACTCAAGTTCATCGATCCCGACAAACACACCGCAAAAAGAGTTACATCATATGGATCTCCAAGAGACCATTGTATTGAGAATTCAGCGAGAGAGAGAAAGCCATCTAGCTACTAACTACAGACCCGAAGGTCTACAAAGAACTGCTCACGCATCATCGGAGAGGCACCAATGGGAGTGGTGAACCCCTCCGTGATGGTGTCTAGATTGGATCTGGTGGTTCTGGACTCTACGGCGGCTGGATGAATATTTCGTCGATCGACTCCCCCAAGGTTCTGGTATTTTTGGGGTATTTATAGAGCAAAGAGGCGGTCGGGGGGGACCCGAGGTGGGCACAACCCACCAGGGCACGCCAGGGCCTCCAGGCGCGCCCTGGTGGGTTGTCCCCTCCTCGGGACTCCCCCAGGTGCAACCAGGGCCCAACATCTTCCATCTGGCCCATAAAAAATCATGATGGAGTTTCGTGGCATTTGGACTCCGTCTGGTATTGATTTTTTGCGATGTAAAAAACATGAAAAAAAAACAACAACTGGAACTTGGCACTATGTCAATAGGTTAGTACCAAAAAATGATATAAAATGATTATAAACATCCAAGATTGATAATAAAACAGCATGGAACAATAAAAAAATTTAGATACATTTTAGACGTATCAGCATCCCCAAGCTTAATTTCTACTCGTCCTCGAGTAGCTAAGTGATGAAAAACAGAATTTTTGATGTGGAGTGTTGTTCATCAAGTCATATCATATTCTTTTCTTTATAGCAAGGACATTTGGACTTTTATGTGATTCAAAGCAATAGTCTAGTTTTGACATAATAATTTAGATACTCAAGCATATCAACAAGCAACCATGTCTTTCAAAATATCCATGCTAAAACAGGTTATCCCTAGCCCATCATGCTCAAACATTGATCCATTCATGAAACATACTCGAATATTAGCTGCACCCAATACTTAAGCACGATCATATTGCCTCCTAGTTTGTGCTTTTCATGAGAGAAGATGGAAAATCAAATTAAAAATAAAATTGCATGAAGTAAAAGAAAGGCCCTTCACATAGGGAAGTAGAGATTTGTAGAGGTGCTAGAGCTCAAAGCGAAAAAACATTAGAGATAAAAAACATTTTGGGAGGTGTATCCATCCCACCAACGAAAACGACTCAGAGTTCCGAACACTTTCCATGCTAGATATGCCATAGGCGGTTCCCAAACAGAAAATAAAGTTTATTCCTATTTCAACCATACTTTCACTTTCCATGGCTAGCCGTATCGACGGTTGCCCTCAATACCAATACTTTCCAAGGAATTTATTATTTGACAACATAAAGTAAATTCATTTTTGCATTTCGGGACTGGGCATCCCTAAAACCTTTGCCTTACTCTCGTGCAATGACTAGTGAATAAACACTCATCTTGAGAATAACACATCCAGCGTGGAAAATATTAGCCACCCGTTACCGTTCCGCGAGCGAAAAAAACACACAAAAGAGAAGTTTATTTTGAAAATTAGAGATGGCACATGCAAATTTGCTTAGAACGACAAAAGAATACCGCATATAGGTAGATATAGTGGACTCATGTGGCAAAACTGGTTAGTGCAAAATGAAGGCTAGCAAAAAGATTGAGAAGCGACCAACCAAGAAACGAATAATCTCACAAGCAAGCATTAAGCATAAATAACACCGAATAATGCACCATAAGTAGGATATAATTTTCATTGCATGATTATTGACTTTCGTGCATGCATAGGGAATCACAAACCTTAACACCAATATTCTTACTAGAGCACAACTACTCATCAACATAACTCACATATCACATCATCACATTTCAAAACTATTACTAAGAATCAAGTTTATTTTGTCCAATGATCTTCATGACACATTTTTTTCTTCATCCTTCTTGGATATCTATCACTTTGGGACTAATTTTCATGTGTTGCTTTTCATAAGCTCAAACAGATATAAGTGAAGTTCATGAGCATAACAAATTTTCTTTCTCTCAAAATAAATTAAGTGAAGCAAGAGAGAATTTATTCAAAATTTTACTAACTCTCAAATATATCTAAGTGAAGCAAGAGAGCATTTCTTCAAAAATACTAAGCACACCGCGCTCAAAAAGATATAAGTGAAGCACTAGAGCAAGTCCTAGCTCGTAAAAGATTTAAGTGAAGCATAGAGAGCAATTCTAACAAGTCATGAAATAATTTTGGCTCTCTCAAATAGGTGTGTCCAGCAAGGATTGATGACTTAAAACACAAAATAAAACAAGAAAAGACACGTATCATACAAGACGTTCCAAGCAAAACACATATCATGTGACGAATAAAAATATAGCCTCGAGTAAAATACCGATAGTTGTTGGAAGAACGGGGGGAAGCCACTCGGGGGCATCCCCAAGCTTAGTTGGTTGCTCATTCTTGGATAATAGCTTGGGATGTCGGGGCATCCCCATGCTTAGGCTCTTACATCCTTCCTTCATCCATCGTAAGATAACCCAAAACTTGAGAACTTCAATCACACAAAACTCAACAAAACCTTTGTGAGATCCGTTAGTAAAAGAAAGCAAACCACTACTATAAGTGTTGTATCAAACCAACTCATATTTTGTTTTTGTATTATATCTACTGTATTCCAACTTTTCTATGGCAAAAACTCATCAAATAAAACCATAGAGCCATCAAAATAAGCACACAACACAAAGAAAACAGAATCTGTCAAAACAGAACAGTCTGTAGTAATCTGGAACTTTTGAATACTTATGGAACTCCAAAAATTCTAACAAATTATGAAACCCAGGGTAATTTATATATTAATATTCTGCAAAAAGAATAAGGGCAAAATCTCTTTCCTATGATTTATGAAAATTATTTTCGTGAGTGCAAAGTTTCTGTCTTTTTCAGCAAGTTTAAACAACTATCACAAAAGAAGATCCTAAAGGCTTTACTTGGCACAAACACTAATTAAAACACAAAAAACACAATCATAACAGTAGCATAATTGTGTTAACACTCAAGAACAGAAAGCAAAAAGCAAAAATAAAATTTATTCATTGGGTTGCCTCCCAACAAGCGCTATAGTTTTATGCCCTTAGCTAGGCATAAGATTTCAATGATGCTCACATGAAAGATAATAATTGAAACACGAAGAGAGAATCATGAAGCATGTGAAAAACACACGTAAGTCTAACATACTTCCTATGCATAGGAATTTTATAAGCAAACAAATTATCAATACAAGAAACATCTAGCATATGCATACGAGAGAAATAAAACATTGACGATCTCAACATAACGAGAGGTAATTTAGTAACATGAAAATTTCTACAACCATATTTTCCTCTCTCATAATAGTTACATGTAGGATCATAATCAAATTCGACAATATAGCTATCATATAAATTATTCTCTTCATGACCCACATGCATGCAAAGTTGACACTCTTCCAAAATAGTGGGATTGTCATCAAATAAAGTCACGACCTCTCCAAACCCACTTTTATTAAAAGTTTCATAAGATCGAACACTCTCCAAATATGTGGGATTATTTTTAGCTAAAGTTGACACTCTTCCAAACCCACTTTGAATAACATCACAAGCATACTTGTCGGGGAAACGACACCTATGGGATCACGAGGATCCCTTCTACGGTTGGCGGGCGCGAGGTTGTGCAAAGAGAAGGTCTAGCGATTAGTACAAGGAGATTTTACCCAGGTTCGGGCCGTGAGGATGCGTAATACCCTAGTCCTGCTTTGGTGCATATTTGAGTGTTCTTGAGTTCTTGAACTAGATGCGGTGCATGCCCAGCCAAAAAGTCTGAATCCTTCCTCAGTACGCCTCGGGCCTCCTTTTTTAGGTTAAAGGGGTCGTCACAGTGGCACACAGGAGGTGGAAAGTGTGTACAGTGTACAAGCTTATCGCCTGATATCACAGGACAAAACACATTTAATGCGCTACTTAGGTGTCCTCTTGCTTTATCGGCGACGGCAACGAAGCCCGTCCCGTCCGTCGCCGCTTCGCCTTGCTTCGACATGCGTCCAGGCCAACAAGGGATGCAGTGCCATGTAGGCTGGCAGGCTGCTGAGTTGGTGTGGTCGTAGGGTCTTCATGAAGATCTGCATGCCACCACGCAGGTGCTTGACTAGTTGGCTTGGGAGCCACCACTACAAAAAAAACACTTCCGTGATGATACGTGTTTGTCACAGTAGGTCGCGTTTTGTGTCATGCATGTACATCGATGACAATTTTATGACAGAATCAAGATAGTCATACCTGTGCTGTCGTAGAAGTGTTCCATGACATTACGAAAATTATCATCACGGAAGTGTCCACTTCCATGACGATAAATCGCGGCGTCCGCGAAGTGCTTTCGTCAAGGAAGACCGACACGTGGCATCCACCGTGAATCTTAACGCCGTTAAGCTATCGGGTCGGGTTTTGGATCCGATAACCCGTTAATGCCCGACCAATGGGGACTTTCCACGTGTAAAATCATCATTGGTCGGAGGAAACACGCGTGTCGGCTCACCGCCGGGACAGATGTCATCCACTCATTGGATGTATACGCCTATGATACGTCGACATCGTTCACGGCCCAACAAGTTTAATTGGGCCGCCCAATTAAAGGCCCATAAGTTTTGCGGACCATAATGGGCCGACCAGCTAAAGGCCCACAAGATTTTATGACCATAATGGGCCGCCCAACTAAAGGCCCACGAGATTTTATGGCCATAATGGGTCGCCTGTAAAGGCCCACAAGATTTTGCGGGCCATAATGGGCCTGCCACTAAAGGCCCACAAGATTTTTGTGTGCTATAATGGGCCTACCAATAAAGGCCCACAAGATTCTTGCGGATCATAATGGGCCGCCAGCTAAAGGCCCATGAGATTTCACCGACATTAATGGGCCGGCCTAGTCAGAGGCCCACAAGATTTTGAGGACCCTAGTAGGCCGCCCATTAACCGGTCGCCACGTTTTGGGCCAAATGCCGCCCATATCTCGATCCGGTCCATTAATGGCCTACCACGTCAGGCCTAAAAGTGGCCCATATGAGATCCGCCCGTTATAAGCCTACCACGCTCGGGCCAAATTACGCCCAAATCAGTCCGCCCTTTAAGAGGCTTTGGGCTCAATTATGGCCCATATCAAATTCGCCCTAAGAATCGACACTATGCTTTTGGGCCCACTTGCTAAAGGCCCACTTAGTAATTCGGCCCGATATTAGTTTTGGCCCGTTAAGGGCCCGCTTAACATTTCCGCCTATATTAATTTCGGCCGTTAAAAGCCCGTCATATAGTTGGGCCTAACTATGGCCCGATTTGCATCCGGCTTCGCCGCATGACCGATATTTGATTGGGCCAAACAAGGACCGAGACAATTTTGGCCTGTTAAAAGCCCGTGATTTGATTCGCACAATCATGGGTCGGGGTTCATATCGGGCTGCTGCTGGCCCGTGAGCTGTTCGGCACGTTTCGGGCCCAACCTACATCGTGATTGCATGAAGGCCCGATTATGCACCGTAATTTTACGGTTTGGCCGGTTTACTGCGAAGATAGGATATATATACAGTAAAATAACTGCAGCATCGTGAATAAGAAAAAACCTAGACAATACAATAAAGAAATTACGGCATATTACATCCACTGGGCATCAAAGTTCGCCACTATGATAATAAAGCACAAGCAGACAGCAGATTACATACACTGGGCATCAAAGATCGTCACCAATGCAAATAAACACGCTAACAAAATAATATACAAAACTGACAGCACTTCAATAGAGTTCAAGAAAGGTTAGCCTCATTGGGAGCTGCAGTATAAGCACCGAGTAAGATGATGAGATCAAGCGCTTGTTCAACACTTATATATTCCTCACTATGAAAGATAAACAAGTAGACAGATGATGTGTTTTGCACGTAAAAGTATCGGTCTTGACAATTCATCACATTTCTTCTTGACGAATAAAGTGACACAGTTTAAAATTGCATTAACACAATATGGTATTGTTCAGGTCAAGACATGGCAGGAAATGACATTGTGAAGGAGTTGGCAGCTTCACGACAACACCGGATTACGTATCAAGAACTCATAAGTATCAATGGTTAGTGTGTCATCAATTTATACCATTTCAAATTGGCAAATAAAGAGACGATCTAAATAATAGTAGAATGATACGACATTGTTCATAGTTAAGACATTGCAGAATATGACATTGTGTCAGAGTGGGTAGGTTCACCACAATCACCGGATTACGGATGAAGAATGAAGCATACATGCAAAGGCAAAAGAAGATCACTTGCTCAGAGTAGCTTAATTTACATGGTATGAAGAAGGAACTTGGTTTTACAACTGAAAACTTAAATTGAGGAAGGACAAACTTTTGTTTATGAACTACATAATAAACTTTAAATAAGCAATTTGATGCAAACACCAAAAATAAACAGTTGTTGCAGTCATGCCTAACCAAATATATACAACAAAGTTTGAAGGCTTGAGATGGACAAACTTACATTATTGGTGAAGACGGGCTCTATAAAGGCCTTGTCCATGCTGATGGGGGGGGGGGCAATTCAAGAAGTTTACCATAGAATCTTCTTCAAAAGCATTGCCTTTATTCTACATTTTGTTAAGAGTAAATATAGATGTGATAATACAGGAAAAAATGGAGAATATTTGAGATAAGATGAAGAGTGATGCTACATAAACAAGTAGCTATAAATGTAAGTGCAGCGATACAGGCAAAAGGTACAGCCAAGAGCAATGCATAGCTAAACTTCTTCAGTACCAACCTTATGGTAAGAGTAAATATAGATCTGATGTGTAGAAAATGGAGGGCAAAGGAAAATAAGCTGAGGTGATGGTACATGAACAACTACCTATCATTATAAGTACACTGATAAAGGACAACATGTACTTACAAGAACAATGCAGAGCTAAAAAACATTGGCATTGGATATATTCTACACTAATATAACCATTCATACAGATCAGATAATTTGGAGCGAACAATTGATAAGAAAGCTATCATGCATACTGATGTCACATAATGAACCAAGTATGTATGCAAGTACAGTGATACAGGACAACAGGTACTAACAAGAGCAAAGCAGCGGGCAGCATATTTGCGATATCCTGTCGTTCTTTTCAAACCGGAATTCATCTTCGAGCAGATTTCCTGCAAAAATGATCCGTAAGGCACACGCGGAAAAGTAGAAGTTCAAATTGTCATGTGATTTCATAGACAATACCTCATCCTGGGAACGAGACCAGTGCATAACAAGGTTTTTCCATTCAGTGTCTTCTAAATTAGCATAGGAGACTTCACCGGAAATTCATTTATAGACTTGCTACCAAAGTGTGATTTCCTTAGGTAACACCGATATTGCTGCAATGCTTCCTTGAAAAGCACAAGCAAGCTTTGCTCATCATGACTATCCAGATTGACCCTCGCCTAGTTAGAACAATGTAATGTAAATCATTGATGTGTTCAATCAGCAGAAAACGGGAAAATAATAACCATGAATAATAGCACTTACACATAAGTTGGACAGGAAGATGTGAAAATGGTGTTTATCTTCACAATAATCTTCCCATGATGGGAATATATGCACGTAGTCCCTAACAACATTGAAAGCATTGTCTTTTAAACTGGGAATAAATGGAATGGGGTTCCAATCTGCAGGGATTGGCCGTCTCTGCAGCTTGGGATAGGTCTTCGGCGGTGGACTTGTTGTACTTTTTCTTTGAGTGGGATTTTTACGTGGTACAGCTGGTGCTATGGCAAATGAAATCAGTATACCTTTTGGTCGGAGTGCAGGTCCTGTGGTGGGGCTAGTGGTGTGGCCAGTGAAGTATGGGTACAGTCTGTTGGAGTCGGTCCTACGTTTTGTGTCACTGGTTGTGCAGCCAATATAAGTGGGGTGCTGTCTGATTTCTCCGGCACCACCATGTTTTTGAAGGACTTTGCTGGTGCTCCTTCAGGTTCGGCAATCACCCTCTTCCTTTTTGATGTCTGATGCACACGAACAACATTTGAGTGGAAAAACATGGTATGATGACAGATGGAATATGTATTGATACTGGATGGGCATGGCATCTCGACATATATGATGAGTAAACTAAGCAGATGGCAGTGCAACAAAGTAGAAGAAATGCAAGACAACATATGCAAGATATGCGACACTCCAAAAAAATTATTTAATTTTCAACAAAAACCTTGCTTGATTTGAAGAAGGTCATTTAAATCCTTCCAAAAACCTCTCTCTCTCAAAACTTTTCCCCATAGCAAGGATTTCATTTTTCTTGTATCTTCTTCAACCCTGGTGTTTGGTTATAAAAAACCTTTATTCTGAGTTTCCCATCTCAATTTTTTTTTGGAATTTATTTTCTTTTAAAAAGAAACCCTAAGGGTTTTGGAGCTACTCTTTTGTTTTGAACCATCCTTGGTTTTACCATGCCTCATGTGGTAAATTCTCCCAAAACCCCTCCCTCCACTTTGGGGCAACCCAAACATTCTGTCCCAACAAGTTCAATCCATTTTTGGATTTTAATTCATTTATTTTACTCCCCAAAACAATTATGTCATTTATTCTAAGCCTAGATGATTTACAAAGGAAGTACCTGTTTTCCTTTGAGTTTTGATCTCAAACAAACTCCTCTGGATAGTCCTTAGCACCCCCAACATAGATCCATCAGGATCCACTCTTCCTCTTTTCAAAATTTTCAAGTTTCAACCTCTGCAAGTTTGGACCAGATTCATCATTTGTGGTGAAATTCATATTTTACCTTCTCCAAAAATTTCACAAAAATTCAGGCAGTCCCCAGGTGCGTTGAGAGACCACCACACCAAAGATCGGTCCCAGATAAATTTTTCTCATGCTTGAATCATTTCATCAAACACTTGGCAAGATCGTTGTTCTCAGACACTTTCAGTAAAATTCAGAGTTTCAGAGTTATCTTCAGTGTCATTTTTCGTCAATGGCTTGTCATCGATCACCCGTGCACTCTGGCGCGTTGCGCACGGCCCCTTCTCCTTCACCAGAGCACCGCACGCCCTCTTGGACGGACGCAGGTGTCGGTGGTGGCGAGCATCACCGACGCCGGCAGCTTCTGCGGTGGCAGAGCCACCCGTGGCGACCAACGGAGCCAAGACTGCTCACACGCTGCTCTGCGCCGCCTAACGCCTCCCTAGCCCTCCGCGTGGCCTCATGCATGCCAACACACACCGCAGCACCGTCGCCGTGGCCCGGCAAGCACAGGGCGCGCCCTCTGCCGCCGACGGGCCCGCGCCACCCCGTTTTGTCGAAACCACCCTTGCGCGCCAAATCCAACCTGAGTTAGCCTCTAAACGGAGCCCGTGGACCTCCACGTTGATGCCCAACCCCCTAAACACCCCGACCAAGCACTGCGCCGCCGTAACCATCGCCGGAGATCCCCTGCTCGCCACCGCCTCGGATCACCTATAAATGGAGTCCCGAGCTCGTCCTCGAGCACGCACCACCACTGCACCCCACCAGAACCCCGCCAAGCCACTAGGAGGACCTGGAGGAGGTCTCCTCCCCCAACTCCGGCCGCCCCGATCCGCCTCGGCCACCAGCTCGATCCACTCCAGTGAGGGCCATCCCCGCCGCCCAAATCTCGTCAGTAGTCTCCTCGGGAACCCAGTGATCTAACCCCGGCTTCAATTTGACCTCCGCAGCCCTCCCCGACGAGATCCAACTCCACCCGAGCCGCCGTCCGCCGGAGCAAGGACCGCCGTCGACGTGGTGCTCACCGACCACCACCACCACCACCCACCGACGTGGAAGGACACACTGAGCACGTAGGTACTCTCCGACCCTCCCAACTCACCGGGAATCGCCGCCGGCGACCACCGCAGCTCTCGGGCGCCGACGAGGTCTGTTCCTCCCCGTTTGAAATTTCAAACCTGACGGGTGGGACCCCTTGTCAGTATTTTCTTTTTATTCGAATCGTTTTCTGAAAACGCCTTCGGGCAGAGTACGTTTTCCTTTGCAGTTGACGGCTTTTTAGCCGAAGCGTTTTCTGTTTTTATAAGTTGGCCCCTGGAAACTTTCTGTTTCATTACAAATGAGACCCTGGATTAAAACCTTTGTAACTTTTAAATAGAAACAGAATTTTGATTGATTCTTTTTCTTTCATCTTTATTTTTCTGTCTAGTTTTTTGTCATATTTATTTGAAAAATATTTGGAACACTTTTCTGTGCACTCACGGTATTTACGTTAAGTACGTATTTTCTTATACCGTAGATACCGGAGGAGGTGACGGAACCGCGAACTTCGCCAAGCTAGACTCCAACTACTCCGAACCAGGCAAGCATATTTGAACTTTTGATATGATGAGTGTTCGTTGCATGTTTGCATTAAGTAGTTACATGGCATGTTTATGAGCATTTCGATGTGTTATAATACATGCAAAGTTTAGGCAAGTGAGTTCGAAAATCCATATGTTGTTGGATATGAGTTGCATGGCCATGTGTTGGTATGAGAATGGGTAAGATGGCAGTGTTGTAGCATGCCAGTCTTATGCCAGACTATTTGACTCCAGTGTCAACGTGAATCATGTCATGTTTTCATCCGTTTTTCCTTCCTGTACTACCACATGTTTTCTGCAAGGGATATGGCTTAGTAAGTTGAAAACCGCTTTCCTGGTACACACCAAATAGAGAGGCCGTGATGAGGGTTCCATGGCCCTGGATTAAAGCCAATCATCCGGTCAGGGGGCATGGGTGTTTCCGGTTGGGACCGAGAGGGGGCACCCTTAGAGCGCCAGATATAAATTTGATCTCATGCTATTCGAGGTTGTGATCTCCCCGTCTCAAAGTTTTTCTTGTACGTTGTCTAGGGTGATTCCTGGCATCGTGAGGTGGGATGGGTGTGTACTGGTTAGATGTGTTTCTACCGAAATGCCATAAACGGAACTAGTCCTCGTGACTACGGAAATCCATTGGTTGTGGATAATTAGTACAAACTCTGCAGAGTCAAGAACCTTTGAATCATCTTATCCATGTCCAAGTACTGTGTTCAACTTATCTTGTCAGGTGTCAGTCTCAGTGACAAAAACTCCGGTGAAACACTTGAGTGTTAAGTGCTTATTCCTGTCGATGGACTAACCCGTTTATTATTATGTGTTGAATATTTTCTATGAGTATTATATCCTTGTGAATTTATCAGATATGAATAATGAAATTTAAGCCCTTTCTGCGATGTCGCTCAGACGTCCGAATGTGGCACGCTTGTTATTTACTTTCGATATAAGCCCTTTCTGCGATGTCGCTCAGACATCCGACTGTGGCACGCTTGTTATTTACTTTCGATATAAGCCCTTTCTGCGATGTCGCTCAGACGTCCGACTGTGGCACGCTTGTTATTTACTTTCGATATAAGCCCTTTCTGCGATGTCGCTCCGACGTCCGACTGTGGCACGTATGTCATTTACTTTTCAATATAAGCCCTTTATGTGGTGTCGCATAGACGCCCGACTGTGGCATGATTATTTTTTTTGTTTGCCCTTCGAGGCGCCGCCTGCATAATTCGATTGGTTTTCTGTTATTTTGTTGGGACTTCGGGAGGACTACCGCCCGACTTCCTTTTTACATATCATGTTGTGTAATATTTATTATTTGAATATGCATGGTAATTTCGCTCATGACGCATTCATGCATGCATTTGTTATATCTTATGTCCGAACTGTCTTGCGAGTACTTTCAAAGTACTCACCTGGCTTGTTGATTTGGCCAGATGTTGATGAAGGCGATCTCATGGATGAAGAGTTCGATAGCGAGTCCGACGCCTAGAGGAGTCCCGGTCAGTCTCGTGCGATCCTGGATTTGGTCATCAGATATATTCGCTTCCGCTACCCAAATAAAATCATCGAGCCTCACCTCGATGCTCGATGAGCTGCCAGTTTAGGAGTCATGTTATCCACTCCAATGTGATATATCCACCACCACTTTTATCTCGAGTCAGTAGTATGCCACCACACCCCTGTATCTTAACCGCCCTTATGTACAATTTTGGCGTGTTTGTAATAATAGTTGAGCAGCCTCAGCTCAACCCTGTAATATATTTAATGCTACTGGCCTTCTGTATCAAGTATTTGTCTACCAGTAAGGATAATTCTTCTTATACTAGGACCTAAAGATCGGTTTCTCAATAAGTATTTTGTTGAAAATCCGGTCGTGACAAACTTGGTACCAGAGCCAGGCTGACTGTAGGAAGCCACTAGGTGCTATCGCTAATCGGTTATTTGCATAATAGAGTTAACTTATTATTTTTTTGCAAATGTAGTCATTTTCGGCAACAAGATTAATTTATGATCCGACCATTCAGAATTTTTGCCTACTTTTGTAGATGGTGGCAACGACCGTGAGTCACAGTGTGTTCGCCAACGTGCTGAGGGGTTCGTCAAGCTCCTCTCCTTCATCGTCCAGTGTCGCGATGGGGCCATCAAGGCACCCAGTCTTCACACTCTACCCGCACAAGATCAACGATACCGACCATGCACTAGGCAGCGGTGCAATTCAAGGGAGGGCGTGTTGAGTTACGCCGCTTCGGTTCTTGGGGAGAGCCATGCCTACGGAGAGGCATGCTATGCAGATGGCTACCCGTGAGGCGATAGCTCGTCTCCGGATGTTCTTCCTTCAATGAAGACTGCTCGCTACCGCTACCTTCCATGCCACGTGCCATACACTGTCACTACTCATTCGCTTGCCCTAGAGGAGAGCGAGACGAGGCTATTGAGATGCTTGTCGAGTACCTCCGAGCTCTGGAGGCAGCCTTCGACAACCTGGTGGACGACCTTGTGGCTGCCCGCATGGACTCAGTCCATGGCTGTGCCGCCAACAGGAGGGAGCTCCTGCACACCGCACCACCGCTGACTTTCGTCTCATCCTCAGCATCTTATTCTCCTACCATTCTAGCCACTGCTCGTCGCCTGCCTACCACTGAGGAGTTCAACCAAGTCATTGCACCCACTTCAGTCCGTTCTGCACCACCTATTGCGCCCACTCCTATTCATGTTGCTCCGCCTATGGCGCCCGTTCCATCAACTCAGCGCAGCGCCTCACGTCTGGAGCCTATTAGCGAGGAGGAGGTTGAGTCCCCAGCCTCACTGCGCCTCACCCTCAGTAGGCCAAGGGAGATCCTTACCATCTCCGACTGAGTACGCTTAGCCGCAATGCGATGTACCGACCTGTACGATATGTTTATATGTACATAGAAGTAGCTTGTTTGTGCATCATGTAGGAACTGGGAGAAGTGCACTAGCCTAAATGACATGTCAGGAATATGTACGCATATCCTGAGTGATGTATTGTATAATTACTGCTTGCGTGTAATATATGTAATGAGCAGTCCTTCTTCGTGCGCAATCATTTATTCCCTTGAAAAATCTTGGAGCATTTAAAATTTCCCGTATTTATGAATTTATTGAATTTTGCGACTCATTTTCTTTTCTTATGAGTTTTACAAAATATATCCCCAGAATGAAAAATGTCTCGTCCTTGGACGCGCTCCATGCCAAATCCGCCAGAGGAAAATTATGGCACACCACCAAGCAACAATTTCACACAGGGGCAGTCAAGTCAACAGGGCAGTGAAACATCATTTACCCAAGTATGCCGCCTTTATGAACAAAGTCAGCAACAACATCAGGAAATGATGAACCAAGTCATCAATATGGGAAATCACTGTGGACAGTATCAGCAGCAATCCAAGTTGTCTGAGCTACAGAAGACGCGTCCCCCAACATTTTCTCATACTGACAAACCTCTTGAGGCCGACGGTAGCTTGAGACATGGAAAGAAAATTAATTATTGCACAGTGTTCAGACCGTGAGAAAGTACTATATGCACCGCACTATCTCACTGGAGCAGCCGCATCATGGTGGGAAAATTTCCTACACATGCACCCCAACGAAAATGATATAACCTGGGAGGAGTTCAAAGAAGGTTTTCGTGGGGCGCACATTCCTAAAAGTGTTATGAATATCACGAAGAGAGAATTTGATGACCTCAAACAAAGGACCATGACAGTGTCAGAATACAACAGCCAGTTTACTCTGTTGTCTCGCTACGCCAACGAAGAGCATATGACTGAAAGCAAGAAGATGAAAAAATTCTTGGACGGCCTGGCACCCACGCTTAAATGCCAGCTGGTTGTGCACACTTTCCCAGGTTTCAAAACACTGGTGGATAAGGCTATTACCTAGGAAAAAGAGCGACGCAGCTAGGAGGATTACCGCAAACGCAAAAGGGACCAGACTACTTTTGCTCGCAACCACCGAAGCAAGACGGAATTTCAGAAAAGTGGGACACACAAACCCACGACGAATATTTCACACCCAATCAAGAATTTCCATGCAAGGGACAAGGAGTTCACATATCACCCAGGCGTTACTTGCTACGCTTGTGGAGAAGAAGGGCACTATGCTAAGCAGTGCCCCAAGCCAAGGAACTCGACCCCAAAGCCGAACAACGGTGGCAATAATTCAGCGCCCAAGCGAAACAATTTCAACCCCAATAACAATCACAGGAAGGGTCATCTGAACCACGTGACCAGAGAAGAAGCACAAAACGCCCCGGATATCGTACTCGGTATGTTCCCTGTCAACACAATACATGCCATGGGTTTGTTTGATTCTGGAGCTTCTCACTCGTTCATTTCGAAGAGATTTGCTTTGCAAAATAATTTTTCGATGCTTCCCTTGGAAAAATCCATGATCATCAAGTCCCCTGGGATTAATCAAGTGACTCAGAGTTACTGCCAAGGTGTGGTTATTGAATTTGAAGGATTGAAGTTTCACGCCAACCTTATTGTTTTGGAAAATAAAGGACAGGATGTCATCCTAGGGATGGATTGGTTAACCACCAACAAAGGTTTTATTGACTGCTTCAACCGGACCGTAATTCTCACTCACCATCACGGGAAGACAATAAAGGTTTCAGCCAAAGAGAGACAAATATCTCGGAAACCGAGGTTGAACAAGGTGGACGTTTCTGAGTTAAGCAAAGTTCCGATGGTGTGTGAATTTCCAGACGTATTTCCCGAAGAACTACCAGGCATGCCACCAGACCGAAAGATAGAATTCAGCATTGAGCTAGCACCCGGAACCGCTCCCATTTACAAGAGACCATACAGAATGGCACCATCCGAGCTGGTAGAATTGAAGAAGCAAATAAAAAGAATCACTGGACAAAGGATATATACGAGCCAGCTCCTCACCTTGGGGTTCACCAATTTTATTTGCCAAGAAAAAGGATGGGACACTGAGATTGTGTATAGACTATCGAGCACTTAACATGGTCACAATCAAGAACAAATACCCAATGCCACGGATAAATGATTTATTTGATCAGCTCGCTCAGGCCAAGGTCTTCTCAAAAATTGACTTAAGGTCGGGATACCATCAATTAAAAGTATGAACAGAGGATATCCCCAAGATAGCCTTCACCTCCAGATACGGACTGTATGAGTTCACGGTAATGCCGTTTGGACTAACAAATGCCCCCGCATATTTTGTTCACCTCATGAACAAAGTACTTATGAAGTTTATGGACAAGTTTGTTGTGGTATTTATCGACGATATTCTGATATATTCCAAGACACCAGAAGAGCACGCTGAGCATCTCCGAATTGTACTAGGAGAACTCAGGAAACATCAATTGTACGCCAAGTTCAGCAAATGTGAATTTTGGCTAAGACAAGTAGGCTTTACGGGCCCGCATCTTGACCCAAGAAGGTATTGCCGTAGACCGGAAAAGGTCAAGGCCGTGCCTTGGTGGAAACCACCAGCCAGTAGCAGACGTGCGAAGTTTCTTGGGAATGGCAGGATACTACCGAAGGTTTATTGAAGGATTCTCCACCATAGCAAACCCAATGATGCAGTTACTCAAGAAGGACAAGAAGTTTGAATGGACCGAAGCTTGCGAGAAAAGTTTCCAAGAGCTAAAAAGGAAATTGACGAAAGCACCAGTATTAATTGTGCCCGACATACACAAGAATTTTGAGGTGTATTGTGACGCATCCCAGAAGGGTCTCGTATGCGTGTTGATGCAAGAAGGCAAGGTGGTCGCATATGTCTCCAGACAACTTCGCAAGCACAAAGAAAATTACCCTACTCATGACCTAGAGTTGGCAGCAGTCATCCATGCACTCAAGGAGTGGAGACACTTCCTACTTGGAAATCGTTGTGAAATATACACAGACCATAAGATCCTCAAGTATATTTTCACACAACCGGAACTAAATTTACGGCAACGACGCTGGTTGGAATTAGTAAAGGATTATGATGTTGGAATCCACTACCATCCAGGAAAAGCAAATGTAGTGGCAGATGCTCTAAGTCGGAACCCTAGCTCGGACAACGACAAGCTACCAAACCTGAGACCTGAATTTCGACACGAGTTTACTAAACTCAATTTGATGGTGGTCACCGAAGGCAGTTTGTCGAATTTGGAAATACAACCTATCCTGATAGAAAAGATTAAGGAGGCTCAGCATGGACACCCCAGCATTGAAGGCATAAAACGGAAAGTGAATTTGGGCAAGGCCTCAGAGTTCATCATAGACGAGCAGGGAATATTGTGGTACGGGGAGAGGCTTTGCGTACCAAATATCGAGGACCTTAAGCAGCAAATTTTAGCTAAAGGCCACACCGCTCCGTATTCAATTCATCCTGGAGGAACAAAAATGTACAAGGATCTTCAGGAAATTTTTTGGTGGCACGGTATGAAAAGGGACATAGCCACGTTCATTGCATGTTGTGACTCTTGTCAACGCATCAAGGCCGAGCACCAGAAGCCGGCCGGACTTCTGCAACCAAATAAGATACCCGGGTGGAAATGGGACGAAATTGGAATGGATTTTATTGTTGGACTACCTCGGTCACGACACGGGAATGATGCCATATGGGTCATCACAGATAGACTGACTAAGGTAGCACACTTCATCCCCGTGAAGACAACCCACACCACTCGAGAAGCTTGCCGGGCTTTATCTTTCCCGTATAAATGCGCTTACATGGAGTCCCAAAGACAATAATATCGGAACCACGGGCACTCAATTCGTCTCCCGATTTTGGGATCAATTACAACAAGCTCTGGGAACTCAACTGGCGTTTAGTACCGCATACCACCCCCAGACTGATGGACAAACTGAACGTGTAAACCAAATTCTAGAAGACATGCTGAGGGCACGTGTCCTCACCTATGGAACCAGTTGGGAAGAAAGCTTGCCATACGCAGAGTTCGCATACAACAACAATTACCAAGCCAGCCTGCAAATGGCACCATTTGAAGCTCTGAACGGGCGAAGGTGTCGTACCCCGCTAAATTGGTCAGAAACCGGAGACAGCCATATCTTTGGCCGAGACATGCTCAAGGAGGCTGAAGATAAAGTTAAGATAATTAGGGATCGACTCAAGACAGCTCAAAGTCGACAGAAGAGTTATTACAATCAAAAACATCGGGGAGTCAGTTTTGAACCCGGTGAGTTTGTGTACCTAAGAGTATCTCCAATGAGGGGCCTGCAACGATTCAAGGTTAAGGGAAAGCTAGCACCAAGATTCATCGGACCCATACGTATAGTGGCACGAAGAGGCACGATAGCCTACCAGATAGACCTACCCGAAGATTTATCCGATGTCCACGACGTGTTCCACGTCTCGCAGTTCAGGAAGTGAGTGAGCAACCCAGAGAAGCAAGTATCTCATGAAGACATTGACGTGCAACCAGACCTCACTTATCGGGAACGTCCAATAAAAATATTGGAGGAGTCTGAGAGGAGGACCCGACAGAAAACCATCAAGTTTTTCAGAGTTCAGTGGAGCAATCACACCGAGAATGAAGCGACTTGGGAAAGAGAGGATTTTCTTCGGGCAGAGCACCCACACTTATTTGAGGACAGCTGAAATCTCGGGGATGAGATTTTTCCTAAGGGGGTAGGTGTTGTGACACTCCAAAAAAATTTATTTAATTTTCAACAAAAACCTTGCTTGATTCGAAGAAGGTCATTTAAATCCTTCCTAAAACCTCTCTCTCTCTCTCTCAAAACTTTTCCCCATGGCAAGGATTTCATTTTTTCTTGTATTTTCTTCATCCCTGGTGTTTGGTTATAAAAAAACCTTTATTCTGAGTTTCCCATCTCATTTTTTTTGGAATTTATTTTCTTTTAAAAAGAAACCCTAAGGATTTTGGAGCTACTCTTTTGTTTTGAACCATCCTTGGTTTTACCATGCCTCATGTGGTAAATTCTCCCAAAACCCCTCCCTCCACTTTGGGGCAACCCAAACATTCTGTCCCAACAAGTTCAATCCATTTTTTGATTTTAATTCATTTATTTTACTCCCCAAAACAATTCTGTCATTTATTCTAAGCCTAGATGATTTACGAAGGAATTACCTGTTTTCCTTTGAGTTTTGATCTCAAACCAACTCCTCTGGATAGTCCTTAGCACCCCCAACCTAGATCCATCAGGATCCACTCTTCCTCTTTTCAAAATTTTCAAGTTTCAACCTCTGCAAGTTTGGACCAGATTCATCATTTGTGGTGAAATTCATATTTTACCTTCTCCAAAACTTTCACAAAAATTCAGGCAGTCCCCAGGTGCTTTGAGAGACCACCACACCAAAGATCAGCCCCAGATAAATTTTTCTCATGCTTGAATCATTTTATCAAACACTTGGTCGATACTGTTCCTGTACACTTTCAGTAAAATTCAGAGTTTCAGAGTTATCTTCAGTGTTGTTTTTCGTCAGTGGCTTGTCATCGATCACCCGTGCACTCTGGCGCGTTGCGCACGGCCCCTTCTCCTTGACCAGAGCACCGCACGCCCTCTTGGACGGACGCAGGTGTCGGTGGCGGCAAGCATCACCGACGCCGGCAGCTACTGCGGTGGCAGAGCCACCCGTGGCGGCCAACGAAGCCAGCGCCGGCTCGCTACGCCGTTTTGCGCCGCCCAATGCTCCCTAGCCCTCCGCGTGGCCTCATGCATGCCAGCACACACCGCAGCACCGTCGCCGTGGCCCGCAAGCACAGGGCGCACCCTCTACCGCCGACGGGCCCGTGCCGCCCCGTTCTATCGAAACCACCCTTGCGCGCCAAATCCAACCTGGGTTAGCTTCTAAACGGAGCCCGTGGACCTCCACATTGATGCCCAACCCCCTAAACACCCCGACAGAGCACTGCGCCGCCGTAACCATCGCCGGAGATCCCCGTTCTTGGCCACCGCCTCAGATCGCCTATAAAATGGAGTCCCGAGCTCGTCCTCGAGCACGCACCACCACTGCACCCCACCAGAACCCCGCCAAGCCACGAGGAGGACTCGGAGGAGGTCTCCTCCCCAACTCCGGCCGCCCGATCCGCCTCGGCCACCAGCTCGATCCACTCCGGTGAGGGCCATCCCGCCGCCCAAATCTCGTCAAGAGTCTCCTCGGGAACCCGGTGATCTAACCCGGCTTCAATTTGACCTCCTCAGCCCTCCCGACGAGATCCAACTCCACCGAGCCGCCGTCCACGGAGCAAGGACCGCCCGTCGACGTGGTGCTCACCGACCACCACCACCACCACCCACCGACGTGGAAGGACACACCGAGCACGTGGGTACTCTCCGACCCTCCCAACTCACGGGGATCGCCGTGGCGACCACCGCAGCTCTCGGCGCCGGCGAGGTCTGCATTCCTCCCGTTTGAAATTTCAAACCTGACGGGTGGGACCCTCGTCGATATTTTCTTTTATTCAATCGTTTCTGAAAACGCCTTGGGCAGAAATCGTTTTCCTTTGCAGTTGACGGCTTTTTAGCGAAGCGTTTCTGTTTTTATAAGTTGGCCCCTGGAAACTTTCTGTTTCATTACACATGAGTCCCTGGATTAAAACCTTTATAACTTTTAAACAGAAACTGATTTTTGACTGATTCTTTTTCTGTAATCTTTATTTTTCTGTCTAGTTTTTGGTCATATCTATTTGAAAAATATTTGGAACACTTTTCTGTGCACTCACGGTATTTACGTTAAGTACGTATTTTCTTATACCATAGATATCGGAGGAGGTGACGGAACCGCGAACTTCGCCAAGCTAGACTCCGACTACTTCGAACCAGGCAAGCATGTTTGAACTTTTGATATGATGAGTGTCTGTTGCATGTTTGCATTAAGTAGTTACAAGGCATGTTTATGAGCATTTCGATAAGTGTTATAATACATGCAAAGTTGAGGCAAGTGAGTTCGAAAATCCATATGTTGTTGGATATGAGTTGCATGGCCATGTGTTGGCATGAGAATGGGTAAGATGGCAGTGTTGTAGCATGCCAGTCTTATGCCAGACTATTTGACTCCAGTGTCAACGTGAATCAAGTCATGTTTTCATCCATTTTTCCTTCCTGTACTACCACATGTTTTCCGCAAGGGATATGGCTTAGTAAGTTGAAAACCGCTTTCCTGGTACACACCAAATAGAGAGGCCGTGATGAGGGTTCCATGGCCCTGGATTAAAGCCAGTCATCCGGTCAGGAGGCATGGGTGTTTCCGGTTGGGACCGAGAGGGGGGCACCCCTTAGAGCGCGCGTATATAAATTTGATCTCATGCTATTCGAGGTTGTGATCTCCCCGTCTCAAAGTTTTTCTTGTACGTTGTCTAGGGTGATTCCTGGCATCGTGAGGTGGATGGGTGTGTACTGGTTAGATGTGTTTCTACCGAAATGCCGTAAACGGAACTAGTCCTCGTGACTACGGAAATCCGTTGGCTGTGGATAATTAGTACAAACTCTGCAGAGTCAAGATCCTTTGAATCATCTTATCCATGTCCAAGTATCGTGTTCAACTTATCTTGTCGGTGTCGGTCTCGGTGACAAAACTCTGGTGAAACACTTCAGTGTTAAGTGCTTATTCCTCTGGGTGGACTAACCCGTTTATTATTATGTGTTGAATATTTTCTATGAGTATTATATCCTTGTGAATTTATCAGATATGAATAATGAAATTTAAGCCCTTTCTGCGATGTCGCTCAGACGTCCGACTGTGGCATGCTTGTTATTTACTTTCGATATAAGCCCCCTTTCTGCGATGTCGCTCAGACGTTCGACTGTGGCACGCTTGTTATTTACTTTCGATATAAGCCCTTTCTTTGATGTCGCTCAGATGTCCGACTGTGGCACGCTTGTTATTTACTTTCGATATAAGCCCTTTCTGTGATGTCGCTCCGACGTCCGACTGTGGCACGTATGTCATTTACTTTTCAATATAAGCCCTTTATGTGGTGTCGCATAGATGCCCGACTATGGCATGATTATTATTTTTTGTTTGCCCTTCGAGGCGTCGCTCCAGACACCCGATTGGTTTTCTGTTATTTTGTTGGTACTTCGGGAGGTTTACCGCCCGACTTCTTTTTTACATATCATGTTGTGCAATATTTATTATTTGAATGTGCATGGTTATTTTGCTCATGACGCATTCATGCATGCATTTGTTATATCTTATGTCCGAACTGTCTTGCGAGTACTTTCAGAGTACCCACCTGGCTTGTTGATTTGGCCAGATGTTGATGAAGGCGATCTCATGGATGAAGAGTTCGATAGCGAGTCCGACGCCTAGAGGAGTCCCAGTCAGTCTCGTGCGATCCTGGATTTGGTCATCATATTATATTCGCTTCCGCTACCCAAATAAAATCATCGAGCCTCACCTCGGCCGATGAGCTGCCAGTTTAGGAGTCATGTTATCCACTCCACTGTGATATATCCACCACCACTTTTATCTTGAGTCAGTAGTATGCCACCACACCCTTGTATCTTAACCGCCCTTATGTACAATTTTGGCGTGTTTGTAATAATCGTTGAGCAGCCTCAGCTCAACCCTATAATATATTTAATGCTACTGGCCTTCTGTATCAAGTATTTATCTACCAGTAAGGATAATTCTTCTTATACTGGGACCTAAAGATCGGTTTCTCAATAAGTATTTTGTTGAAAATCCGGTCGTGACAAGATACCCGCAATCAATAAAACATTGCCAAATTAGAACAGGCACCTTGATGGGTGAACAGGACAGGCCATCTGCCTTTGACTCCTCGAGGTTACAATAGTCATTAGGATCATATTCTGAACAAGAGTCAACAGGTGGGGAGCGTATGAGTTTCATTGCATCCATAATGGCACTCAATGCCTTGGTGCCAATTTTGGAAGTCATTGCAGTGTTTAGCTTCAAGAGTGGACTGCTGCTAGTGCGACACAAACGAGCTACACAGATCATAGTGTAGATATCACGGGAAAACCTTAAGCATCAGAGTAAAATCAGCAAAGTGGAACTTGCTGGAATATATGTGCTAGTATTGCCGGTACGGCTAGAAAGGCTTCGGATACCAGCTCTCTTCAAGTGAAGGTGCGGTACTGTTAATATCAGTGTAACTCTCAAAGGCGACATAGCTCCGCGCATTTCCTTGCTATTCTTATAGGATTCAAGTGGGCAGGCCACTACAAATCCTATTCCTATGTTTACAAGATCCTACGAATCAAAGAGGCTCAAAGTGTCCATCACACCGACCGTATAGACCTCTACACTGCAAATGTCCCTGCTCATCTTCAGTACAAGGAACATACTGTACTACTAGCATACTCCCTCCGTTCCAAAATATAAGTCTTGGTAGAGATTTCCACTATGGATCACATACAGATGTATCCTGATACATTTTAGAGTGTAGATTCACTCATTTTGCTCCATATGTAGTCCATGGTGGAATCTATTCAAAGACTTGTATTTAGGAACAAAGAGAGTACATATTAAAGAAGAACGGAAGAGGAACATGGTAAAGAAGAGCAAGCAGATTTTGGATAATAAAATGTTGGTTGCGTAGTGCCCACACAAGATGAACCAGAGCGCATTAAGAATGCAACTCCCAGCTGTCTCTCGACCATTTCAGGCGGTTGGATGAAGATCCCTCGTCTCCTAACCCTTCTTCTTCCTTGTCTCTTAATTCTTCCCATATGAGAACACCTTTGGCGCCCGGTTGGACCACCGGCCCCCACCGCCTGTGTTCCTCCTCCACCCCACCCCCACCCGCGTCGAGTTTTCTTCGTTCGGCGAGGCCCCACAACCACCTAAGCCCCTTGGATCGCACCGGCGAACTCTGGCGAGCTCTGAAAAATCGACTGACCCAATTTTGAAATTTAGTCTACTGTGATTTAACTAGTGTGGAATATAAAAGGGGAAAACCATAAGCATTGGGAGTATAGTGTTGAGCGTGCCATGGTGGATCTGAAGGTGCAAACCGGACAAAGGCAACCGCAACCAAGACAAGAAATCGAGTAAAGCGGTGTGATCTATTTTCTTGCTGCGACAAATAAGTTGAGCAGAATCTGAAGAGTACCGCCTGCAGTGCGGCGCCGTGTACGCATCTGCTGAGAATTTGACGGTGTTGCGGTAGCGATGGCTGTCGGCGGCGTGGAAGCGGATCTAGGAGGGTAGACGGTGGCGGCGGGGCGCGGTGGACGAGACGGTCATAGGAGCGGTGCCGGCAAGGTGGACTACGGCGGGGATGAAGCGAGAGGACGGGATGCAAGGATCCCGGTCCGAAGGCGTGGATGAGAGAGGTCGATCTCTTGTATGGGCCGGCGGCGTCGGGGTATCAGCTCGGGCTTGGTGGAGGAGGACGGGGGTGGTTGGGGTGGCGGACGGCGGCGGACGGAGGAGGGTGGGGTGGAGAGGGTGTTTTGGCGCCCACGGAGTACGAATGGGGAAAAGGGAGGTAGAGAGGAAGGGGGAACCATGTATTCAGGGTGCGCTTGTCTCAAATGCGAGGAAATTTACAAACTTAGCCCCCGTTTCAAATTTCTACTACATCACAGCAACATTAGTCGGTTGGGGATAGGACGGTAATCTCGCATACACCAAATATTTGCCGACAAGAGTTTGTTTTTGGCGCCCACCGTGTATGAATATGAATCGGGGAGGGAGTCGATTTCGGCCGAGGGCACACTATGTTTTGGCGTCCACCGTGTATGAATCCGGTTGAGAGGCGGTTACGTCACGTTTGGGTGAAATTACAAACCTACCCCTATCGAAACCTATAGAAATCCAGCAGATAGGCTTTGCGTGGCAGGGATAGGCGAGTGATTTCCATCTCATGGATTTTGGTTTTGGGCGGGTTATCTGCGACTTTCCCCGCTTCGGTCAAATTTTGCACAGTGCATGTTTACCGTGCCAACTCAATTCGAATCCCGTTTGTATTCTACTATTTTTTTTCAGGCGGGATCCATTTTCAATTGGAATTACATTCTATATACATCATTTTTTATATATACTTTCAAAAGAACAACAAAGAATTCTGCTCGTTTATATGTATAATATGATTTACAAATACAACGATCTCGAAATCTTAAGGTTGAATTCGAAAAAAATTAACCAAATTATGTTCTACTAAAATGTATGGATCAGTAATATCTACATATTAAATAACATAGATGTGCGTGAATTCATATGAGTATGCATGTTTGATAGATCAATTTTGGTTCGAGTATGGATTATATGTATCATCATCTCAATTCAAATATTTGAATCCTTTTTGTTCACTCCTTTCACGCCCATCTCTCTAGAATTCATGCCCCTTAAGGTAGCTATAAATCTCTTATCTCAAGCTCACCCTCACGATCACTTCATTTATCTTCTATCATCGCAAAAATGGTCTCTCGACGTCTCCCTTGAGAAGTGTCACACTCTCCCTATCATTATACATTACTCAGTTTTCATTATCTCTCACGTCTCTACTGTTCTCTGGTATCACTCGGTACCTAAGCTTTCTTTTTCACCGCCACACACACAGTCTCCACTTGTATTTCACTTTGTCTTTCTCTCTATGGGATTCTCTCACACACCCTATATGTCTCTACATATGACTCATACCACTAAAATTACTCTCTCTCTCTCTCTCTCTCCTGTGGACACAACATTTGTTGAGGTCTCCTTTTGCCTCCATCCTGCATCGACATTATTCATTTGTTTACCGATCGACAAGCCCTACTACCGTCTCCTCTCTCTCTCTCTCACAGACACACACACACACAACTCCTGCTTCCACTCCCCTTCCCGACTACCGTCTCTCTCACACACACACACAAAACTCTCGCCTTCGCACACCGACTCGTATTTCTCTCACAAACATTTATCAACTTCAGTTAGCAGCCATCGATCGATCGCTCGGGTTCAGTAACGCGTAGCCTGCAGTGCAATCGCTCGGGTTCAGTTAGAGCCCAACGCCTCGCTCGGGTTCAGTTAGAGCGAACGCCTCGCACACACGCGCATACGTACGAGAGAAACGCGCATCGCTCGGCCCCCGACCTCCCACCGTAACCGGCAACTCCCCGAAATTTTCCTCCCCCTCGGTTCTACCACGATTTTTTCCATCATGGACGTCCCAAAGAATGTCATGCAGCTGCGTCTCCGGCCCGCCCAGGACGAAAAGCCCATTTTCTGTCATGATTTTTTGTCATAGAAGTAGGATCCCACCACATCTATTATGATACCGGGTTTTGTCACAATTATCGTCATAGAAGTGTCATATGTATGACAGAAAAAAAAATTGTTCGGCCCAAAATGTCACGGATGTGTCTTTTTTGTAGTGCACATGCTTCCACGTGGGCGCTTGACCAGTTGGTGGGTCGGTCGCTGAGCTGGGCCGGCGACGGGGCGACAAAGCCTTGCCGGGGTCTTGTTGATATTCCCGGCAAGGGTCTTGCCGGAGCCTTGTGGGCGCCCCCGGCAAGGGTCTTGTCGGAGCCTTGCGGGCGCCCTCTGCAAGGGTCTTGCCGGGGCCTCGTGGGTATCTTCGGCAGGAGCCTTGCCGGGGCCTCGTGGACATCCTCGGCAAGGAGCCTCACTGTTGTCTTGTCTTCTGGTTCCCATCTAGGCCTCGCAGGCCCTTGTCTTCACAAAGATCTGCATGCCACTATGAAGGCGCCTCCCGATCCTTGGTTCCAATGTTGTCGATGGTTTCGGAACTCTCAGGCTCAAGGGTGGTGGCTATGCTGGTGTTGGGTGAGGTGCCCCAGCAAGAGCCTTGCCGGGGCTGCGTAGGCTGCCCCGGCAAGGCTCTTGCCAGGGGAAGCCCATTTGGTCCCTTCGCTCTACGCGCTCCTGGCTTGAGCGCCGCCCTAGAAGTCTTGTATCTTTGCTTCCTTCCTCTGCCCTGCTAAGCATGGCCACATGTGCGGCTCTGCTGCCCATGCACAAGTAAAGGGGTACAAAGAGGGCCCCTACTGTTGTACACCGACAGGAGCCCCCGGGCCTGGCCACACATAAGCGCGACGCGTTGTTGGGCTAGTGCCAGAACGGTGTGCGGGCACACGGGGCCGAGTCTTTACTGTGGCAATTCCTTCGCCAGTTGCGCTTCTCCATGACCCGCATTGAATGCATGACATGGGGATCGTGCGTGGAGCGGTTGCTTCCCGCTTGCGTCACGTCGTGGTAAATGGTAAAGAGGCGGCCCGCGTCTTCCCCATAAAAAGGAAAAACTGCAGGGGCGCTGCTCATTTACCCTCCGCGTCTTTTCCAATCTTGGAACCTTCATTCCCCTCTTCTTCCTCAAGCGAAAAATCGAAGCTCACGCCTCTGCTCGCCGCCGTCGTGCCCCCATTGCTCTCAATCCCTTATCTCTTTCTCAGCCGCCATGGCACCCAAAACCAGCAAGGGCAAGGGAGTGGCCAAGGACGCTGGGGAGAAGGAGGCGCCGGAGCGCGAGTTGGCGGTGCTGTGGACGCAGCGCGACCTCTTCGACTCGATGGTCGACGCGGACACCCTCAGGGACTACCTCAGGCCCCTGTGGGGGAGGGAGACGTCGGGACATCCTGCCACGCGCATCGTCCCCGCCGACTTCGCCAAGGCTGGTCCAAATCGGTATCCCTTCTTCGTCGACTACTTCTCTTGCGGGCTCTGCCCCCTTTCTCTGATTTCTTCAACGACGCCATCACACCTAGGGCTTCCACCTTCTGGATTTTACGCCGAACGCCGTGGCGTGCATGGCTTTTTTCGCCCATCTTTGTGAGGGCTTCGCCGGAGTGCTCCCCAGCACGGCGCTCTTCCGCAACTACTTCTACCCTCACATTCAGCCAGGAGGCGCCATCTCTTCCTGCGTCACCTGGATCCCGAGGACGAAGGGCGTGGGAACGTACCCGGAGGGTGCCCGGAAGGAGAGGTGGGAAGAGTGGCGGGGCCGGTGGTGCTGGATTGAAGAAGCAGATCCACAGGAGTTCTGCCTGGTCCCGTCAGGCGCCGCCAGTCCGCAGAAAAGACAGGGGTGATGTCGACGCCAACGACGAAAAGCTCATGGTCGCCACCACCAGGATCCATCGCCTCAGTTCGGCCGGGCTCACCATCGAGATGATTGGGGCTGACTTCATCCGTCGTCGGATTGCCCCACTGCACGACAAAGGGAGGCCGGCCTGGGACTTCAGGAATGCGGCCGACGTCATGAGGCTCCGCCCTGGCTTGAAGCACAATTTCACGGCGATGCAGCACACCCATCTTTGCCAGAGGCTCTTCCAGCTCAAGGTGGATGAGGCCGGTGGAGTTGATAGGACCGGCAAGGCCGAGAAGGCCGGCAAGGCCGTCAAGGCAAGCAAAGCTGTCAAGGTCGGCGGGTCTCTGTTTGGGTTGCCAGCGGGAGTGGTCCCGTTGAGCAACAATTCTTGCCAGACTGACATTATCGCCATGACGCCGGACTTCAACATGCACGGCCTCGACCCAAGCTGGGCTAAGCTCGAAGCGGAGCAGGTTGAGGAGTTCTTCGACAATCTGTCGGAGAGGTACGTCCGCGACGAGCCACTACTCATCAACGACACCGCCAAGGCTGAGCTAGAGCACATCGCCCCTAGGGCGGCGGAGGCAGCACTTGCCGAGAAGGCCGACAGCCGTGGCGCTATGGAAGACGAGTCCAACACGGCCGCCGAAGAGAGAGAGTTTGCTGAGTGGATGGGGGCCACTGGGGAAGCTAGTAGTGCTAGCGCCTGGGCTCCCCTTGTTGAAGACGTGGTCGAGGAGTCGATCGAAGAGGAGACCGTGCCGGAAGATTCAACGGCCTCGGGGAGGAAAAAGGTCTTGCGTCAGGCTAGCTCTAGCCCGGCAAGACAGCACAACGGCAACTGGCCCAGGCGCAACTTGTGCACCGGAGAAGGGCTGCGGCAGCGAAGGAGGCAGCGGTTGCTGCCTCCTCCTCGTCCAAGTGGCGCAGGACTCCATCCCCTTCCCCTCCTCCTACGGATGCCGGCCTTGAGGCCGATTTCGATCTTCGGTCCTTCAGCCCAAAGAGGAAGAGGAGGCCAGTGGAGGAGGAGGTGGAGGATGAGTAAGCATCTTCCCTAACTTGTTTTCATCTTCACAGGGACATGGAGACACCGGCCTAGAGGGCGGTGAAGAGGGCCAAGGCCTCGACGGGCAACATGCCCCCGGTGGGAAATTCGCATACGCCGGTGTTGGTGGAGAGCAGCCCGAACAATAGCCCCCGACGCAGCCCCCGCTTCAGCCCCCAGCGTGGGTTCATTACTCACTCCTTCATTGACGGGCATTGGGGCGTGAATCCTTGATGCTGACCTTGTCGGGTTTGCAGGAGGAGAGTGGCAGCAAGAGGAGCCGCTGAGGGCCACTCCCAGCACGCCGCCCAGAGGGGCGTCCCCGGCAAAGGCATCCACTGCCGAGCCCACGCGCATGGAGGAGGAGGAGGAGGCGAGCTTGGGTGCTGGTGGCTCCGTCCCAGCAACGAATGTTGGTGGGGAGGGCACCATTTCTTCTCAGCCCGGCACGGGTAAGTTGCTTGCTTCCCGTCCCTGTTCTTTCTTTTGCTCTAAGTTTTGATCTTGGCCTCGTCCCATCCTTTCTTCTCGTTTTCATATCCTCCCTCGATGGACCAGGAAGACATCGACACTGTCATCGAGGAGGTCGCCAGGGATGCTGAGGCCGAGGCCGCCAAGGTTGCGGCTGGGGAAGCTGCCAAGTCCGCCATTGAGGAGGCCACCAAGGGGCTTGCCAGGGAGACCAGCGAGACCGCTATGGGGGAAGCCGGCGAGGGTACTGCCAGGGAGCCCGGCAAGGCTGCCACCGAGGAGGCCACGAAGGAGCCCGTCAAGGAGGAGGCGGCCACTGACCGACCTTCCTCCCCCGCAGCCCCTACCTCGGACAAGTATCTAAAGGTGGGTGACGACTTGTTCGTCCGCCTCCCAGGGACGGTGGGCAGCAGAGCGCCAGCTGAAGGGGAGGTGTTCGATGACGAGACACTCGCCACCGCCGGGCTCCAGGTTGTTGACGAAGCGAGCCTCTTAAGAAGGCTATGGCCGAGGCCGAGAAAAAGGCAACCACAGAGCAGGCTCTTCATGAGAAGTACGAGGCCAGGGTTATTAAAGCTGAGCAGGAGCTACAACAGGCCGTGAAGAAATGCGAAACCTTGGAGCAGAGTTTAACGGAGAAAGAATCCGAACTCACCAAGGCGCATCAGGCCACGAGTGATACCCGGGGGGAAACCCAAAGCGCCCTGCAGGGGATCCAAGAGGTGAAGAAGACCGCGGCGGGTAAGGCTTTTTCCATGTAAAGCAAGTATTTGAGGAGAAAATTATGTTTCTAATTTTGAATTCGGATTTCTCAGGGGTATTTGCCGAGCTGCCCCGCAGCATATCGGATGCCGCCCAATTCTATCGAGCCGAAGAAAGGAACACTGCGGATAAGCTCTTCTGGATGCAGTATTTGGCACCGAATTATCCGGTGCCCTTTGTCAATCAACTGAAACAGCTGATCGAACTGCATAAGGCGGCGGAACTGGCCATGAAGGATCTAATTATCTGGCTATGGCCCGTCGAGCCGATTCCAAGCAGCTACTTCGGGCTCGTGAAGCGGCTTGTGAGTGCGTGCCCTCGACTTGATGTCATCAAGCGGTCGGTCTGCGCGAATGGCCTTCGCCCGTGTGAAGGTGCACTGGGGGAAGATGGATGCTGAAAAGCTGATGACCGAAGGACCGCCAGAGGGGAAGGAGCACCACAGGCCCGAATTATATTATGAGAGTGTCCGGAAAGGATCCTACCTTGCAGCGGAGCTATGTACCCAGGACATTATATTTCCATGAATGCAAATCATGTTGTCCTTTGTAATGTCTGAACATGGTCATTTACATTATTTATTTCCTGTTATATAAAAGTTTATCCTCCTGCGCGGCCGTTTTATATATTAATCCTGAGAGTTGGCCACTCGTCGGCTTCTGCCCCCACGTAAGAAGTACAGGGGTGTTCGGGATAGACCTGATCACTCTTTATCCCAGTTTTGGGTCCTTCGAAGGAGGTGTTCAGCACAACGAACCAGGCAATCGGACTATAGGGCTTTATCGCTCTCACTTAGCCATAGGAGCTTTAGGAAGGTAGGCGCAGCCCCTGGTGTTCGAAAGACCGCACGAGGGGCTCTATAAGCACCTGATCCGAAGAAAAACCTGATCCATCGGACGCTGCATTGGCCATGGCATTATGCGGGAGAAATCCTTAAAGATTTTACAACCTCTCGAACAGCTGACCAGCTCTCGCCGTATCATGACAGTCAGTTTTCGGCTTTTTCTACTGAGGTGCTCGTCCGGAAGAACCGGGACACAATCGCAGTAGTTCTCCCAAGCTACCTTAGCCGATATATAGCGGAACGTAAGGTACCAAAACGTGGGAGCCGGGCAAACCCAACTATTGACCCAAGACATGACTCGGAGCTGATGCATATAATGCTATAGGTTCGGGGTGCCGAACTTCCGCGAAGGTGTTCGGACTTTATTGACGTATTATGGGTAAAACGAAGCCCCTTGCATATTTGAAGGCATATCGTGGTGTACGGATGCCACTTGATAAAAGCATTTTAATAAGAAATAATGGCAGATAAGCGTCATATGAATTCATAAGTTGTATTTGAATAGTACGTCGATGCGTATAAGTACATGTAATGTGATAAAAAGGAAATATGATTGTGGAACCTGCTGAGACCAGGGGAAGAAGCTGTGTGCGGATCCGGAGTATAGTCGGATGGTCATCGCGGGGAATGTCTAAGGATTCCCTTGCGCGTTCGAGCTGCCTCCGTATCGCCCATCCTGGTCAGTGCAAAGGTGAACCTGCGAAGGAAATCTAAGAAATGTTTGCGTGCCGGAGAGCGGTTGAGCCGCCGAGTGCGGCTTGTCCTGGCCTTCGCCGGAATGTTTAATTGAGCTCTGGACGAGCCGGGCTATCCTTTCGTGAAGTAGTTCGGAGTCCTTTGACGGTGTCCGGGAGCCTGGCCATTGACTTGAGGTTCGGCTACAAGGTGTTGCTCGTTGCTTCTGCTGTTAAGGCAGCGGTGTACTCGTTGATGCCGAAGTAAAGTCCGTCCTTGCTATTAACCGTGATGATGCCGCGTGGACCGGGCATTTTGAGCTTACGGTAGGCATAATGTGGCACCGCATTGAATCGAGCAAACGCGGTTCGTCCGAGCAGTGACTGATAATCACTGCGAAAAGGGACAATTTCGAAGATTAACTCTCCGGTACGATAATTGTCGGGTGATCCGAAGACTACCTCAAGGGCGATGGAGCCTGTACAGCTGGCTTCCACACCTGGTATAATGCCTCTGAAAGTGGCTTTGGTGGGTTTGATCACCAAATGATCGATGCCCATCTTGCGCACTGTGTCCTGGTAAAGCAGGTTTAAACGGCTGCCTCCGTCCATAAAGACTCGTGTGAGGTGGAACCTGTCGATTATTGGGTCGAGGACTAGTGCGGCTGGGTTTCCCTGATTGGTGTTAACCGGACGATTCGTGCGGTTGAAGGTGACCGGCCCTAGTTTATATTGTGGGACGACTAGTTCCGTTAAGTCGGCATCTCTAAGGGTGCGTATCCGGTCCGGGTTGGGACTTTGGGTGGTGTTTACCACATTCACCGCTTAGTTTGCGGGAAATTTCTTTTGCCCTCCCGTGTTCGGTGATCTAGGCTCTTCGTCGCCAATATCGCTTTGAGACCCCCCTTCTCTGTTTTTGGCGCCTGCCCTGCCGGCTTGTTTGAAGACCCAGCATTCTCTGTTGGTATGGGTGGCTGGCGTCCCTGGGGTGCCATGAATTTGGCATTGGCGATCGAGTATGCGGTCCAGACTGGATGGACCCGAATTGTTATTTTTGAGTGGCCCTTTCCGCTGACCGGACTTTGAGCCACTAAACCCGACATTTACTGACGTATCTTCGGCGTTTTCACCATATTTGCGGCGTTTGTGTTTGTTGCGTCATGGTTTGCCGTTGCTATCCCTGGCCTCTGATGTGCCAGGTTTGCTTGCTGTGTTGTTACTACAAGCCAACCAGCTATCCTCGTCCGCGCAAAAGCGGGTCATAAGTGTCGTGAGGGCTGCCATGGATTTTGGCTTCTCTTGGCCGAGGTGCCGGGTGAGCCACTCATCATGGATGTTATGCTTAAATGCCGCTAAGGCCTCTGCATTCGGACTGTCGACAATTTGGTTTTTCTTAGTTAGGAATCGGGTCCAGAATTTCCTGGCCGATTCCCCTGGCTGCTGAGTTATATGACTTAAATCGTCAGCATCCAGCGGTCGCACATAAGTGCCCTGGAAATTGTCCAGGAATGCGTCTGCCGGGCTCTCCCAACTTCCGATGGAGTATGCCGGCAAGCTATTCAGCCAATGTCAAGCCGGTCCTTTGAGTTTTAGCGGGAGATACTTGATGGCGTGTAGGTCATCCCCGCGGGCCATGTGAATGTGGAGGAAGATGTCTTCTATCCATACCGCGGGGTCTATAGTACCATCATATGATTCAATGTTTACGGGTTTAAACCCTTCTCGGAATTCGTGACCCATTACTTCATCAGTGAAGCATAGGGGGTGTGCGGCACCTCTGTGTCGGTCTATGTCACGATGCAGTTCATACGAGTCTTGTCTGCTGTATTTGGTCGGGCCGGATTTGCTTTTAGTGTATCCGGCGTGACAATCCTCGTCACGCATTGGGGGCGACCCTGTGATTCGTAGATCAATCTTGTATGTCCTTCTTTGTTTTCCAATGCGTTTCCCAGGTCCTGTGTGTTGCCCCGGGCCTTGGTATTTTTGTTTGAATGGCGGCGGGGTGCGGGCTGGACTTCGGGCTGATATGCCCCTCTGTCTCGGCCACGAGGGGCCGATCAGCCGCATCATACACTGGTAATGTAGGTTTTTATGCTTGCTCCTCGAGTTGGGGTAGCAACCTGCACTTTGGGTAAATCTTGGTTGGAAGCTCGATTTCGTATTCCTCGGCCGCCAGGACTTTAGTCCATCTATCCGCTAGCAGACCTTGATCAGCTCTCAGCTGTTTGTTGCTTTTTCTTCAGGCTGTTTGCTGTGGCTATAACCCGACGCTTGAAGCGCTCCTGCTCGACGGGATCCTCAGGCACGATAAATTCTTCGTCGCCGAGGCTCACCACGTCTTCCGAGAGAGGCATGTAATTGTCATCCTCTGATTCTCCGTCTGCTGCATGTTCCGGAGGGCTAGCTTGTTCATTCTCCCGCTCGAGGTCTAGCTGGAGGGGATTGTCGTCGTCTTCGGCACTATCTGGAGCCTTATTGTCTCTTGTGCCGGTGTCGCTAATTTTGCTATGGCGGGACTTAGAGCGGCACCGCTGACGTCGGTGCTTGGATTGCTTCTTCGAGGGATTATCCTCTGTTGTCTTATCGCCATCGCCTTCTTTGGGGGTGTCCACCATGTATATATCATATGATGAGGTGGCAGTCGAGCGCCCTGTGGGCGGTGGTTCCTGTTTGTCTCATGCATCGTCATCCATACCGTCGATGTCTTCGGAGCCGAAATCGAGCATGTCGGTTAAATCGTCGACAATGGCTACTAAGTGGGCGGTGGGTGGGCAGCGAATTTCTTCGTCGTCCTCATCCCACTCTAGCCGGACATAGTTTGGCCAAGGGTCTCTTGACAAGGAGAGAGACCTCAATGAGTTTAGCACGTCGCCCAGTGGTGAGTGCTGAAAGATATCTATGGAGGTAAACTCCATGATCAGTGCCCAATCAGATTTGATAGGCATGGACGCAGGCGGTTCGGGGCCTGTTGCCGGGGACGAATCCGAGGATCCGGCGACAGAGGTCTCATAGGAGGTGAAGTCAGTATTCGGCTCTATCGCCACTGAGTGTGTGGCCTCTGAGGCGGGGTCCATCCACCCATCCTCGGATGGCGCAATAGACTCTGGATCTAGGGCCGGAGTAGCCACAGGTGTGATCTCCCGAACTCCGTCCGACGGCAGAGCTAAGTCGTGCTCGTCGTGACTGTATGGCGCACCTAACATGGGCTCGAATCCGTCAAAGATCAAGTCTCCACGGATGTCGGCGGTGTAGTTTAAATTTCTAAACCTAACCTGACGGCCAGGGGCGTAGCTCTCGATCTGCTCCAGATGGCCAAGCGAGTTGGCCCGTAGTACGAAGCCGCTGAATACAAAGATCTGGCCGGGGAGGAAAACCTCACCCTGGATCGCATCGTTGCTGATGATCGAAGGAGCCATCAAGCCATATGGTTACGACACAGTGGAACTCTCAATGAAAGCACCAATGTCGGTGTCAAAACCGGCGGATCTCGGGTAGGGGGTCCCGAACTGTGCGTCTAAGCCGGATGGTAACAGGAGGCGGGGGACACGATATTTACCCAGGTTCGGGCCCTCTCGATGGAGGTAATACCCTACTTCCTGCTTGACTGATCTTGACAATATGAGTATTACAAGAGTTGATCTACCACGAGATTGTAGATGCTAAACCCTAGAAGCTAGCCTATGATCTGATTTTTGTTGTCCTACGGACTAAACCCTCTGGTTTATATGAACACCGAAGGGGGCTAGGGTTACACAGAGTCGGTTACAAGGGAGGGGATCTACATATCCGTATTGCCCGGATTGCCTTCCACGCCAGAGTCCCATCCGGACACGGGACGAAGTCTTCAATCTTGTACCTTCATAGTCCAACAGTCCGGCTAAAGTATATAGTCCGGCTATCCGAGGACCCCCTAATCCAGGACTCCCTCACTTGCACCAGTCCATAGATGGATCGCTGGAGCTTGCACACTTTGTTAGCACCTTTAGGATCGACAAAACCTTCTGGTTGCATCATATACAACTCTTCTTTAAGAAATCCATTAAGGAATGCAGTTTTGACATCCATTTGCCAAATTTCATAATTATAAAATGCGGCAATTGCTAACTTGATTTGGACTGACTTAAGCATCGCTAAGGGTGAGAAGGTCTCATCATAGTCAATCCCTTGAACTTTTCAAAAACCTTTTGCGACAATTCGAGCTTTTTAGATGGTGACATTACCATCAGTGTTTGTCTTCTTCTTGAAGATCCATTTATTCTCAATGGCTTGCCGATCATCGGGAAATTCCACCAAAGTCCACACTTTGTTCGCATTCCTATGTTAGATTTCATGGCCTCAAGCCATTTATCAGAATCTAGGCTCATCGTAGCTTCTTCATAGTTCGTAGGTTCGTCATTGTCTAGTAACATGACTTCCAGGACATGATTACCATACCTCTCTGGTGCGGAACGTGCTATGTTCGACCTACAAGGTCCAGTAGTAACTTGATCTGAAGTTTCATGATCATCATCATTAGCTTCCTCTCTAGTTGGTGTAGGCATCACGGGAACGGATTTCTCTGATGTGCTACTTTCCAAATTGAGAGAAGGTACAATTACCTCATCAAGTTCTACTTTCCTCCCACTCACTTTTTTCGAGAGAAACTCCTTCTCTAGAAATGTTCCATTCTTAGCAACAAAGACCTTGCCTTCGACTCTGTGGTAGAAGGTGTACCCAATTTTTTCCTTAGGATATCCTATGAAGAAGGATTTCTCCGATTTGGGTTTGAGCTTATCAGGCTGAAGCCTTTTGACATAAGTGTCGCAACCCCAAACTTTAAGAAATGACAGCTTAGGTTTCTTGCCAAACTATAGTTCATACGGTGTCGTCTCAACGGATTTAGATGGTGCCCTATTTAATGTGAATGCGGCTGTCTCTAACACATAACACCAAAATGATAGTGGTAAATCGGTAAGAGACATCATAGAACGCACCATGTCCAATAAAGTACGGTTACGATGTTCGGACACACCATTAGGCTATGGTGTTCCGGGTGGTGTGAGTTGTGAAACAATTCCACATTGTTTTAAATGAAGGTCAAACTCGTAACTCAAATATTTGCCTCCACGATCAGATCATAGAAACTTTATTTACTTGTTACGATGATTCTCCACTTCACTCTCAAATTCTTTGAACTTTTCAAATGTTTCAAACTTGTGTTTCATCAAGTAGATATACCCATACCTACTCAAATCATCTTTGAAGGTCAGAAAATAATGATACATGTTGCGTGCCTCAACACTCATCGGACCGAATACATCGGTATGTATTATTTCCAATAAGTCATTAGTTCGCTTCATTCTTCCAGAGAATGGAGTTTTAGTCATCTTGCTCATGAGGCATGGTTCGCAAGTATCAAATGATTCATAATCAAGTGATTCCAAAAGTTCATCTGCATGGAGTTTCTTCATGCGCTTTACACCAATATGACCTAAACGGTAGTGCCACAAATATGTTGCACTATCATTATCAACTTTGCATCTTTTGGCATCAATATTATGAATATGTGTATCACTACGATCGAGATTCGACAAGAATAGACCATTCATCAAGGGTGCATGACCATAAAAGATATTACTCATATGAATAGAACAACCATTATTCTCTGATTTAAATGAATAACCGTCTCGCATTAAACAAGATCCAGATATAATGTTCATGCTCAACGTTGGCACCAATAACAATTATTCAGATCTAAAACTAACCCCGAAGGTAGATGTAGAGGTAGTGTGTCGACGGCGATCAGATCAACCTTGGAACCATTCCCGATGCGCATCGTCACCTCATCCTTAGCCAATCTTCGTTTTATCCATAGCTCATGTTTCGAGTTACAAATATGAGCAACCGAACCAGTATCAAATACTCAGTCGCTACTACGAGCATTAGTAAGGTACACATCAATAACATGTATATCAAATATACCTTTGTTCACTTTGCCATCCTTCTTATCCGCCAAGTATTTGGGGCAGTTCCGCTTCCAGTGACCAGTCCCTTTGCAGTAGAAGCACTCAGTTTCAGGCTTGGGTCCAGCTTTGGGCTTCTTCCCGGGAGTGGCAACTTGCTTGCCATTCTTCTTGAAGTTCCCTTTCTTTCCCTTGCCCTTTTTCTTGAAACTAGTGGTCTTGTTAACCATCAACACTTGATGCTCTTTCTTGATTTCTACCTCCGCGGCCTTAAGCATTGCGAAGAGCTCAGGAATCATTTTATTCATCCCTTGCATATTATAGTTCATCACGAAGCCTTTGTAGCTTGGTGGCAGTGATTGAAGAACTCTGTCAATAACACTATCAACTTGAAGTTCAACTCCCAGCTGAGTCAAGTGGTTATGATACCCACACATATTGAGTATGTGTTCACTAATAGAACTGTTCTCCTCCATCTTGCAGCTATAGAACTTGTTGGAGACTTCATATCTCCCAACCCGGGCATTTGCTTGAAATATTAACTTCAACTCTTGGAACATCTCATATGCCCCATGATGTTCAAAACGTCTTTGAAGTCCCGATTGTAAGCCGTAAAGCATGGCACACTGAAGTATTGAGTAGTCGTCAGATCGAGCTTGCCAGACATTCATAACATCAGCTTCAGCTCTTGCAGCACGGCTTTCACCTAGCGATGCATCAAGGACATAATTCTTCTGTGCAACAATGAGGATAATCCTCAAGTTACGGACCCAGTCCGTGTAGTTGTTACCATCATCCTTCAACTTAGCTTTCTCTAGGAACGCATTGAAATTCAGTGGAACGGTAGCTCGGGCCATTGATCTACAACATAAGACATGCAAAACTATAAGACTAAGTTCATGATAAATTAAGTTCAATTAATCAAATTACATAAGAACTCCCACTTAAATAAACATCCCTCAAGTTATCTAAGTGATACATGATCCAAATCAACTAACCCATGTCCGATCATCACGTGAGATGGGGTAGTCATCAATGGTGAACATCTCTATGTTGATCATATCTACTATATGACTCATGTTCGACCTTTCGGTCTCCAGTGTTCCGAGACCATGTCTATACATGCTAGGCTCGTCAAGTTTAACCCAAGTATTCTGCATGTGCAAAACTGTCTTACACCCGTTGTATGTGAACGCAGAGTCTATAACACCCGATCATCACATGGTGTCTCAAAATGACGAACTGTAGCAACGGTGCATACTCAAGGAGAACACTTTTATCTTGAAATTAAGTGAAGGGATCATCTTATCACTACAAAAAAAAGACACATCCGTGACATTTTGGGCCGGACGATTTTTTTCTATCATACTTATGACACTTCTATGACAGTAATTGTGACAAAACACGGTATCATCATAGATGTGGTGGGGTCCTACTTCTATGACAAAAAATCATGACAGAAAATGGGCTTTTCATCCTGGGCGGGCCGGAGACGCAGCTGCATGACATTCTTTGGGCCGTCCATGATGGAAAAAACCGTGGTAGAAGCGAGGGCGAGGAAAATATCGGGGTGTTCCCGGTTACGGTGGGTGGTCGGGGCCGAGCGATGCGCTGCTTTCTCGTGACACGCACGCCGTGGGTGGGAGGCGTTGAGCTCTAATCAACCCGAAGCGAGGCGTTGGGCTCTAATCGAACCCGAAAGGACAGATTTAGGCTACGCTACATGAGAACCCGGCGATTGATCAATGGTTGTTAATCGAACCCGATCGAGCGATTCTTCGCCATCGCCGCTAATCAAGGCGATCGATGCTGCCTCGATGAACAAGTGAGCATTCTTTGGGGGGGTTGGATGAACAGCCCCCGGTGGGGGTGGATGAAGAGGACTCCGTGGTGTTGCCTCTGGATGAACAGGACCCCGATCGATCAAGCCGGTTGGGGATGGATGAACAGGAACCCATGGAGGGCTGGATGAACAGGACCACCCCGTGGAGGGCTGGATGAACAGTAGACGGTGGAGGGCTGGATGAACAGTAGCCCGTGGAGGGGTGGTTGAATAGTAGCCCGTGGAGAGGGCTGGTTGAACAGTAGCCGGTGGAGTAGCGCACGGTGGAGGTTGGATGAACAGGAGCCCGTGGATGAACAGTCGCAGGTGGAGGCTGGAGGAGGTCGCCGATGGATGAACAATAGCCCGTGGAGGCTGGAGGGGGTCGACGGTGGAGATGAACAGTATCCCATGGAGTCCTGTTTTGCAGTACGCCACACCCCTCCCGATGAACAGGACCCCCGTTTCAACCGTAGCGCTCCAACACAAGTCTGTTTCACTGCTTTTCTTGTCGCCACACCTCCCGATCAACAGGACCCCGTTTCGACCGTAGGAGGTCCGTTTCCTCCGCTTTTGGCAAGACGCTGCACTTCTCCCGATGAACAGGATCCCGCTTTGACCGTGGCGGTCGAACACAAGGCCGCTTCTCCGCTTTGCAAGACGCCAGCCTTGTTTCCATCGGCTGTTCCGTCCAAGCCGGTTGGCTCCCACGCGTTCTGTTGCCTCCCGATGTACACGAGCATTCCGTTGGCTCCCCATGAACACGACGATGATGCAGTTTCTCCGTTCCGACCCAGCCATGTACACGAGCCCTGGCCGTACGTATGAGCGAGTAGGCGTTCGAGACCCCGCCCGTATGTACATACGTGGCTGTATTTTCTTTCTTGCACACTGGCCGTTGTACGTACGTGTACATGCTACATGCGTGCCTCAACTATGACACGTGCACACTCTACATCGACCAGTATGTACGTACACGTTCGCGACCAGAATGACAACGCTACGTACGCTTCGACTAGGTGGGTCCCGACTGTCAGGCACTTCCTTGCGTGCGAAGATATAGCTGGTGGGTCCCAGTAGTCAAGGGGGAGAATCATTTTTTTGCCCGGACGCACTTCCTTGCGTGCGAAGATGTAGCTGGTGGGTCCCAGCAGTCAGGGGGAAACATTTTTTTCACGAAATACGGTGGCCTGTCTGGTGGGTCCCCGATGTCAGGTGCAGGAATAATTATTTTGTGCGTAATAAGGAGGCACTTCCTTGCGGCTGCCGTGGACCCCGCTGTCAGCCTCTCCATGTACAGTACTCTTCCGATGGAAGTCGGTCATTGACCACATTGACCACGCGGCGCCGAGAGCACCAAGGCGGTGGACGATGGTGAGGCCTAGGAAGGGGACGACGCGGAGCCAGGGAACACGCGGCAGTGGATGCCCACGCGTAGAGGAGTATGAGGGTTCACTGGTTTGCTGCGGTGTGAGGCTGCCGTCGCCGCAGAATAACGGGGGGTGTGGGTGAGTAGAGGGATGGCCTGGCCACCGGTGAGAGTAGTGGGGGCATTGAGGCCTCCGCCGCATCGCAGCCGGCCACAGGAGGCAGGAGCACGAGGCACGACTGCGCTGGTTTGGGCGGCTGGAGCAAGAAGACCAGAGGTTGAAGAAGCACTACAGCCGTTGGATGGACACCATACGGTCACTGGAGCTAGAATTGTGCATATTGACTAAGTTGACAAAGCCCTACGTCCCCGTCAACTTAGTAGGCCCACAAGTCAGCCTGCCGCTATACTGGGTCCCAGCTAGCAGGGGGAGTATTAATTTTTTTTGTGGGTAATAAGGAGGCACTTCCTTGCGCTCAAAGATATAGCTGGTGGGTACGAGCTGTCAGCGGCGGTAACGTTATTTTGCGCGTAATAAGGAGGCATTTCCTTGAGTGCGGCCATGGACCCAGCTGTCAGCCTCTCCACGTACAGTCCACTTCAGATGCATGTCGGTCGTTGACCATGTTGACCAGGCCGCACCGAGAGCACCAGGGTGGTGGACGACGGCGAGGCCTAGGAAGGGAACGACACGGAGCCGTGGAAGACTCGGCAGTTGTTTCCCACGCGAGGGGAGTAATGATCTGACGAGGGTTTATCGTTCATCTGCCCGTCGCCAGAGAATAACAAAGCAGTGTGGGTGAGTAGAGGGATGGCTAGGCCAGCGATGGGAGTACTGGTGGAAGCGGTGAGGCTGCGTGGCAGCACTGACCGGCCCGTGGGAAGGAGGGAGCAGGTTGTCCCGCCGGGCGCTTGTTTGAGCGGCCGAGCAGAAGAGCAGAGATTGAAGAAGACGACGGTCGTTGGATGGAAATCCAACAAATAACGCTAAAGGCCAACCTTTTTTTAGGAAAGCCTCAAATCTGTGAAAAATAGCATACATCCCATCTGCCATTATTTCTAATAATTTACAGCCCATTTGCAAATTCTTAAGGTTTTTTTGGAGCCCATATTCTTTTTTGTTAGCATTACAGCCCATATTGTGGCCATGGTTAAAAAATTATACGAAATTTTGCAAATTTCGGTGCGGTCTGAACTGTTTTTAATCCCAAAATTTTGAGTCACATTCAAACAGATTTTAAAAATAAATGTATATCAATATAAAATCCAACAAATTGTCCATGCATAAAAATCAATGCAATTTAAAATCTTGAAATGAAAAAAAGAAATTTGGAATTAAATGCCGGTTTGATGTGTTTTAAAAATGTACATCCCATTTCTCATTACTGATAGGCTATTTTCTCGGCCAGCCGAATGAAGCTCTCATCGTCTTGAAAGATTTGCAGTCCAACAGGCCTAACGAAGTGACTTACTTGGCAAATCACAAAAAAACTGGGCTATGGCCGTGGACCCAGCTGCAGCCGTGGACCCAAATTGTCACCTCTCCATCGACAAGATTTCTTCCGATGGAAGTCGGTCGTTGACCACATTGACCACGCTGCGCCAAGAGCACCAAGGAGGTGGACGGCGGCGAGGCCTAGGAAGGGGACGACGCAAAGCCGGGGAAGACGTGGCAGTGGATGCCCATGCGGAGAGGAGTACGAGGGTTCACTGGTCCGGCTGCGGTGTGAGGCTGCCGTCGCCGCAGAATAACAGGGGGGTGGGTGAGTGGAGGGATGGCCTGGCCAGCGGTGGGAGTAGTATGGGGGCGATGAGGCCTCCACGGCAGCACAGCCGGCCAGGGGAGGCAGGAGCAGGCGGCACGACCAGCGCTGCTTTGGGCGGTTGGAGCAAGAAGACCAGAGGTTGAAGAAGCACTATGGCTGAGGGAGTCCTGGACTAGAGGGTGTCCGGATAGCCGAACTATCATCTTTGACCGGACTCCAAGACTATGAAGATACAAGATTGAAGACTTCGTCCCGTGTCCGGATGGGACTTTCCTTGGCGTGGAAGGCAAGCTTGGCGATACGGATATGTAGGTCTCCTACCATTGTAACCGACTCAGGTAACCCTAACCCTATCCGGTGTCTATATAAACCGGAGGGTTTTAGTCCGTAGGGACTAACAACAATTATACCATAGGCTAGCTTCTAGGGTTTAGCCTCCTCGATCTCGTGGTAGATCTACTCTTGTACTACCCATATCATCAATATTAATCAAGCAGGAGTAGGGTATTACCTCCATCGAGAGGGCCCAGACTGGGTAAAACATCGTGTCCTTGTCTCCTGTTACCATCCGCCTAGACGCCGCAGTTCGGGACCCCCTACCCGAGATCCGCCGGTTTTGACACCGACATTGGTGCTTTCATTGAGAGTTCCTGCGTCGTCAACCATAGGCCCGATGGCTCCTTCGATCATCAACAACGACGCGTCCAGTGGTGAGACTTTTCTCCCGGACAGATCTTCGTGATTCAGCGGCTTTGCAATCAAGGGCCAATTCACTTGGCCATCTGCAGCAGATCGAAAGCTACGCCCCTGGCCATCAGGTCAGACTTGGAAGCTTGAATTATACGGCCGACATCCGCGGAGACTTGATCTTCGATGGATTCGAGCCACAAGCCAAGCCACGCACCGCCTCGATGGGCATGATCTAACTCTGCCGCTAACAGTGTCCTGGAGGTCAGACTAGTGTCCGGGTCCGAACATTGATTCGAGCCGATCTCGCCGATCGAGGATGGTTGGTTGGACACCACCTCGGGGCTGAAATCTCTACGTGATTAAGCGAACACAATCCCTGTCCTTTGTGAAGACCGTGACTCCTGTGTGCCGGACTCCTCTCCGGACTCGAACCCTCCGCTACCGCCAATCGAATCCCATTGGGCGCCGGTCATGGAGTTCATCGCCATGACATCTTTCAAAGACTCTCGCCCTTTGGCGCATCCTGAATTCACTAAAGTCTCTCTCTTTATCCGAGAGCCATGGCCGGACTACGGTCGAAGGTTGGGATGCGGACGACGAAGAAATTCAACGCCCACCCACCACCCACTTCATAGCCACTCGCCGAAAGCTTACACGACGTGCTCGATTTCGACTCAAGACATCGGGCGGTATGGACGATTTATGTAGGAGACAACCATGAACCAGCGCCTATAGGATGCTGGACAACCACCTCATCCCATGATGTATATATGGTGGATACACCTAAAGGAAATGAAGACGAGGAACAACGGGACGCTACTAAGGATAAATCCCTCGAAAAGCAGTCAAACGGCAACGTAAACGCCGAACCAAGTCCCGCCTCAACAAAGACCCAGCCATAGAGCAGGGCGAACCGGTGGACGATTTAACATGCTATCGAAAGCAACCGTCCGAACAAGACAACTTGGATAAACAACCCGTCCCCGGCGAAGATAACAGTCTGGACGATCTCATGCCGACAAATTGTTGGAGCAGAATAACCTCCACAAAAGGCTCGCCGCCATCGCTACAGAGCCTGAAAAAGCAGAAGTGGAAGCTCAAAACAGCGGAAGATGCACTCAGAATCAGATGGAGCAAAGTATTCAACATCATAGACAAATACGGCGACGATCAACAACAAAGAGCTACCCAAAGAGAAAACTACTGCCCGAATTTGACGAGGAGGCCATAGAGCCCCCACAATCAAAAAGTAAGAAGGCCACCCGGTCAGATGGACGACCACACGACAAAAAGAGAGCGGAAAATGGCGCCGCACACAAGCCGGTACGTGATCCGCATAAGGATTCACATCAAAAGGACGGCCCAGTTAGGTCCATCTATGGGCCGAGAAAGCAAGCTCTTCAAAGCAATGCAACAAGCCAAATATCCGAACATCACGGCACACCCAAATATAGGGGCGCCGCACACCCCCTGTGTTTCACCGATGAGGTGCTGGATCAAGAATTCCCAGTGGGATTCAAACCCGTAAACATAGAGGCATACGACGGAACAACAGACCCTGGAGTCTGGATTGAGGATTATATCCTCCACATACACATGGCTAGAGGAGATGATCTCCACGCCATAAAATACTTACCCCACAAGCTCAAAGGGCCAGCCCGGCATTGGCTCAAAGGCCTCCCTGAAAATACCATTGGAAGTTGGGAAGAGCTCGAGGATGCTTTTTGGGAAAAATTTCAAGGGACTTATGTCCGTCCTCCGGATGCAGACAATTTAAGTCATATAACTCAACAACCCGGAGAGTCAGCCCGCAAATTCTGGAACAAGTTCCTCACCAAAAAGAACCAAATAGTCGACTATCCGGACGCCGAAGCCTTAGCAGCTTTCAAACACAACGTCCGAGATTTAATGGCTCGCTGCACACCTCGGCCAAGAGAAGCCGAGAACCATGGCCGCATTAACAAGCCTCATGACCCGCTTTTGAGCTGGAGAGGATAGCTGGATATCATGATGCAGCACCAGCGTCCCAAGTAGATCCAAAGTCGTGGATGGAAATGGAAACCACGGCGCAACAAGGACCAGCGCCGTATTTAGGGAACGGTCCAAAGAGCGACGATAACGCCTTGATTCAAAAGCTCACGGTAGAACAATAAAAAACTGCCCCTTAAGGACAATAGCGATGAGCTATCCAACTTAAACAAAATCATGGACAAGATATGTCAAATTCACAGTACTCCCGGGAGGCCTGCAAACCATCCCCACAGAGATTGTTGGGTCTTCGAACAGTCCAGCAGACTCAACGCCGAACACAAGGGGCTCGACACACCAAGTGAAGATGATGACGAGCACCACAAGCAGAGCCCCGGAAAACAAAAGAATTTCCCACAAGAGGTTAAAACAGTAAACTCACTTCACGTGATCAAAGGGAAAAACAGAGCGGCGCTCACTAAAATGCGCGCCGCACAAACTACCCTAGCGGAGTACCAACACTGGTTGTCAAAACCAATCAACTTCGACCATCAGGACTATTCCGAAAGTATCCGGAACGCAGGATGGACTGCCTTGATATTGGATCCTATAATTGACGGATTCCAATTTACACAAGTCCTCATGGATGGCGGCAGTGACATAAACCTGATATATCAGGACACAATCCGCAGCATGGGGATAGACCCAACCAAAATTCCCCATAGCAACACCTCCTTCAAAGGTGTAATGCCAGGCCCGTATGCGCATTGTACGGGCTCCCTTCTACTAGAAGTTGTGTTCGGCTCATCCGACAACTTCCGCCGCGAAAAGTTAACCTTCCACATCGCCCCATTCGACGGTAGCTATCAAGCACTACTGGGGCGTGAAGCTTTCGCCCGCTTTAACGCAATACCGCATTATGCATCTCTTACACTTAAAATGCCCGGTCCACTCGGCATCATCTCATTAAAAGGGAGTATTAAGTGTTACTCGAGCACGGAAGAACGTGAGACTGCCTTGACAGCCCCACACCTATCCGGCTCCGCTAATCAAAGAACCTGAATAGGTCATTCAAACCCCGGACACGGCTAGACGAGTCCGGCGCCTACTAGCAGCATGCCTCCATACAAGGGGCTGCACGCATGTACAACAAGAGACAATAAAGCTCAATTTTATTCACTTCTTCGAATCGTACTCTGTTTATTTAATATAAAGTACATTTTTCGCATGATCTTTTTTCTTTTAAACTAAGTTCCTCTCTTTGCAGATGAACAACGTGCTACACCCGTCCGTGATAATGCACACAACGGAGATACAGCGCAGACGCAAGAGGGACCCGTTGCAAGGATTCTTTTCAGATTAAGACCCTGCGTAAACCTTTTTTACTGTCTCTTGTTGATATACATCCCCCGGTTCCTTACTATAACCGAGGAGGAGGCTGGCGTTTTGGCATTGGCCGCACCAGAATTTTTTTCGCGTGCACTGACACTAGGGCTTAGGGCATTATTCTCGCCTGCTTTTATAAAGACCGAATACCTTAGGGAGTGTTCGGCGTCTCGAGTTAGGCCTTATATGCATCAGCTCCGAATCATGTCTTTGGTCGAATGTTGGGTTTGCCCGGCTCGTGTTTTGCTGCCTTACGCCCGTTCTATCGGCTAACGCGACACCGGAGAACTATCTGCGATTGTGCCCGGTTCGCCGGGCGAGCACCTCAAGAGAGAAAGCCGAAAACTGATCGGCCATGATATAGCGAGAGACTGGTCAACCACTCGATGACTCACCGAATGTTTAGAATTCCTCCGCATTAACGAAGGACCGTTTTTCGTCAGGCACATACGCACTCGAATTCGGGAGAGTGCGTAGCCCCCATGGGCTATATAGTAGCCCCACCTCGAACTCCTATGGCTAAGTGAAAGTGATAAAGCATTATAGTCCGGTTGCCTAGTTTGCTACGCTACCACCTCCTTAATAGGACCAAGACGTTGGATTAAGTGTGAAAAAGTGCCTTCTTTGCAAACACCCCCGCACTATGTGTGTGGGGGCTGAAGCCAAGGACTGCCATCTTTCGGGTTATATATACATATACATCAACGGCCGCACAGGGAGTAGTTTACTACTTGATCGCACAAGTATGAAAAGCTCTTATATTATATTGAAACATTGTTTTCACAAATCATACATGTCATTTAAACATAATATCCTTCGAGCACTGTGTCTCTATTAAACGAGCGCCCTGCAGGACTTCCTCAAAATAGTGCTCGGCAGTACTGACTTCTGTCCGAATCTTGGGATGCAACGTCGGTGGCCTTCATCTCCGCCAAAGATGTCTTGACACGGGCCGAGCCATCCGCGCTTCCTCAATACACGTTGACCGCTTCATTGCGTCGACACAGTACCGCACCAAGGAACCGCTGCACTAAACCAAAATAGCTCTTCGGCCGGGTCCGCCTCGCCACAAATGAGTCATGACATGCTTCATGGCAAGTCCGGATAATCGATTCAGCTCGGCCCATTCGCCAACCGATCGGTCAATGTAAGAGGACGCCCGACTATGGAATTGCGACCAATATAGCTCTTCCTTCAGGCCCCTTTCCGGACTCGGAAGTGCTCAATCAGCGTCCGCGGCTTCGCCGCTAAGTCCAGATAAGCATCCTCCGAACTCCACAACTTGTCCAACTGAGCATACTTCGGATCCATATATTTCCTCCGCAGCAGAAACGGTTTTCCAGCCGCAATAGCCCCGGCCTGACTAAGCTCCTCCTTAGCAGCTCTCAAAGCGGAACGGGCATCCTTGGATTCGGCGGTGGTCTTTTTCAGGCCCTCTTGCTCCACTTGACGTTCTTTTTCAAGAACCTCGCAGCGGTCGGTAGTATTCTTCAACTTTCTGGCCATATTGGCCATTTCCTCTTTGCTTCAGCAGTGGGCAGCCCGTTCGGCTTTTAGCTCTTCGCCGCCCTTAAAGCGCCGCATTACTATTTCGCTTGCTCTTTAGCTCGGGCGAAGTTCCGGCCGCAGCTCCTCCGCAGTAGCAGCGACACCACCTGCATTAAGCATACAAGTAGTAAGGCATGGGCGCCAAGCTCCTTACCAGGTGTCCGCGTAGAAGTCGCATACCTTGTGACTCGTCAAACCGTTTATTGACCAAGCGATGTCCGCATCCGCCTCGTCAAGTTGCCGCTTTAGTTCGGCATATTCATCGATCCGGCTATTACGGACGCCCCGCCACCTATTTAGGAGCGGCACAATGTTATAACTAAGATTATGATCCTCGGCACGCTGTCAATTTTGACAACATACCGAGTCTCAGGGGCTACTATCTATACAGGGCGCATTCTACATGCATAACTGTCAGAAGGTACATCATTTTTGCGTACCTCGAACCCCGTCAGTAAGCTTCTCATGGCTTCATGCAATCCGCTCTCCGCGGATGCAATTCTTTCAATCACCATACCCATTAGCGCACGGTGATCTTCTGAGATAGCCGCTCGCCCGAGCAGATCCTTCAGCTCCTCCGATCGCACGCCGATTGGCGCTGACCTTCCGGCCCCGCCGGACTCGGGAAACCCTCCGTGGCGACACCTCGTGGTCGTCCGCCTGCATGAAGGTGCGATAGGTGGAGGCGTTTCGCTCTCCATCATCTCCGTAAGAAGACCCTCAAGACGAAGCTCACTGAGAAGGGCTGAGATCCGAACTACAAGGTATAATTTGGTTATCTTCAGTAAATAAATATAGGGATGTCCTTTACTACAAGACCCCTTCTTTTTACTTACGGCTCATTGGAGGGCTGATCCCCTTGGGGAAACAAAGGCGGCTGGGGTACTTCCAGTCACGGACTCTCCGCAAAGATTTCTTTCCCCTCTTCGAGGCCTTGACCTCCAGATCTTCCGAAGCTGTCCTCTTCTCTCCTTGGAGGGTGGGAATTTTGATCCCTCCTTCCTCAAGGGCCTCCTTCGTGGAGGCAGCTGCTTCCCCGCTCCCCCCTTCGCTTTCTTTAAAAGGCGCGGCCTTCAACATCTTGGTCAGCATGGGATCCGGCGTGGTCTCTGGGAGGGGAGCCAGACACCTTATTAACTTTGCCTTGGCTATCCACTCCTGTTCAAGAAACGGCTCCTTTAAAGGGCATATATATATGATAAATGAATGAACAGCCTGTCCGGTTACAGGACTACTTACTTGAGTATCTGGGCCATTGCAGCTTAGTCCTGCGTCCTCAGTTAGGTCCGGACACTTCTCTTGTGATCCGAAGAACATTTTATACATCTCCACGGGTGTCGTACCCATAAAACGATGGAGAGCTCGTGGTCCCTCCGGATTGAATTCCCACAGACGGAGGGGGCGACGCTTGCAGGGCAGAAGGCGCCGAATCAACATAACCTCCGCCACTACGACCAGATTGATCTCTCTTTCTTGGAGGTCTCGAATACGGCCCTGCAACAGAGGAACGTCTTTGGACGGCCCCCAGTCGAGCCCCTTGTTGACCCATGACGCCAACCGCTGTGGTGGACCTGAGCGGAAGGCGGGAAGCCCCACCCATTTGGTGCCACTGGGAGCGGTAATATAAAACAACTCCCGTTGCCACAAACCAAGCTCCTCTTGAAAAGAGCCCTCGGGCCACGGAGCATCAGCACACTTACTTATGACCGCCCCTCCGCACTCTGCTTGTTGCCCCTCGATCATCTTCGCTCCACCTTGAAGGTCTTGAGCCACAATCCGAAGTGAGGGGTAATATGGAGGAAGGCCTCACATAATGACAATGAATGATTTAGATATGGAGGATGGATTCCGGATTCAAGTCATGGAAATCCAGCCCATAATAAAACATGAGCCCCCGCACAAAGGGATCCATCGGGAAGCCTAAAGCCCGAAGGAAGTGTGACACGAACACCACGCTCTCGCCGGGCTCGGGAGTGGGAACGACCTGCCCTGGAGCAGGCAGCCTATGCGAAATCTCGCCAGTTAGATACATGGCGTCTTGTAGCTTTAGCACATCTTCTTCTGTGACGGAAGAAGACATCCATCGGCCGTGCTAGTCGGAGCCGGAGATCGTCGAAGGTCCGAAGCGCCTAAATCTGAAGCTTTGGGTGTTAGAACTCGAAGCGCGAGGCGAACTCGATGGAGGGTGTAAAAAAGAAGAGGGCCTTGGTCTCATTATAAAGAGGTTGAATACCAAGAGCCCTCCCCGTGGTCGATTAGGACTCGCCTTCGGTAGAGGAGGCGTGCCAACGGGCACGGTTGGGTTACCCACGTCCGTATTTGATGAGAATCCCGGAATAAGGGGGCGCGATCTACGCTTTGATAAAGACGTGCCAAGGAAACCGCCTCGCTAAACGCGCTAAGGTGGAACAGTAGAAAACGATTCGTGTAAAGGCTTGGCCGTGGTGTGATGTCACGCCGCGGAATACATCAACAGATCTGTGCAAGAATTATTCTCTCTACGGTGGTATGTGGAACTTGTTTTGCAGAGCCGGACACTATCCTGGTGTTCAAAATCTTCTATGAAGTATTCGGAGGAGGAACCCGCCTTGCAATGCCGAAGACAATATGCGCGCCGGACTCGTCGTCATTGAAGCCTGGTTCAGGGGCTACTGAGGGAGTCCTGGACTAGGGGGTGTCCGGATAGCCGAACTATCATCTTTGGCCGGACTCCAAGACTATGAAGATACAAGATTGAAGACTTCGTCCCGTGTCCGGATGGGACTTTCCTTGGCGTGGAAGGCAAGCTTACGATACGGATATGTAGATCTCCTACCATTGTAACCGACTGTGTAACCCTAACCCTATTCGGTGTCTATATAAACCGGAGGGTTTTAGTCTCAGAGACGAACAACAATCATACCATAGGCTAGCTTCTAGGGTTTAGCCTCCTCGATCTCGTGGTAGATCTACTCTTGTACTACCCATATCATCAATATTAATTAAGCATGAGTAGGGTATTACCTCCATCGAGAGGGCCCGAACCTTGGTAAAAACATCGTGTCCCTTGTCTCCTGTTACCATCCGCCTAGACGCACAGTTCGGGACCCCCTACCCGAGATCCGCCGGTTTTGACACCGACAATGGCCGTTGGATGGACATCGTACGGTCACTGGAGCTAGAATCGTTCATATTGACTAAGTTGACAAAGCCCTCTGTCCCCGTCAACTTAGTAGGCCCACAAGTCAGCCACCCACTATGGTGGGTCCCAACTAGCAGGGGGTATTCATTTTTTTGTGCGTCATAAGGACACACTTCTTTGTGTGCGAAGATATAGCTGGTGGGTCCGACCTGTCAGCGGGGGGAACATTTTTTTGCGAAATAGAGAAGCCCTTCTCGTGGGTCCTAGCTGTCAGGTGGAGGAATCATTATTTTGCGCGTAATAAGGAGGCATTTCCTTGTGTGCGGCCGTGGACCCAGTTGTCAGCCTCTCCACGTACATTCCACTTCCGATGGATGTTGTTCATTGACCACGTTGACCAGGCCGCGCCGAGAGCACCAGGGCAGTGGACGACGACGAGGCCTAGGAAGGGAATGACACAGAGCCAGGGAAGACTCGGCGGTGGTTTCCCACGCGGAGGAGTACGAGGGTTTACTGGTTTGTCTGTCATCCCCAGAGAATAACAGCAGGTGTGGGTGAGTAGAGGGATGGCTAGGCTAGCGATGGGAGTACGGTGGGGTGGTTAGGCTGCTTGGCGGCAAGCATAGCCCGGGAGGAGGGAGCAGTAGTCCCGCCGGCGCTTGTTTGAGCGGCTGGAGCAGGAAAAGTAGAGATTGAAGAAGCACGACAGCCGTTGGATGGACATCCAACAGTCACTGCTCTCGTGTGCATTGTTTCTAATAATGTACAAGCCATTTGCTAATTCTTAAGAATTTTTTTGGAGCCCATATTCTTTTGTTAGCATTACACCCCATATTGTGGCCACGGTTAAAAAGTATACGAATTTTTGCATATTTCAAAAGCGGTCAACTGTTTTTAATCCCGAAATATCGATTCACATTCAAACTATTTTGAAAAATAATTTATATAAATATAAAATCCAAATAATTGTCCACGCATAAAAATCAATGGAATTTAAAATCTTGTGATGAAAAAAAATTGAAATTAATTCCCGGTTTGATGTGTTTTAAAAATGTACAGTCCATTTCTGGGCAAATCGAATGAAACTCTCCTCGTCTTGAAAGATTTGCAACCAAGCAGGGCTGATAAAGCAAGTAGGCCTAGTTTGGGTATTTCTTTAAAAAAATAGAACTGGGCTAGCCATTTTCAGCAAGAAAAAAACACAACTGGGCTCATGATGTGATAAACATAGATAAAACCCTGGCTAGACGGGCCACAGCCCCCGCACAGCCCCGTTGCTACCCTGATCCGTCGCTAAAACAAGTATAAATAACAAGTGCCTATTCCTCAAAAAAAATTGCGACCTGCTAGGTCCCTGGTGTCAGCCGCTCGTTGTGTAATTCTCTCGGTTATTGACTACGTTGACAATGGCGTGAGCCCAAGATGTCCAACCATTAGGAGGAACCATATTTTTGGGCTTGTAATATAGAGGCACTTGCTTGCGTACTGCCATGACGCTGGTGGGTCCTACTGTCATCCTCTCTCGACGCATAATCATCTCCTTGTTCCTCTCGGTTGTTGACGACGTTGACAACGCAAGAGGGCGGCGCACCGCGCACGGCGAGTGAACCAAGGCCGCAAGGCAGAGGACGACGGTGAGGCCTCGGACAGAACAAACAGGAACCGTGGAAGATGCGCTGGTCCAGTCGCAAGCGGAGGGGAGTACGAGGGTTGACTGGTTCGGGTGCGGGTGCGTGTTGGGGCTGACGTCGCCGGAGAATAACAGGACGTGGGGGAATAGAGGGAGGGACTGGCCAACGTTGGAGGGTACGGTAGGGCGGCGAGGCGCAGCCGACCATGGAGGCGGAGCAGGCGGTGCCGACGGGGTGGTTTGGTTTGGGTGGCTGGAGGAAGAAGAGGACAATAGATAGAAGATACACGACAGATGTTGGATGTCAATCCAAGGGCTGGTAGGCAGAATCGTTTGTTGACTGGCTAGTAAGTCGACACCACCTTGGATAGGCTATTTCCTCGCGGGTCCCAAATGTCAAAATCCAAATCTGTCATGGTCATGCAGCCTTTCCTATGAAAATTTACAACCCATTTGATGTGCTAGTTCGAAATAAGTTTGTGGGTGCTGGTGGGGGCTAATCACTTGGCTCATGTACTGCACAGTGAGCTCAAGCAGCCGGCGAGAGTGATGTTATTTCCCTTGGTTGGGATTTGTTAGTTGTTACAATATTTCACTCTAAATTAAACGACTGGCAAGCCATTTGCCTTTCTTCAAAGAAAATATGACAATCACAACCGAGCTGGAAAGGGCAAGAACATCTAACTCCAGCTTACAAACTGTACAAAAGCACGAGGGTTAATTGTTCATCAGGTTTACAAAAAAAAACCAGGTTGGAAAGGGCAACAACATCTAACTCCAGCACTGTTTTCGGCAGTCACAGTCAAATGGATCGGTCAGGTCCATAGAATGAACATCCTGGGTCATAAAATTTACTGGATTATGACCACAATATGTTGTAAATAGAAGCCCGGCACGTTCAGAAGCTCTTTTGCCCACCTGAAACTCCTTTTTTTGCTCTTCCACATACCCATCCGTCAAACCCATGCTGCTGATAAACTTAAGCCTGATGGACAATAGTAACCCCGCATTCAGCAGGAAGAATGTGACAAATCTAGTGTTTGCACGGTTGGCTACATATCGTTCTAGCGTTATTGTCTTCAATCGAATCTCATGAGAAGTGAGAAAATCCCGATGATTATGAATCCACCGATTGGTTATAATTTTCTTACCCCGTCCTGTTGCCTAAATAGACATGAAGATTGAAAACAGTTAAGGTCTAAAAAAGAGTGTCGAAAGAGCAACAACTGAACGGTTAATTCTAGTACAATATATGCGGGCTTCCAATGTGCGTGAAATTATCACCTTTATATACAACTTCTCCAGACATGGAAAGCATTGCAGCAAGCCAATAATCTTGTTCAGATCAAAACTATTCATTTGGATATATAAGATCTTGACAAAATCCAGCACCATTGATAGGCCATCCATGGATAAACTCTTCATTGAGCATAGAACATAATATTAGTACAAAATGTGTACTCCAAGATGACATATAACTTATGCGCAGAAATTTAAAATGTAGCTTATGGTTACAAGTGTAGATGATAATGTAAAGTACCTGATGAACTGTGGAGCCAAACACCATATTGAAATGAGCACAGAGATCATGTATTACACCCAAGGTCTCCAGCTTAGGCACAGAGAGGGCGGTTATTTGCAATGGTGAATAACTAGAATCAAATATCAACCTTTCAAGTGAAGGGGCATCTCTGATGATGAGCTGCCTTCCGTCAAAACAAATTCCAATTCTTACAAAGTTAGGCGACTTTATTTGGAGACAACTGATTCTAATTGTGAAAACAAGCACCAAGCACTCCAGGGCAGGGAAACTGGAGTGGATGATGTTGTGCAATGAGGCCTCTGATATACGAACCCGCACAAGTGAAAGTTTCTTGAGAAATGGGAGTCGAAGGTTTAGTACCAGATTATGCGGTAGGTCGCATACAATAAAGGTGGCGGTGTGGAGAGAGGAGGAAAACCGCGAGATGGACATCGGTGCTGAGGGCACAAGTAGATGGCGTTCGGTATCTGGTAGGTGATTTCCAGGGGAATAGTAGAACTCAAGCCGTTGTTGTTCTGTGAATTCAGGAGATTTGAGCCAGGCGTCCACCATGTAGGGCATGGTATGCTTGCTTAGGTAGCATGACGGGATGCAGAGGCTTTCAACGAAGCCAAGGTGGGAGGAGATGATGGATTTGGGGATTTCAAAATCATTGAAGAGAGATAGCTGACGACAGTCAAGATTAAGGGGCACGACACGCCATAGAGGGTGCCACCGAATTGAGAGGACTTGGGTGCGGCAGCAATCCTTGGTGGGGAGAAGCGAGATGATCTCCCCAAGGACGGCATCCGGGAGATCGCTGATGCGGTCCACCCGAGATTCTATGGGTTCCTGGGATCCGGTGGGGGCGTGGTTGCCGCTTCTCCCCCGCTGCCGGGTGCAGGATCTACAACAGGCGTCGCCGCTGGCAGGAGCCTCATCTTCTTGGCGCTGGGGTCAGCCGACTCCATTTTCCTCGAGGGCGTTGCGTCGCGCTCATGGATTTGAGCAGAGTAACGAATGACGAGCCTAGTTGTAGTGTGAGTGAAGAAGGGGAGTTGGGGTTTTTCTGTAGTAGTGAGAAAGAAGGGGAGCTAGGGTTTTCTGTAGGAGTGAGCTGAGGAATTTGGGGGTGCGAGTGGAGCAACCTGACATGAGGTGGGTGGGAGTGAGGAGGAAGAAGAACACCCAGGTTTTTTGGGGGGTGGTGTGCTGGATGTGAGTAGCGCCTCTCATTCAGCAAATATATGGACTTTTGAATTGATTTTACTATTTACTAGGGTGGATGGGCTGTTTTGTCTTGGGCCCAAAGAAACAATTACTACTAGTACAGTGGAGACACTCTACAGCCTACCCAAAAAACAATTACTACTAGTACAAAGGGATACAATACCGCTTCCGGCTCCTCCTAGGTCATTGAAATGTCTCCCTCTCTTGAATGCCGTTATACTTTTGTTCACCGACATGCGGGCCATGCAGCACGCTGGGCCCAAATGCCATCCACCAAATTAGAAGGCGTATGTAGGCGGAGAGTCACCCCGGTCAGAAAAGGCAATAACGAGCCGTCGTATCACAAAACCCCACCTCCCCGCAGTCTAAGTTTGATGGACGAAGCAACCATCATTTCACTCTTCACTGAATCCCCTTCTCCCTCACCGTCTTCAAGAAAGGCAACGCTCGCATCTACCACTGTTCTTCTCTCCCAACAAAGGGAAGGAAAGCGGATCCGTGATGTTGGTATATTTTCGTTCAGAGAAAAAAAAGAACTTTTGCAAAGCAAAGAATCGATCCTCACTCTTTTTTGTTTCATTGTCATTGCGATTGTGTTTTCCTTTCAGTGATCTCCTAGTATTCGTCAGTTTCATGATGGACCAAGGAGAACCAGGCAAAGATCTACCGATATTGGAGCAGACGCGGGAGGCTGATCCCCACGAGACAAAGAGCTCCAAGAATATGGAGGCAGCCACCAAGCCGACCCCAGATACGCTCACGGCCACTACTGAGATGGTCAACGCCCCGTTTGAGGTTCCCGCCCCCGGGGCACTGCAGGAGCAGTGTTCCCCTTCGAGGATGTGCCCCCCCGAAAGCTGTCCAAGGTGATTTTCTTCTTTGCCGATCTCGATTGTGGTTTTTGATCTAAGTATGTGGTGATGAATAATGCAATATTTTATTAGCTTCGATGCCATGCTATACATAGTGGTTTAAATAACTTGTGTTTCTTATACTGGAAAGTAATTCATAATTTGTTTACGCTTCAATTAGAACCCCGATGCGCATAAGGATTGTGTGGTTGTACATGTCGCTTGCTATGAGGTGGATGACCTTAATATACGCACTGGGAAAACAGAGTTTTTAGGCTGTTGGATCCTGGAAGCCATTTGCGCTTATACCAATGAAGAGTTGTATTTCAGCCTCACTGTTGTCAGGAATGTTGTTCAGGGTGTACTGAAGCACAAAAAGTTCAAAGCTACTCCTTCGTTTGTGAGGCATACTGTTCTTGTCAAGCTTACGCAGGAAGATGATGTGGCATGCCTCCACAAACAAGTTTATGAGTGGCAAGGCCACAAGGTTGTCTTCATGAAGGTTCACAGGATTGAGCTGCTGCCGACGTCCTCGATGATGTTCATGGCAAGGTCCGTCTTGTGTCCAGCCCAAATTAGATCGAGGCATGAAATAGTTGCCCCAGCTAGTGTTTAATAGTAGTTTGGATTGTGTCTAATTATCAGAACCTTGCCTGTTATCGAGCCCCCTAGGGCTAGTACTCTGTTTGAATCCGTCTATGGGAACTGTTGCTACTTTTGTGTGCCCTTGAATCATCGTAATTGTTGCCGAAACAGATGTGTCCTCACTAGTTTTATCATACGAGCAGTGTGTGTTTTGATGAAATAGAGTACTCGTTCGAGAATTCCGCATCGACATATAAATAAGTACTTGTAAACACTGTTGGTGCTACCCCACTTGTGAGCAGTTGTGCAAAACACAACACATTGGCTCAGCTCGCTTCAACACTAGGCTATCGACCAGCTAACAATCAACAATATGATGTCTAACATATAAGCAACTATGTATCTTGTTACAGTGGTTCATGCAGTTAACTGAGGCCACGATGTAAATTCCAAACGTTCACACGCTAGTCCAGCGTTCATGTGGAACACTCACATTAAACTCGGCTTCATAAAAAACATGAAAATCATAAGTTAAGCAATTTTATACATCTCAATGATTCATAGAACATAATGTATATATACTAGTTCACAGCAAAAGACAAAGTTGTGAGAAGGTTTACAAATCAGGAAAAAACAAGCAAGGCTTCTCTGAGCAAAGGGCCTCCCGGCAGGCTTAAATTTCCTAGAGTCCACTCTAATTTCTTCTTGTTGCCACCATCCAGGGTTAGGTTCTCTCATTCCAGAATAACCAATTATAATTGTGTTCTCAGCTGGAATGCTGAATTGAACCATGTAGTGTACTGACCAGCTGAAATTCTTGTGCATTCCACTAAATTTAAGCACCGCTATTTGCAGAAATAAGCAGACAACAATGCCTCTTGTCCGCGGACCTATCCAAAAAACAGCCGTGCAACCATGCCAGCTAGTCCTCGGCACATGGATGAACTAGTAGAAAGTGCATTCCGGACTAGGATGCAGTTGTTTTCGCTCGTCCCTACACTGCAATCAGGAAGTAAAACGTACGAATCAACTTCTTTTATATTGCGCTGGTCATTCTACCTAGTAACTACCAATGTAGGAATACCTAGAAGATGGGTGGTTAGACGACGGCAACGAGGGATAGCCATCTCATTTTGCGTAGTTCTACTAAAACTGAGGTGTGTGCTTTTGATTGCGCAGATAGAAATGATACGGAGACAGACATCCCGAAACGATATGGAGACAGACATCCCTATTTGCGCAAATACAAAATACGGTTATTTAAACAGTGACGGATATTTGGAGTGGCGTATGATTAACAACAGCATCTATTGTGTTATAATTGGCACTAGATTGACAGTATGAAAGTGTCCTTAAGTAAGTAGCATCACATCACATCAACACTGCCACTAGATTAACATGTAGAACAATAGCATTAGTATTACTGTCATGAGAGATAGTTCCACTTCCCCCCATCCTTCGCCATCCACCATGCTTTCTTCGTCTTTTCAACCAAGAGACCAGTTGGGTAGCCAGTATCTACTACTTTCCCCCGTTTCCTCTTAGAACCAAGTCCTAGATTCATGCTACAGCTTTCCAACTTTCTTCCCTGTTTGAACCAACTCTTAGAGTCGACTGTATGAACTAGCTTTACCTCTAATAATAGTAAAAGTCTAGGTGGCTTTGGAACATAGGACGAAAGTAGAAAAAGATCCACACAAAGCCAAGTGGGGAGCTGGGGCAGTAGAGCAAGGCAGGTTTCCAAGGAATATATACCTGAGGGTCGTCGGCATGTGGCAAAGACAGCGTCGGGAGGCCGCATCTTGGCCACAATACCGCAGGGAGGAAGAAGGGGTCGGAGGCCCTCCGGAGCCGGTGCTCTCTCAGAGAGAACGGCGCGGCCGCCGATCGGGACGCGTGGGCAGCCGTTGGTCTCCTCCCTCGCCGCCGAAGACAGCGTGAGCAATGCACCTACACTCCTGCCCCGGTCGAGGTTGTCCGGCCAGATTTGTGACCAGTCGTGAGCTGAGAGAGAGAGAGTGTGGCCACCTATGTCTTGCTTAGATCTGGAGAGCATGAGAGGGTGAACGAGAGGAACCCTAGTAAAGCAAGAGCTAAGGCTCCTGCTTATATATATATAGTGGAGTGATTTTGTTGTACCAGCTTCAAAAAATGCGCTCTACGTGTACCCGCGAGTGGGTGTGAGAGAACTAGTGCGTGCGTGCATCGCTTCTCTTCGTGAGAGTACAATATACTATGCCCGAAGAACGTTCGCCATAAGAGTAATAGTATAAGTGTGTGACGTGTGAGCTAAAATAAAATGTGCGCGGCGTCTTTTGTTTTTTAGAAGTTTTGAGGGTAGGGTGTGAAGAGCACATATGTGTGTGACGTCTACCTGCAGATAGACGGTGGTTGCGAGAGGACTCGGGAGGGTGTGTGTGCGTGAGAGAGAGGGGGCACGTATCAATGCAATGCATGTGTCCGTAAATCATTATCCGACAAATGTTCGCTGAGGAAGTTCCGGACTAGGGGGTGTCCGGATAGCCGAACTATCATCATCGGTCGAACTCCAAGACTATGAAGATACAAGATTGAAGACTTTGTCCCGTGTCCGCATGGGACTTTCCTTGGCGTGGAAGGCAAGCTTGGCGATACGGATATGTAGATCTCCTACCATTGTAACCGACTCTGTGTAACCCTAACCCTATCCGGTGTCTATATAAACCGGAGGGTTTTAGTCCGGAGGACGAACAACAATCATACCATAGGCTAGCTTCTAGGGTTTAGCCTCTTTGATCTCGTGGTAGATCCACTCTTGTAACACACATCATCAATATTAATCTAGTAGGACGTAGGGTTTTACCTCCATCAAGAGGGCCTGAACCTGGGTAAAACATTGTGTCCCTTGTCTCCTGTTACCATCCGCCTAGACGCAGCTCGGGACCCCTACCCGAGATCCGCCCGGTTTTGACACCGACATTGGTGCTTTCATTGAGAGTTCCTTCCGTGTCGCCACCGATAGGGCCCGATGGCTCCTTCAATCATCAACGACGACGCGGTCCAGTGGTGAGATTTTTCTCCCGGACAGATCTTCGTGTTCGGGCGGCTTTGCATCGCGGGCCAATTCGCTGGCCATCCGGAGCAGATCGAAAGCTACGCCTGGCCGCCGTGTCAGATTTGGAAGTTTAAACTATACGGCCGATATCCGCGGAGACTTGATCTTCGACGGATTCGAGCCGCAGCCAAGCGCACCGCACTGTCTCGATGGGCATGATCTAGCTCTGCAGCCGAACAGTGCCCTGGAGGCCGCACCAGAATCCGCTCTGACCCTTAATCCGGAGCCGGATTTCCCGATCGAGGACGAGTGGTTGGACACCGCCTCGGGGGCTTCAATCTCTACGGCGATCGAGCCGAACTCCATCCCTGTCCTTCGCAAAGACCTTGACTCCAGGAAGCCGGACTCCTTTCCGGATTCCGAACCCTCCGCGCCCTTGCCAATCGAATCCGATTGGGCGCCTGCTATGGAGTTCACGGCGCGGATATCTTTTCAAGACTCGCCTCTTGGCGACATCCTGAATTCACTAAAGTCTCTCTCTTTATTCGGAGAGCTCGCCGGACTCATCGGGAAGGTTGGGATACTGACGATGAAAAATTCAACGCCCACCCACCACCCACTTCGTAGCCAATCGCCGATAGCCTACACGACGTGCTTGATTTCGACTCAAGACATCGACGGTATGGACGACGATGTAGGAGACAGAATGAACCAAAGCACCTATAGGATGCTGGACAAACTCACCCCATGATGTATACATGGTGGATACACCTAAAGCAAATGAAGACGAGGAGCAACGGGACACTACGAAGGATAAATCCCTCGAAAAGCAGTCAAAACGGCAACGTAAAAGCCGAAAAAAGTCCCGCCTCAATAAAGACCCAGCCATAGAGTAGGGCGAACCGGTGGACAATGAACAAGCTATCGAGCAATCGCCCGAACAGGACAACTTGGATAAACAATCTGTCCCCGGCGAAGACAACAGTCCGGATGACCTCACGCCGGACAAACCATTGGAGCAAAATGACCTCCAGAAAAGGCTCGTCGCCATCGCTGTAGCCTGAAAAAAAAAGGTATGGAAGCTCAAAACAGCGGAAGATGCACTCAGGATTAAATGGAGCAAAGTATTTAGCACCGCAGGTAAGTACGGCGACAGTCACCGAACAAAGAGCTACCCGAAAAGAAAGCTACTGCCCGAATTCGACGAGGAGGCCTTAGAGCCCCCACAATTAAAAAGCAAGAAGGCCACCCGGTGGGATGGACGACCTCATGGCAAAAAGAGAGCGGCGAATGGCGCCGAACACAAGACAATATGCGATCCGCATAAGGATTCATACCAAGAGGATGGCCCAGCTTAGGTCCATCTATGGGCCAAGAAAGCAGGCTCATCAAAGCAATGCAATACGCCAAAATTCAAGATCATGGCACACCCAAATATAGGGCGCCAGCACACCCCCTATGTTTCACCGATGAGGTGCTGGATCATGAATTTCCAGCGGGATTCAAACCCGTAAACATAGAGGCATACGACGGAACAACAGACCCTGGAGTCTAGATCAAGGATTACATCCTCCACATACACATGGCTAGAGGAGACGATCTCCACGCCATTAAATACTTACCCCTTAAACTCAAAGGGCTAGGTCGGCATTGGCTTAAAAGTCTCCCGGAAAATACCATTGGAAGCTGGGGAGAGCTCGAGGATGCATTTCGGGCAAATTTTCAGGGGACTTATGTCCGCCCTCCGGACGCAGACGATCTAAGTCACATAAGTCAACAGCCCGGAGAGTCAGCCCGGAAATTCTGGAACAGGTTCCTTACTAAAAAGAACCAAATAGTCGACTGTCCAGACGCCGAAGCCTTAGCAGCTTTCAAACACAACGTCCGAGACGAATGGCTCGCCAGACACCTCGGCCAAGAAAAGCCAAGAACAATGGCCGCATTAACAAGCCTCATGACCCGCTTTTGCATGGGAGAAGACAGCTGGCTGGCTAGATGCAGCACCAGCGACCCTAGTACATCCGAAATCAGGGATGGAAGTGGGAAATCACGACGCAAAAAAGATCAGCGCCGGAATAAGGAAAATGGCCCAAATAGTACGGCGGTCAACGCCGGATTCAAAAGCTCTCGGCCGAACAACAAAACACTGCCCCTAAAGGTTAACAAAGGATTTAGCTATCCAACCTAAACAAGATTTTGGACAGACTGTGTCAAATACATGGTACCTCCGAGAAGCCTGCAAACCATACCCACAGAGATTGTTGGGTCTTCAAGCAGTCCGGCCGACTTAATGCCGAACACAAGGGGCTCGACACACCAAGGGAAAATGATGACGAGTACCACAAGCAGAGCCCCGGAAAACAAAAGAATTTCCCACAAACGGTTAAAACAGTAAACTCACTTCACGTGATCAAAGGGAAAAACAGAGCGGCGCCCACTAAAAGGCGCGCTGCACATTGGTTGTCAAAACCAATCACCTTCGACCATCAGGACTATTCCGATAATATCCGAAACGCAGGATGGACTGCCGTGATATTGAATCCTATAATCGACGGATTCCAATTTACACATGTCCTCATGGACGGCAGCGATGACATAAACCTAATATATCGTGACACAATCCGCAGGATGGGGATAAACCCAACCAAAATTCGCCATAGCAACACCTCCTTTAAAGGAGTAATCTTGCCAGCCCATACGCCCTTTGCACGGGCTCCATACTGCTAGAAGTTGTGTTTGGTTCATCCGACAACTTCCGTCGAAAAGCTTACTCTTCCATGTCGCCCCGTTTAAAAGTAGCCATCAAGCACTATTGGGACGCGAAGCTTTCGCCCGCTTTAACGCAATACCGCATTATGCATCTCTAACACTTAAAATGCCCGGTCCACGCGGCATCATCTTGTTGAAAGGAAGTATTAAGTGTTACTCGAGCACGGAAGAAGGGGAGACTGCATCGACAGCTCCACAGCTATCCGGCTCCACTAGGCAAAGAACTCATAATAGGTCATTCAAACCCCGGATACGGCTAGACGAGTCCGGCGCCCACTAGCGGCATACCCCCATACAAGGGGCTGCATGCATGTATAACAAGAGACACTAAAGCTCAATTTTGTTCACTTCTTCGAACCGTACTTTGTTCATTTAATATTAAGTACATCTTTCGCACGCTCCTTTTTCTTTCAAACTAAGTTCCTCTCTTTTACAGATGAACAACGTGCTACACCCGTCCAGGATACGGCACAATGGAGACACAGGCGCAGACGTGCAGCAGGGACCCGTTGCAAGGATTCTTTTCAGATTAAGACCCTACGTAAACCTTTTTTCACTGTCTCTTGTTGATATACATTCCCCCAGTTCCTTAAATATAACTGAGGAGGAGGCTGGTGCTTTGGCATTGGCCGCACCAGAATTTTTGCACGTACCTGGACACAAAGGGCTTAGGGACTTATTTTGCCCATTTTCATAAAGACCGAATACCTTAGGGAGTATTCGGCGTCTCGAGTTAGGCCTTATATGCATCAGCTCCGAATCATTGTCTTTGGTCAAATGTTGGGTTGCCTGGCTCCTGCGTTTTGCTGCCTTTACGCCCGCTTTTCACGGCTAACGCGGCACCAGGAGAACTATCGCGATTGTGCCCGGTTCGGCCGGGCGAAAGCACCTCAAGAGAGAAAGCCAAAACTGACTGTCATGATATAGCGAGAGACTGGTCAACCACTCGATGACTCACAGGAATGTTTAGAATTCCTCTGCATTAATGAAGGACCGGTTTTCGGTCGTGCACATACGCACTTCAATTCGGGAGAGTGCGGTGCCCCAGGGCTATATAGTAGCCCCACCCTCGAACTCCTATGGCTAAGTGAAAGTGATAAAGCATTATAGTCCGGTTGCCTGGTTTGCTACGCTACCACCTCCTTAACAGGACCAAGACGTTGGATTAAGTGTGAAAAAGCGCTTTTTTAGAACACCCCGCACTATGTGCGTGGGGCTGAAGCTAAGGACTGCCATCTTTCGTGTTATATACACATATACATAAACGGCCGCACAGGGAGTAGTTTACTACTTGAACGCACAAGTATAAAAAGCACTTATATTACATTGAAACATCGTTTTCACGAATCATACATGTCATTCAAACATAATATCCTTCAAGCAATGCATCTCTATCAAACGAGCGCCCGGCAGGACTTCTTCAAAGTAGTGCTCGGCAGGTACTCGGCCTCTGTCCGAATCTTGGGATGCAACGTCAGTGGCCTTCATCTCTGCCCAGTATGTCTTGACATGGGCAAGAGCCATCCGCGCTCCCTCAATACAAGCCGATCGCTTCATCGCGTACGCGGCACCGCTCCAAGAAACTGCTGCACTACACCAAAATAGCTCTTCGGTCAGTCCGTCCGCCACAAGTGAGTCAAGACATGCTTCATGGCCAATCCGCATAACCGATTCAGCTCGGCCCACTCGCCAACCGATCGGTCAGCGGCAGAGGACGCCCGGACTATGGAATTGCGACCAGTATAGCTCTTCCCTTTTGTGCCCTTTCCGCCCCGGAAGTGCTCAACTGGCCCACAGGCCTGCCGCCAAGTCCATATAAGCATCCTCTCGAACTGCATAATTTATCCAACGGAGCATACTTTGGATCTGTATATTTCCTCCGCAGCAGTAAACGGTTTTCCACCGCAATTGCCACGGCTCGACTCAGCACCTCCTTGGCAGCTTTCAAAGCCGATTGGGCATTCTTGGTTTCGCGGCGGCCTTCTTTAGGCCCTCCTGTTCCGCTTGATGCTCTTTTTCAAGAACCTCGCAGCGATCGGTAGCATTCCTTAACCTTTGGCCATCTCGCCATCTCCTCTTTGTTTCAAAGATGAGCAGCCCGTTCAGCTTCTAGCTCTTCGCCGCCTTTAAAGCAGCCGCATTACTACTCCTGGCTTGCTCTTTCGCTCGGGCAAGTTCTGCCCGCAGCTCCTCAACGGCAGCGGCACCATCTGCATTACAGCATACAAACAGTAAGACATGGGCGTCAAGCTCCCTTAACGGGTGTCCGCATAGAAGTCGCATACCTTGTGACTCGTCAAACCATTTATTGACCAGCGCGATGTCCGCATCTGCCTCGTGAAGTTGCCGCTTCAGTTCGGCATATTCATCAGTCCGGCCGGTCTCCGGACGCCCCGCTACCTGTTTAGGAGCGGCGATATGTTAAAACTGAGAATTTGATCCTCGGCATGTCGTCAATTTTTTGACAACATACCGAGCCTCAGGGGCTACTATCTATACATGGCGCATTTCATACATTATTTTTTGCGTACCTCAAACCCCGTCAGTAAGCTTCTGACGGCTTCGTGCAAACCGCTCTCTGCGGATGCAATTCTTTCAATCACCGTACCCATTAGAGCACGGTGATCTTCTGAGATAGCCGCTCGCCCGAGCAAATCCTTCAGCTCCTCCGACCGCACACCACTTGGCGCCGGACCTTCCGACCCCGCCGGACTTGGGGGAACCCTCCGCGACGACACCTCCGGGTCGTCCGCTTCACATGAGGGTGCGATGTGGAGGCGTTCGCTCTCCATCATCTTGGAAGAAGATCCCCCGAAGACGAGCTCTGCTGAGAAGGGCTGAGGTCCGAACTACAAGGTACAATTTCGGTTATCTTCATAAATAAATACAGGGATGTTCCTTATTTACAAGACCCCTTTGTTTTACTTACGGCTCGCTGGAGGGCTGATCCCCTTGGGGAAACAGTGCGGCTGGATTACTTCCCAGCGCCGGACTCTCCGACGAAGATTCTCTTCCTTTCTTTGAGGCCTTGACCTCCGGATCTTCTGAAGCGGTCCTCTTCTCTCCTCGGAAGGAGGGACTCTTAATATCCCCTTCCTTGATAGCCTCCTTCGCAGAGGCAGTTGCTCCCCCGCTCCTCCCTTCGCCTTCTTCAAAAGGCGCGACCTTCAACATCTTGGTCAACATGGGATCCGCGTGGTCTCCGGGAGGGAGCCGGACACCTTATCAACTTTGCCTTGGCTATCCACTCATGTTCAAGAAACGGTTCCTTTAAAGGGCATATATATAAAATAAATGAAAGAACAGCTTGTCCGGTTACAGGACTACTTACTTGAGTATCTGGGCGATTGCAGTTTAGTCCTGCGTCCTCGGTCAAGTCCGGACACTTCTCTTGTGATCCGAAGAACAGTTTATACATCTCCGCGGGCGTCGTGCCCATAAAATTTTGGAGAGCTCGTGGTCCCTACGGATTGAATTCCCACAAGCGGAGGGGGCGACGTTTGCAGGGCTGAAGGCGCCGGATCACCATAACCTTCGCCACTGCAACCAAATTGATCCCTCTTTCCTGGAGGTCTCGAATACGGACCTGCAGCTGGGGAACGTCCTTGGACAACCCCCAGTCGAGCCCCTTGTTGACCCATGACGCCAGCCGCTGTGGTGGACCTGAGCGAAAGGCAGGCAGCGCCGCCCATTTGGTGCCCCTGGGAGCGGTGATATAGAACCACTCCCGTTGCCATAAACCAAGCTCCTCTTGAAAAGAGCCCTCGGGCCACGGAGCACCAGCGCATTTGCTTATGACCGCCCCTCACTTTTCTGTTTGCTGCCCCTTGATCGCCTTTGGCTCCACCTTGAAGGTCTTGATACACAATCCAAAGTGAGGGGTAATATGGAGGAAGGCCTCACATACAACAATGAATGACGAGATATGGAGGATGGACTCCGGATTCAAGTCATGGAAATCAAGCCCATAATAAAACATGAGCCCCCGCACAAAGGGGTCCATCAGGAAGACTAAACCCTGACGGAAGTGAGACACGAACACCACGTTCTCACCGAGCTCAGGAGTGGGAATGACCTGCCCTGGAGCAGGCAGCCTATGCGAGATCTTGCCGGTTAGATACCTGGCGTCTCGCAGCCTTAGCACGTCTTCTTCTGTGACGGAGGAAGACATCCATCGCCATCTTTGGTGGTCGGAGCCGGACATCGTCGAAAGTCCGAAGCGCCTGAATCTGAAGCTTTGGGTGTTGGAACTCGAAGCACGAGGCGAACTCGATAGAGGGTTAAAAAGGAGAGGGCCTTGGTCTCGTTATAAAGAGGTTGAATACCAAGAGCCCGCCCAGTGGTCGACTAGGACTCGCCTTTGATAGAGAAGGCAGGCCAACGGGCACGGTTGGGTTACCCATGTCCGTATTGATGAGAATCCCAGAATAAGGGGGCACGATCCAAGCTTTGATAAGACGTGCCAAGGAAACCGCCTCGCTAAACACGCTGAGGTGGAACAATAAAAAACGATTCATATAAAAGCCTGGCCGTGGTGTGATGTCACACCGCGGAATACGTCAGCAGATCTGTGCAAAAATTATTCTCTCTACGGTGTTATGTGGAACTTGTTTTGCAGAGCCGGACACTATCCTGGTGTTCACGATCTTCTATAAATTATTTGGAGGAAGAACCCGCCTTGAAATGCCGAAGACAATATACGCGTCGGACTCATCATCATTGAAGCCTGGTTCAGGGGCTACTGAGGGAGTTCCGGACTAGGGGGTGTCCGGATAGCCGAACTATCATCATGGGCCGGACTCCAAGACTATGAAGATACAAGATTGTAGACTTTGTCCCGTGTCCGGATGGGACTTTCCTTGGCATGGAAGGCAAGCTTGGCGATACGGATATGTAGATCTCCTACCATTGTAACCGACTCATGTAACCCTAACCCTATCCGGTGTCTATATAAACCGGAGGGTTTTAGTCCCAGAGGACAACAATCATACCATAGGCTAGCTTCTAGGGTTTAGCCTCTTTGATCTCGTGGTAGATCCACTCTTGTAACACACATCATCAATATTAATCTAGCAGGACGTAGGGTTTTACCTCCATCAAGAGGGCCTGAACCTGGGTAAAACATCGTGTCCCTTGTCTCCTATTACCATCCGCCTAGGACGCACGATTCGGGACCCCCCTACCCGAGATCCGCCGGTTTTGACACCGACATTCGCCACAAGCCTTTTCCCCGATTTAACACCGTAAGAACCGTTAGATCGGCATCCCAGCGATGTCGGTTTGCCATGTCAATTAACAGAACAGCCACTCCTCCTACACACAAATCTTCCACGTAAGTGTTAGCAACTGTCGTATGCTCCCTCCGTTCCAAAATGCAGTGCATATAGCTTTATTGAAAATTTGAACCTCGCAAACTTTTACCGAGTTTTCGTGTACAAAATTGCACATGTAGAATACCCTGTATATATCATTTCATTCATCTTCAAGAGGTAACTATAAAGATGGGGGAGGAGTCTACAAAGAAAGACCATCGTATCACCTGCAGCAATTTCAACCATCCTTTGGTGTGGAGGAATATCATAGGAACTCTATATGATATGATTTTTATAGGATTTTTTTTCCTTTAGAGCCAATTGGTTCATAGGAATAGATTCATATACTCCACATTTCAAAGGAAATAAACATGATATCATTTCTATAGCTTTAGAGCTACTTGGTTCATATGAATGGATTCCTATACTCCCATAATTTCAAAGGAAAATAAACATTAGCGTATATTCAATAGAAAAGTTCCCATGGTATGAACCAAATTACATATCTTTTCTAATCCCTCCTTAAAGGAATTGAGATACATGGCATCTCCAGATTCAATAGAAAAGTTCCTGTGATGTCAACCAAATGACATCTCTTTTCCAATCCCTACTCATAGGAACTGAGATACTCCATGTCATCTCTTTCCCTACAACTTCCATGTATACATCTTCTATTCCTAAATAGCTAGTACAACCCACTAGTAGCTTTTTTCCAGGACATGCAACTATGGCACAAGAACTATATAGTGTGCAAATAACTTGAAAGATGGTCGCCGGATGAAGCTAATCTGACAGTGCAGAGATGGCAAATCCGAGCACTACTGGCCGTTGGATATCATCAACATTCCACCAGGTCTGCCACATGTACAATTTAGAAGACTCCATGGTTGAACTTAAGCATAATGCACAAACTTCAAAACACAAGCACTTCTCCTTTGTTCTAGAATCTTCAGTATCATAATTGATTTTTTTCTAAATGAATTGCCATTATTTGTTGTTTACTTTATGCTTTACAATGCACAACCCCATGAATCTTAACATTTTTATAAAACTAATTGATTTTGAATGGGATGAACTATAAGAACTAAACGAACATCTACATCATGCATGTATGACTCAAAGCTTTACATGCTATAGTGTGTATTTATTCATAATTTGGTTTCGAAATCTCATGCGTTCAATGCATGTGTACCTTACTAGTTTTGAGTAGAGTAGCAAATTTCACGCGGCCCCGGGTATATCAAAATGCAGGGCCCATGCATCATTGCCTTTCGGTCGAACCTACGTCCACAATTTTTTGTACGTACTATATCTCCACTGGTCCCCGAACCCAAAATGCTGCCTCGTTCCCCTAAAACCAAGCGGCCCACACATATTTAAGGCGTCGACTCGAACTCAATCCCTCTCCCATTTACTACGACGTGGCCCTGCACGCGCTAGTAGTACTCCTACAAACCCTACCACTGCACGCATCATCGGTTTTCTTCAAGAGGACGAGGGAGAAGCCAATTTGTAGTGGAGGCGCTTTCAAAAAAATGATCTGTAGTGGAGACCCCTACCCTAGGGTGCCCTAGGTAGCTGCCGCACGCATCATTGGTTTTCTCTTTTCTTTATGCTGTTGCGCCCTAGAGTGAAATGATGGTTGCTTCGTCCGTCCAGCTTAATGCGGGAAAGGTGGGGCTTTGTGATTTGACCCCTCATCGCTCATTTTCTACTGCTGCGGCGCTATGATCGGGGTGCCTCCAATTCCAACCGCTGCTCCGAACTGTAATTTGGTGCATCACACGTGGAACAAGACAGTGGATGATCCACATGTCAGCCAAAGGGGTCCTGTTAAGTGTGTTGCCATTTCGTGTGCCGACTGACCCTGCTTGAGTCGCTACGCCAACACGACAGGTTCAGCCTACCACTTGGTTTTGCTCCTTGGTGAATCCCAACTATATTGATCTAAAAAGATATGTACTGAACTACCCTCTCCGTCTTGGGTTTTTTAGACGTCTCGGTTTATAGGGCGTGCACGTAGTTCTAGGTCATCCATTTGACTAACTAAATCTGAGTTACTATGTCACAAAAAGTATATCATTGGATTACTAAGCGGATGTAGTTTCTAAAATATACTGTTCGTCACATATATAGCCAGTTAAATTCTCAACCTAGAACGACGTGCATGCCATGTAAACCGATACGGAGGAAGTATAGTAGTAAAAATGAGGTGATTTTACCAAGCGATCGGCGGGGGAGCATGGCCTGTCATGCGGTCCCACGTGTCATGATGTACCAAGGCAATGCGCGTGTCCCTCTTGAGGCAGAAGCAATACTACATGGTTTGAGATGATGGTGAACCGAAGTGTGAAATAATGGTTGCTTCTTCCGTCTAGGAAGGTGCGGCATTGTGATTTGACGTCTCATTGCTCATTACTACTACTACTGGGGTGGTACGATGGGGTGCGTCCCCCCTACTGTTTTGCACTGTTATTTGGTGCTTGACACGTCGACCCGGTTGCTATATGTCCCACATGTCGGCGACAGGAAGTACAGAATTCATGAAAGCGAGCATCGACGGAGGAGTAAAAGCCACGACTTGGGTTTTTGCTGCTTTGCGCGATCCACCAATACAAACCCGGACTAAAAAAAGGCGAGGGAGGGTATTTTCCAGCGCGGAAGGCAGGGGAGTTTGGCATAGTCTGTTCGAGGCAAGGAGGCAGGAAGGGAAACAAGCAAATAAAGGTTGAGCGACTTAGTTTTGGGAAAATCTGATTTTACGGAGTACGTACTCCACTAGGGTTTATAGGTCTCATCTAAAAAACATTCGTTTTTCCGTTTTATAAGTCTCAATTGTACTACTAGTAGTAGTACCATCACATGTTGGATTTCGAGGTGCGTTAGATCACCCGATGCAAGCAGTGTCAAGAGAAAACTCACCAATGCATGTAGAAGTTCATGGAAATTTGGTGGTCATTCATGCATTCGTTCTAATTAATACCTCGGTAAACATAACTTCTTGAGAAAAACGAGCGTATTAATTACTTGTGCAAACTAGGAGTATGATATTAATTCGACCACTCACCGTCTACCTTGATTGGAGAGATTTTGAAATTGAGCCATAAACTGGAAAGGAGGCAGTAGTAACTTTTGTCTCGATTACTATTTGTGGCCTTGTATAGATGCAAAATGTATTTTTTATAGTGGCCTTGTATAAGCAAATGGAGGGAGTACTAAAGGACATATATATTACAAACAATATGATACCAAGGTAGTAGGGACGAGGAGTAAACGGAGGGAGTAGTAAAATTTTCTCCTCGTCCTGCGAGCCATCACTGCCACAGGCGTGGGCGCAGCGTAAGGCATACAGTACTACTACTAGTAAGCAAGCTTCACCTCATCCTGCGAGCCACCACGCCCGTTGGCGGGGGAGACGGCGTACTAAGCAAGCTTCTCCTCGTTCTACGAGTTGACGGGACACATCAAAAGTACTCCAGAGTATAGAGCCTTGCCTCTAAGGTAGGCCCCACATGGTTTGCCTCTTTTTTAACATAACGCGTCAGGTCGCAATTTTTTTGTTCACCCGTGGTAGATGATCCTCCCTCCACCAAGTGGACAACCAATACACGGTCAAATTACCACGTGGGCTGCCTTTTCCTACAGAAATGAGCTCCACCGTGTACCCGCGTGGGTGTGGTTGGGAAAGAGATGGGAGTACGTGCGTCGTGCGTGCACCTCTTCTCTTCGTGCATGTCCCCCACCTACGTGGGTGTGTGTGAGAGATACAAACCTAGACAAATGGCTTGTACGGAATAACTACTCTTCGTAAGCTATTGTAAGAGTGGACAAAATGGTGAAGGAGGAGACAGGGGAGCGGCGGAGGTGTGCGATTCTTGGCTGGCGTTTGGCCTCGTTTAAATAGGAGATTAAATAGACGGCGGACAGGAGGAGCTCGGCCGGCGTTGCGTTTAATGCCGGCCCGGTCATGAGCGGACGTGTCGGGGGTTGGGTGCGACATATGCCAAAGGATGGCTTATCATGGTGGGGGCGAGTAGAACGTCGCCGGGGCCTGGAAACGGGATGAGCGAAGGCATGCACTCCGGCGGATCTTACCCAGCTTCAGGGCTCTCCGTGGAGATAATACCCCTACTGCTGCTCTGCGGGGTCTCCGCATGATCACTATGGCAAAGTGGGTACAAGGTTGCTCCTTGAGCTGTTCGGGTGAGGAAGGAGAAGGGCACGGCTAGCTCTTCTCTTCCCTCTATGTGTGTCTAAAACTACTGGGGTCCAACCTCTTGCATGGGTGCCCCGGGGGGGTTATATAGGCCTACCCCCCGGGGGTACAACGGTAATCCGGTTGGGCGTGGGTCCCAGCCGTCTGTCTCTCAGGTCGCCGTCTTCTCCGCCGACTGCTGGGGCCCGCTGACTAGTGGGCCCCGGCGACGAGCCCGGCATGGGGCCGACAGTCCCTGTCCGCCGCGGGCGGGTCTTGCCGGCTGCGGATTACTGTAGCCGCGCCACTAATGACGCTGGCTTGGTCATGGGGTCATGGCAACAGTGCCGCCGCCTGACGGGCGATCACTTTTGCCATTCCCTGTCTTGTTTGGTTAATGGCGTGCGGGGCCCGTGGGAGGGGCCGGCCGACTCCTGGGTGCCGACTCCCAACGGGTCCCGCCGTCTCTGGGTCATACAGACAGGCCGTCATGGGCTCAGGGCGCCGCCCATGGGGCTGATGTCAGGGCCGGCATGGCAACAGTGCCGCGCCGGATGGAGATCTCCGTCGGTATGGCGCACTGTGGGCATGCCTGCCCTTGATGAACAGGCAGGGATGGGCACAGCGGCCGCACCCCATCCCTTCCGTAGTTGCGTAGGCAGGAGGTGGTTGGAGTCGCGGGCCAACTCCCCGTAGCCGGCCCCTCTGGAAGCCGCCAGTTGGGAGTCGGCTTATCTCGAGGCCGTCTCTGGGTCTCGACCATGAGGGGCAGTCGGCGGCTCTGCCGCCGACTCTCAGAAAGCGGCTCTTCGTCTTTGGGTCTTGAGGGGCGCAGCCTGTCCCGATGTCTTGAAAGGTCCGGGAGCTCGAGTTTGCCTACCCGTGGCCCATTACTCCGACAGTAGTCCCCGAAGCTGGTGAGGCGTCGAGGGCGACAGGTCGAGGAGCCTCAACAGTTTCATCCTTCTGGTGGTGGAATCTGGGCCTTGCTCGCCGTCTTCCACCAGGGCGACTAGCTGGAGCCGGACTCGCAGAAGGCCACCTTGCCCCCTGGAGAGTTTCAAAGTCGTAGCGGGAACCAGGTAGCGTGCCTGATAAGCTTCCTAACGGCGGCCCGTTGCGGGCCCGTCGCGTGACTCCACGCGGCAGGGTCAGTCTGCCCACCCACACGCGTGACGAGACAGGCCGTCAGGCGGGACCCGCCACTACCACGCCTCGGCACGCGAATGGATCCGTTGCGGCCGTGCGGGCGGTTGGGGTTCCCACGTCGTTGCTGCCGTAGTAACTTCGTGGGTTAAATCGTGGGGGGCGTGGGGTCCTGGGTGCAGTTAATCCCACGTCCGCCCCATCGGCTTCTCAGCCCATGAGCCTATAAGTAGGCGGGAGGAGGGGGGCGGCGAAGCACGCGCGCCCATCTCCCTGCTTCCCCCACTTCCTCTTGCTTCTTCTTCCTCTTGCCGCCGCCGCGCCGAACCACACCACGCCGCGGCGATGAGCTCTTCCTCCGCCGCTGCACCTCCTGCCGCATGCTCCGGCGCGTGAGATGGGTCCGAGGTGGACGACGACCACATCGAATTCCTCCATCAGACGCGTCGCCTCCCTGGCAAGAGCCTATTGCGGACCCGCGCCGCGCCGGCGGGTAAAATAATGCCGGCGCCGGAGGAGGGCGAGCGGGTCGTATTCCGCTCGCACCTCATGCGCGGCCTAGGGCTGCCGGCGAGCGGCTTCTTCCGCGCCTTCTTGGAGTTCCACGGGCCCCAGCCGCACCACCTCACTCCGAATACGGAGTGCTGCTGGCCTTCGCCGCCACCTCGTCTGAAGGCTTCTCGGCGTTCTCCCCACCATCGAGCTGTGGGGAATTCTTCCAGTCCAAGCTCGGCACGCACGCCGCCGGGCGCGTGCCGGCTCTGTCGGCACCTTCATCGCGATCACGGAGATCGGTGGCCAACAACCCGCTTCCCACCATTCCGCTGATCAAGTCGGTGAAGATGTGGCAGCGATCCTATTTCTATGTGAAGAACATCACTCCGTATATGCAGGTCAATCTGCCGCCTTCTGAAGCCGACGATCTTGGCGGGAGGCTCCCAGCCTGGTCCCACCGGGCCAGGACGCTGACTCCCGCTGGTGCCGCCACCGTCGCGCGACTCCGAGTGCTGACGCAGTCGGAGGTCTTGACCGGGGCCGACCTACTGGCTTCCTTCGTGGCGCGCCGAGTCCTCCCGCTCCAAGGCCAACCTCATATGATCTATCAGATGAGCGGCCACCGGGACCCCAGTTGGCTGTGCTCCAAGGACATGCCCCACGTGGAGGTGGCGGACACGGTGAACTACATTGCGAACTGCAATTTCACGGCGGATTGGCAGTTCGGCAAGGAGACGTACTCGCGCGCCAACCCCCCGCCTGTGGTAAGTCGTCTCTCTTCCTCTTCATTTTCTTTTCAGCCGAATCCGACCTCTGATCTTTTTTGGTTTTTCGAGTTAGAACCCCTCATGCAGCCCTCGGCCCGGCACCACGGGCCGCCCGTGAGTTCGCCCCCGACTGGCGGAGAGCGACGTCGACGACCCTGACTTGGGGGCGGCGGCGATGGAGGCCGATGCCGAAGGAGGAGGAGGAGGGGCTGATGACTTCAGGCCCTCGGCTACCTTCGCCGACTGGCCTGAAGATGACGGCGAGGGGGAAATCATCCCACGCCGCCAACCGAAGGTCGGCCAGCCGAGCGCGAGTTCCTCCGCCGGCTTGGGTGGTCGAGGCGGCGCGAAGAAATGCCGGGCCGGGCCGAGCTTGCTTGACGGCCGGTCGAAGAAGTTCAAGGGGACGGCCACTGCGACCAAACGGGAAGAGGCGGTCGCAAAGGCCAACCGCTTCCGCAAGGAAGTGAAAAAGCCGCCACTGGTCTCCGCGTAAGTGCTTCCGCTTTTGTCTTGTTTTCTTCTGGTGAATCTTGTCCAAAAAAATTTTACACGTCTTCCTCGCATCAGGGCTCCCCTTACTTTAGAGAGGGTCGCCGCTGCCTCCGTCATGGGGTCGGCAGAGACGTCCGCCACTACTCGGCGGATTCACCCCGCCGCCGACCTCCGGGAGGCGACGGAGCGGAACGCGCAGGAGAAGTGCGACGAGGATGAGGCCGCCCGTCTGGAGAAGGCGGCCTACGCTCAGTGAAGCTGGATGAGGCCGGCCGCCGTCAGCGCGAAGCGGCGAGCCGAGGAGGCCGCTGGCCTCAACCGGCGCGTTGCGTCACTCCTGCTGAGCTCCGCGCCGCCGCCCCGGAGTTCACGGGCAGATCGAGGGAGCCGCGGCGAGCACCCCATCATGGAGAAGGAAGGCGGCGAGGCCTCCATGTGAACGCGGCCGTGCCGCCACTGCCGCCTCCGCCGTCGTCTGGGAGCGCGCGAGGTAAACAGCAGACGGACCCGCCGGTGCCGCCGACTGAAGACGAGGTCGTGGTGAAGCTGATCCTTCAAGTCGCCTCGCCAGCGCGCCGCCGTCTTGAGAAGGCGACTTCGGCGCCACGCCCCTTAGAGACCGGCGCCGCCAGCTCGGCCATCCCAAACGCCGAGGCAACAAGCGCCGCGCCCGTTGGGTGGGTGCGAGGAGGCGGCATAGGCCCGCTAAACCAGGCGCATCTGGACGTTCAGGCGAAGCTGTGAGCCAAGGGCGACGCCATCCGTAATCGCACTAAGGCGCTGGCGTCGCGAACCGCCCGTTCGGGTATGTTTTCTTCTTTGAGTTTTTCTTGTTCTTCTCTCGTGAGGCGCGCCAGACTCCCTGCTGGTGTAGTCCCGAGTTTGAATTGGTCGAGCAGCGGCTCGAACTCCATCTGATGAATTCCACATATTTACCTTTGTCTGAAATGCTTATCACAGGAGTATCACAACCTCCGCGTCACAGCCTTCAACCGCAATGTTGAAGAGCTGGGCAAGCGGACCGCCGACTTGTCGAGGAGCCGGGGTGAGTCTTCTTTATTCTTCACGGGGGCGCGGCCGCGCACTCATGGCTGTAGTCCCCGAGATTGGGCTGGCTGGCGAGCAGTCGGGCCGGATCTTCCTGGCGACCTTCTTAGTTGACGACTTAACGTCCTTTTTCTTTTTATTCTTCAGAGGCCAACACCACTCTCCGGGGGCAGCTGGGCGAAGCCGACACCGCCTTGCGTGCCAAGGGGGAGGAGTGCAGCAAGCTCGCCGTAGAGCGCGACCTGCTAGCTACGCAGCTGGCGAAGCAAAGGGAGCTTCTTAAGAAGGCGCAGGACGAGGCGGAGAAGAAAGAGGCTGCTCTCCTGGCCGAGTTCGAAAGCGAGCGCTCCTCCTGGACCGACAAGGAGGCACAGCTAACCTCCGGCTTCCATGAAATCAAGGACATCGTCGACGGTTAGTTTCTTTACTTTCCTTCTTTGAGCCGCTGACTATAGGTCGGGCTGACTCCTGGTTTTTTGACTTGCTTCTTTTTCGTATTGGCAGACTTATTCCCCGGCCACACGCAGGCGGCCAATCAAGCCATCGAGGCTGACCGCGAGGCGCGGAGGGCAAATGGTGCGGAGATTGCTGCCAACGCCCCCCGGACCCTTGACGAGCAGCTTCTGAGCATCGAGGCTCATCTGCGGCCGGCCCATCGGATCTTTGTGCGGCTTCAGCGATGTCGGCGCCCAGCGATCGCTACCCTATGGCGGAACATGCGGTTCTGCGTAATCCCGGTCGGATCGCCGATCGGGCCGGAGGTCGCGCGCTGGCCGTCTTGAGGCTGGAAGGTTCCGCGGCCCGGGCTGGAGCGCGTCGGGCCTTGGAATTCGTCAAGGCGTGGTATTCAGGGCTGGATCTGGACCGGCTGGCCGCGTTCCGGTCAGAGGCCTAGGCGGAGCTGCTGGCTGCGGAAGACGCCCTCATTGAGCGTGTGGCGGTGATCGCCGACTACAGGACACCAGCATCTTCGTCCCTGAGCGGGCTGAGGACGGCGGGGAGGCGCCGCCGGAGTGGTTCGGGATGAACCCGGATTATGACGAGGACTCGGCGGAGGTGATCGGCTCCAGCGCCGAGGAGGAAGGCGAGGCGGAGGACGGAGGTGAGATGGAGGCGCCAGAAGAAGGAGCGGGCGACCAGCCTCAGCCGATCACAAGATTCCAAAGCAACGAGCCGCGCCCGACTGGGCCGCCTGCAGCCGGAGATGATCAAGCCGAGACTGCCCAGCCGGCCACCCCGGCGCCTGACACCGCCGTCTCCTCCGGCCCTCCAAACCCGTCTGCCGCTTCCTAGGCTGTCGTCTTGCCTTTATTTTATCTGCTTTGATAGTCTTTGAAAAACTTGTTAATTCACACAATTCCACCCGCGGGGTGTATTTTGAACTTCTGCTCGAAGATTCGGCCAAGGGCCTATGCTGTGTAAATATTATCCTAATTCTATCTTTCCTTGCTCATTGCTCCTATGGCTTTTTCCTTTGCCGCCTTCCCTTAGTCGCCGCCTTGCCAGTCGGACAACCGCTCTGCGGACTGCCGTTTGGATCAAGTGCTTGGCTACTCTTGGGAAGGCAAGTACTTGGCCATTTTTTAGAGTCTTTTTAACAAGTTGGATAGGGAGCGGCAAGCCGACTACTCAAGAGTCGGCTTTGTGAAGAGAGGCTGGAAGCCGGCTTAAGTTATGTTTATGCTTTGGGTCCTTAGCCATTTTTCATGTGGGCGCCCATTCTTCCTTACTCCTGCCCACCAAATAGTCGCTCTGCGAGCTGCGGCTTCTGACAGGAGACGGCTTAGGCACCACACACTACTTGTCCGACTGCAGGAAGCATTCCATAGCGCGAGGCGGCGAGTCCCCGGGTCGACTAGTCGAAACCGGTGCCAAGCGGCATAACAAAGAGTAACATACTCGAACGCATAATTCTTATCATATAGATAACAAAAAAGGGCAGTCCCCGAGCTCGTCTCGGGGGGCCCGAAGTCTTGGTACTTTAACACAAAAGGTAGCGTGGCACATCTTGCATCAATCTGTAAAATCTTCGGAGAATATTTGCATTCAATTGGCGTTCTGTTTCTTTGCCGGAGTCGTCCATATTGCGTGCTTTCGGGGCTTCGGCGTCGATCGTGTAGTAGGAGTCGCTGCCAAAGCACTTTGCTTATAATAAAGGGGCCTTCCCAAGGCGTCGACAGCTTGTGCTGGCCGACTGTTCGCTGGATCGGCCGGAGCACAAGGTCGCCCTCTTGGAAAGATCTCGGCCTGACCTTCCTATTGTAGTAGCGGCGCAGGCTCTGCTGGTAGATGCTGGACCGGCTGAGTGCCAACAGCCGGCCCTCTTCCAGCAGATCGACGCCGTCTTGACGTGCTTCTTTTGCTTCCTCCTCGGTGTACATGGTGACTCGCGGGGAGTCGAACTCTATGTCCGTTGGGATGACGGCTTCAGCACCGTGACGAGGAAGAAGGGTGTGAAGCCGTTGACTTGTTTGGTGTCGTATGCGGACTCCGTGAGGATTTGTCGGGCAACTCATCAAGCCAACAGCCGGCCGAACGCTCCAGTGGTTCGACCAGTCGAGGCTTGATGCCAGACAGGATGAGGCCGCTTGCTCGCTCCACTTGGCCGTTTGACTGCGGATGGGCAACGGACGCTAAGTCCAGTCGGATGCCTTTAGTCGCGCAGAAACGGGCCAGGGCGCCTTTGGCAAAATTTGTGCCATTGTCAGTGATGATGTTGTGGGGTATGCCGTATCGAGTCGTGATGTCGGCGATGAAAGTCACTGCAGTTGGACCATTCAACTTCTTGATGGGCTTTACTTCTATCCACTTGGTGAACTTGTTCATCGCGACAAGTAAGTGAGTTAGGCCGCCTCGTGCTGCTTTGAATGGTCCCACCATGTCCAGGCCCCAAACAGCAAAGGGCCAGGCAATGGGGATAGTCTTGAGTGCGGAAGCCGGCTGATACGGCTTGGAGCAGAACATCTGGCACCCCTTGCATTTTTGGACTAATTCCTTGGCCTCTTCTAGGGCAGTTGGCGGAAGAAACCGTGTCGGAAGGCTTTGGCGACGAGTGCTCTTGAGGCCGCATGGTGGCCTTTTCGCTTTGATGAATGTCTTCGAGAATCGCTTGGCCTTGCTCTGGCTCGGCCTGTGCTGGTAGACACCAGTAACGCCGCGCTGACCAGCTTTCGCTGACTATGGTGTAGGCTGCCGCTCGGCGTTGTACTTGCCGAGCCAAGATTTCATCGGTTGGTAGCTCTCTGCTCACTAGGAACTTCAGGATGGGCTGGGCCCATGAGGGTGCTGCTATTTCTTCAACTGCCAGTACTGCTACTTGGATGAGGGCGGTTGGGCTGGGAGGCGGCGAGCCGGAGTCCGCGGCCGCTTGCTGGATTGATGAAGTCCCTGGGCCGACTGATGCAGTCCCCGGGCCGACCTCTGGAGTCTTCGCAATGGTTGCCGCAGTCCCTGGGCCGGGTTCTGAAGTCCCCGGGCCGGCTTCGACTGCGGAATTCTTGGGGCCATCTGTAAGAGTTCTCGTGCCGTCTGCTGAGGCTTTTGAGTCGGATCCGACTTCTTCAGGGGGAGCCGGCACAAAAATGGAGTCTGATTCTGGTGAAGTCTTGACAGATGGCTTGAGGAGGCGCTGAAGGGCGACGCCGGATGGTATTGCCTGGCGGGTGGAGCCGATTCGTGCCAGGGTGTCTGCTTGGTCGTTGTCATTTCTTGGTACATGAAGGAACTCGCACCCCTCAAAATATCCACTGAGTTGCTGTACAAGGAAATGGTAACTCGCCATGTTTGCATCCTTGGCGTCCCAATCGCCAGATGACTGTTGGACCACCAAGTCGGAGTAGCCATAACACAGGATCCGGCGAATGTCAAGTTCTTTGGCAAGCCGGAGCCCGTGAATGAGCGCCTCGTATTTGGCGACGTTGTTGGAGGCGGCGAAATGGATCTACAGTGCATACTTGAGCTTGTCGCCTTTGGGGGAATGAGGACAACGCCGGCTCCCAAGCCGGTGCGCATCTTGGAGCCATCGAAATGCATCCGCCAATGGGTGGAGTCGGGCGCTGGCGGCAGGCACTGGGTCTCGGCCCAGTCGACGAGGAAGTCGGCCAGTGCTTGCGACTTGATGGCGGTGCGGGGTTGGTAATAGATGGCGTAGGGGGGCAGCTCTATGGCCCATTTGGCCACTCGGCCAGAAGCATCTCGGCTTCTGATGATCTCGGCTAGTGGAGCTGTGCAAACCATAGTGATTGGATGCTCTTGAAAGTAAGGCTTCAACTTCTTTGCGGCAAAGTGCATGCCGTAGCACATCTTCTAGTAGTAGGGGTAGTTCTGCTTGGAGGTCGACAGTATTTCGCTCAGGTAATATACCGGTCTCTGGACAGGTAGCGCCTTGCCTTCCTCCTTGCGCTCAACTACAATGACTGTGCTGACTACGCGGCTGGTGGCGGCAATGTACTAGAGCATGGGCTCTTTAGGAGTCGGGGCCGCCAAAGACAGGGGAGTAGTCAGCATTTTCTTCAAGCTGGAGAAAAGCTTCATTCCGCCTCGTAGTTCCATTCAAGAAGGTGGTCTTCTTCATGAGCTGGTATAAAGGAGAGCTTTCTAGCCCAGCCGGGTGATGAATCGGTGATGGACGCCAAGCAACGGTGAACTTTTGCACATCTAGCGATCGGCGGGTACTTCCATCCTCTCGATGGCCTTGATCTTCACAGGGTTGCACTCTATGCCGCTGCTCGTGAGACCGAAACCAAGGAGTTGGCTTACCGGTACCTCAAGACGCACTTCTCGGGGTTGAGCTTGATCTGGAATCGGCGCAGGTTCTCAAAGGTCTCCTTGAGGTCTTCCAGCAGTGTTCTTTGCTTTTCCGTCTTCACCACCACATCGTCCACGTAGACGTGGGCGTTTCTGCCGAGCTGCTTGAGGAGGCACTTCTGCATGCAACGCTGAAAGGTGGCGCCGACATTCCTCAAGACGAACGTCATGGTCGGTGTAAGGCTCCAAGCAGCGTGATGAAGGCGGTCTTGATCTGTCGGCCGGGTTCAGCTTGATCTGGTGATATCCTGAATATGCATCTAAGAAGCTCAACAGCTCGCATCCGACCGTGGAGTCTATCACCGATCAATTCTCGGCAGAGCTTAACGGGTCCTTGGGGCAAGCTTTGTTGAGGCTTGTGTAGTCAATACACATCCGCCATCGCTTGTTCTTCTTCAATTGCAGGACTGGTTTGCTAACCATTCCGGAAAGAACACTTCCATAATGAAACCGCTGCTAGGAGCCGGGCTATCTCTTCTCCAACAACTCTTCTCTTCTCTTCTCCGACAGTGGCGCAAAGGGCTGCCCCGACGGGCTTCACATCAGATCGGACATGTAACTTGTGCTCGGCGAATTCCGTGGTACACACTGGCATGTCTTTAGGGACCATGCGAAAATGTCTCGATTCTCACGGAGGAAATCGACGAGCTCACATTCTATTTGCTGTCAAGGTTTGCACCTATGACAGCGTACCTCTCCGGTGCTCCGAGTCCAAGGGTATCTTCTTCGTTTCTTTGGCGGCTTGAACGAGCCCTCGCCTTCCGACTCCTTGGGGTTGGGCGATATCTCGGGCTGCTTGCCGCCATTGCCACAACCCGATCAAGAAGCCGCTTCTCACCGCGATCACGGGGACTCGGCTAGCCGATCGCTTTTCAGCCGCATAAGCGGACGACTTCTGTAGTCGCTGCCACGGCCGTAATCCCTTGGAACTCGGCATATTCATCTTGAGGTAGGCGTAGTGGGGGACCGCCATGAACTTGGCCAAAGCAGGTCAGCCAAGCAGAGCGTGGTACGGACTTTCGAGGTCCACCACTTCGAACCAAACTGGCTCTCGGCGGAAATGATCTTTGTCCCCAAAGAGGACATCTATCAGGATCTTGCCGATCGGTGAGCAGGAAAGGCCAGGTACAATGCCGTGGAACACAGTCCGGCTGCTCTGAAGCTGTCTTTGCTTGATTCCTAACTTCTCCATGGTGTCCTTGTACAGGATGTTGATGCTACTGCCTCCGTCTATCAGTACTCGCGAGAAGCGAGTGGCTCGCCTGTCTGCGGCAAGGGTGGCTCCCAAGACCAGGGAGTAGGAGCCCGGACTCGGCATCACCTCTGGGTGATCAGCTCTGCTCCAACTGATAGGCCTCTCGGACCAGTGCATGAACTCTGGAGTATCTGATGCTACTGCATTCACCTCTTGCTGCTGCAGGCCTCGCCTGCGTTGATCGTCGGCCACACCGGTGAACACCACATAGGCTCCGTGCTCTTTCCGGTACTTTCGTCTTGCATCATACCGATCGGCTCGATAGCCGGCTCTTTGGGACGGCGGTGGAGGCAGCTGACCCAAAGAAAGGGGAGGCAGGAGGCCGTCTCCCTTGGCGATCCTGGTGAGCCAGTGGCACTTCAGGGTGGTGTGGTTTGACGGATTCGCGTCGCTATGGAACTTGCAGGGACCATCTAGAGTCTGCTCATAAGAGAAGGCCGGCAACCAGTTGGACTTGCTGCCTTTCTGTCGCTTGGCCGGAGGCTGCCCCTCCGGTTGCTAGTCTTCAATTGTCGCAACCTGCCGGCTGCTGGAAGCCGGCTGTGGGGCCTTGCGCTTGTGATCGTTCTGTTGCTGTCGCCGACTGGTGTCTCCAGCCGGAGTTCTAGGAGCCTGAGGAGCCACCTTGCCGGTCGCACTAACTTCAATCTCCGCCTTCATGGAGGAGTCGGTCAGAGCGTGCATTTGTTCCGCTATGATCGAGCTCGTCAAGGGTCTCCGGCTCGTCGCAAAGGAGCTTCGCTGAGGAGGGTGCCTTCTCTGCACCCGGCGGTGAAGTACTCGATAGCTTGCACCTCATGCACGCCTCGCAGGAGTTCCAAGCTCGGCCCAGTAGCGTGAGGAAGTCATGAAGTCGACTCGTTGGGGCATTGGACGCACAAGGAAAGCTGGCGTGGCTTGGGAGGTCGCTTGTACGTGCTTGTGAAGTTGCGGACAAAGGCTTCGGTGAAGTCGACCCAGCTGTTGATGCTGCGGGGCTCCAGGCTGTTCAACCATGTCCGGGCCGTGCCCTGGAGCATGAGCAGAACATACTTTACGGAAACACGCTTGTTGCCGTTCGCTATGTTGACAGCCGTGGAGTAGTCGACCAGCCAGTCTTCTGGCTTTACGGAACCGGTGTACTTGGGCGTATCTCGGGGGAGTGTGAACCCTCTGGGAAAGGGCTCGTCTCGGATGCGAGGTGCAAAACAGGGCGGACCCAACTCGTCTTCTTCTTCGGCGCCGAGGATCGGTGGAGTCGGTCGATCCGGTGGCGGGCGTCGTTTTCTCCGACTCCCTCTTGGCGGCCAAGGTGGTCGCTGAGAGTCGGATGCTCGACGGGTGGCGGGGAGACTCGCCTTTCCTTGCGAGGAGGAGGAGGCAGATAGTCGTCCCGCCGTTCCACTGCTCTTGGGCGGCCGTCTTGGTCGCGCTCGATGGAGATATGAGTCCGACTGTGGCTGACAGCCGGATCCTTGTTTTTTCTTCCACGGACACCGCCAGTCGATGTCCGAGACGTCGCGCCTTGATCTCGGCGGGGAGGCAGGTCGTCGTTTTGTCGTTGCGGCGCCTCTGTGCGGCAGCCGGCCTCGTTTTGCGTGGCAGCCACGTCAAGGATCTGCTGGACTCGCTCCGTCATCAGGCGGCGCTCTTCACCCTCGAAGTTGTCCAACTCGTCCGCCGCCGCCTGGGCGGCGCGGATGTTCTCCGCAGGCGTGATGTACACAGGGCGATTGGCCCCGAACAAGTTGGCGATGGCCAAGCCGCGCTGTTGGACTGCGTTTAGCCTGGCGGCTAGGGCCCGGTCGGGGCGGCGAGCCGCCACGGACGATCCATCTCACGCTGTAGGCTTCGACAAGCGCCTCATGCTTGCTTCCTCGCGCCTTCGACGAGCTGAAGGCGGCGTGCCTCTAGCATCTCGGCGTCAGCGTCTTTCGGAATAGGCGTGGTCAGGTCTTGCAGTGCTGCGTCGAGAGGGTCATGAGCTCCTTCGCCGGAATGCTTGCCATGACCGATGACGAGCACTTCTGTGACGGTGCTTCCGCCGCTCTCCGCGCGAGGGAGCGGCTCGTCGTAGACCACCACGTTGGTGGGGAACGCGTCGAGCGACGCGGTGTTGGAGTCGACCAGCATCGGGTCGGTGGAGCCTACGGACTCCAAGTCCGTGGCAGGCTCGCCGGCGACGTGGAGTTGGTCGAGGAGGCCCGCGAGGAGGCTCTCGGGGCCGCCTGCGTCGCGTCGGATGCTGGCTCGTCGGAGAGGCGAACCTCACGACAAGTTCGGCGAGGCAGCCGTCACAAGAAGCGATCTCAGCGCCGTGCAATAAGGTCCGGGCGCAGACTCCGTCTGGCATGCCGGGCTGGCTGCTCTCTCCAGGGAGGAAAAGGGTTCCCGTCCAGAGCAGGTCTCCGGACGACGGTGCACCTAGCCCCATGGTGGGCGCCAAATGTCGGGGTTAGGCGCGACATATGCCAAAGGATGGCTTATCATGGTGGGGGCGAGTAGAACGTCGCGGTGCCTCGAAGCAGGATGAGGCGAAGGCATGCACGCCGGCGGATCTTACCCAGCTTCAGGGCTCTCCGTGGAGATAATACACCTACTGCTGCTCTGCGGGGTCTCCGCATATCACTATGGCAAAGTGGGTACAAGGTTGCTCCTTGAGCTGTTCGGGGTGAGGAAGGAGAAGGGCATGGCTAGCTCTTCTCTTCCCTCTATGTGTGTCTAAAACTACTGGCGTCCAACCTCTTGCATGGGTGCCCCGGGGGGTTTATATAGGCCTACCCCCCGGGGGTACAACGGTAATCCGGCTGGGCGCGGGTCCCAGCCGTCTGTCTCTCAGGTCATCGTCTTCTCCGCCCATTCTTTGAGGCCCGCCGACTAGTGGGCCCCGCCGCAGGGCCCGGCATGGGGCCCAGGCCACAGTTCCACCATGGCGGAGTCTTGCAGTACTTGCGGATTCGTAGCCATGCCTCTAATGACGCTGGCTTGGTCGTGGTCATGGCAGCTGTCGCCGCTGACGGGCGACCACTGTTGTCATTCCTCGCCTTTGTTCCGTTAATGGCGTGCGGGGCCCGTGGGAGGGGCCGGCCGACTCCTGGGGGCCGACTCCCAACGGGTCCGTCTTGTGGCGCTCTCGCCGTCTTCTGCACCCCCGCCGACAGGCGGGTCCCGCCGTCTCTGGGTCGTACAGACAGGCCGTCGTGGGCTCAGGGCGCCGCCCATGGGGCTGATGTCAGGGCCGGCATGGCAACAGTGCCGCGCCGGATGGAGATCTCCGTCGGTACGGTGCACTGTGGCCATGCCTGCCCTTCGTGAACGGGGCAGGGATGGGCCACGCGGCAGCCGCACCCCATCCCGTCCGTAGTTGCGTAGGCAGGAGGTGGTTGGAGTCGCGGGCCGACTCCCCGTAGCCGGTCCCTCTGGAAGCCGCCAGTTGGGAGTCAGCTTATCTCGAGGCCGTCTCTGGGTCTCGGCCGTGAGGGGCAGTTGGCGGCTCTGCCGCCGACTCTCAGAAAGCGGCTCTTTGTCTTGGGGTCTTGAGGGGCGCAGCCTGCCCCGATGTCTTGAAAAGTCCGGGGGCTCGGGTTTGCCTACCCGTGGCCCATTACTCCGACAAGACGTGTGTCCAGAGTGGGTTTCTCGGCTTCCACACGGGCGGGTTTCATGAAGGCGTTTGAATGCGGCAAGGAGGTGTGTTCAGCCGGGCGTGCAGCGAGTGGCGCCCTCGACTCTAACATAGGACACCGCGCCGTTCTTCCACTTAAGTGTGGGCTCTTTGGGTACATGGCCTGCATGTCAGTGACCCAACACAGGCAGCGCACAATAGAGGAACCTTTGGTGGGCCAGGGCGATCAGAAGCGGGCATTTCATAAACCGATGATTGTTCATTGAGTGTGACGTCATCCTTTTCATGTAGATAAGCCTACTATGTTGATAGCCCGTTCGATACGTTGTGATTCATAAAGACCGCTGCAAACATCAATGTTCTACTTATCACAAATAAGATTGATTAATACTCGTAACAATCCATGTCCTTAACATTGGGTGCATGCACGTATAGGTTGAGCGTGTGTCTTGCGTCGTGTGCTGTGTGCATGCAGGCGTGCGAGTGTTGCATGTGTGCAAGGGTACGTTTCAGTGTTGCATGCATGTGTGCGTACGTGCGTGTGTTCATGAGTGCATGTGTACGTGCCAGTGTTGCACGCCTGCATGCGTGCGTGTGTTCGTTATGTGTACGTGTCAGTGTTGCATGCCTGCATGCGTGTGTGTCTTGCGTGAGTGCATGTGTATGTGTGGGGTGAGGCTACACGTCAGTCGACTGACTTTTTCATCTCTGGTCATTAGATTTTCCAGCTGTTGGACACGAAATCAAGGGCCTGCAGTTTATCATCAAACTCCACCCCCATGAGCCGCCAGCCACCACCGGCCGAACCGTCGGCCCCCGCCATGCGGCCGCCCTGGCCCACGACGCTGCCCCGCCCGCCCCAAAACCACTCCCCACCGCCGGTCCACCGCCGCACCTGTCATCCCTCTAGCCCCTCCCCCCCCCTCGCGCGCCGAGCTTTTTCTCTGGCGATCCCCACCCCACCGCCCAATCAACGCCCCCCACCGCCGGCGACTGCCAACCAGAGGTCTCACGACTTCGAGTACCCACCGACCACTAATTTATTACCATTTATGTCCTTCATATACGCGCTGACGGGTGGGCCCTATGGTAATGTGCGCTGCTGAATGTGGACCGTTTGACTGGTCAATTGATCGTGTCATCAACAAATTACGGAGCTGTATGGTGAGCCAGTGACCATATGATCACCCTAAAATGTATTTTATTAACACAGTACAGACTCTAACTACCATTTCTTTCTTTCATATACAGGCTAACAGGTGGGCCCCATGGTTATGCGCCCCGATGGTGCAACACTAGTTGTGCCACATGGAACGTTTGACTGGTCAATTGATTGTGTCATCAACAAAATACGGAGATGTACGGGTGAGCCAGTGAACGTATAATCATAACATGTATTTTTTAACACGGTACAGACGCAAGGGCTCATATATACGCGCAAGCACTCACCGCTATAAGCGCACACACGCAGACCCTACCCCTATGAGCACCTCCGAGAGAGTGAGCCAGCATATGATCTTGAGATTTTACGAAGTCACCATAGGTGCCTCGTAGTCAAGTGGAACATCTCCTCCCACTGAACGCACATCGCCGGAAAATTCTGAAATTAACCTAGGATAAATGCGAGCACTGGGACTTTAACCCTGGTGGGCTCGAGAAACCACTGTCCTCCTAACCATCCAACCACATGTTGGTTAGCACGACAAAATGTATGTGGTGACCGTGGTGAGCTTATTCTGAAGTGCAGTGACCATATCGTGCTTTCGCTTCAAATACAATGACTATAATATAAGTGTCGTCAACAAAATACGGAGCACGCAGCAAATGCAAAGTCCATCAGTGTCATCAAGAAAATATGGAGACGTATCGTGAGCTAGATACCGTATGATCACCACGAGAATGTATACGGTGACCGTAATGAGCATATTCTGAACTACAGTGACCGTATAGTGATTTAGCTTGAAATACAGTGACCGTCATGCATGAATGTGTCGTGGGCATGCATACTTTTAGACGGTCGAGATATAGTTTGTGTGTGTACGTGAAAGTGGTGTAGAAAGAGGGGATGTCCTGTGGAGACAAGGAGAGATATGCCCTTCGTTTCTCTTTCCCATGACTAATATTTTAGGAGAATATATAAACATTCACAATGCAGCACAAGTATTTTTGGATGCACCATGCAATTAACTTTCATGTATAACATTGTACTATTGTATATGCTTATTTTCTTAGTGGCCGATTATGTGTGGTGTGGTGGGCACATCATTTCTAGTTGTGGTGGGTCAACATGAGGACTCATGGGTCGGTTCCATCCTATGCCACATAGGTTGGATCGAGATGCTATATCTGAAGACCCATGTGGAGGACTCGGCGTACAACACGAAGCTAGCTACCAGAGTCGCGGCGGACTCTATCCCCACTGGTGATAAGCCGACAATATATGATTTGTAACCCTAGGCACCCCAATATGTTATATAAGCTTGGGGGCTAGATCTATGATAGTATACACACACGCACAATGCCTGGTATTCACGCTGCATTTCTTTTACACACCCTATCACTAATATACAAGCATCAGAGTAGGCTTTTCCCTCAACTGCAAGGGTCCGAACTAGAGTAAAACTTTGCGTCGTATTACCATCCAGCCTAACAGTCAGGGATATCCTAACGAATGATATGATGGAATCATATCTTCCACCTACTAAGAGAGAGGTGTCTCCGGGGGGGCAATGTGTGCGAGAGAGGCCGAAAGATAATGTGCGTGCGGGAGACACGTAGGCACATATATGTGCGTATAGAGGGCTAGTAGAGACTGTGCGTGTGTATATATGCATGTGAGAGAAATAGTGTTTTCCAACTGAGGTTAGTGAAAAGAGTGGTACATAGTAGTCAAAAAGAGAGAGAGATACAGAGAGCATGTGCGTGAGACTCCCGACGCCCGAGAGAGATTGTGAGCATGTGTGAAAGAGAAATGCCGATGCATATAAAGTGTGTGCACTTATGCGGTACATAGAGAGATATATAGCGCGTTTGTGAGAACGGGCCGAGGCATAGTGCATCTACGTGTAAAAGGCGGTTCTACGCATTAAATTAAAATAGAAATTGCATTATTATTTTTGGATGAGATCATGAATTTTGCAAATTGCATATGGACAAAAATCGGTCTATCAGACACCCATACTCTATTGAATTCTAGCATGTGCATGTGTTTATTTCATATTATCGATCCATAGAGTGAGAGCGGTTTGAAATACAGGCAATGGATGCTTTTGCAATTCATATATAAACATTAATTAGTGCACTCCATGTTGTTAGTGTGAAGCACTTTATACATTTGTCACTTGCATGGATACATTCCAAATTGCTAGCTATGAAATAGAATACATGTCGAATTTAACATAAAGGGGGTTTGGAAGATTCGAATTCATAGGAAGTGCATTCATCTATTTGAACCCAAGATAATGGCATTTGTAAATCAGATGTAAAAGGGGGCATCAATCTTTGTTGTGCGTTTGAACATGCTATATATATTCATACGCATGTCTAACTTTTTTTTGCAACCAAGGATATTATATCTGGAACCATGCATGAACTGAGGTAAGTTGCATATTTTTTTAATATATACTTGTGTACAATGTATATTCAAATGTACCACCTCCATTTCAAAATAATCGTAGCTTTAGGATTTTCAAGAGTAAAGATTTGTGAAGTTTGAAAAATCCTGAATGTTCAATTCAAGAGAACCGAAAACGTTAATGCTTCTGCTCCCAAATATTGAACGAAGCACCAAATAGGCCTCTGGTCACCCAAACCGTCTTGAGACTAATGTTTGGTGGTAGGAAATTACTGTCTGACTGGCCCGTGTAGCCTATCGGCCCGATGTCCAAAGGTCTAAACCGGGGTAGGTTTGTAACTTCACCAAGATGCCAGTCTCAACCGCCTCCGAGAGGCATTCATACGCCGTGGGCGCCTAAACACCCATGCGCTCGGCCGAAACCTATCCCGCCCACATTTGGGACACCTAAGATTACTATCCTACCCCCAACCCGCAATATGTTCAAAATTTTAGATGGGGGCAAAGTTTGTAACTTTCCCCAAATTTCAAACAAGCGCGTCCCAAACCGAAACATTGTTCCCCCTTAGTTCTCGGCCTCCCTCCGTTTCCCCATTCATACTCTGTGGGCGCCAAAACACCCTCTCCACCAGCCGTGAAACCCCAGCCTCCTCCGTCCTCCACCCCATAGCGCCCAATCCACGGCCGCCCTCCTCCATCACGCCGCAGCCGGTACCCTGACGTCGTCGTCCAACGCAACCGCAACCGCAACGCCCTCAAGGACTTAGCAGTTGAAGCCGAGGTAGAGCTGCCTCCACGACGCCGACGCCGACGTGCACCGTACCGGAACTACTCCGACCACGCCGTCCTGCGCCTCACTCCTGCCGCTCCATTGTCGCAACCATCAACTGCACCGGATTTGTTCCCGCTACGCCGTCGTTCGCCGCATCGGATCAGCTTCCCCGCCGCCGATAGACGGCCACAGCACCACACTCAACAACTTGGCCATGGGTTCGTCCAAGGCTGCACCGTCCTCCACAACTTCTCGTTTCCAGCGAACCACAAGAAGATCGTTGGAAAAACAGAAGGAGGACACAAGATCGCCAAAGCAGAAAGAGGTACTCCTCTTCCCTTATTCGTGCAAACCTTACGTTCCTCGCTGCATCGTATTCATCCCATGAAAGAAACTAGTTGAGCGCTTCTTACTGCATCTTCTTCATGATACTAAATGCACAAGGTTTCCTCCGTTTACTATTTCACCTTTGCTAGAGGTCAGTAGCCCGCCTGGATTTCAATTTAGGGTCAGTCGAACCGCAATTAAAAGAAGTTGCACATGCTTAGGCGCGCGGAGCACCTAGTCCGCCTGTTCGCCGGGGAAGCGGCGCATCGATGTCTATCATAGGGGTGTGGGGCGCAGGAGCTGCTTGCACCCGATCTGGAGGTCGGCGGGGCTTGAATGTATGCCGGGGGCGGTGCCACGCGGTCTGATAAGTGAGGTCGAGGCGTGGGCGAGGGGTGGGAGGCTGGTGGTCGCTGGCGTTTCGAGGAAGATCGTCAACACTGACTGGTTGGAGGTAGATGAAGGCGATCTGCCCGTTCTTTGTACATCGGACGGTGCAGAAAAAATGTACTGACCTATTTGTTTTCAGTCGAATGTTATTTTCATAGAATCCTGTAGTAATTTAGTGTGCCATGCATGTTGTAGAGCTATCATATGTCTCCCGTCATTTATTTCTCACCCACCTGCTATCTGCTACCTTTACACTATACTAATTGTGCACACACTTCGCCCATACTCACACTATTGTTTTTTTATGCATGGGTATTTCAGACTCGACGCAGTTGTTGATGAATGCGAGAAAAGAAAAGATGTAATCGCTCCGGTGTAATTCAAAGATAAGCACTAAGCGTTTGAGCACTCAAAGGGTGCAAAGGTCGTGATTCGAGACGATGGCAACGTAGCTCTGCAGTTGATGATCTCAATTGCCACACATAACCATCTCAGGTGCTTGCTTTAACTTCACGCTGTCAAATGTGGTTGCATGTTGCATATGGTGTCTAGCTTGTATTGCTTCCAATTTGGTTAAATTGCATCTGCTTACTTTACACATTATACCTCTTATAATGACATGCCTTCCCGTTTTTGATGCATACTACATATGTCTATTAACCATGTTCGTACATCAAACTAATGCTCTTTTGTATCCCTCATCAATCACTTATGATGAGACAGTCAAGCAAGTGGGTTACTGTGAGACGCCATACTCGTTTAAAGAGTGAAGTGGCATCCTCCCCGCACGATTCTCAAGAAACAGCAAGGCTAAATGAAGATAGTCAACGTAGCTCTCTAGTTGATGACCGCAATTCCCCCACACCACCATCACAGGTGCTTGCTCTAACTTCAAGCGGTGATATGTGGTTGCATGCTGCATCGTTGTCTATCTTGTAATGGTTCTAATTAGGGTAAATTGCAGCTGCTTAGTTTACACATTATACCTGTGAATATGACATGCCTTCCTATTTTTGGTACACACTACATCTACTCCCTCCGTTCCTAAATAATTGTCTTTCTAGAGATTTCAACAAGTGACTACATACGAAGAAAAACGAGTGAATCTACACTTTAAAACATGTCTACATACATCCGTATGTTGTATTCTATTTGAGATGGCTAGAAAGACAAATATTTGGGAACGGAGGGAGTATGTGTTAACCTTGTTCTTACATGAAACTACCTCTCTTTTGTATCCTGCATCAATCACTTATGATGAGTCACCTTTATTCGTTGCATATTGCATATTATTTATAGCTTGTTGCCATGTATTGCTTCTAATTTGATCAAATACATTTTTTAGGGCACCCTTTTAATTTGGCAGAGTGATATTGGTTTCATCTTTCATATGGTTTCTAGCTTGCATTGATTCTAACAACTTCAAGCACCTTGTGCTTAGTTTACACTTTATACATCATACATGTCAATATGTCACGCTGTCCTGTTTTTCATACATATTCCATCCTCCTATCATGCGGCTGCCTTACATGAAAGTAGTGTTCACAAGATCATGCATCAATGAGTTCTGAAGAGCAAATTTTATTCCTTTTTCTTGTGGGTTTGACTTGACAAGGAAAAATCAAGAAAGAGGAAAGAAAAGAGTAAGGAAGGCAATGATGGTGGTCCTCTGCAGCAACGTAAACACAACATCTGTACCGATTCTCCTTGTACTGATAGTGCATTACAAGGTCCAAGTCTCCGCTCCCCTACTCCACCATCCAAGGTGCTTGCTCTAACTCGGCAGTGTGATATCTGGTTGCATGTTGCATATGGTGTCTAGCTTGTATTGCTCCTAATTAGTGTAAACTGCATCTTCTTAGCTTACACATGATACATGTGAATATGACACACTTTCCTGTTTTTGGTACATACTATATCTGTCTATCACACCATGTTCTTACATGAAACTACTCTTCTTGTGTATCCTGCATCAGTCACTTATGATGGAACACCTTTAAGTTGGCAGTGTGATATTGGATTGTGTCTTGAATATGATTTCTAGCATGTATTGCTTCTAGTTTGATGAACGCCACCGTGATTTGTGACAGTTTTAACTTGGCAGAGTGATATTGATTGCACCTTTCATATGGTGTCTAGTTTGCGGTGCTTCTAATTTGTTGAAGTGCCTTCGCTTAGTTACCACATCATAGGTGTGAATATGTCAAGCCGTCCATTTTTTCGTACATATTCCATCCTCGTATCATGACTTTGCCTTTCATCAGAGTAGTGTTCGTCAGTATCATGCATGAATGAGTTCTGAAGAGCGAATTATATTCCTTTTTCTTATCGGTTTGACCTCACAATGCAAAATCAATAAAGCTGAAGGAAATTGGCAAGGCATTGGATGATGGTGGTCCTTCCGAGCAACTGAAACGGAGGTTCTCTACAGATTATACTCTGCCATCCTCCCAACAACATTCGCAAGACAACGCAAGGCTAGACAGTCAACGTAGTTGTGTAGATGATGAGCACATCTCCCCTACTCCACCATCACAGGTGCTTGCTCTAACTTGGCACTATTATATGTGGTTGCATGTTGCATATGATGTCTAGCTTGTATTGCTTCTAACTTTGTTGAATTGCATCTGCTTACTTTACACATAATGCCTGTGAATGTGACACGTGTTCCTGTTTCTAGAACATACGTATACATGATGAGCACATCTCCCCTACTCCACCATCACAGGTGCTTGCTCTAACTTGGCACTATTATATGTGGTTGCATGTTGCGTATGATGTCTAGCTTGTATTGCTTCTAACTTTGTTGAATTGCATCTGCTTACTTTACACATAATGCCTGTGAATATGACACGTGTTCCTGTTTCTAGAACATACGTGTACATGATGAGCACATCTCGCCTACTCCACCATCACACGTGCTTTCTCTAACTTGAAACTGTTATATGTGGTTGCATTTTTCGTATGATGTCTAGTTTGTATTGCTTCTGATTATGTTGAATTGCATCTGTGTAGCTTACAACTTATACCTGCAACGGTCACTTACCCATAAGACACATTTAACTTGGGACTGTGATGTAGGTTGCATCTTGCATTGTGTTCTAGCTTGTACTGCTTCTAATTTCTTGAAATGGCTCTTACGACGAGACACTTTTTACCTGATAGAGTGATATTGGTTGCGTGTTCATATAGTGCCTAGCTTTCATTTCTTCTAATTTTGTTGAAATGCCTTCCGCTTACTATTTTTTCATACATATTCCATCCTCCTATTGTACGTGTGAATATGAAACGTTGTCTTTTTTTTGTATATATTCCATCCTCCTATCCTGCGCTTGCCTTACATCAAAGTAGTGTTTGTCTGTATCATGCATCAACCAGTTATGCAGAGCTAATTTTATTCATCTTCTTGTGGTTTTGACTTCATAAGGCAATATCAGAAAATAGGAAGGAAAATAGTTAGTTAGGGGATGTTGGTGGTCCTCCGCACCAACGCAAACAGAGACTCTCTAGATTTGCCATCGCTATCGCTAATGAAGTTGAAGTCCCAAGTCTACATTATGAGTTCATCTACCGTACTACACCATCGCTAGTGCTTGCTCTAAGTTGACCGTGTGATAATTGGTTTCATGTTGCATATGTTGTCTAGCCTGTTTTTCATTTTTTTTGATTAAATTGCACCTGCTGAGTTCATACGTTATAAATGTGAATTTGACATGGCGTTCTGTGTCTAGAATACACTGCATCTATCTATCATACCATGTTGTTACATCAAAGTACTGCTGTTGTGTATCCCGCATCAGTCACTCATGATTGGACACTTTTAACATGGCAGTTTGATAGTGGTTGCATATTGCATTGATTTCTACGTTGTACTGCTTCTAATTTTTCTAATTGCCACTTATGACAAGACACTTTTAACTTGGCAGAGTAATATTGGTTGCATCTTTCATATGGTGTCTATCTTGCATCACTTCTATTTTCTTGGAAATCCGTCTGCTTAGTTTACACATCGTAGTTGTGAATATGTCATGTCGTCATGTCTTTCTTACATATTCCATACTCATACGGTTGTCTTACATCAAAGTATTGCTTGTCTGTATCATGCATCAATGAGTTCTGAAGAGCGATTTTATTCTTTTGTGTTGTGGGTACGACTTGACATGGCAAAGTCAAAAAAGAGCAAGGAAAATAATATAGTAGGGAGTGGTGTTACTCGTCGGGTGAAACGGAAAAGGATCTGCCGTCCAGATTCTGCTGGTACTTATAGTGCAGTAGAAGGTCCAAGTCCACCGGCTAAATCTACAAATACAGTATCACCTGCTCCCCAAATGCGGATCCGCTTCAATACATTTCAGCATCTCAACGAGTTACTCGTTTGTTTGCTCTGGAACTGGCCAGTTCCCAAGCTGCCTTCACACCTAACACTACTTTCAAAGCACTGCTGACACAATTGGACTTGGCAAGATCAGATGAACCTCATGAGCATCAACACCAAGACGGTACCTGACCGAGTCAAGTTGCAGTTGCATGCTCCTTTATATGTACTATCACAGTTTGATGTACACTAACACTTTCCATATTCGTTGTTGAACTAGCACCACGATGCAAGCGGAAACAGACACAGGGATAATGCTTGACAGATTAACAAAATCTAAAGGAGGAAGAATGGAGATCCATTTTGAGGCAGGTTTAAAAAGGCCACGTGATGCTACAGAGTCAGCCAAGTTAGTACCAGAGGGAGCCATTGCCGTTAGGTGTCATGCACGTATCCTCCCAACGTGGATCCGGTACAGGAATGAGAAAGATAATACCCAGTTTAACACCTTCCTTGACCATTTATCCGTAAGTAATGTTATTCATCGCAATTAGTAATATTGTCTTGCTCATCCCATACTTTCTAGCTTCCTCCTAATAAGACTCACATTATTTTTTTAATGTATGAGGTTCAAGTTGGATCCAAAGATGATGCAACTAAACAAGCATGCACTCATGTTTTTCAGTCTGCTCTACGACAAAGATCGGTACCACCTTAGAAAATCTCACTTTGAAGGCAAGGCTAACAATGAAATCGCTCAAACATCTCCAAAGGGAATATATTATAGATGAAGACCGGACAGCCCTCGTTAAACAATCGGTCTCGATCCAAAGTATCGTAGGCTATATGTATTTGATCAGACCACATATTGAACTTGTATTTATGTATGTGCCTTACACGTGTATCTTCTTCTAGGATAACTGTTTGAAGAACAAGACCAACCGTTCTAAAGTGAAATTCCAACAGACACCAGGATCTCGTAGCTATATTGCACACTGCGAGGCTCTTGTAAATAGCTGCTGCTTCCTTCTTTTTTCTGTGCCATATTATCGTATCTATATTGACTTGTTCCAAATACAGAGGAAAGCATGTGCAGACCAAAAAGAACCTGAACCGAATGCAGTGCAAATCTTCAAGGATTGCCACACCAGCAAGATGAAGGGCATGATCACACCAGTTCAAGCCGATGTTGTAAGTCCTTACTCCTCCTGCCTTTGAACTGATTGGTACTATGATGTGTTCATTTAACTACTTGGTTTGCAGCCAATGTCAGTTACTCTGTTCACTGTTATACACAGTTTTCTTAACGTATCATTTCACCTTACATGGTTTAAAAGAGATGAAGGATATTCTTTTGGTCTTGATCTGTATTCTAGTTGTTATGTTCATGTGCGCACACAATGATAAAATAGCCTGTTTGTTTTATATCTGTTTGCCCATGATATGAATGATGTCATACTATGTTCATCCTACTTTAAACCATGTCTCTTTATCCTTAGATGTCAACGAATGTGAGGAAATAGACAATACAGTAAGCATGCTACATGGACATATGTTCCAAAAGTGATTTTATTATGTAGTTGGCACTACAATACATGCTAATATATTACAGTAGTTCACCAAAATAAGTTAACCCGGTAATTGCCTTTGGCTACTTTGTTTGTTTTTGTCTCATTAGAAACTTATCTGGTACACTAATCTACAAGTTCAAACTTTCAGGAAGCTATGGAACAAATGATTGAACAGCCACAACCACTTGAAGGTGATGAGGCTACCACAGGCACAATGTCACCTGTTGCTGCAGTGCGTCAGTATCTCTCCACTAATAGTGCAAAAAGCACATTCCTGCGTAATTCTGGGTTGGTTGTCAAGGTAACCTCGTCCAAATCGCCTACTGAACAAAATCTTCCTGCTAGACAGAGTGATATATCTGTGCTCCAGACACAAGTCCAATCCCTAATGGACATCGTTTTGGAAACAAGAATAGTGGTTGACAAATGTCGTCAAGATATGAATGGTTTTGAAACCATACTATCAGACATTCCTTCGTTGTTCAAGAGCAATGGCGGAAAAAAGGTGAAGATCGTCTTTGCTCCATCGATTCTACAGCACTGAAACATTAGCACTCGTGTCAAATGATCTGTGCTTCTATACATCTGATGGTGCTTTTATCGCAAGGATCAGTAAACTTTATGCCAACAGCCTTTCGTTGTATGGTTGGAATTTATTTTGTTGTGATACAACATTTATGCTGTTGCCAAATGCTGCAATAATTACGATGCTACTTTTGTATAGTGTAGGTTTATCTTAGTAATGTATTCGGCCGAAAGCTTCGTAGGAGCCCAACATGCCAACATTCGCCGGGCCCATTCCAATTGGGCTAAAAATGATTATGGGCCGAAATTTGCATGTAGACCACTAAAAATATATGGGCCTAAATCAGCATAAGATTTCATATTTTTCTGGTAGGCATGTGCCCATAGTGGGCCTTTAACAGGCCTAAACATAATTTGGGCCCTCAGTAACAATAGGCCGTTTAAAGGTGTAAATATCTCGAGCCCATAAAAACATGGGCCTTTAAAAGACCGAAAGTGAGATTGGGCCCGGATTGTGCCAAATAACCCACTGGTCTTAGCGGGCCAAAATGGTGGCCCATTTACGATGCAGATCTTTCACAGGCCGAAATTCGGACGGGCCGTAAATGCGCCGACCTAATACATGGACCTTTAACAGGCCGGAAGTTCGGTAGGGCTATATTATCGTCATTTTTATATGGGCCGTTAATGGGCCCGATGTGACGTTGGGCCACATATGGCCCATGGATTTCGTCCAACGTTAACAGGCCGAAAATCACAACAGGCCAAAAGTGGCCCAAATCTATAGTGGGGCTCTAACAGGCCGAATGTCAGACATGGCCGAATATGACCCAAATCCTTCACGGTCGTTTATGGGTCAAAAGTTTCAACGGACTATAAATGGGCCCAAATGAAGCAGGACCTTTAACGTGCCGTAAATACACCGGATCGTAATTCGCCCATATACTTAGCGGCATCGTTAACAGGCGAAGTGACCATGAGCCGCGATGATGACAAGTTTAGGACAGGCCGTTGACGGGCCGATTTGACACTAGCCGTATGGGGCTGACGGGCCGCCCATTATGGTCTGCAAAATCTTGTGGGCCTTTAATGGGCTGGCCCATTATGGTCCGCTAAATTTTGTGGGCCTTTACCGGCCGCCCATTATGGTCTGCAAAATCTTGTGGGCCTTTAGCTGGGCCAGCCCATTATGGTCCGCTAAATCTTGTGGGCCTTTAGTTGGGCCGGCCCATTTAAACTTTATGGGCCACTTTTGGGCCTGTCCACGTGTCAACATATCATAGGCCCATCTCGACCGTTGGATGAGTGACACTGTACAACGCTGAGTCGACGCGTGGTTCCGTCAGCCAATGAGATTTTTACACGTGGAAAATTGGCATTGGTCGTGCCTGTTAGCGGGTTATCGGATCCAAAATCGGACCCGATAGCTTAACGGTGTCCCGTTATGGTGGATGCCACGTGTCGGTCACCCTTGACGAAAGCACTTCTATGACGCGCGATTTATCATTATGGAAGTGGACACTTCCGTGATGATACTTTTTGTAATGTCATGGAACACTTCTACGACAACACAGGTATGACTATCTTCATTCTGTCATAAATTTGTCATGGATGTACATGCATGACAGAAAAACGTGACCTACTGTGACAAACACGTATCATCACAGAAGTGTATTTTTTTGTAGTGTATAATGCTACTCAGGGAAAACGTTGCATGTAAAACAAAAAAAAATTCTACACACACGCAAGATCTATCCATGGAGATGCATAGAAACGAGAGGGGAGAGTGTGTCTACGTACCCTCGTAGACCGTAAGCGAAAGCATTTAAAGTCGCGGTTGATCTAGTCAAACTTCTTCGCGCTCCAACCGATCAAGTATCAAACGTACGGCACCTCCACGTTCTGCACACGTTCAGCTCGGTGACATCCTCCACCTTCTTGATCCAGCAAGACGGCGAGGTGGTGTATGAGTTCCGGCAACACGACGGTGTGTGACGGTGATGGTGAAGTGATCTCTGCAGGGCTTCGCCTAAGCACTACGAAAATATGACCGAGGGTGTAAACGGTGCAGGGGGCGCCGCACACGGCTAAGCAATTGTTTTGGGTGTGCTAGGCGCCCCCTCCCACATATATATAGGTGGGAGGGAGAGGCCAAGGGGCACCCCAAGTAGGACCGAATCCTACTTGGGCTCCTGCCCTTGGCCGCTCCCCCCTTCCTTTGTCGGAGGGAAAGGAAAGGGGGAGAGGGAAAGAAGGGGGAGGATGAATCTCCCCTTTCCTTTGCCCCATGAGTCGGCTGCCTTATGGGGCGCCAGCCCCCTGTGGGCTGGTGTGCTCCCCTCTAATGGCCCAATAGGCCCATCACACTTCCGGGGGTGCCCGGTACTCCGATGATCACCCAATACACTCCGAAACACTTCCGGTGTCTGAATACCATCGTCCTATATATCAATCTTTACCTCTCAGCCATTTGGAGACTCCTCGTCATGTCCGTGATCTTATCCGGGACTCCGAACAACTTTTGGTCACCAAATCATACATATAACACTATATCGTTAACGAACGTTAAGCGCGCGGAACCTACGGGTTCGAGAACTATATAGACATGACTGATACACCTCTCCGATCAATAACCAAAAGCGGAACTTGGATGCCCGTATTGTCTCCTACATATTCTATGAAGATCTTTATCGGTCGAACATTATGACAACATACGTAATTCCCTTTGTCCACCGGTATGTTACTTTCCCGAGCTTTGATCGTCGGTATCTTCATACCTAGTTCAATCTCGTTACCGGCAAGTCTCTTTACTCGTTCCATAACACATCATCCTGCAACTAAATTATTAGTCACTTTGCTCGCAAGGCTTCTTATGATGTGTATTACTGAGAGGGCCCAAAGATACCTCTCCGATACTCGGAGTGACAAATCATAATCTCGATCTATGCCAACTCAACAAACACCTTCGGAGATACCTGTAGAGCATATTTATGATCACCCAGTTACGTTGTGACATTTGATAGCACAAAAGGTATTCCTCCGGTATCTGGGATTTGCATAATCTCATAGTCGGAGGAATATGTATTTGGCATGAACAAAGCAATAGCAATAAACTGAACGATGAATATGCTAAGCTAACCGATGGGTCTTGTCCATCGCATCATTCTCCTAATGATGTGATCCCGTTATCAAACGACAACACATGTCCATGGTTAGGAAACCTTAACCATCTTTGATCAACGAGCTAGTCTAGTAGAGGCTTACTAGGGACACAATATTTGTTTATGTATTCACACATGTATTTAAGTTTCCCATCAATACAATTCTAGCATGAGTAATAAACCTTTATCATGAATAAGGAAATATAAAATAACAACTTTATTATTGCCTCTAGGGTATATTTCCTTCAATTCTTTGCCTCCGTTCTCGACCAGCATTGTTGTGGGTCCTCGTCCCTTAAATCATATATAAATCCGAAAATACCTTGCTGCAATTTATTTACCGTCATTTTATTTTATATCCAACAGGCCAAAAGTGGCCCAAATCTATAGTGGGGCTCTAACAGCCGAATGTCAGACATGGCCGAATATGACCCAAATCCTTCACGGTCGTTTATGGGTCAAAAGTTTCAATGGACTGTAAATGGGCCCAAATGAAGCAGGACCTTTAACAGGCCAGAAATACACCGGGCCGTAATTCGGCCCATATACTTAGCAGACTGTTAACGGGCGAGAAGTGACCATGAGCCGCGATGATGACAAGTTTAGGACAGGCCGTTGACGGGCCGATTTGACACTAGCCGTATGGGCCGTTGACGGGCCGGCCCATTATGGTCTGCAAAATTTTGTGGGCCTTTAGCTGGGCTGGCCCATTATGGTCCGCTAAATTTTGTGGACCTTTACCTGGGCCGGCTCATTATGTTCTGCAAAATCTTGTGGGCCTTTAGCTGGGCCAGCCCTTTATGGTCCGCTAAATCTTGTGGGCCTTTAGTTGGGCCGGCCCATTTAAACTTTATGGGCCACTTTTGGGCTTGTCCACGTGTCAACATATCATAGGCCCATCTCGACCGTTGGGTGAGTGACACCTGTGCCAACGCGGAGCTGACGCGTGGTTCCGTCAGCCAATGAGAATTTTACACGTGGAAAATCAGCATTGGTCGTGCCTGTTAGCGGGTTATCGGATCCAAAATCGGACCCGATAGCTTAACGGTGTCCCGTTATGGTGGATGCCACGTGTCGGTCACCCTTGACGAAAGCACTTCTATGACGCGCGATTTATCGTTATGGAAGTGGACACTTCCGTGATGATAATTTTTCTAATGTCATGGAACACTTCTACGACAAAGATGTGTATGACTATTTTCATTCTCATCATAAATTTGTCATGGATGTACATGCATGATGTAAAACGTGACTCATCGTGTGACAAACACGTATCATCACAGAAGTGTATTTTTTTGTAGTGTATAATGCTACTCAAGGAAAACGTTGCATGTAAAACAAAAAAAATTCTACACACACACAAGATCTATCCATGGAGATGCATAGAAACGAGAGGGGAGAGTGTGTCTACGTACCCTCGTAGACCGTAAGCGAAAGCATTTAAAGTCGCGGTTGATCTAGTCGAACTTCTTCGCGCTCCAACCGATCAAGTATCAAACGTACGGCACCTCCACGTTCTGCACACGTTCAGCTCGGTGACATCCTCCACCTTCTTGATCCAGCAAGACGGCGAGGTAGTGGATGAGTTCCGGCAACACGACGGTGTGGTGACGGTGATGGTGAAGTGATCTCTGCAGGGCTTCGCCTAAGCACTACGAAAATATGACCAAGGGTGTAAACGGTGCAGGGGGGGCCGCACACGGCTAAGCAATTGTTTTGGGTGTGCTAGGCGCCCCCTCCCACATATATATAGGTGGGAGGGAGAGGGGAGAGGCCAAGGGGCACCCCAAGTAGGACCGAATCCTACTTGGGCTCCTGCCCTTGGCCGCTCCCCCCTTCCTTTGTCGGAGGGAAAGGAAAGGGGGAGAGGGAAAGAAGGGGGAGGCTGAATCTCCCCTTTCCTTTGCCCCATGAGTCGGCTGCCTTATGGGGCGCGCGCCAGCCCCCTGTGGGCTGGTGTGCTCCCCTCTAATGGCCCAATAGGCCCATCACACTTCCGGGGGTGCCCGGTACTCCGATGATCACCCAATACACTCCGAAACACTTCCGGTGTCTGAATACCATCGTCCTATATATCAATCTTTACCTCTCAACCATTTGGAGACTCCTCGTCATGTCCGTGATCTTATCCGGGACTCCGAACAACTTTTGGTCACCAAATCATAGATATAACACTATATCGTTAACGAACGTTAAGCGCGCGGACCCTACGGGTTCGAGAACTATATAGACATGACTGATACACCTCTCCGATCAATAACCAAAAGCGGAACTTGGATGCCCGTATTGTCTCCCTACATATTCTATGAAGATCTTTATCGGTCGAACATTATGACAACATACGTAATTCCCTTTGTCCACCGGTATGTTACTTTCCGAGCTTTGATCGTCGGTATCTTCATACCTAGTTCAATCTCGTTACGGCAAGTCTCTTTACTCGCTCCATAACACATCATCCTGCAACTAAATTATTAGTCACTTTGCTGCAAGGCTTCTTATGATGTGTATTCTTGAGAGGGCCCAAAGATACCTCTCCGATACTCGGAGTGACAAATCATAATCTCGATCTATGCCAACTCAACAAACACCTTCGGAGATACCAGAGAGCATATTTATGATCACCCGATTCGTTGTGACATTTGATAGCACAAAAGGTATTCCTCCCAGATTCCGGATTTGCATAATCTCATAGTCGGAGGAATATGTATTTGGCATGAACAAAGCAATAGCAATAAACTGAACGATGAATATGCTAAGCTAACGGATGGGTCTTGTCCATCGCATCATTCTCCTAATGATGTGATCCCGTTATCAAACGACAACACATGTCCATGGTTAGGAAACCTTAACCATCTTTGATCAACGAGCTAGTCTAGTAGAGGCTTACTAGGGACACAATATTTGTTTATGTATTCACACATGTATTTAAGTTTCCCATCAATACAATTCTAGCATGAGTAATAAACCTTTATCATGAATAAGGAAATATAAAATAACAACTTTATTATTGCCTCTAGGGTATATTTCCTTCAATTCTTTGCCTCCTTTCTCGACCAGCATTGTTGTGGGTCCTCGTCCCTTCGTCATATATAAATCCGAAAATACCTTGCTGCAATTTATTTACCGTCATTTTATTTTATATCCAACAGGCCAAAAGTGGCCCAAATCTATAGTGGGGCTCTAACAGGCCGAATGTCAGACATGGCCGAATATGACCCAAATCCTTCACGGTCGTTTATGGGTCAAAAGTTTCAATGGACTGTCAATGGGCCCAAATGAAGCGGGACCTTTAATGTGCCGAAATACACCGGCCGTAATTCGCCCATATACTTAGTGACTTTTAACAGAAGTGACCATGAGCCGCGATGATGACAAGTTTAGGACAGGCCGTTGACGGGCCGATTTGACACTAATAGCCGTATGGGCCGTTGTTGGTAGGCCCATTATGGTCTGCAAAATTTTGTGGGCCTTTAGCTGGGCTGGCCCATTATGGTCCGCTAAATTTTGTGGGCCTTTACCTGGGCCGGCCCATTATGGTCTGCAAAATCTTGTGGGCCTTTAGCTGGGCCAGCCCATTATGGTCCGCTAAATCTTGTGGGCCTTTAGTTGGGCCGGCCCATTTAAACTTTATGGGCCACTTTTGGGCCTGTCCACGTGTCAACATATCATAGGCCCATCTCGACCGTTGGATGAGTGACACCTGTGCCAACGCGAGTCGACGTGGTTCCGTCAGCCAATGAGAATTTTACACGTGGAAAATCAGCATTGGTCGTGCCTGTTAGCGGGTTATCGGATCCAAAATCGGACCCGATAGCTTAACGGTGTCCCGTTATGGTGGATGCCACGTGTCGGTCACCCTTGACGAAAGCACTTCTATGACGCGCGATTTATCGTTATGGAAGTGGACACTTCCGTGATGATAATTTTTCTAATGTCATGGAACACTTCTACGACAGCACAGGTATGACTATTTTCATTCTGTCATAAATTTGTCATGGATGTACATGCATGACAGAAAAACGTGACCTACTGTGACAAACACGTATCATCACAGAAGTGTATTTTTTTTGTAGTGTATAATGCTACTCAAGGAAAACGTTGCATGTAAAACAAAAGAAATTCTACACACACGCAAGATCTATCCATGGAGATGCATAGAAACGAGAGGGGAGAGTGTGTCTACGTACCCTCGTAGACCGTAAGCGAAAGCATTTAAAGTCGCGGTTGATCTAGTCGAACTTCTTCGCGCTCCAACCGATCAAGTATCAAACGTACGGCACCTCCACGTTCTGCACACGTTCAGCTCGGTGACATCCTCCACCTTCTTGATCCAGCAAGACGGCGAGGTAGTGGATGAGTTCTGGCAACACGACGGTGTGGTGACGGTGATGGTGAAGTGATCACTGCAGGGCTTCGCCTAAGCACTACGAAAATATGACCAAGGGTGTAAACGGTGCAGGGGGCGCCCCACACGGCTAAGCAATTGTTTTGGGTGTGCTAGGCGCCCCCTCCCACATATATATAGGTGGGAGGGAGAGGGGAGAGGCCAAGGGGCACCCCAAGTAGGACCGAATCCTACTTGGGCTCCTGCCCTTGGCCGCTCCCCCCTTCCTTTGTCGGAGGGAAAGGAAAGGGGGAGAGGGAAAGAAGGGGGAGGCTGAATCTCCCCTTTCCTTTGCCCCATGAGTCGGCTGCCTTATGGGGCGCGCGCCAGCCCCCTGTGGGCTGGTGTGCTCCCCTCTAATGGCCCAATAGGCCCATCACACTTCCGGGGGTGCCCGGTACTCCGATGATCACCCAATACACTCCGAAACACTTCCGGTGTCTGAATACCATCGTCCTATATATCAATCGTTACCTCTCAACCATTTGGAGACTCCTCGTCATGTCCGTGATCTTATCCGGGACTCCGAACAACTTTTGGTCACCAAATCATAGATATAACACTATATCGTTAACGAACGTTAAGCGCGCGGACCCTACGGGTTCGAGAACTATATAGACATGACTGATACACCTCTCCGATCAATAACCAAAAGCGGAACTTGGATGCCCGTATTGTCTCCTACATATTCTATGAAGATCTTTATCGGTCGAACATTATGACAACATACGTAATTCCCTTTGTCCACCGGTATGTTACTTTCCCGAGCTTTGATCGTCGGTATCTTCATACCTAGTTCAATCTCGTTACCGGCAAGTCTCTTTACTCGTTCCATAACACATCATCCTGCAACTAAATTATTAGTCACTTTGCTCGCAAGGCTTCTTATGATGTGTATTCTTGAGAGGGCCCAAAGATACCTCTCCGATACTCGGAGTGACAAATCATAATCTCGATCTATGCCAACTCAACAAACACCTTCGGAGATACCAGAGAGCATATTTATGATCACCCGATTCACGTTGTGACGTTTGATAGCACAAAAGGTATTCCTCCGGTATCTGGGATTTGCATAATCTCATAGTCGGAGGAATATGTATTTGGCATGAACAAAGCAATAGCAATAAACTGAATGATGAATATGCTAAGCTAAATGATGGGTCTTGTCCATCGCATCATTCTCCTAATGATGTGATCCCGTTATCAAACGACAACCCATGTCCATGGTTAGGAAACCTTAACCATCTTTGATCAACGAGCTAGTCTAGTAGAGGCTTACTAGGGACACAATATTTGTTTATGTATTCACACATGTATTTAAGTTTCCCATCAGTACAATTCTAGCATGAGTAATAAACCTTTATCATGAATAAGGAAATATAAAATAACAACTTTATTATTGCCTCTAGGGTATATTTCCTTCAATTCTTTGCCTCCGTTCTCGACCAGCATTGCCCAACACATGTCCAGGGGCCACAGTTTTCACTAGAGGCTTCTCTCTTGAACAAAAGCATACGGTGGGTTAAGTAATTACTATTGGGAAATTGATAGAAAAGTGCATAGTTATGACGATTCAAGGCAATGATTATGTATATATGCATCACGTCCGAGACAAGTAGACCGACTCCTGCCTGCTTCTACTTCTATTACTTCATCCATTGACCGCTATCCAGCATGCATCTAGGGTATTAAGTTAATAAAAACAGAGTAACATCTTAAGAAAGATGACATGATGTAGACAAAGTAAACCCATTGAATATGAGTAAACCCCATCTTTTTATCCTTAATGGCAACGATACAAATATGTGTCATGTCTCTTTCTGTCACTGAGATTGAGCACCGCAAGATCGAACCCATCAGAAAGCACCTATCCCATTGCAAGATAAATCAATCTAGTTGACCAAACCATACGGATAGATCAGAGAGAAATACAAAACTATACCAATCATGCATAAAAGAATTCAGAAAAGACTCAAATATTTATCATGAATAATCTGATCATAAACCCACAATTCATCGGATCCCAACAAACACACCGCAAAAAAGTATTACATCGAATCGAACTCCAAGAACATCGAGAACATTGTATCGAAGATCAAAGATAGAGAAGAAGTCATCTAGCTAGTAGCTATGGACCCCTAGGTCTGTGGTAAACTACTCACGTATCATCGAAAAGGCAACAAGGTTGATGTAGACGCCCTCCATGGTCGATTCCCCCTCCGGCAAAGTACTGGAGAAGGCCTCCAGATGGGAGCTCGAAGGAACAGAGGCTTGCGGCGGCGGAAAAAGTATTTTGGGTGGCTCTCTGATGTATTGGGAATATTTGAAAATTTATAGAAGTGGAATTAGGTCAAGAGGTGCCACGAGGGGTCCACAAGCCCGAGGGGCGCGCCTGGCAGGCTTGTCGCTCCCCCGTGACTCTTCTGGTCTTCTCCCGAAGCTTCTAGGGCCCCTTCTGGTCCAGAAAAAATCGTCAAAAAATTTCATAGCGTTTGGACTCCGTTTGGTACTGATTTTTGGAAAAGCCAAAAATAAGCAAAAAAAAAACAGCAACTGGCACTGGGCACTACGTTAATAGGTTAGTCCAAAAAATAATATATAATTGCATATAAAGCATCCAAGATTGATACTATAATAGCATGGAACAATACAAAAATATAGATATGTTGGAGACGTATCACCTATGTCTTACCCCATCTTGGTGGTGCTCTAATTGGCGGCATCTCGGAGCATGCGACTTGGTCTTTGGATTGGTAAGACATGTGTCTGGTGGTAGACTCTCACTGTCTACAAGGTGGTGTTGTCATGCACCTATAGTTGTGTTTGATATCTTCCAATGGTTTTCTTGGATGGCGGCAGACTACGATATCCCTCTTTCTCGATCACATCAAATGAAGTTGATGCAGCCAGGATCTAGTGTTCATGGAGAAGAACTCCAGTCGATGTGCCACAAAGCCTCGGTCTTGTCGCTTGCGGTTGTCCAGTTCATTGGCTCAACAAGCATCATTGTATGCAAAGGTGCTCCCCTAGATCTGGGTAAGCAGTGGTTCTCCTTTTCCTCCGGCATTGCGTTGGTGGTGGCGGAGGACAATGGCGGACCACGATTCAAGCGAGCGACAAGATTCTCCATGAGTGAAATTGTAGTTTTACTGCGTGCAAAATCCTTCGTGCCAAAATGCAAGACGCCTATGTATGTCTAATGTGTTTGTATAATGGAATATATGTGGTTATTTAAAAAAAAGGACAATATTAGTTCCGGCTCAATTTATAGTCAAGTAGTTCCAACGCAATTAATTTCAACAACCCACACTAAACCTACAAATTGTGTGGTGGCCCAAATTTTATATATCGCTATACAGTCTGGGTATCGCCTTATTGTACATGAGGCTGGGTCAATTAGCATATTTTTTCTTTTGCTTTGGTTTTCCTTTTTTTTCATTTCTAGTTTCCAGCCACTGCTTCCCCAAAGAGTTTTTTTATTTCCTTTTTCTTTTTTCTATTTCTATTTCTATTTCTATTTTCCTTTTCTTCTTCTTGTTTTATTTACCTTTTTAGATTTAGGTTTAATTTTAAAATTTTATTTGTAGATAAATAAACAAATATTTTATAAATTATGCAAACATTAGAAAAGGCGTAAATTATTAAATTTACTAAAATATATTAAACTACATGAACGCTGTTTGTAATTGCAAAAATATTTTTCAAATTGAATAAATTTTTTTAATTTTATCGACAATTTTGAAATAGTATTAATTTTAACAAATTTAAAATTATATTTCGACTTTTAAAATTTAGTTGCAATTTATAAAAACTTACACAAACATTTCTAAAAATGTCAAAAAAATTCAAATTTGCACGAACAGTTTTTAATAACACATTGTTTTTCCAATATATGTATAATTTTTTGAAAATATGTGATGGCTTTTTAAAATGGCATAAACATTTTTTTAAACACCATGAACAATTTATGTAAAATACTTGAACATTTCGAAAAGTACATTAATTTTATATTCTTTTGCATGTGTGGAAAATAATTATAACAAATGTATATCCTTACCTATTATTATTAATCTAACTGTAATTTATATATAATGTTATCAAAATTGTAGAAAAAAAGGAAAAGCAATTGTACATAGACCACACCTGACCAGGCCTGTTTGAAAATGTTGTGGGCGTTCTACCCCTATTACCTGCTTTAGGAACTACATATGGCGAGCAACTGCCGAACGGTTACCCTTTGGTGGCTCCCGCGAGGGTCACATTCTTGACCTAGGAGAGCGTCAAGTGTTGCGTCTAGCCGCCACTTATTTCTTTATTTGGGTGTTCGTTCTGGAGTTATTTCTTTATTTCGCGTACGTGTTTTCAGATTTTAAATGTTTTTTGTTTGATTACCTGGTTTTCCCTAGATTTTGGAGGAAAAAAATGTTTTTATTTCTTTTATTTTGCTTGTTAAGAAAATGTTCTGCCGCGAGAATTCAGTTGCGTTTCTTGTAAGAGCACAAATCTACTTCCGCGTGAAGCACAAATCTACAAGAAGCACAAGTGCTTCCGTCAGGAAAAAGCACAGCATGTGCGGAAAAGGGAAAATAGAGCTTGTGGTTCTACGAAAACCACAACCTTACTTCGGGAAGAAGCACAACTTGCGCTTGTGTAATTTTGTATTTTTTTTGTACTTGTTTTTTCATTTTTTCGGTTTTCGGTTCATCGTGAAAAAAGTTTCCTAAAACTTATTAACGTGGGATCTAGTTTTGAACATCTCGACGTGAGAAATTCTATGATACGCGGTTCAGTAGTTGGACTCACAGTTTCAAAGGCAAAACGTTTTAAATAAGCGAACTTACAAAAATTATGGAAAACTTCTAGTTTGCGACAAATAACACGTGCAGTTCGCTCACTTGTCGGCACCTAAGGAGATGGGGAATGACCTTCGCAAGCGAAACTCAGAACTACGTGTTGCTAGCGATGCAAACACGCACACCCGCATGCGTTACGTGACCGGCCCATTGCGAGGTGCGGTTCCCCTGTGTTTCCCTTCGTTTTTTGTTTTTATTTATTGCCTCTTTAAAACATGTTCAGGATATAAAAAAAGATTCAAATCCAAAACAAAATAGCTTATTTAGAAAAATAATAATTCATTATTCAAAAAAATGTTCATGATTTGAAATTCTTTCCCCAATTAAAAAAATCACCAATTAAAAAATAATCACTTATTTAAAAATGTTCAAAATTGCAAAAATGTCGTGACTCTAAATAATAAATTCCAATTTCAGAAATAAATTTCGCATATTTTGAAATATTTGGAATTTAAAAATTATTCTTGGATTGAAAAATTTTAACATTTTGAAAAATGTTTTAATTTATAAAAAAGTGTTTAAATGAAAAATGTGTGTGATCTTCATTTTTTTCAAAATGTCACCCCTCCAATCAAAGTTGTACTAAAGCATCGTCCATTAATATGGATCATAGGGACTCCACAATGTTACGATCCATAAACATGTGTTTAAATAAAAATAGAAATACCGTGACTCCACAATAAGCAAATCTGTGTCTCTCGTGGATCGATCAAAATGTCACCCCTCCAATCAAAATACCGATAAAATGTCATAGCCGTAAACATGCTTTATTTTTATTTTTCGCATTCTGTGACTCCACAAGAAGCAAATATGTGTCTCTCATGGAAAAAATATGTTTTTTCTTTTTTTTTCTAGAGGCACAGTTCGTATAAGTAAGCTTGTGTCTCCACGAGAAGCAAACTTGTGCCATTCATGGAAGAGCAAAAAAAGTTATTTTTTTCCTTTTCAACGGAGCGCCCAGCACGAGACAAATGGCAGCGGTTGAGTGTGTGCCAAATGGAGCGCTCTTAGCCCATCAAAAAAGACCCTTGAGGTGCTCCCGCAAGGTATACCCGCCGTCAGTTAGTTAATGTTCAAAATCTTCAAGTTTAAAATAAAAAAACATAAATCAAGAAAAAGGTCAGAACAAGAAAAGAAAATTTTAAGGAAAACAAGTGAAAAAGGACGATTAGCGGCCGAGGACATATGGCCCCTATGCGTTTGCCCACTATGTGACGCCATGAGAGTGAAATTGGATTGTCGCTAAATTCCCCATTTGTTACCTTGATCGATAAATATGGGCCACCCTCGCGTTGCCCTGTGCGTGGGTCGTGTCCAATACGATTGAGATTTATTTTTCTTTCCAGAAATTCCCTTTTCTCTGTCTTTCTATGCTTCTTTGAATTTTTTTTGTTCTTAGTTTTTTCATTCACTAGTTTCAGTTTTTTCCTTTTTGGTTTATTTCTTTTCTATTTATTTCCTTCATGCCACTACACAACATTTCTTATACAATGTATAAAAATGTTCGGCGAGCTCAAATGTATACAAATGTTCGCCGAGCTCCAAGACTCGCACACTCAATATTACTAGGCCTTGGCTCGCTTTTGGTTATCTCAATATGATTACCTCGGCCGCGGATAAAAACAATGATCGTCTCAACCGGCGCACGATGAATCACTTCCTGCGTTTTCTCTCTGACCATGGTCTCCATGACATCTATCGCCATGGCCGACGATATAAATGGTCCAATGAGCAAGACAACCCTACTCTCATCCCGCAATGACCATGTCCTTTGCACCCCATTGTTAGACGGCTCATGTCCACTGCTTGCTTCGTTGCCTCGCGTCTGCGGCCTCCGATCATTGCCTTCTCCTCATAAGCTTTCCTGTTCTAGTGGGAGTGTCACAACCTAGTAAGCTCGGTTGTTCGCTCGCTCGGCCTAGCTATTAGCTGGGTTTTTTCGCTCATCCGCTCACACGAAAAACCAACTTATTTCTCCTTGTTAACTTTCAAAACCATGGCGAAAAAAATGTTCACAAATTCTGTGGAAGTAAATGAATTTTGAAAGAATGTTTGCAGCTACAACAACATTCACAAAATTAAATAAAATTAACTAATATGATTTTTAAAGTTCACTTTCAGAAAAAGTTCATGAATTTGAAGGAACTTCGTGGAATTTGAAAAACATATCGTGAACTTTGAATAAAGTTTAGGAATTATAAAAGGAGTTCCGAATCTGAAAAAATGTCCGTGGATTTCAAAAATATGTTCACAAAATATTAAAAAGATCACAAAACCTGAATTCTTGAAATTTGAAATAAAAAAAATAAAACTGAAATATAAGTCAAAATGGGAGAAACCTGAGTAGAAAACAAGGAAAATGACAAAGAAAATTGGATCAGGAGCTTCCTAATATCAGAATGGAAGCTTCTAGAAACTTTACAAAACCGTTTGGAGCTCGTGCAAACCAAAACACAATGGATCTTGAGATGGGCCGGCCCGTTGCGAGAGAACGTTCAAGTGAGGGAGTAGGGGGGGGGGGGGGGATATGCACCAGGTATGATCAAGACTATATTTGTATATTTGGTGCAATTCCTATTTGCCATTCATCCCGGTAATTTGCTACTGAATTGGATAGGGAACGAAGACTGGTAATTCATTTTGGGTCGCCCCGTTTTGCTAGAAAAAAAATCATGTTTTTCTGGTTTTGCGCATCTTCTAGAAGGTTCTAGTCTGGTTTTTGTTTTCTCTTTTCTTTTTTCTTGACCAGTTTTATTCGGTTTTTTCTTTTCCAGTTTGTTTTACATTTTTTAATCAGTTACTTCAAAAATGTTGGCATTTCCATAAAATATTTGCATCTTTTTATAGAAAATGTTGTGTTTTCAAAAATATTTGAATTTTCAAAAACAATATTCGTGTTTTCAAAAAATGTTCACATATCGGAAAAACTTTTGATTTTCATTTTTTGCAATTTCTAAAAATGTTTGGCTTTTCAAAAGAACTCAGGTATTCAAAATTGTCATGTTTAAAAAAATGCATTTCCAATAATTGTGCAAATTTCTTTATTTTTTTGAGAATATCAGAATTTGTTTTTTACTTTAAGTAATGGGAAACGATTGGGCGCGGTGCGCCGGCCGAACTTTGGGCCAGTCACGTCCACACGCGCTTTGCTCTAGCCACCCACCAGGCGACACATAGACATGGGGCCACCAAACGCTATCATTTCTGCTTTCTTCAACCTCGCGCGGATCTCGCCCCACAACGCATGCATCTCTCGCCTCCACTGATGCAGCACGTGAACAGTTCGCCGTCGGCCATGGATGAGCTTGGAAGATCGAAGTCCCCGCCGGCCATGGTTGCAGCCCCGCTCGTGTTCCCACCTCCCCCTTCTTCCTTCTCCCTCACTTCCTTTCTCCTCCTCCTCTTTCCACCTTTTTGCTGCAACCGCGGCGGGCAAAGCGTCATGGAGGGGACCGAGGTGCCCCGTGCTACGACCATGGCGACCGGGGGGAGCTGCAACCGCGGCATCGGGGAGAGTTGCGAACAATGTTTCCCCATGCTACAACCGTGGACGCAAAAAGCTACATCCAGTAGATAAAAAAGCTTCAACCAAACAATGGAACAGAGAGGAAAAGTTACAACTGCTTTTGACAAAAGCTTCAACCCTTGCAGATGAAAAAGCTTCAACCAGAGATTAAGAAATCTTCACCGGGGATTTTTTCGCAGCAAAATGTTGGACACGTAAAAAGCTGCAACCCTTACAAAAAGCTTCAACCACAGGTGAAAAAAGCTTCAATCGGCATGGCGGAAGTTTTAATGTGCGAAAAAAAGTTTCAACCGCGAGAGAAAAGCTGCAACCGATGATAGAAAAAGCTTCAACCCGACTCACCAATGGTGGCAAGCAGCGAAGTTGAGAGCTGCACGGCGACACGACAACGCAGCGACGACGGCGGGCCGATAGGTGCCGCAGAACGACAGAGGGGCTTCGCGTGCTTCAAGGCGGCGGCGGCTACAAGGCAACGACTTCTCATTGGGAACACGAGGGTGCTGGACGGCGACGGCGGCATGGGAACAAAGAGCGCATCCAGCAGCATGGGACTGCGAGGAGGGAAGAGGTCCAGGTGAGGGGAGGAGGGGTGGCCGGCGGCAGGAGGCAGCCGGGGTGGGCGCACGCGGAAGAAGAAGAAGAAGAAGAGAGAAGTCAACGCGGAGGGGAGAAAGAAGATCTGACAGCTTTGGTTGGCTGCATCGGGCGGCTGGGGCGCGACCGGCCGAAACGGTTCGGCCGGCGCGCTGGCGCCTAGCAGCGCCCTTAAGTAATTGAAAAAATCGCGTAGGTGCTCTGAGCCGCTAGAGTGGTTTGTTGCTACAGAAAAAATCGTACGCAACGAAGTGATGTGCTGAAGCCGGCGAGTAGGCCGGCCTAGGTGAGCGTCCTGTGCATTTCTCGGTCATTTGACGCAGAGAGCGCATCATAGGAGGTCTCTATTTTTAATGCATATGCGTCAGATAGGAAATGCCAGATAGAAGTGCCAGCTAGAGAAATGGGTTGGGCAACGGTCCCGGTCACTAGCACTTCCGTGGCGGATACCTTGAGCTGGGACTTGGGTGCCCTATCAAGTACCAAATGTACCATTACGTGATTTATCGAGAGTTGTAGTTTTTGCTTTATCTCCTTGACGATTTTTGACTTTTTTATTGATCACATCTCCCTGTTGAATTAGCTGCACGTTTTTTTTTTTGCGGGGGAAGCTGCACGTTTCAATAGTTCGAAAGTCTGTTCTACATGCCAGAGCACTTTTCCTCCAGAAATTGTTCACCAAAAATAATAATCCAAGCCATTAATTTCGAGACCATTAGATTAAGCTCGAACGGCTGTCCCTCCCTCCCTCCCCCTCTCTCTCTCTCTCTCTCTCTCTCTCTCTCTGCGGGGAGTCCTTTCTTCTTCGAGATAATTGCATCTATAGTCCTCGTACTCGCTGGCGACGTCCACTTCAGTCCTGGAACTTGTGTATTGCTCTCATACGGTCCCGGTACATGAAAATACGTTGTCAATACGGTCCCTGAGGTTGAAACGCCAGTCCTGGCTCTACACATGGACTACGTACAGCAAACTCCGTTGTATGCCACGTCAGCCTGGGACCCGCACGTTAAGTTGGACCCACCCGTCAGCTCGAGGCCCACCCGTTATTTCGCAAATTGCCCCCTATCTTTTTGTCTTCTTGTCTCGATCCCTACTGTTCTCCCCCAGCGCGAAACAGAGGAGTGCCAAACAGAGCGAAACCTAGCGGCGATGGGGTGCGGCGGCGGATGATCGGTGTTTGAGCGCCTACATTCGTGAAAGATTGTGGGCTGAAGCTAGTTGGACGGTCGCTGAAAGGAGTCGGCGCTGTTTGGTGGCGATCGTGGTTTCAAGGTCGCCTCGACGGCGCAGGCGGCTCCAAATGACGGCAGACGTCATTATCCAGTATCACTAGGTCGATTTGATGCACATTTGGGGTGAAAAAATGTTCCTTTCCTGTGACTAGGCCGTTTTGCCCATGCTATTTCTATGAATATGTCGGCTGGATGCAAAATTGCCGAAAATATTCTAGGGTTTCAGTATTTTGAGGGCACTAATTTGAAATTATTGATGTTCTCAATGTTTTTCAGAGAAAGAAAGTGGATATTTCACTGTTGAGGTGATCCATGGAGGTTTTTTCTTTGGGAGTGGGCAGAATAGGTGCTATCTGAATGGCATAAGGTTTGCTTTGATTACTATCATAAGGACATCGCCTATTTCAGAATGTTTGAAGAAATAGTTGAGCAATTGGGTTATGAAATGTCAGGTAGAATTGATATCTTGGTTGCCCCCTGGTTGTCAGCTTAATGAAGGTGGTGCTAGGCTTTTGGCTAATGATACTGATGTAGATTGTATGTATCTAAAGCTAAATCTAGGGCACCACTTTCAAATGATATACCTGGATCATTTAGATAGCCACATTTCTGGAGGAGGAGCAGAATGGGATGATGTTGTGGCTAATCCAAAGAGCACAAATCCCTCCTGTTTTCAGCCCAAGGAAGAAGGAAATGAATGCAAGTGACAACAAAGATCCCTGTGAGAGCAATGTTTCTTGTGGTGTTGTGGATGAAAGTGTTGAAATTGAGAGCACTGAGCAGTTCTTTGTGAAGTTGAGACCAAGGGGAAAGAAAATAGAAGAGGAGGAAGAACAATATTCAGACTCTGATTCCTCAGATAGTGATTATGTACCTGAGATTGTGGATAGTGACTATGACTTGGAGGATGGAGATGATGATCTGTTGCAGGAGCAGTTGCAACCAATGCATGACAAGAAAGGGAAGAAGGTGGTTGAAGATTGCAACTCAGAAGGTGAGGAATTAAATGCTCTAGATTCAGATGAGGATGACATGAAATTCAATTTCAAGTCTTTCACAGCAGCAGACATGCTGAACCTAAGTTCCATGGAGGGCAATTGTTCTCTTCTGTGGGGCTCTTGAGGAAAGCTGTGAGAGAGTATAGTTGCAAAGAAAGAGTTAACATCACATTTCCAAAGAATGACAAAATTAGGCTTTGCTGCAAACTGTGAAAAGTGTTGCCCTGGTATCGTATGCATCTTGGGATAATAGAACAAATTCTGTAATGGTGAAAACATTTAATGAGCAACATACTTGTGAGAAAAAGTGGTAAGTTACAGCCTTTACAGCTAGGTACATTGCTCACAAATATGTAGACAAAATCAGGGCATGTGAGAAATTATCATTGAAGGCTTTTGCAACTTTTGTGCAAGATGATTGGAACATGACAATTAAAAGGGGCAAGCTGGGGAGAGCTAGGAAGATTGCATATGATATCATATATGGAGATGAGATTGCATAATACAACTTGCTGTGGGACTATGCAAATGAGCTGAGCTGATCAAACCCTGGAAGTACTTTCCTTCTTGGATTGTCAGAAGAGGGACAGTTTCAGAAGTGCAACTTTTCTTTTGATGCATGCAAGAGGGGGTTCTTATCTGCTTGCGGGCCTATCATGTTCCTTGATGGTTGTCACTTAAAGACACAGTATGGAGGTGTTCTATTAAGTGCAGTAGGAATGGACCGATTGCATTATTCCTATTGCTCATGCAGTCGTGCAGTGTGAGGACACCAAAGCTTGGAGGTGGTTTCTAACTACATTGAAGCAAGATTTAGGAACTGAGAACACTGAGTTATGGACAATCATGTCAGACAAGCAAAAAGTATGTCTTTAATTTCTGTAAAATAATTTTGTTCCTATAGTTCTGTGATATATTTCTGTCAAATTATTGTGTGGTATATTTCTGTCAAATAATTTTGTCCCTATAATTCTGTGATATATTTACATCAAATTATTGTGTGGTATATTTCTGTCCAATAATTTTGTTCCTTATGTTTAATATGTTTCATGCAGGGTTTAATAAAGGCAGTTAAAGAGTTGTTTCCTCTATCACCTCACAGATTTTGTGTGAGGCATTTGTGGCAGAATTTCAACAAGAACTTCAAAGGAGAAGCTTTGAAAAATCAACTATAGAAGTGTGCCAGGAGTACTACAGAGGGTAGATTTAGGGAAAATATGAACCAGATGTTAGTCCTCAGCCAGGAGGCCCATGATTGGCTTGCAGAGTTGGACCCAAGAACCTGGGTTAGGGCTTACCAGAATGATTTCCCCAAGTGTGATGTGCTGTTAAATAACAATTGTGAGGTGTTCAACAGATATATTTTGGAGGCTAGGGAAATGCCAATCATAAGCATGATCCAAAGGATCAAAGGGCAGAATATGGGAAGAAATTTTGCAAAGCAGTAGGAGAGTTTGAAGTGGCATGGTGCTATATGTCCAAATATAAGAAAGAAACTAGAGAAGAGTGTAGAATTTTCTAGAACTTGTCAAGTTGCACCAGCTGGCAAACGACTGTTTGTAGTGAATGATAGAGGAGTTGATTTTAGTGTGGACACAATGTGGGAAATGTGCAGTTGTAAAAGATGGGATTTGTCAGGTATACCTTGTTGTCATGGGGTTTCTGCTCTTAGGTATGACAAAATTCCACCTGAGTCTAGGGTCAACTCATGTTACTCCATTGAAACTTATTGCAAAGCATACGAGCACATAATTATGCCTTGTAAAGATGTCAGTGAGTGGGCAAAGATGAAAGGCGGGAAAATCTTACCACCACCAATTCCGAAGAAGAAAGGAAGAAGGGCAAAAAACAGAAGACAACAACCAGAAGAGAAGCAAGGAAAAAGAGGAGTGCAAGTCACAAGGGCAGGTGCTGTCATACACTGTGGCTATTGTGGTGGTCCTGGCCATAACATAAATGGTTGTTTGGACTGGAAGTTGGGACTTGAACCAAAGAAAAGAGAAACAAAACACAGAGTTAGAGCAGAGCCAGATGTGTCATCTTATGATTGAGAAACTGTGGGCCTTACTCAGGTAATGTGTGTACTTCTCCAAGCATTGCATGATTTCCAAATAGTAATGTGTGTACTTCTCATAACATTGCATGATTTGTATATACTAATGTGTTACTTGTCAGCAGGAGATTAATCTTCAAACAGCTGGTGTCACTAACCAAGACCCACCATTGTATGAGCCAGAGATAATAACTGCACTAACACAGGAGGTATGTTCAACTATTTGGACAAGGTAATAGACTGTCAACATAATTTGAACACACTAACAACAACCTAAAAACTAATGCAGAGAGAGACAAGGCTTGTACAAGAATTTGTGCAAGGGCCACTGCCTCAGAGTGCTTTCATACATGAGCAATCCCTCTCACAGCCTCCAGTTCAACACAGCATAGCAACAAAAGGGGGAGCTACTCACAAGAAAAGAGAAGTGATAGCACTTGCCAAACTTAAGGCTGTAGCAAAGAGAAGGGAGATAGAAGATCAGGCCCAGTATGATGCAGCTATGGCAAAATTAAAGGAAGAGGAAGAGAAAATTAATTATGTTCTCAAAGGAGGAAAGATGAACTACTTGCCAAGAAAAATGCTGCTGAGGAGAGAAAGAAAGCTGTTCTAGAACAGAAAAGACTTGTCAAGAAGAGAAGAAAAAGCTAGTGAGGAAAAGAAAAGAAAGGCCCTAGAGGAAAAACTTGTAGAGCGCATAAAAGAAGAGAAGCTATGGAGGAAAAGAAAAGAATTACAGAAGAGGCAAAAAGAATAAGAGCAGAAGAGAAAATGAAGATTGATGAAGAGAAGAAGAGACTTTGTAGGACTGCATATGATGCAGAGGAGGCAATGTTTCTTATAAATCAAGCTGAAGAGTTGGAAACAAGGCAATTGTTTCTACAAACACAGGAGGCATCAAGACAAGAAGCTTGGGAGCAGAAGAGAAATCAGCAAGAAGAAACAAGAATTGAGGCAGACTTGCAAGAGAAAAACAAGAAGGAAGCCCAACAAGCAAGAGAGGCAATGGCAGAGGAACATAGAATGATTGCATGTCAGTCCAAACCAACACACATGAAGAGAAGTGCACCAACTTCAAGTACCAACAAGAGAGGATTTTAAAAACCTAGAATAGTGAACATGTTTGATGAACTGAGATAGGAAAAAAGATGGTTTCATTTTGTGTTCTGCTTATGATCAGTTGTAGAACATGTTAATGAACATGCATGTTCTGTTCATGATCATGCTCCAGATCATGTCGTCAAGTCTTTTGTAATATGATATTAGTACTGGATTTAAAACCTCTATTATGCACTATAGTTGTTGGAAATATGCCCTAGAGGCAATAATAAAAGCATTATTATTATATTTCCTTGTTCATGATAATTGTCTTTTATTCATGCTATAACTGTATTATCCGGAAATCGTAATACACGTGTGAATACATAGACCACAACACGTCCCTAGTGAGCCTCTAGTAGACTAGCTCGTTGGTCAACAGATAGTCATGGTTTCGACTATGGACATCGGATGTCATTGACAATGGGATCACGCCATTAGGAGAATGACGCGATGGACAAGACCCAATCCTAAGCATAGCACAAAGATCGTGTAGTTCGTTTTGCTAGAGCTTTTCCAATGTCAAGTATCTCTTCCTTAGACCGTGAGATCGTGTAACTCCCGGATACCGTAGGAATGCCTTGGGTGTACCAAACGTCACAACGTAATCGGGTGACTATAAAGGTGCATTACGGTATCTCCGAAAGTGTCTGTTGGGTTGACACGGATCGAGACAGGATTTGTCACTCCGTATGACGGAGAGGTATCACCGCCCACTCGGTAGTGCATCATCATAATGAGCTCAAAGTGACCAAGTGTCCGTCACGGATCATGCATTACGGTGCGAGTAAAGTGACTTGCCGGTAACAAGACTAAACGAGGTATTGGGATACCGACGATCGAAGTCTCGGGCAAGTAACATACCGTCGACAAAGGGAATGGCATACAGGTTGCTTGAACCTCGACATCGTGGTTCATCCGATGACAACATCGAGGAGCGTGTGGGAGCCAACATGGGTATCCAGATCCCGCTGTTGGTTATTGACGGAGAGCGTCTCGGTCATGTTCAAGATATCTCCCGAACCCGTAGGGTCTACACACTTAAGGTTCGGTGACGCTAGGGTTAATAGGAAGACTTGTATGTGACTACCGAATGTTGTTCGGAGTCCCGGATGAGATCCCAGACGTCACGAGGAGTTCCGGAATGGTCCGGAGGTAAAGATTTATATATGGGAAGTCGTCAAACGGACACCGGAAAAGTTTCGGTCATGTCGGTATTATGGAGGGTCCAATTTAAAGGTTCCGGAGGACCACGGGAGGGGCCACCCTTTGGGGGCCACTTGGGCTGCGTGGGGGCAGCCAGCCCCTGTTGGGCTGGGCGCACCCCCTCCCCTTGGCCCATGCGCCTTGGGTTGTGGGGGGGAACCCTAAGGGGGGCGCCCCCCTTGCTTGGGGGGCAAGCCCCCCTCCCCTTGGCCGCCGCCCCCCCCCCTCTAGATGGATCTAGAGGGGGCCGGCCCCCTCCTCCTTTCCCCTATAAATAGAGGGGTAGAGGGGAGGGCTGCACACACCATTAAAGGCGCAGCCCTCCCTCCCAACACCTCTCCTCCTCCGCATACGCTTGGCGAAGCCTCGCTGAGTACAGCCCCTCCATCTCGCATCACGCCGTCGTGCTGCCATTGGAGTGATCTTCCTCAACCTCTCCTTCCTCCTTGCTGGATCAAGACGAAGGAGACGCCATCGCCTCGCACGCGTGTGTTGAACGCGGAGGTGCTGTCCGCTCAGCACTTGGTCATCGGTGATCGGAATCACGTTGGGAACGTCTTCATCATCACCACTCCCTCGAACGCCTTCCATTACTCGATCTACAAGTGGTATGTAGATACAAACTCTCTCTAGTAACTCGTTGCTTAGTAGAACTCATAGATGGATCTTGGTGAAACCGTAGGAAAATTTTATTTTCTCGCAACGCTCCCCAACAAAGGGCATCATGAGCTAGGTCTATGCGTAGTTCTCTTTGCACGAGTAGAACACAATTAGTTGTGGGCGTGGATCTTGTCAATTTACTTGCCGCTACTAGTCTTATCTTGCTTCCGCGGTATTGTGGGATGAAGCGGCCGGACCAACCTTACACGCATTTCACGTGAGACCGGTTCCACCGACTAACATGCACTAGTTGCATAAGGTGGTCAAGGGTGTCTGCCTCTCCTATTTTAGTTGGAGCGGATTCGATGAACAGGGTCCTTATGAAGGGTAAATAGAAGTTGACAAGATCACGTTGTGGTTATTCGTAGGTAAGAAAACGTTCTTGCTAGAACCCAATTGCAGCCATCGTAAAAGATGCAACAACAATTAGAGGACGTCTAACTTGTTTTTGCAGCAATTGTCATGTGATGTGATATGGCCAAGTTGTGATGAATGATGAATGACACATTGTGATGTATGAGATCATGTTCTTGTAATAGGAATCACGACTTGCATGTCGATGAGTATGACAACCGGCAGGAGCCATAGGAGTTGTCTTTATTTTTGTATGACCTGCGTGTCATTGAAGAACGCTATGTAACTTACTTTACTTTATTGCTAAACGCGTTAGCCATAGAAGTAGAAGTAGTCGTTGGCGTGACAACTTCATGGAGGCACAATGATGGAGATCATGATGATGGAGATCATGGTGTCATGCCGGTGACAAGATGATCATGGAGCCTCAAGATGGAGATCAATGGAGTTTTTTGATATTGGCCATATCATGTCACTACTATATATAATTGCATGTGAATTTTATTATGTTTATAAATCTTGTTTAATTTGATCGTAGGTAGTTTATTAGATGATCCCTTACAACTATTTCATGAAGTGTTTCTAATCGTGCACCGCTGCCAAAGTTCGTCGCTTCTAAGCACCACGTGATGATCGGGTGTGATGGATTCTTACGTTCACATACAACGGGTGTAAGACAGATTTACACACGCCGAAAACACTTAGGGTTTACTTGACGAGCCTAGCATGTACGTACATGGCCTCGGAACACAGAGACCGAAAGGTTGAACACGAGTCGTATGGAAGATACGATCAACATGAGAATGTTCACCGACGAGACTGGTCCGTCTCACGTGATGATCGGACACGGCCTAGTCGACTCGGATCGTGTAACACTTAGATGACTAGAGGGATGTCTAATCTAAGTGGGAGTTCATTTAAATTTGATTAGATGAACTTAATTATCATGAACTTAGTCTAAAACTTTTGAATAATATGTCTTGTAGATCAAATGGCCAACGCCATGTCAACTTGAACTTCAACGCTCCTAGAGAAAACCAAGCTGAAAGATGACGGCAAAGAACTATAATGGATCGGGTCCTAACACGAGGATCATCCTCATAGCTGCCAGAAACAATATGTCCTAGAAGGACCGCTTAGGTGACGCCTCCGTCTGCAGAACCAAGACATTATGAATGCTTGGCAAACTCGCTACCGATGATTACTCCCTCGTTCAAGGCGGCATGCTTTACAAATTAGAACCGGGCTCCAAAAGCGTTTTGAGCATCACGGAGCATATGAGATGTTCGAGGAGCTGAAACTTGTTTTCCAAGCTCACGCCTGGTCGAGAGATATGACATCTCCGACAAGTTCTATAGTTGTAAGATGGAGGAAAACAGTTCACAAGGAGCACACATATCAAGATGTCCGTTGCACAACCGTATGACCCAAATTAACATTAACCTCCCCGATGAGGCGGTCATTGACAGAATCCTCCGCCGCTTCCCACCAAGCTACAAGAGCTTTGTGATGAACTACAACATGCAGGGGATGGTAAAGACCATTCCTGAAGTGTTCTCTATGCGTCAAGTCACCGAGGTTGAGATCAAGAAAGAACATCAAGTGTTGATGGTCAATAAGACCACTAAGTTCAAGAAGGGCAAGGGTAAGAAGAACTTCAAGAAGGACGGCAAGGAGGTTGCCGCGCCCGGTAAGCAAGTTGCCGGAAGAAGTCAAAGAATGGACCCAAACCCGAGACCGAGTGCTTTATTGCAAGGAGGGGTCATCGAAGCGGAACTGCCCAAATACTTAGCGGACAAGAAGGCCGGCAATACCAAAGGTATATTTGATATACATGTAATTGATGTGTACTTTGCCAAGATCGTAGTAACTCCCTGGTATTTGATACCGTGCCGTTGCTCATATTTGTAATTCACAACAGAGCTGCGGAATAAGCGGAAACCGGCAAAGGACGAGGTGACGATGCGCGCTGGGGAATGGTTCCAGAGTCGATGTGATCGCCGTCGGCACGCTGCCTCTTCATTTACCCTACGGGATTAGTTATGAACCTTAATAATTGTTATTTGGTGCCAAGTTTGAGCATGAATATTGTATCTGGATCTCGCTTAATGCGAGATGGCTACTCATTTAAATCCGAGAATAATGGTTGTTCTATTTATATGAGAGATATGTATTATGGTCATGTCTCCGATGGTCAATGGTTTATTCTTAATGAATCTCGAGCGTAGTATTACACATGTTTATAGCATGAATGCCAAAAGATGTAAAGTTGATAACGATAGTCCCACATACTTGTGGTAATCGCCGCCTTGGTCACATTGGTGTCAAGCGCATGAAGAAGCTCCATGCCGATGGACTTTTGGAGTCTTTAGATTATGAATCATTTGACACATGCGAACCATGCCTCATGGGCAAGATGACCAAGACTCCGTTCTCCTAACAATGGAGCGAGCAACCAACTTGTTGGAAATCATACATACCGATGTGTGCGGTCCAATGAGCATTGAAGCTCATGGAGGGTATCAAGTTATGTTCTCACTCTCACAGATGACTTGAGTAGATATGGATATGTCTACTTGATGAAACACAAGTCCGAGACCTTTGAAAAGTTCAAGGAATTTCAGAATGAAGTAGAGAATCAACGTGACCGAAAAGATAAAATTCTTACGATCAGATCGTGGAGGAGAATATTTAAGTCACGAATTTGGTACACACTTAAGAAAATGTGGAATCGTTTCACAACTAACGCCACCGAACACCTCAACAGAATGGTGTGTCCGAACGTCAGAATCGCACTCTATTGGATATGGTGCGGTCTATGATGTCTCTTACCGACTTACCGCTATCATTTTGGGGATACGCCTAGAGACAGCTACATTCACTTTAAATAGGGCACCGTCTAAGTCCGTTGAGACGACACCGTATGAATTATGGTTTGGGAAGAAACCTAAGTCGCCGTTTCTAAAAGTTTGGGGATGCGATGCTTATGTCAAGAAACTTCAACCCGAAAAGCTCGAACCCAAGTCGGAAAAATGCGTCTTCATAGGATACCCTAAAGAAACCATTGGGTATACCTTCTACTTAAGATCCGAGGGCAAGATCTTTGTTGCCAAGAACGGAACCTTTCTCGGAAAAAGAGTTTCTCTCGAAAGAAGTAAGTGGGAGGAAAGTAGAACTCGATGAAGTACTACCTCTTGAACAGAGAGTAGTGCAGCTCAGAAAATGTTCTGTGATGCCTACACCAACCGAAGAGGAAATTAATGATGATGATCAAGGTACTTCGGATCAAGTTGCTATCGAACCTCGTGGGTCCATTAAGGACACGCTCCGCACTGCAGTGGTACGGCAACCCTGTCATGGAAATCATGTTGTTAGACAACAATGAACCTTGAACTATGAAGAAGCGATGGCGGCCCAGATTCCAACAAATGGCTAGAAGCCATGAAGTCCGAGATAGAATCCATGTATGAAAACAAAGTATGGACTTTGACCGACTTGCCGATGATCGGCGAGCGATAGAAAACAAATGGATCTTTAAGAAGAAGACGGACGCGGATGGTAATGTCACCATCTATAAAGCTCGACTTGTCGCTAAGGGTTATCGGCAAGTTCAAGGGATTGACTACGATGAGACTTTCTCTCCCGTAGCGAAGCTTAAGTCCGTCCGAATCATGTTAGCAATTGCCGCATACTATGATTATGAGATATGGCAGATGGACGTCAAAACAGCGTTCCTTAACGGATATCTTAAGGAAGAGTCAGATATGATGCAGCCGGAAGGTTTTGTCGATCCTAAGAAAGTCGACAAAGTATGCAAGCTCCAGCGATCCATTTATGGGCTGGTGCAAGCATCTCGAGTTGGAACATTCGCTTTGATGAGATGATCAAAGCGTTTAGTTTATGAGACTTATGGAGAAGCCTGCGTTTACAAGAAAGTGAGTGGGAGCTCAGAGCATTTCTCATATTATATGTAGATGACATACTTTTGATGGGAAATGATATAGAATTCTTGGACAGCATTAAGGCCTACTTGAATAAGTGTTTTTCAATGAAGGACCTTGGAGAAGTCGCTTATATATTAGGCATCAAGATCTATAGAGATAGATCGAGACGCCTCATAGGTCTTTCACAAAGCACATACCTTGATAAGATTTTGAAGAAGTTCAAAATGGATCAGTCCAAGAAGGGGTTCTTGCTCAGATTGCAAGGTGTGAGATTGAGCTCAGCTCAATGCCCGACCACGGCAAAAGATAAAGAAGAGATGAGTGTCATCCCCTATGCCTCAGCCATAGGATCTATTATGTATGCCATGTCAGGTACCGGACTGATGTAAACCTTGCCGTGAGTTTGGTAGGAAGGTACCAAAGTAATCCCGGCAAGGAACACCGGACAGCGGTCAAGAATATCCTGAAGTACCGAAAAGGACAAAGGACATGTTTCTCGTTTATGGAGGTGACGTAAGAGCTCGTCAGAAGGGTTACGCCGACGCTAGCTTCGACACGCATCCGGATGACTCTAAGTCACAAACCGGATACGTGTATATGTTGAATGGTGGAGCGATGGTAAGTGCAGCGCAAGCGAGCGTCGTGGCGGGATCTACATGTGAAGCGGAGTACATGGCAGCCTCGGAGGCAGCACATGAAGCAATTTGGGTGAAGGAGTTCATCACCGACCTAGGAGTCATACCCAATGCGTCGGGCCGATCAAACTCTTCCGTGACAACACCGGAGCTATTGCCCTTGCCAAGGAGCCCAGGTTTCACAAGAAGACCAGTGCACATCAAGCGTCGCTCAACTCCATCCGTGAAAATGTTCAGGATGGAGACATAGAAATTTGTAAAGTGCATACGGATCTGAATGTCGCAGATCCGCTGACTAAACCTCTTCCATCGGCAAAACATGATCAACACCGTAACTCTATGGGTGTTCGATTCATCACAATGTAAACTAGATTATTGACTCTAGTGCAAGTGGGAGACTGTTGGAAATATGCCCTAGAGGCAATAATAAAAGCATTATTATTATATTTCCTTGTTCATGATAATTGTCTTTTATTCATGCTATAACTGTATTATCCGGAAATCGTAATACACGTGTGAATACATAGACCACAACACGCCCCTAGTGAGCCTCTAGTAGACTAGCTCGTTGGTCAACAGATAGTCATGGTTTCCCGACTATGGACATCGATGTCATTGACAATGGGATCACGCCATTAGGAGAATGACGTGATGGACAAGACCCAATCCTAAGCATAGCACAAAGATCGTGTAGTTCGCTTTGCTAGAGCTTTTCCAATGTCAAGTATCTCTTCCTTAGACCGTGAGATCGTAACTCCCGGATACCGTAGGGAATGCCTTGGTGTACCAAACGTCACAACGAATCGGGTGACTATAAAGGTGCATTACGGTATCTCCGAAAGTGTCTGTTGGGTTGACACGGATCGAGACAGATTTGTCACTCCGTATGACGGAGAGGTATCACTGGGCCCACTCGGTAGTGCATCATCATAATGAGCTCAAAGTGACCAAGTGTCTGGTCACGGGATCATGCATTACGGTACGAGTAAAGTGACTTGCCGGTAACAAGACTAAACGAGGTATTGGGATACCGACGATCGAGTCTCGGGCAAGTAACATACCGTCTGACAAAGGGAATGGCATACAGGGTTGCTTGAACCCTCGACATCGTGGTTCATCCGATGACAACATCGAGGAGCGTGTAGGAGCCAACATGGGTATCCAGATCCCGCTGTTGGTTATTGACCGGAGAGCGTCTCGGTCATGTCTGCATATCTCCCGAACCCGTAGGGTCTACACACTTAAGGTTCGGTGACGCTAGGGTTAATAGGAAGACTTGTATGTGACTACCGAATGTTGTTCGGAGTCCCGGATGAGATCCCGGACGTCACGAGGAGTTCCGGAATGGTCCGGAGGTAAAGATTTATATATGGGAAGTCATCAAACGGACACCGGAAAAGTTTCGGTCATGTCGGTATTATGGAGGGTCCACCGGAAAGGTTCCGGAGGACCACCGAGGGGCCACCCTTTGGGGGGCCACTTGGGCTGCGTGGGGCAGCCAGCCTGTTGGGCTGGGCGCACCCTCCCTTGGCCCATGCGCCTAGGGGTTGAGGGAACCCTAAGGGGCGCCCTTGCTTGGGGGGCAAGCCCGCTCCCTTGGCCGCCCCCCCTCTAGATGGATCTAGAGGGGGCCGGCCCCCTCCTCCTTTCCCCTATAAATAGAGGGGTAGAGGGGAGGGCTGCACACACCATTAAAGGCGCAGCCCCTCCCCTCCCCAACACCTCTCCTCCTCCGCATACGCTTGGCGAAGCCTCGCCGAGTACAGCCCTCCATCTCGCATCACGCCGTCAGGCTGCCATTGGAGTGATCTTCCTCAACCTCTCCTTCCTCCTTGCTGGATCAAGACGAAGGAGACGCCATCGCCTCGCACGTGTGTTGAACGCGGAGGTGCTGTCCGTTCAAAGACTTGGTCATCGGTGATCGGAATCACGCTGGGAACGCTCTTCATCATCACCACTCCTCGAACGCTTTCAGACTCGATCTACAAGTGGTATGTAGATACAAACTCTCTCTAGTAACTCGTTGCTTAGTAGAACTCATAGATGGATCTTGGTGAAACCGTAGGAAAATTTTTATTTTCTGCAACGTTCCCCAACAATAGTTTCTGAGATGCTCCAGATCATGTGGTTATGCTCTTTTGTAATATGTCATTACTCCTGGATCTATAACTTCTAATGTGCTGTCAGATGCTCCAGAATATGTGTGAGATGCTCCAGATCATGTGTGAGATGCTCTATACTTTGTGAGATGCTCTAGAATATGTACTAAAGTGTTGTGTATCACCTATATCATCTTGTAATGCTCTTGTGCGAGATGCACTTTAGTTTGTGAAATGCTCCATAATATATAATGAAGTGCTCTGTACAATGTGGTTGCTGGATGAGGTACAGTACAATAACATGATGAACAGCATTGCATTCTTATTCTGACACACAAACAGTTATTCTGGAGCACCACATAATTTTATTTCATCATCATGAACTCATACATAGCTTCATACATAATATGACAATTACTGCACGTTACATACCAAGTTCATCCATAGATAATATGTCAACTGAATATTACATACCAAGTTCACAAAAGGCCCCACTCGACATACCAAATTCAGAAACAGATGAGGCCACTGGACATACCAAATTCACAAAAGGGCACTGGACATACCAAATTCATACTGGCTCAGAAACTACATAGACAAACTGACAAGTTCATAGCTAAACTACACAGATAAACTAGATAGATCAATAATCATAGATAGTGCCGTCCACTTTGCCAAGCACTGTGGTGAATTCGTGCTTGCGGGTCAGATCCTCCCCTTCGTTAGGCAGCCATTCATTCGGCAGGTCTTCAGCGAGGAGAGGACCACAATCAGTAACCTCCTTCATGTGACAGATCACTGGAATAAATACACAATCGTCTTCTTCTTCCTCGGCGACGATGGTCCGTACTCACACGTGCTTTCACGCGCAACAAACTCTTCCAAAGACTGTGGAGGCGGATCTGTGCCAACGCAAGCTTTGGCTCGGGTATCTCCACGTCAACCACCTTGCCAACTTTTGACGGGTCACGGAGCCACGCCATTACCTCAAGCTCACGCCGGTTCTTTGGCGGTATAATCTCAATCAGCTCGCCGCCCAAGTCCTTCAGTAGACCTTCGACTGAAAGCCTCGACCATGCTTGGTCGGGAAGGCCTTTGAAACTTAACTTTGACTTGTACTCCCGGGCACCAGGACTGCCGCGGATCTCTCTCACCCACCGCTCAAACTTAATCCACCGGCGGTAGCACTTGAGCTTCATCGATGATTGGAGCACCACCGTGCACTTCTCCTCCGTTGAGAAAAGCAACCACAAGTCATGTGGGGGGCACGCAACCTCGATGCTCACCTCCGCCGGCAGCACGCCACAGCGCTCCTCGATGGCAATTTGCGAAATAACGGGTGGGCCTCGAGCTGACGGGTGGGTCCAACCTGACGTGCGGGTCCCGGGCTGACGTGGCATACAGCGGAGTACGTTGTACGTAGTCCACGTGTAGAGCCAGGACTGGCGTTTCAACCTCAGGGACCGTATTGACGACGTATTTTCATGTACTGGGACCGTACGAGAGCAATACGCAAGTTCCAGGACTGAAGTGGACGTCGACAACGAGTACGAGGACTATAGATGCAATTATCTCTTTCTTCTTCCTCTAGCTTTCTTCCTCCTCCAGTCGTTCCTCCTCCCACAAAACTGATATAATCAAGTTACAAATTCAGTCACCTTGCATATAGATGTTGTTATCTGATAAACAGTTTTTTTAGCTATTGTTATGATATAAATGATTAGAGGGATATACGCGCGACAACCGCCAATTATAGACGACACACCGCCGGCGCTTGCATACATGCCGTACGAAGGAAGCACGCGCACAGCTGTCAGCCCAGCTGCCTGCATGCTCAGGTTGGTTAAGCACGCACTGCGGCGCGCATGTGAGCTGCTGACACGGCCCATGCATGCACCAAGCAACCAATAGAATCTCCTCGTATTGTATGTACTTGTGCACTGTCGTTTCCAACCAGAATATTCCAACTCGCCCTCCCCGATAGAGGAGAATCTTGGTCAATGCGTGCCAAGATTCCCGTCCAATATTATTGACAAATATGGCAGTTTTTGGTTCTCACCATGGCATGCAATAAAAGGCATCATGGCCACGGTACAACAAAAGGCAAGCCAGCTAGCTAATCACGGAGTTCGTACTAGCTCTGCGATGGCGTCCGGGCTTATAAAACGACTTTGGCGACGCGACGGAACACCTTTTGATCGGTCCACACGTGAAGCGCCCTATCGTATCGTGGCCTGTGTGTCGCTCCTCGGCATGCGTTCGTGATCCCGCCCGCCCGGCCGGAGTGCCAGTGGTGGTGCAAGTTGGCGAGCCCGGCCAGGAACAATAATACCATCAAGTACGCTCGCCATGAGAGCAATCCAAAACTAGCTAGACCCATCGAGCTTATCGCCTCGGTACGTGGCGCCAATTATCGAAGCGCATGTGGAGTACGTGCATGCCACCATGGAAAAACATTGCATGCCAAAATGCCATGCCACATTGTGTTGTCAGATCCACGTCGAGTACTGTTACGAGAGAGAGAGAGAGAGAGGGAGAGAGAGAGAGAGAGTTGTAACCAGGAAGAAGCCGGCCACGGATGCCATTCTGGGCTACCGTGGGTACGTGCAAGGTGAGTCAGGCACAGTTGCGCGCACTGGTCTTGCGGAGAGTGAGTTAAGAGCAACTCCAATGGGGCGACCCATTTCGTCTGCCCGCGTCCGTTTGGGTCGACGTGGATAAAAGTGACGGCCCAAAGCGCCGACTCAAACTCAATTCGTATTTGCCTGGCGTCCACGCCGACCCATTTGCGGCCTAAATTTGCGCCTGGAATGCGTCGACGCGGACGCGGAACGAACGCCTCGCGCGCCTCCTCGCCGTCCGCCGCGTCCCCACCTGACGGCCGTCCAACTACGACGGTCAACATTATTTATGACGACCGCCCAACTTGGGCCCACGCGTCAGCGACGGAGGTCGTCCTTTTTAAGACGGGCGTGCGGCGGGGCCGTCCTCATCCACTGCCACTCGCCCCGGTCCCCATCTGGCCACCCCTGCCCCCACGCCGGCAACAACCCTAGCCACCGCTGAATGGGCTTCTTCTCCGGCATTGGCAGCAGCCGCAAGGGCAAGCCCCCCGCCCTCGCCACCTCCGGGGCGCGCGCTCAGCAGAGGCGCATCAATGTGCCGGTGCACTGTGCCGAGTGGCACCGGCAGCACCGTGCCTCTGCATGTACCCGACGCGACGCCGCAGATGATCGGCATTTGGATCCGGGAGGATCCCAAGACGGGCGGCGCCATGGACGGCGAGGGCCCATGCGGAGGAGGCGCGCCGGCGGGCGTTGTCGACGCCGAGCAAGCGCCGAACCACAGTACGCCGTCGACTCGCCCAACTGGGCTCGATGGTTCGCCTTCGAGCACGAGGAGGTGAGACGACGCGGCATCCGCGGCGTCGACCGCAGCCTACAGCCGTCCCCGCTCGTCGTCTGCGACGAGGACCAGGAGGCCGAGGCCGCCTACCAGGCGGCCATTAAGGAGAGCGAGGAGGAGGCGCGGTGGAGGGAGGCGGATGAGGCTGCTTTCCAGGCTGCCATGGCGGAGGCCATGGCCCTCTCCACGGCGGGCGACTGCGTCGTGACTCCGGTGACCCCGCCGTCCCCGCCCAAAGCCGAGCCGGAGGAACCGGCCTACCTCGAGCGCTACTCCTGGACCGGAGTAGTGCGCGAGTGGGTCAGCGCTCCGCCGATCGCTCGGGCGACGGCGAAGGTGAGGCGGCCTACCTTGACTATCGGCGCCGCTGCTCGGGCCGAGGAGAGCGCCGGAGGGCGAAGCGCCGAGATGGTCGAGTGCAAGGTCAAGAGGAGGCACAAGAGTAGCAATGCGGCGCAAGAGTTCGACATCGCCGCCCTCTGGAACACGACGTTCCCCTGGGCTGGCCCTGCACCGACGCTGGTCGACCTCATCGGCACTGACGCAGACTCCGCCGCTGACGTGGACGCCTAGGGCAGCGCGTCGTCTAGTTTTTAGTGTTTTTATGATGATTAATGTAATGTGAACTTTCGCCGGCATTTGTGGCCAGCTTTATGTTTAATTAAATGCATGTATTTATTTTTAAAAAGCTTCTAAACTTTTTTTTGACAAAATGGGTCGGGCCAACGTTGGGCGCTCGCGCCGACCCAAACACATCGCCGGACGTTTGTGTTCGCCGGGCCGACCCAAACGGACGATGCTGTCCGTTTGGGTCGGCCCATTGGAGTTGCTCTAATGGCGGCCGGACCCCGGTTGAGTACCTTGTGACTGTTAGAATAAATCCGAGGTATACCATCGATCATCCGAGGACCAAGCAATAAACGATCACGACACTGAGATTTGTTAACGAGGTTCACCGATATGGCTACTTCCCCGGGGCATGACTACGGGCACTCCTCCCCGTGACACCGTCACAATACCGCACTCCGGCCACCCGGGCGCCGGCACACGCCGCCCTCTTGCGCTACCGGCTATTATGTTGGCATAGGTTACATCGCAGGTTCACCCGCTTATATATGAGATGCCTAGGATACAAGTGTCCTATTAGGACACGGCTCCACATCCTATGTAAACACGATACGACTACAAGTCCAAATATAACCTACCTTGTATACTATATTCGACACAACTCTAATAATGACGGTACGACGTCTACCTCTGCATGTTCTGTGCAGATATGCATGCATGCAGCAGCGGCCACGCGCGCACTAGGCGAGGCGGGAGCTTGCAGCCGGCCGGCACGCCTCTGGCTCGACGAGTCACTCCCGCAGCAGTATGCACGTAAAAGGCATATCCTCGTATATCTAGATACCACTCTCCAACACCCGCTGGCTGCCCGGCCGGCCGGCGCGGCCGCCCACGGCCCACTGACCGGACTGTCGCTAGTCAGCGACGCGTCGTGTCGTTCATCCATCTCTATGCAGGAGACGGGTACAAAAGGCTCATCTGGCTGGTGTGGGTGTGGCAGGCCGGCCGGTACTCGTGGCTCAGTCAGAGAGGCACAGGCCGGCGGAGCAACATGCAACAGGGCAGCGCATCGACGATGAAACCGCCAACAAACGGCCGGTCATGGTTGAATGGATGAGAGTATGGGACTGGGAGTTGACGGGGTACCCGACTCTACTCTAGTGTACAAGTGGTACTGGCTAGTTTAAAGCTAGAGTATCTCTCTGAAGATGCATGTATCCAGAAGGTTTATACTACTGTCATGCAGCAGTGGTCCATGCAGTGGCATGGCCACGCGCCCATGATCGATTCGGTCTCTAGAAACTCTCAACTTATCTGGACGTATACAACCTGAAGAAAGGAAACCAATAGTCCAATACGACAGTACGTACGTACGCCCACACACATGTGAACGCCAATCATCTACTCCCTCCGTCCTATAATGTAAGACGTTTTTTGACACTACTCTAAAGTCAAAAAGCGTCTTACTTTATGGGACGGAAGGAGTAGTAGCGAATCAACATGTCCTGATGCTCGTATATATCATGGATTTATTTCAGGATTTCCGGCCTACGATGACTTTGTAAAATCTTAAAATGATATGCCGGTTCAGTCTCTCGGAGGTGCTCATATGGATAGAGTGTGCGTGTGTGCGTTCATAGGGTTGAGTGTATGCGCGTTTATATGAGCGCTTGATTCTGTACTGTGTTCATTTTTTTGCATCTAGTAATGCACGCCTTTGTGCATGTCCCTACACATCATTTATCGGAAGGCGTGGCTAAGTCTTAGTCGACTGAGAATTAATCAAGTCTCAATCAAGTGAGTTAACATATATGAAAGAAAAAAGAAAACACTACTTTTTTTGCATAAATCTTCAAGCAAGATCTTATGAATATAGCATCGACTTGGACATAACAAATTCTAAATTGACCGAGACTTAGCAACATTGTTTATCGGATGTCCCCAAAGGAACGCCTACGTGCTTATATGCCACAACGATGTACGGTGCTCCTACTTACCTAACTACTCGCTCCATTTCTGAATATAAGCTTTTTTCTAGAGATTTCAATATAGACTATATATAAAGCAAAATAAATGAATCTATATTTAGGACCGTAAGAAAAGTTTAAGGCTTCTGAGCCGCTCGAGATTATTAAAATCTCTAAAAAGACTTATATTTACAAACGGGCTGGCGGTATTATAGCTGCATGTGGCCGCAACAAGTGTCGTATTCGATGGCCTTCGGTACACTTCCCTGCAATCCCTGCATGCAGGCATGCACATGACTGAGCTGTGTATGGACTACTGTAGTATTGTAGGCTTGGACGGCGCACACAGCAATGCTCGTTCTTGGCCAACACATTGACCGTTTTGCCACAACGAATATCACCTTTTTCTTTAGCGGGCTCTATGCATGGTGTCATCCGTAATGAGCGACTAATCTACTCCTACACACTAGTTATTGTCTAGACCAGGCACAGTAAGTGGAGTACACTTTATAAAACCAAAAAATGCCATCCAAAGTGAATCTGGTACTACCTTGAAACACTCATCGGTTGTTATAGATCGATGTAGATTCCTAGGTCTTTAAACATAGATTAGCTAGCCTAGCTTGCAATCAAGTGGGAGCCGATCGATTAAGAATTGCATTCTCCTCGTAGACAGCCAGGCTTACATCTGCCCTCCAACTTGTGTGCCCAAATATGGACACAGGTCGCATCTATCTAGTCATATATGATCAGTATTGAACTGTTGGTTTCAGAAACAACTGGCAGCTAGCCCGTGGCCAGGTATATATATTCTTGTTTACAGCTTGTTGATAATTTCCATTTCTAACTTGTACCTGCATGCATGCATTGGAACATCGTAGGAAAGCATTACAATATGACGTGTATCGCTTTGAGTTTTCAGTTCAACTAGAACTCTATGCACTCGCAGATAGCAGCAAATAGCAATAAGATGATTGGTTTGATGCCCGATATCTATGCTAGCTGCATGCGTCAGCGACAAGCACAAAGGAATCCTTAGGAAAAATTCCTATAAGATTCAATCTTACGAATCAAACAATCAAACAACGAAAATTCATTGAGAATTTCAATCCTTCAAAACTCCTGTGAAGATCCTTTGAATCAAAGAGGCCCCTCTCTTAGGTGTCTGCACAATTCGAGAAGTTAGGATGCATGTTTTCACATGACTAATGAAATGGTCTCACCTAAATAAGGGCATCTTCAAGGTGGACCTTCAAACCTCCCGCAAGCGTCCGGACCGCGGTGTCTGAACACAATTTGACATCCAACGCGGTTCTGCATCTGTCCACCGAGCGGTCATGACGTACTTTTTCGGCAAACATGAGACAAACTGGAGTTGGGGGGAGGGTGGAGGCTTTGCGGTGTCCGCACATCTGCATGACCAACAAAAAACCGCCACATAATGTCTCTGGAAAGTAGTACCGAATAGTATATTTCATTTGGCAAAAGGTGCTAATTATTATTTTTCATTAAGAAAATTAGATAGCCATTTAGGGGGGGAGGGGGTGGAGGCTTTGCAGGTGTCCAGACATCTGCATGACCAACAAAAAACCGCCACATAATGTCTCTGGAAAGTAGTACCGAATAGTATATTTCATTTGGCAAAAGGTGCTAATTATTATTTTTCATTAAGAAAATTAGATAGCCATTTGTTGGAAGGTGCTCATATCATTTGGCGGAAGGTTGGCTTCCGCCATTGCATGGCATGCTTATTAGCCTGGCTTAGATTTGGCGGAAGGTTGGCTTCCGCCATGGTGTGTGCTTAGTAGCCTTGCTTAGTGCTTGCATAGTGCTTTTAGTAGGTTCATTTAGCAAGATGTTCTAAATATATGCGGCTACGGTTGGATGATCGTCTCCCGCATCCGTGTCCGCGAACTGCCCCTCTCTGTCTGCGAACGGATACCGGAGCGAATTTACGGGTCAGCGTTGGAGATGCCCTCGCGGAGTAATCTACATAGTTATAGTCTAGACCAGCCTCAGCAAGCGTACTATCTTTTTAAGCTAGTGTCATGAACCTGAATCAAACTCATCGGTTGTTTATAGATCGATATAGATTCCTAGGTCTTAAAACATAGATTAACTAGCCAGCTAGCAATCAAGTGGCCGCCGATCGAGATTAAGAACTTAATCCTCCTCGTAGACAGCTAGACCCTGTACATCTGCTTTCCGACTTGTGTGCCCCAAATATGGACAGGTCGCATCTATCTACTCGTATATGATCAGTATAGAACTATTGGTTTGAGAACCAACTGGCAGCTAGCCAGTGGCCAGACATATTCTCGTTGATAACTTCCACATGTAGCGTCAGAGGAAAGCATTGCATTTTCACTTTTCATGTAAACATTCAAGGAGAAAGATGGAATATACTCTAGCATCTGCTTGCTTTTGTCACGGAGCCATGAGTGCAGTTCAGTGTACAACAGCGTCAGATTCTCTCAGAGGGTATCACATTAACCAAAGATTCGGTCGCAGCACCCGGAGTTTAAGGATTGCCAACCAAGTTACTGAGGTTGATTGGGTCCAAGGGACAGGACATGCTCTAGTTAATCATAAGATTTGTAAGTGTTGCTTCCTGTGCAAGCTGCACCCTAGCTAGCTAACGGTTCTAATTAATGGCAACATAGGAGAACTCAATAATGCGCCCACGTTGTGGCATACATAAGAAGTTCGTGTGTAGGCTGTAGCTTTTGGTAGTTTCTGTCTGTATGCCACATGAACAGCTGAAGTTTCTATTATTCAAATCTCAACTTTTTTCTCGAGGAATTCAAATCTCGACTTCATCTTCCTTATCGATCGACATAATTTGTTCATTTCTTGATGCTATATTTAGGCTTATTTGACCAAAAAACAAAGACTATAAACTTAATTTTACATAGCAAATTCGAACTTAATTTCTGTAAAGAAATAATGGAGGTCTCGATGCCCATTACTACGGATCTGATTCGATCGAGCAAGAATTGAATGGCGGTGAGGTCGTCGAGCGACAAGGTGGGGTAAGGGGCTTACAACGTGTGGAAGCACGGTGGGACGTTGAACCTCGTGACACCTCAACATGCGGCTGGCAGGTCCACTTCTTCATGGACAATCTCGAGCAATTGGTGTGAGGGTTAGCGGGGCGACATTAAAGTTTCTCTCTAAATGTGGTTGCCTTTGAGGCGGTCATCTTCATTGGCGTTGGAAGTGCCACATCTTAAGAGTGTGCATGCTCAGAGAGATGAGTGTAAGTGTGTATATGTGACGGTCTGCGTCCGGCGTTGTACCGTATTTTAAGAAAAACATATCATATTTAGGGCACTTACTAATAGCCAACCACACGCTTAAGCGCTGTGTGTAGACATGCCCTGCACATGACGCAACCTCCGAGAACTCTAGATCGTAAGCACGCACGTAGTGTTCAGCATGGATGGGCACGCACACGGGTGAAGGGTCTCGATCACACACACAAAAAGGCATGCATCATCCAGATTGCATGCATTGTAATCTCCTGGTTTTTCCTTTTTATAGTATACATACTAAGTTTATTTCTTCTGTAAGTAATTAGTACCAAGTTTATTTAAGCTAGCATTTCTTGTTTCTGCCAAGCCCTAGCTTTTGTCCCAAGTACGTCGACGACGAGGCCCTGACAAAATCCAGCCAGCCATCGACATTGTTCCATCGATCGCTTAAATCTTTTATGTAGTGATCTTATTATAATCTCGTTGATCGCCGTCACAGATACTTGCGAGCCGCAGTGCAAACGCGGAGAAAATTTCATTTCCCAGAACAGATTATCTTTTTTATAGACAAACTCGCAAACCTTTATTATCCCGTCACAATGTTTACAGGGACAAAAGAAAGACTTCCGGGTTGCCCTAACCAAACATGGCGGCCAACCTGGAGAGTAAGTGCATGCTTTGCGAGGTTGTGAGCTTCAAAATTAAAGCTCCTAAATTCATAAACTACGTTACAAAAATGAAACTCGGAAGATCTATCTTTAATTTCTTTGATCACCGACCCATAAACGGCGGATGTGCCCTTGCTCACGTCATCTACCACCGTCTTGCAATCCGATGCCACATGGATATCTTGGACATATAGATCTGCCGCGAGGGACAAAGCTTCCCTTATTGCCATTGCTTCAAGTGTTGCTGGATCGATGATATGCTTCACCACAATGGCCGACACACCGAGAAATCCCCCCTGCTGATCTCTACATACTGAAGCAATAGCGCAATACCCGCTACGCATTGAGACAGCAGCATCTGCATTTAACTTTGCACAACCCTGAGGAGGAGGAAGCCAGGATGACGGTCTTGAAACAGGCACTGTCATAGGCCGTTGAGTCCGACAACTCACCTGCTTTAATTCTGACAGGTATTTAGTTATGAAGCTGTTGGTGGCGAAAGGTGATTGGAAAATATCCTCATACACGGCTTTCCTCCGCGCTCCCCATATGGCCAAGGCCATAACCACCAAGCGAGTGAACTCCTCCTGATCCAATATTTCATGTAAAGCAAACAGCCATGCCTTCGGATCCTCCTCTTGGACAACAATGACTTTCTCCACAAACTCCTCGGGTGCAAGGGCCCATATGCTTCTCGACATAGAGCATGTCATAAGCGCATGTCTCCAAGTATCTCGAGCCCCACAGATTCTGCATGTATCATAGTCAGCCATGTTTCTATGATGTAGCACCTCGCCGGTCGGCATTGACTGTCTAGCTAGCCTCCAAACAAACATCCAAAGTTTTGAGGGGACCTGTATGTGCCAAATCGCTGACCACTTCTCACTCTCCCTTGCTGATGGACCTTCTTCTTGATATAGCCACCGTTCCCTACTCATCTTGGTCCTCAAGATCATATGATAAGCCGACCGTACGGTGAAGATACCTCGGTCTTCCTCATGCCAAGCCCAAAAATCTTCCACGTTCCGCGTGCACAAAGGTATTTTTAGAATCTCCTCAGCATCAAAAGGGGTAAAGACCGCCCGCACTAATCCCTCATTCCATTCAGCAGTTGATGACTCGATGTAATCTGAAACTTTAGTGGGCGGGTTAGGAACTAAGGATGTAATCGGGTGTTTGAAATTGTCTCTCGGTATCCAATTATGTGTCCATACATCAGTCTCCGCTCCATTGCCAATCCTCCTTATAATACCTTGGGCCAAGATATCCCTTCCGTCCAACACCGCACGCCAAATCTGAGAAGGGTGAGCTCCCAGTTCGGCTTCCAGTAAAGTGCAACGTGGATAGTAAACAGCTTTCAACAATCTAGCACTCAAAGATGTCTCGTCTGTCATTAGCCGCCAAGATTGTCTGGACAAGATTGCTAAGTTGAATATCTCCAGGTCACGGAACCCCAAACCTCCCAAGTGTTTTGGCCTAGTCATCGTATCCCACGCAACCCAGCTAGGCTTCCTCTTTCTGTTTTTGCTTCCCCACCAAAACTGCCGGATGATTGATGTAATATTCTCACACAATCCCCTTGGCAAGCAGAAACATGACATGGAGAACACTGGAATTGCCTGTGCAATTGATTTGATCAACACTTCTTTACCAGCAGCTGACAACAGCTTCTCCATCCACCCTTTAATTTTTTCCCACACCCGATCTCTCAAATACTTGAAAGTGCCATTTTTTGAGTGTCCTACATCAGTAGGCATTCCCAAGTAACGTTCACTCAATGACTCATTGTGCACATGCAAAGAACTTTTGATCTCTTCCTTTAGAATTGTGGGGCAACACTTGCTGAAGAAGATTGAAGATTTGTCATGGTTTATCCTCTGTCCTGATGCACTACAATATGTATCTAGCAGGTTTGACACTGCAACTGATCCCTCCACAGTAGCCTTGAACAACAGCAGGCTGTCATCTACAAATAAAAGGTGGTTTATGGTGGGTGCCGTTGGGGCCACCTTAATACCTGCAATTGATGACTCAGAACTGGATTTCAGGAGGCACGAAAGGCCCTCTGCTGCAATCAAGAATAAATAGGGGGATATTGGGTCTCCCTGCCGAATACCTCTCGTCGGCTTAAAGGATTCAAGTTTCTCTCCATTGAAAAGAACCGAGAAAGATACTGAAGAAACAAAGCTCATAACTGTGCTGATCCACTGCTGTGAAAAACCCAGCTTAGCCATAATACCCTTCAGATATGGCCATTCCAATCTATCATATGCTTTCATCATATCTAACTTCAAAGCACAAAAACTGTTTGACTTTGATTTTGACTTTTTCATGAAATGCAAACATTCATAAGCACATATGATGTTGTCTGTGATAAGTCTACCAGGCACAAAAGCAGATTGCTCGTCAGAGATTATGTGAGGCAGCACTAACTTCAGTCTGTTGGCCACAACCTTAGAAGCAATTTTATATAATACATTGCAAAGGCTTATGGGACGAAACTGTGATAACAGAGAGGGGCTGATTACCTTTGGTATTAAAACCAGAATTGTATCATTGATTCCTTCCGGACTTTCCTCTCCCCGTACTATACGCAACACAATCCTCGTGACATCCTCTCCACAGACATCCCAGTTGCGTTGATAGAAATGAGCAGGAAAACCATCAAGCCCTGGTGACTTTGTAGGGAACATCTGGAAAAGCGTTGTTTTTACCTCCTGGCCAGTATAATCAGCGTTCAGACTTGCATTCATCTCATCTGTCACCCTCCTGGGGACATGGCTCAGCACCGCCTCCATATCGCGCACCCCCTCTGAGGTGTATAAATTTTGATAAAAACTACTGGCCATTTCTTTAAGTTCATCCGGATCAACCACAATTACTCCCAAGGAGTTTTGCAAAGCTTTTATCATGTTCCTTTTTCGACGCAGACTTGCTCTTAGATGGAAAAACTTCGTATTTTTATCTCCCGATGCCAGCCACTCAATCCTTGCCCTCTGGCGCCACATTATTTCCTCTCGGTGATACAAACGTTCATTGATCTTTAACTCCATATGGGACGGTCCCAGACGCAAAGGATCAGTCCGCAACTCCTCCAGTTTTTTCTTGAGTGTTTTGATTTCTTTCCGAACACTACCAAAAGTGTCAGTACTCCATAGCGCCATACCCCCTGCTAGAATAGCAAGCTTTTGGCGAAGCTCTCCCACTGTGGTACAAGGCGGTCCAGAGTCCCACCCGTCCGTGACAACATCATGAAAACCTTCGTGTGACTCCCACATCAATTCATACTTGAAATCCCGTGGCTTCGGTCGTTCCCTTCTACCACCCCAGTCAACCATGATCGCTGCATGATCGGATGTCGCCGCTTCTTCGTGCGTTACCACTGCCAAAGGAAACCGTGCCATCCAATCAGTGTTCACCAAGGCACGATCAAGTCTACAACGCGTGAAGGACCCTCCTGTGACCTTCTTCTCAAATGTCCAAAAACGGCCTTGATAGCCCAAGTCTAGCAGCATGCAAACATCAATCGTGTCTCTAAAAGCTTGGATATGTGCATTGCTACGTTGTCCAACTCCTTCATGTTCATCGGGACGTAAAACCTCGTTGAAATCTCCCATGCACATACAAGGCAAGTCACTTAAAGTGCTAATGTTTTTTAGTATGGTCCAAGTTTGATGACGCAAGTGGGTTTGTGCTTCTCCATACACACAAGTTAGCCTCCACTTTTCCTCCCCTTGTTCTTCCACAGACACATCTAGGTGATACCCAGAGTAACCAAGAACTTCAATATTTATTTCATTATTTCAGAAAAGGCTAATTCCTCCACTTCTACCTTGACTATCAATTGCAAAAGAATTATCATAGCCAATCGAAGTTGCTAAAGACTCTACCCTAGATCATGTGATCTGTGTTTCAATAATACAAAGCAGGGTAGGGGCAAACTTCCTCGCGAACTCACGAAGCTCTCGGACTGCCACAGGTTTGCCCGCTCCACGGCAGTTCCAGCACATGGCACTCATTGGGCCCGGCGGCACTCCTCAAAGGAGCCCGCCAAATTCCTAACTGCTGAGTTTGATCCTTCATTCCCTTCTTCAAAAGTCTTCGATCTCTTCAACTCCCTCATCGGTGGTGGACTGACAACAGAGCTACCCAAAGGCACCAAAGTTAGTTTACCTTCAGCTGTTGTCATTCCCTGTCCAGCGATATTGTTCTGTGTTCCTTCTAACAGTCCAGCCGCTAGCCTTTTCCTGGTCATATCTTCCATGTCAACATCCTCAGCCCTCGGCGCTGCAGCCGTCCCTGTTCTTGCCATATTCTTGTTCCCATAATAGCTAGTATTGCCCTCTTCATACTTGGTGTTGTTCCTACCTCCAGAGCGGCCTCCTCTTCTCCCTCCACGATTGCCACGGCCTCCCCCCGGGCCTCGTCCTGTACGCATTGCCCAGCTCGCTCGCAGGTCCTTGAAAACCAAGGCAGATGGAGGGTGGATCCCGTTCCCATGCTCCTTGTAAAGATGCCCAAGCATACCACAAGCAACACGCCCGGTCGAGGGCAGCTTTTAAGATTTGACTCTATAGATCTGCCTCTTCCCCTCTCTGACCATGGATACAGCATTCTTCTAAGGTTTGGATACATTGATCCGCACCTAGACCCGGTAGAAATTACCAATGAAATCATGAGATGAGGGCTCCGTAAACAGGACTTCCCCCACTTTTGCTGCCAGAGGGGTAATCAGATGGGCATACAGGTCGGGCAGATCGTGGATTTGAATCCATATATCGATCGTCTCCAGCTTGATCGTCGACGGCTTTGAGATCCCATCATAGCGAGCCATTACAACCGCATCTCGTCTGAAATTCCACGGCCCATCATTGATCACCCTCTCCCAATCTCCCAAGCACGAGAATTGGACGGTATACAGATTCTCTTCAAGCGGTTTGAACTTCACTTCCTGAGCAGCATCCCATGCCGATCGCATGTTCCTATAAAACCAGGTCTGGCTGTAAGTCTTGGTGGTGTTGACCCTGGCAAGCATGATCCATCTAGGCTCCTCCGCTGGGGCTTCCTTCTCATCAAAGATCACATCATCTAGGTCTTCCTCCCTCAGTCCCAGCTCTCTCATCATTGTGTCAACATCATCTACTTCCGCCGTGGTCGAGGCCGCGTTCGAAGCCATCAAGAACCCTAACCCGATGAGGCAACAGATCGGGTTTTTTGTGTTGGGGAACGTAGCATAAATTCAAAATTTTCCTACGTGTCACCAAGATCTATCTATGGAGAAACTAGCAACGAGGGAAGGAGAGTGCATCTACATACCCTTGTAGATCGCTAAGCGGAAGCGTTCAAGAGAACGGGGTTGAAGGAGTCGTACTGTCGTGATCCAAATCACCGGAGATCCGAGTGCCGAGCAGACGGCACCTCCGCGTTCAACACACGTACAGCCCGGTGGCGTCTCCCATGCCTTGATCCAGCAAGGAGAGAGGGAGAGGTTGAGGAAGACTCCATCCAACAGCAGCACAACGGCGCGGTGGTGGTGGAGGAGCGTGGCAATCCCGCAGGCTTCGCCAAGCACCTACGGGAGAGGAGGAGGTGTCACGGGAGGGAGGGAGGCGCCAGGCTCATGTATGGATGCCCTCCTCCCCTCCACTATATATAGGGGCAAGGGAGAGGGGGAGGCGCAGCCTTGCCCCTTCCTCCAAGGAAGGGGTGCGGCCAAGAGGGGGAGGAGTCCATCCTCCCAAGGCACCTCGGAGGTGCCTTCCCCTTGAGGACTCTTCCCTCCCCAAGTTTCCTTGGCGCATGGGCCTCTTGGGGCTGGTGCCCTTGGCCCATATAGGCCAAGGCGCACCCCTACAGCCCTGTGGCCCCCGGGCAGGTGGACCCCCAGTGGACCCCGGACCCCTTTCGGCACTCCGGTACAATACCGATAAAGTGCGAAACTTTTCCGCGACCAAAATAGGACTTCCCATATATAAATCTTTACCTCCAGACCATTCCGGAACTCCTCGTGGCGTCCGGGATCTCATCCGGACTCCGAACAACATTCGTAACCACATACAAGCTTCCTTTATAACCCTAAGCGTCACCGAACCTTAAGTGTGTAGACCCTACAGTTCGGAGACATGCGTAACATGACCGAGACGTTCTCCGGTCAATAACCAACAGCGGGATCTGGATACCCATGTTGGCTCCCACATGTTCCACGATGATCTCATCGGATGAACCACGATGTCAAGGACTCAATCGATCCCGTATACAATTCCCTTTGTCTAGCGGTATTGTACTTGCCCGAGATTCGATCGTCGGTATCCCGATACCTTGTTCAATCTCGTTTCCGGCAAGTCTCTTTACTCATTCCGTAACACATCATCCCGTGATCAACCCCTTGGTCACATTGTGCACATTATGATGATGTCCTACCGAGTGGGCCCAGAGATACCTCTCCGTCACACGGAGTGACAAATCCCGGTCTCGATTCGTGCCAACCCAATGACACTTTCGGAGATACCTGTAATGCACCTTTATAGTCACCCGATTACGTTGTGACGTTTGGTACACCCAAAGCATTCCTACGGTATCCGGAGTTGCACAATCTCATGGTCTAAGGAAAAGATACTTGACATTAGAAAAGCTTTAGCATACGAACTACGATCTTTGTGCTAGGCTTAGGATTGGGTCTTGTCCATCACATCATTCTCCTAATGATGTGATCCCGTTATCAATGACATCCAATGTCCATGGTCGAAATCGTAACCATCTATTGATCAACGAGCTAGTCAACTAGAGGCTTACTAGGGACATGATGTTGTCTATGTACCCACACATGTATCTGAGTTTCCTATCAATACAATTATAGCATGGATAATAAACGATTATCGTGAACAAGGAAATATAATAATAACTAATTTATTATTGCCTCTAGGGCATATTTCCAACAGTCTCCCACTTGCACTAGAGTCAATAATCTAGTTCACATCGTCATGTGATTAACAGCGATAGGTCACATCGCCATGTGACCAACACCCAAAGAGTTTACTAGTGTCTCAGAACTAGTTCACATCATCATGTGATTTAGACTCAATGAGTTCTGAGGTTTGATCATGTTTTGCTTGTGAGAGAGGTCTTAGTCAACGGGTTTTAGTCAACGGGTCTGAACCTTTCAGATCCGTGCGTGCTTTGCAAATTTCTAGGTCATATTATAAATGCTGCTTCCACGCCCCACTTGGAGCTATTCCAAATGGTTGTTCCACTATACGTATCATGTTTGCTACTTAGAGTCATTCTGATAGGTGTTAAAGTTTGCATCGACGTAACCCTTTACGCCGAACTCTTTATCACCTCCATAATCGAGAAACATGTCCTTATTTACTCCAAGGACAATTTTGACCGCTGTCCAATGATCCATTCCTGGATCATTCTTGTACCCTCGACCGACTCATGGCAAGGCACACTTCGGTCTTGGTACACACATAGCATACTATAGAGCCTATGTCTGAAGTATAGGGGACGACCTTCGTCGTTTCTCTCTTTTCTGCCGTGGTCGAGCTTTTAACTCTTAACTTCATACCTTACAACTCGTGCAAGAACTCCTTCTTTGGTGATCCATCTTGAACACTTTCAAGATTATGTCAAGGTATGTGCTCATTTGAAAGTATTATTAAACATTTTGATCTATCTTATAGATCTTGATGCTTATTGTTCAAGTAGCCTAATCCAGGTTTTCTATTGAAAATCATCTTTCAAATAACCCTATATGCTTTCCAGAAATTCTACATCATTTCTGATCATCAATATGTCAACAACATATACTCATCGAAATTCTATAGTGCTCCCACTCACTTCTTTGGAAATACAAGTTTCTCATAAACTTTGTATAAACCCAAAATCTTTGATCATCTCATCAAAGCGCACATTCCAACTCCGAGATGCTTACTCCGGTCCTTAGAAAGGATCATTTGGAGCCAAGATACCTTTAGCATCCTTAGGATCGACAAAACTTTCTGATTGTATCACATACAACCTTTCCTTACTGGCTGGTAAGGAAACTCATTTTGACATCCATCCGCCAGATTTCATAAATGCAGCTTATGCTAACATGATTCCGGACGGACTTAAGCATCGCTACGGATGAGAAAAACTCATCGTAGTCAACTCCTTGAACTTGTGAAAAACTCTTCGCCACAAGTCGAGCTTCATAGAAGGTGACATTACCGTCCATGTCCGTCTTCTTCTTAAAGATCCATTTATTTCAATGGCTTGCCGATCATCGGGCAAGTCCACCAAAGTCCATGCTTTGTTATGATACATGGATCCTATCTCGGATTTCATGGCTTCTAACCATTTATCGGAATTTGGGCCCACCATTGCTTCTCCATAGCTCGTAGGTTCATTGTTGTCTAGCAACATGACCTTCAAGACAGGATTGCGTACCACTCAAGTAATACGCATCCTTGTCACCCTCTGGTGCGTCGGTGACTTGATCCGAAACTTCATCATCACTATCATAAGCTTCTACTTCAATTGGTGTAGGTGCCACGAACAACTTCACGTGCCCTGCTACACACTAGTTGAAGTGATGGTTCAATAACCTCATCAAGTCTCGACCATCCTCCCACTCAACTTTTCGAGACGAACTTTTCCTCGAGAAAGGACCCGATTCAAGAAACAATCCCTATTGCTTTCGGATCTGAATTAGGAGGTATACCCAACTGTTTTTGGGTGTCCTATGAAGATGCATTTTATCCGCTTTGGGTTCGAGCTTATCAACCTGAAACTTTTCACATAAGCGTCGTGGCCCCAAACTTTCAAGAAATGACAGCTTAGGTTTCTCCAAACCATAGTTCAAACGGTGTCGTCTCAACGGAATAATGTGGTGCCTTATTAAAGTGAGTGCGGTTGTCTCTAATGCCTAACCCATTAACGATAGTGGTAATTCGATAAGAGACATCATGGTACGCACCATATCCAATAGGGTGCAACTATGATGTTCGGACACACCATCACACTATGGTGTTCCAAAGCGGTATTAATTGTGAAACAATTTGCACAATGTCTTAATTGTGTGCCAAAACTCGTAACTCAGATATTCATCTCTATGATCATATCATAAACATTCTATCCTCTTGTCACGAAGATCTTAAACTTCATTCTGAAATTACTTGAACCATTCAATAATTCAGATTTGTGTTTCATCAAGTAAATATACTCAACATCTACCCGAATCATCTGTGAAGTAAGAACATAACGATATTCATCAGCATGCCTCAAAGACTTATTGGACTGCACACATCAAAATGTGTTACTTCCAACAAGTTGCTATCTAGTTCCATCTTCTTTGAAACCGAGGCTTTTCAGTCATCTTGTCCATGTGGTATGATTTGCATATCTCAAGTGATTCAAAATCAAGTGAGTCTAAACGATCTATCTGCATGGAGTTTCTTCATGCGTATGCACCAATAGACATGGTTCGCATGTCTCAAACTTTTCAAAACGAGTGAGTCCAAAGATCCATCAACATGGAGCTTCTTCATGCTTTTACACCAATATGACTTATATGGCGATTGCCACAAGTAAGTGGTACTATCATTACTATCTTATACTTTTGGCATGAAAATGTGTATTACTACGATCGAGATTCAATAAACCATTTATTTAGGTGCAAGACCATTGAAGGTATTATTCAAATAAACAGAGTAACCATTATTCTTCTTAGATGAATAATCAGATTACGATAGACATAACCCAATCATGTCTATGCTCAACGCAAACACCAAATAACAATTTCAGGCTTAACTCCAATCTCGATGGTAGAGGGAGCGTCGATGCTTGATCACATCAACCTTGGAAATACTTCCAACACATATCGTCGGCTCACCTTTAGCTAGTCTCCGTTTATTCCGTAGCTTTTATTTCGAGTTACTAACACTTAGCAACCGAACCGGTATCTAATACCACTGGTGCTACTAGGAGTACTAGTAAAGTACACATTAACATAATGTATATCAAATATACTTCTATCGACCTTGCCACCTTCTCATCTACCAAGTATCTAGGGTGGTTCCGCTCCGATGGCTGTTCCCCTTATTACGTAAGCACTTAGTCTCGGGTTTGGGTTCAACCTTGGGTTTCTTCCTTTGGAGCGACAAGCGATTTGCCGTTTCATGAAGTGTCCCTTCTTGTCCTTGCGCTTCTTGAAACTAGTGGTTTCACCAACCATCAACAATTGATGCTCCTTCTTGATTTCTACTTTCGCGGTGTCAAACATCGTGAATACCTCAAGGATCATCATATCTATCCCTGATATGTTATAGTTCATCACGAAGCTCTAGCAGCTTGGTGGCAATGACTTCTGGAGAAACATCACTATCTCATCTGGAAGATCAGCTCCCACTCGATTCAAGTGATTGTTGTACTCAGACAATCTGAGCACAAGCTCAACGATTGAGCTTTTCTCCCTTAGTTTGTAGGCTAAGAAAATTGTCGGAGGTCTTATACCACTTGACGTGGGCACGAGCTTGAAATCCCAATTTCAGCCCTCGAAACATCTCATATGTTCCGCGACGTTTCGAAAACGTCTTTGGTGCCTCAATTCTAAACCGTTTAACTGAACTATCACGTAGTTATCAAAACGTGTATGTCCGATGTTCGCAACATCCACAAACGACGTTTGGGGTTCAGCATCTTGGCGGTGCATTAAGGACATAAGCTTTCTTGTCCGCATAATCGCTACTTTCAACTTTCAACTATGTTTTCTCTAGGAACATATCTAAACAAGGAACTAAAACGCGAGCTTACGACATAATTTGCAAAAGGTCTTTTGACTATGTTCAAGATAATTAAGTTCATCTTATGAACTCCCACTCAGATAGACATCCCTCTGGTCATCTAAGTGATTACATGATACGACTCAACTAAGCCGTGTCCGATCATCACGTGAGACGGACTAGTCAACATCGGTGAACATCTTCATGTTGATCGTATCTACTATACGACTCATGCTCGACCTTTCGGTCTCCGTGTTCCGAGGCCATGTCTGCACATGCTAGGCTCGTCAAGTTAACCCCAAGTGTTTTTGCTATGTAAATCTGTCTTACACCCGTTGTATGTGAACGTAAGAATCCATCACACCCGATCATCACGTGGTGCTTAGAAGCGACGAACTGTAGCAACGGTGCACGATCGAGGAGAACACTTCTTGAAATTTGTATAAGGGATCATCTTATTTACTACCGTCGTTCTAAGTAAACAAGATGCATAAACATAATAAACATCACATGCAATTATATAGTAGTGACATGATATGGCCAATATCATATTGCTCCTTTTGATCTCCATCTTAGCGGCTCCATGATCATCATTGTCACCGGCATGACACCATGATCTCCAACATCATGATCTCCATCATCGTGTCTCCAAGAAGTTGTCTCGCCAACTTATTACTTCTACTACTATGGCTACCGGCTAGCAATAAAGTAAAAGTAATTACATGGCGTTGTTCAATGACACGCAGGTCATACAATAAATAAAGACAACTCCTATGGCTCCTGCCGGTTGTCATACTCATCGACATGCAAGTCGTGATTCCTATTACAAGAACATGATCAATCTCATACATCACATATCATTCATCACATTCTTCTTGGCCATATCACATCACATAGCATACCCTGCAAAAACAAGTTAGACGTCCTCTAATTGTTGTTGCATGTTTTACGTGGCTGCTATGGGTTTCTAGCAAGAACGTTTCTTACCTACGCAAAACCACAACGTGATATGCCAATTGCTATTTACCCTTCATAAGGACCCTTTTCATCGAATCCGTTCCGACTAAAGTGGGAGATCGGCACCCGCTAGCCACCTTATGCACCAAGTGCATGTTAGTCGGTGGAACCTGTCTCACGTAAGAGCACGTGTAAGGTCGGTCCGGCCGCTTCATCCCACAATACCGTCGAAACAAGATTGGACTAGTAACGGTAAGCATATTGAACAAAATCAACGCCCACAACTACTTTGTGTTCTACTCGTGCAAAGAATCTACGCAATAGACCTAGCTCATGATGCCACTGTTGGGGAACGTAGCATAAATTCAAAATTTTCCTACGTGTCACCAAGATCTATCTATGGAGAAACTAGCAACGAGGGAAGGAGAGTGCATCTACATACCCTTGTAGATCGCTAAGCTGAAGCGTTCAAGTGAACGGGGTTGAAGGAGTCAGATTGTCGTGATCCAAATCACCGGAGATCCGAGTGCCGAGCGGACGGCACCTCCGCGTTCAACACACGTACAGCCCGGTGGCGTCTCCCATGCCTTGATCCAGCAAGGAGAGAGGGAGAGGTTGAGGAAGACTCCATCCAACAGCAGCACAACGGCGCGGTGGTGGTGGAGGAGCGTGGCAATCCTGCAGGCTTCGCCAAGCACCTCACGGGAGAGGAGGAGGTGTCACGGGAGGGAGGGAGGCGCCAGGCTCATGTATGGATGCCCTCCCTCCCTCCACTATATATAGGGGCAAGGGAGAGGGGGAGGCGCAGCCTGCCCCTTCCTCCAAGGAAGGGGTGCGGCCAAGAGGGGGAGGAGTCCATCCTCCCAAGGCACCTCTGAGGTGCCTTCCCCTTGAGGACTCTTCCTCCCCAAGTTTCCTTGGCGCATGGGCCTCTTGGGGCTGGTGCCCTTGGCCCATATAGGCCAAGGCGCACCCCTACAGCCCATGTGGCCCCAGGCAGGTGGACCCCGGTGGACCCCGGACCCCTTCGGCACTCCCAGACAATAATACCGATAAAGTGCGAAACTTTTCCGGCGACCAAAATAGGACTTCCCATATATAAATCTTTACCTCCGGACCATTCCGGAACTCCTCGTGACGTCCGAGATCTCATCCAGGACTCCGAACAACATTCGGTAACCACATACAAGCTTCCTTTATAACCCTAGCGTCACCGAACCTTAAGTGTGTAGACCCTACGGGTTCGGGAGACATCTGCGAACATGACCGAGACGTTCTCCGGTCAATAACCAACAGCCGATCTGGATACCCATGTTGGCTCCCACATGTTCCACGATGATCTCATCGGATGAACCACGATGTCAAGGACTCAATCGATCCGTATACAATTCCCTTTGTCTAGCGGTATTGTACTTGCCCGAGATTCGATCGTCGGTATCCCGATACCTTGTTCAATCTCGTTTAAGCAAGTCTCTTTACTCGCCCGTAACACATCATCCCGTGATCAACCCCTTGGTCACATTGTGCACATTATGATGATGTCCTACCGAGTGGGCCCAGAGATACCTCTCCGTCACACGGAGTGACAAATCCGATCTCGATTCGTGCCAACCCAACACACTTTCGGAGATACCGTTATGCACCTTTATAGTCACCCAATTACGTTGTGACGTTTGGTACACCCAAAGCATTCCTACGGTATCCGGGAGTTGCACAATCTCATGGTCTAAGGAAAAGATACTTGACATTAGAAAAGCTTTAGCATACGAACTACGATCTTTGTGCTAGGCTTAGGATTGGGTCTTGTCCATCACATCATTCTCCTAATGATGTGATCCCGTTATCAATGACATCCACTGTCCATGGTCGTGAAATCGTAACCATCTATTGATCAACGAGCTAGTCAACTAGAGGCTTACTAGGGACATGGTGTTGTCTATGTACCCACACATGTATCTGAGTTTCCTATCAATACAATTATAGCATGGATAATAAACGATTATCGTGAACAAGGAAATATAATAATAACTAATTTATTATTGCCTCTAGGGCATATTTCCAACATTTTGTTGGGGGAACCCTAACTCCACCGTTCCCTAGCCAAGCATAAGCAAGGCGGCAGCACGCGGTCGCTCCCAGCATCGTCAACGATCGCCTGGGATAGAGGAACGTGGTAGGGGAGGATAGGACTCGACGGCGGCGTGGTCGCCTCCGGGAGAAAACAGGCAAACCCTAGCTAGAGGGAAACCCCCAGAACAGATTATCTAACTCTAGTGTTAGCTTAACTAGCAATAATCCTAGACTCACGGGCCTATTACGGGCTTTTACGTGATTTTCTTCTAAACTAATCCCATCCCCCCCTCGATTTATCCTGTAAAGCCTGATAATCGACCCGTCCGTGCGTCTAGCATTACCTCTTAATTATTGAGTGCATGCAATTAGACAGTCACCCGTCACGTACGCAACGAAGCAATTGGCTGAGGTACTAATGAGGAGGGGGAGAGTGGCATTAGGCCCAACTCTTTTGTATACTGTAGCACAATACTGTAGTAATTGCTACAATATACAAAGGGGGCCGGGGCGGCCCGCTGGGCTGGATCTGCCCCGGAATACGACGGAGAACGCCGGAGAACTGAAATGCAAAGAAGCAACCGCCACCACACCAACAAACCCTGCAAACTCTAACCTCGACGGAATAGGAACTTGATACGTTCATTTTGCATTATGTTTTCCTACTGTTATTTATAATTTTTTTATGATTTATAACACTTTATGAAGTAATTTTAATGCCTTTTCTCATAATATGCAAGGTTTACATAAAGAGGGAGAATACTGGCAGCTGGAATTCTGGACCTAAAAAAGCTATGTCAGAGATACCTATTATGCACATCTCCAAATGAGCTGAAATTTTACGGAGAATTATTTTGGAACATATAATAAATATTGGAGAAAGGAACTACTAGAGGGGGGCTGCCAGGTGTCCACAAGACACCAGGGAGCGCTAGCCCCTCCAGGCGCGCCCTGGTGGGTGGTGGGCAGCCTGGCCCATCTCTGGTGCCCATCTTCTGGTATATAAGGTATTTTGACCTAGAAAAAATAAGGAGAGGACTTTCAGGACAGAGCGCCGTCGTCTCGAGGCGGAACTTGGGCAGGAGCACTTTTGCCCTCCGGCGAAACAATTCCGTCGGGGAATGTCCCTCCGGGAGGGGGAAATTGAAGCCATCGTCATCACCAACCACTACAAAAAATACACTTCCGTGATGATACGTGTTTGTCACAGTAGGTCATGTTTTCTGTCATGCATGTACATCCATGACGATTTTATGAAAGAATCAAGATAGTCATACATGTGCTGTCGTAGAAGTGTTTCATGACATTACCAAAATTATCATCATGGAAGTGTCCACTTCCATGACGATAAATGGCGCGTTATGGAAGTGCTTTCGTCAAGGGTGACCGGCACGTGGCATCCACCGTAATAGGTCGCCGTTAAGCTATCGAGTCCGGTTTTGGATCCGATAACCCGCTAATAGCCCGGACCAATGAGGATTTTCCACATGTAAAATTCCCATTGGCCGGAGGAAACACGTGTTGGCTCACCATTGGGACAGATGTCATCCATTCATTGGACAGGAGGCGCCTATGATACGTAGACACGTGGCACGACCCAACAGAGGCCCATTCCGGTGAAAAGGTCGGCCCATTTGACTTGGTCAAAAGGTAACGGGCCGGCCCACGTAAAGCCTGTTAACGGCCTGTTCGTATATAGCCCATACGACCCGCTAAATCACGACCCGTTACGGCCTATCGGAATTAAGCCCAATAGCTTCATCTGGGCCGTCCAATATGATTCCAGACCGTTGTAACTTCTGGCCCATGTATGGCCCATGATGTCTTTCGGCCCATACGAGGCCATTTGTAACTCTTGGCCCATTAACGGCCCGTGGTGAATCTGGTACGCAATGAACAGTGTACCGCTTTATACCCATTAACGACCCATTATTCCATTGGGCCGTTTCAAACCCGTGTTATCTTTCGGCCTTCTCAGGCCTATTTATTCTTGGGCTCATTTCTAGCATTCGGTTACTTACGGCCCATTACTGGACTTTTCTACTTGTGGGCCAAATTCAGCACGTGGTTACAACCGGCCCGTTTGCGGCCCGTTAATCCATTGGACCATTTTCATAGCGTCATCAAATACGGCCGATTAACGACAGCACATGGTTATTGTGGCCTAGTTTTAAAAATAGGTTATTGCGACCACTAGCAAACCGCGGAAAAAAAACTGCACTGACTACAAGCAAACAAATAAACAAGACAACAAGGAAATAAATAAGCAAGCAACTTACGCTAGGCTATCACGACTATTACACATATTATATCCACGGGGCATCAAAGTTCGCCACCAGTGCAAATATAGGGAACAAAGCAGCATATCATATACAGTGGTTGTCAAAGTTGGCGACCAGTGCAAATACACGCCGCAGCAAAACAAGTCCAGAACTGAAACCACTTCAGAAGAGCTCAAGAAACAATATCCTGGGTACCCATAATGCCGGCAAGATGCTTAGCAAGCTTATTAACTTTCTCTTGTTTGGCGCTTAAATCCTCCAGCACTTGCTGTTGCATCAGAAAGTTTGCATCTGAATTCTACATGGACTTCCTCAGTCCTTTGGCCTCTTGTCGCATAACATCTGATCGATGTATTTCAACTTGAAGTTGAGACTCAAGAAGCCAAACTGATTCAGGCAGCGAGTTCGAAGAGTTGGTGCAAGCAGTAGCAGCCAGTAACTCGAACACTACATCAAGACAGGACTTTGGTGTTGTCTCAGTGTCTTCAACATAGTTTTTATCAGCTTTCTTGGAGACCAACAGGGATGTCTCACTATCTTGAACCTTATCTGCATTACTTCCTTTACCATTGCATGACGAGGTACTCTTCTCCAATATTTTATCCGCGTTCTAAAAGAGAAACAAACAAACATATCACAGGTTTACCATATTGTATATGAAACTCATTTTGGTAAACCAGTTCAGTAGTAAGGTGGACAGGATAACAGCATGAAACAAACATATATCTATGTAGTATGGTCACTGTATGGTCTATATCATTCTAGTTTATGTTGCCAAATCAAGATAGAGATAGTTCAAATCATATCTATTTAAGACAAAACAACATAGACAGAATATAAGTGCGGGAAACTACACAACAATAATAACACTTGTAATGTGCATGGCATGAGAACATAACTGTTTATTCAATTGAAACTGAAACCAACATAGAGCAAGTTACAATAGCAAACACATTAAAGAAACATGTTTAAAACATACCTGTTGCGCCATTGGAGTTTCAATTGCATCCTTCAAATTTGAAATTAGTTGGTATGAGTAAATACAGTGATGCAAGAGCAAAGTAGTATGAACCATAGCTACGGAACCTGACTTGAGCACAATTCTTGTTCTGCTTTAAGCATTGACTTGGGGTTCGGAGTGGTGGTCCTCATGCTTTGGGCACTACAGTTGCCTTACTAACTGCTCGTGTTTGGGTGCTCTATGGTGGAGACGGTGTTGTGTCAACTGGAACTGGGTTACTATCTGCTGGGGTTGGGGTTATAAGGGGTGTAGCTGGTTCTCTGTCCAACTAGTTAGGGGTACAATCTGCGTGAGTCTGGGTTATGTGTGGTGGGGCTGGTTCTTGGGAAAGTACAACCGTGGTTCTATCTGCATCGACAGGTAGCACGATCTTTTTCTGAAGACCATGTTTTTACTCCCACAGATACTGCCATCACCCCTCCAATTGAAATGGCTGATAAAAAAGAAAATTAATTGAATGTACAAACAATTTAAGATAGACAGGTGCAATGGATAGTAGGGAAGAAAACAGGCCATGAAATAATTCACATTTATGTTGTCTAACCAAACAGAATAGCAGGACATAATTTCACATATATGATGGCTATACCTGGCCATGGGAAGCCCGACCCGGAAAAGCCCGACCCGGCCCGGCCCGATGCTGCCCTCGGGCCGGGCTCGGGCCTAGATTTTGAGCCCGAAGGCCGGGCCGGGCCCGGGCCCGTCGTTTTCGCGTTTTCCTGAAGGTCGGGCCGGGCCGGCCAGGAGCCCGACGGGCTTTCTTGTGTTCGTGCCGGGCTCGGGCCCAGAAAACAGGCCCGATGGCTGGGCCTGGGTTTTTTGCGTCGGGCTTGGCTAGGCCCGGCCCGAGGTATGGCCAGGTATAATGATTTCTAATTAAACAGGATAGCATGACACAATTTCACATGTATGATGGCTAACTAAACATGATAGAATGACATACTTCAAAATATGATGACTATGTAAACACAATGACATGATATAACTATACGATGTGTCTATTAAAGTGGTTGGCATGCCATAAATCACAAACATGCCATCGATGGAAACATGATGGCATGATATATTTCACTGATAGAATGACATAATTTAAAATATGATGACTATGTAAACAAGATGAGATGATATAACTATATTATGTCTTTAGAAAATGGGTTGGCATGCCATAATTCAGATACATGCTGTCTATGTAAACATCATGGCATGATATAATTCAAATATATGGGTTATATACTAAGCAAGTGAGCAGAGGGCAATCGCATATATGATGTGTCAACTAAGGAGATGGCATTCAATATTGTGTATATGATGTAAAAACTAAGCATTGCAATACAACATATGCATGATATGAGTAGTATAACCCTGCCAAGTTTGAGCATACACTTCAGGGGGGTAATAGGACTGCTCATCTGCCTCTGAATCCTCCTCTGAAGAGCTATCTGTAACCAGCAAGATATCTGCTTCAGCAGGTAGCATTGTCTGATCTGAAGACCTTGTTTTCACTCCAGATTTCTCCATCACCAATTCAAATGGCTGATGCACAGGAAGAGCAGTTGAATATACAAACATTGTCGACAAATGCAATGAGAAATACAAAAAAAGACTGCATTCTATAACTCACATATATGACGCTTGGCTAAAAACATGGCATTGCATAATTCACATATATAATTCCTTGCAACAAGATAGCATTGCACAATTCACATATATAATGTCTTGCAACAAGATGGCATTGCATAATTCACATATATGGTAATTAGACACTAAATAGGTGGCATTCACACAAAGCATGTCTAAACTAAACAAATGACATAGCAATGCAAGATACCATACGCACGATATGAGCAACATAACCCTGCCAAGTTAGAGCATGCATCTCGGGGGAGGGGGGGGATAAGACTGGTTATCTATCTCCGAATCCTCCTCTGAGAAGCTATCCGTAACTAGCAAGACATGCGCTTCGTCAGCTAGCATTATCTGCTCTAAAGACCTTGTTTCCACTCCAGATTTTTTCCATGACCGTGCCGAATGGCTGATGCAAAGGAAGAGTAATTGAATGTACTAAAATTGTTGACAAATTTAACACGTAATAAAAAAATGATGGCATGATATAATTCACATATAAGATGACTGGCTAACCAGGGTGGCATTGCAAAATTCACATATATGATGCCTGGCTAAACAAGATGGCATTGCATGGCATTCACATCAAGCATGTCTAAACTAAGCAGATGACATATTTGATGTATAAAATAAGCAATGCAAGGCATCGTATGCATGATATTACCAACATCAGCATGCCAAGTTAGAGTGAAGACCTCAGGGGGTAAATTCGAGTGGTCTTCTCCTTCTGAATCCCCCTTAGAACAGTTATCTTCCTCTTGATTACAATCCGAAATGGGTGGAGGGGGGCTGCCTTTGCACCCACCATGGAGCGACGTCTGTGTGAAATTTTATTGCCACGCAAGGCTCGTCTCTTTTGCTCTACATGTTCAGTTCCATTGTGTACAATAACTGATATGCATAGGAATAAAACATAGTGAGATTATGTAAGGATTGCATGCACAAATCCAGAGTGATGGTAGCAAACTATGGATAGACCCAAAACCAATGATAGCGAGCGGATAATAGCTTTAGTTAAAAATACGTATAATGGCTCCTTTAATGTTTGTTTGCACCCAACATGTAACTCATAGTAGACACCCGAGATTAACCGGATAGTAGATGATAGTACTGATTGCTGCCCCAATATGTACCCCACAACCATTTAAAAACTCAAGTTTCAGCATTAGTTTGGACCTGACTCGGAGTCTAATAGGTGAACACGATGATAAAGTAGCATGTCATCATATTAAGCGATGCATAACGTAAGCAGACACGGAAGAATGCGACCTCTCTTGCGGACCCATGTAGTCCTCAAGGTCATCTGCTCAATTGATGATGGTAATGCAGTTGTCGTGGCTGCCGGCGGAGGGGAAGAAGATTTGAGGCGGCGAAAGTTAGTCTGGAGAGTGGATCCCTGCTGTGGTGAACCCTTCCATCGTTGGAGCAGCTGAGCTCGGGTGGAACACAGTGCAACAGGAGCAGGACAAACCAAACAAGGTTTTCTTTGACACATATCTGTAACAGAAGTAATTGTGTAAGGGCTTGTTTGAATTTCAGGATTCTAACAATGTAGGGATAGGAAATAGACAGGAATAGGATAGGAATGCATGTGCAAAACAGAGAATTTAAAAACACAAGATTTCTGCCAATCTGGGTGTTTGGTTCACAAGAATTGGAAGATCACAGGATGCAAAGAAGCATGGTGAGATTAAGTCAAACCACAAGAAAATGTACGGTTATATGCTACTATCTCTTAGTCTCGTGCTTCATGAAAGGGAATTTGAAAAGGAGGACAAGTGGAAATTAAAATTCCTACATTTTTTCTTTCAAGGAGACGCTAAAGGAACAAATCCTACAGTTTTCATTTGCTCCATTCCTTTGAACCAAATGCATGAATAGTAGTACCATAAGACACTTTCCAATTCCTATGTTTTTCCTTCACTTTTCCTTTCAAGCACTGCCAATTCTAGTAGGCAGGCTTTGATACATCTTCAACGTATCTATAATTTATGAAGTATTCATGCTATTATATTATCTGTTTTGGATGTTTATGGGATTTATTAAACACTTTTATATTATTTTTGGGACTAACCTATTCACCCAGAGCCCAGTGCCAGTTTCTGTTTTTTCCCTTGTTTCAGTGTTTTGCAGAAAAGGAATATCAAATGGAGTCCAAACGGAATGAAACCTTCGGAAGCGTGATTAACGAACGTGATCCAGGAGACTTGGAGTTGAAGTCAAGGAATATTCAAGGTGTCCACGAGGCGTGAGGCGCCTGCCTGTGCGCCCCACCCTCGTGGGCCCCTCGTGGCTCCCCTTACCGACTTCTTTCGCCTATATATATATATATCCATATACCCTAAAAACTTTGGAGAGTAGAATAGATCAGGAGTTCCGCCGCCGCAAGCCTCTATAGCCACCAAAAACCAATCGGGACCCTGTTCAAGACCTCACGCGGAGGGATCCATCACCGGTGGCCATCTTCATAATCCCGGCGCTCTCCATGACGAGGAGGGAGTAGTACACCCTCGGGGCTGAGGGTATGTACCAGTAGCTATGTGTTTGATCTGTCTCTCTCTCTCGTGTTCTTGAGGTGGTATGATCTTGATCTACCACGAGCTTTGCTATTATAGTTGGATCTTATGATGTTTCTCCCCCTCTCCTCTCTTGTAATGGATTGAGTTTTCCCTTTGAAGTTATCTTATCGGATTGAGTCTTTAAGGATTTGAGAACACTTGATGTATGTCTTGCATGTGCTTATCTGTGGTGACAATGGGATATCACGTGATCCACTTGATGTATGTTTTGGTGATCAACTTATGGGTTCGGTGAACTTATGCATAGGGGTTGGCACACGTTTTCGTCTTGACTCTCCAGAGAAACTTTGGGGCACTCTTTGAAGTACTTTTGTGTTGGTTGAATAGATGAATCTGAGATTGTGTGATGCATATCGTATAATCATACCCACAGATACTTGAGGTGACATTGGAGTATCTAGGTGACATTATAGTTTTGGTTGATATGTGTCTTAAGGTGTTATTCTAGTACGAACTCTATGATAGATCGAACGAAAAGAATAGCTTCGTGTTATTTTACTACAGACTCTTGAATAGATCAATCAGAAAGGATAACTTTGAGGTGGTTTCGTACCCTACTATAATATCTTCGTTTGTTCTCCGCTATTAGTGACTTTGGAGTGACTCTTTGTTGCATGTTGTGGGATATTTATATGATCCAATTATGTTATTATTGTTGAGAGAACTTGCACTAGTGAAAGTATGAACCCTAGGCCTTGTTTCCTAGCATTGCAATACCGTTTGTGCTCACTTTTATCATTAGTTACCTTGTTGTTTTTATAATTTCAGATTACAAAAACCTATATCTACCATCCATATTGCACTTGTATCACCATCTCTTCATGAACTAGTGCACCTATACAATTTACCATTGTATTGGGTGTGTTGGGGACACAAGAGACTCTTTGTTATTTGGTTGCAAGGTTGCTTGAGAGAGACCTTCTTCATCCTACACCTCCCACGGATTGATAAACCTTAGGTCATCCAGTTGAGGGAAATTTGCTACTGTCCTACAATCTGCACTTGGAGGCCCAACAACGTCTACAAGAAGAAGGTTGCGTAGTAGACATCAAGCTCTTTTCTGGCGCCGTTGCCGAGGAGGTGAGTGCTTGAAGGTATATCTTTAGATCTTGCAATCAAATCTTCTAGTTTCTTGTTTTATCACTAGTTTAGTCTATAAAAGAAAACTAAAAAAATGGAATTGAGTTTATCTCATACGCTTCATCTTTTTAATATCTTTCGTGAGTATGGTGGAAAGGAAAATTGTGCCGAAGTGTTAGAAGAAGAATGCATTAAAATGTTTGGCACTAAATCTTTGAATGATGAGCATGATTGCAATGTTGTTAGTATGAACTCTTTGAATATCCATAGTACTAATGATGATTGCACTAGTCATGATGAAAATGTCTCTTATAAGCATGTTGACTTTTGTGGAGTGCATAGAGCTTGTAAGTACACTCCAATTAGGGAAAATAGGTTTTGAAAGAGGCATAAGTATTTGGAAACTAAATGGTTGCAAGAAAGGCTAGATGTTTGTGCTAAAAATTTAAAAATTATTAGCCCTACTTGTGAACTTTGCAATGAACGTGATCATTTCAATAACCAATGCAAATTGTTTCATGATCGTATCGTGTCCAAAAATTGTGATGACTTGATTTGCCTTGCACATCATAATGAACTTAGTTTGCTTTTGGGTTATGAACAAATGAAACATATAACTAAGGATCTTCCAAAAATTGTCCTTGATAAAGTTCTTGATTTTGATCTAGAAATTTTTTTTATGTATTGTGCGGTGAATTGCATTGAAAGTCCTTATATTGCCAGTTACATAAAGAAAAGAAAACAAATAGAAGATGAAGAGAATACTAACAAAAGGGAAGATACTACCCAATATTCTCCTATTATTTCTTATGATGAATCAGGTAACGAGGAGGAGCCTTCTATTCAACTAATCTCATTAATAAGGAGCTCCAAAAAGAGGATTGAACCCAGACATGATGTGAAGAAGAAAAAGAAAAGACGGAGAAGCAAAGGTAGAAAGGTATCTCTACCAAATGATGTTGCTCCTATTACTCATTGTGATGATGATAATTGCTATACTATTAGTGCTATCCATTCTATTAATGATGAGAGTGATTATGCTTATGATATGAAAAGACCCAAGCTTGGGGATGCTATGTTTGATGAATATGATGTTTTTGAGAATATATTTGCTGCAATTAACGTTTGTCCCAAGCTTGGGGATGCTACGTTTAATGAAGATGATATTCTTAGTCTCCCAAGTTTTGATATGCAAATTTATAATGATGATAGCATGCCTCCTACTTATGATGATTATATTGATGAAAGTGGGTTTGGAAGAGTGTCAACTTTAGGAAGTAATGATCCCACTATTTTGGAGGATGTTGAATCTTATTGTGACAATTATGAAAGTGGATTTCGAGAGGTCATGACTTTATTTAGTAATGATTCCACTATCTTGGAAGAGGTTTCAATCGATTATGATGAGAACAAAGTTGCTACCTATGATGATTATTGTGATGATACTTATGCTATAAAGAGTAGTGATGATTATATTTGTAAAACTTGTCATGATTATGATTACCCCTTTTCTGAACATTACTCTTTTAATGTGGAAACAATTTATAGTATTCGAGTTTCTTATGATGCTCCCACTATTCCGAATGAGAAGAATTTTGCTTATGTGGAGAATAATAAAAATTCTATGCTTGTAGATCATGAAAAGAATGATTTAGGTGCTGGTTATATTGTTGAATTCATTCATGATGCTACTAAAAATTATTATGAGGGAGGAATATATGCTTGTAGGAATTGCAATAATATCATGTTTCCTCTCTATGTGCTTAAAGTTTTGAAGTTATGCTTGTTTTGCCTTCCTATGCTAGTTGATTATTGTTCCCATAGGTTGTTTGCTCACAAAATACCTATGCACAGGAAGTAGGTTAGACTTAAATGTGCTACATATTCATCATGATGCTCTCTTTATGTTTCAGTTCTTATATCTTATGTGAGCATCATTGAAATCATCATGCCTAGCTAGGGGCGTTAAACGTTAGCGCTTGTTGGGAGGCAACCCAACTTTTATTTTTGTTTCTTGTTTTTGGTTCTGTTTAGTAATAAATAATCCATCTAGCTTCTGTTTAGATGTTTTTTTATGTTTTAATTAGTGTCTGTGCCAAGTAAGACCTATATGATCTTCTTGGATGATAGTTATTTGATCTTGCTGAAAATTCCAGAAACTTTCTGTTCATGAAAACAATTGTTAAAAATCACCAGAACGTGATAAAATACTGATTCCAATTGAAGTAGATCAATAAACAAATTATCTAGGTCTTCCTATTTTGGTAGAATTTTTCGAGTTCCAGAAGTTTGCGTTAGTTACGGATTACTACAGACTGTTCTGTTTTTGACAGATTCTGTTTTTCGTGTGTTGTTTGCTCATTTTAATGAATCTATGGCTAGTAAAAAGTATAAACCATAGAGTAGTTGGAATACAGTAGTTTTAAAACCAATATAAATAAATAATGAGTTCATTACAGTACCTTAAAGTGGTGTTTTCTTTTCTTTCGCTAATGGAGCTTACGAGTTTTCTGTTAAGTTTTGTGTTGTGAAGTTTTCAAATTTTGGGTAAAGATTCGATGGACTATGGAATAAGGAGTGGCAAGAGCCTAAGCTTGGGGATGCCCAAGGCACCCCAAGATAAATATGAAAGGATAACCAAGAGCCTAAGCTTGGGGATGCCCCGGAAGGCATCCCCTCTTTCATCTTCGTTCATCGGTAACTTTATTTGGAGCTATATTTTTATTCACCACATGATATGTATTTTGCTTGGAGCATCATTTTATTTTGTTAGAATTTGCTTGCTGTTATTTAGAACAATGTTTTGCATCTTTTATTCCAATAAAAGTGGCATTGATAGCCTTTACTATGCTTATTTTACAAGTCTACTTGTTGCTGTTTGAAAACAGAAAGTTTACCGCTGTTGCAAAAATTGCCTAGAAAAGTCAGAATGTGATAAAATCTTGAAACTTTTTTCATAATAATCTCTGATAAATTTACTACAGTGGGAATTTTCTTTCATAATTTTTGGAGCTAGGGAAGTATGGATCTTTCTGCATTCTATACAGACTGTCCTGTTTAGGCAGATTGTTGTTATGTTTGCATATGTTTGCTTCTTTAATGATTCTATTTGAGGATAGGACTATTAAATATGCAGAGGAATTTAGTATGCAATGTTGAATAATAATTTTAGTGATTTGCTACAGAAGAGTATGATAAAGTTTTTGCATTGGTTTATACTAACTTATCTCACGAGTCTTTGTTGAGTTTTGTGTGGATGAAGCTTTTGAGATTTAGGGAGACCGTGATATGAGAGGAACTAAGGAGACACAAAAGCTCAATCTTGGGGATTCCCAAGGCATCCCAAGATAATATTTCAAGAAGTCTCAAGCGTCTATGCTTGGGGATGCCCCGGTTGGCATCCCACCTTTCTTCTTCGACAACTATCGGTTAGTATCGGTTGATCCTAAGTTTTTGCTTCTTCACATGATGTTTTCTATTCTTAGATGTAATTTTATTTTGTTTTGCTTGATGTTTGAATAATCAAGATCTGAAATTATTAAACGGGAGAGTCTTCACATAGTTACATAATTATTTAACTACTCATTGATCTTCACTTATATCTTTTTGGAGTAGCTTGTCATTTACTCGTGTGCTTCACTTATATCCTATGAGTAAATGGTTGAATGATTTGAATATAATAAATCTGAAATTATATATGTTTAATATGCTTATCCCATGGGGAGTAATGACTTCACATATAAGAAGTAGAGGTGGTAAATTTATTGACGGACAGAAAACATTGTATTGGTCACTTGAACAATTCATGAAAGAATGTTGAAGGAAGAGAGATTTCACATATAAATATACTATCTTGGACATCTTTTGTAATTGTGAGCACTCATTAAAATATGACATTGTCGGCGTTCTGGGAACGGGGGTCCCCAGACTTGCCTGCCTGCGGCCTGCAGCGTGGCTCAAGGGGTGGCCCATCAAGGCCCATCTTCATCAGCACAAGCTCAAGACCCTCGCGAGGGGCCAAGCCTCGCGGGGCGGACAATAGGAAGCTTCCTCAGGCACGGCCTCGTCAGGCTAGCTTGCGAGGAGGCGGAGAGATCAAGGCGGGGTACCTCACGAGGTGCCCATGATGCAAGCCATGACGACCAAGGGCGCCAGGCGGGCACCAGCCCGCGCAGTGTCCTCCTTTCCTCTTTGGTGCAAAGGGAGCAAGCGCAGGCAAGAGTATCAAGCAAAGGCATCCGTTTCGGTGCAACAAGACCAAGACCGTCGCAACGACAGGAAGGAAGTCATCATGGAGCCCAAGCCGGCGTCACTACCAGAGCCTTTGACAGGCGAGAACCAACTTTAGTCAGGATAAGTGTACTAGATGTTCCCCTTCAAAATGGCCAATTGTTGGCGCCCTTCCCGCTCAATATTTGGGAAGAGGCCCAGGGCCTTTGCCTATAAATAGGACTAGCCACCCACGAACTAGAGGGGATCCAATATCCTAAATCAGCAGAGAGAGAGAGAGAGCGACTGAACTCCCCCTAGCAGTTCATCGCACCAGCCAAAAACAGACCCTCGCGAGGCTGTTCTTCCTTGTATTGTTCATCATCAGTCCAAGAGGCAATCCACCACACCACACACTGGAGTAGGGTGTCACACCACAATGGTGGCCCGAACCAGTATAAACCTTGTGTCTCTTGTGTTGTTCCTTTCATAGTTTAGATCCTAGCGAGGCGGCGAGGTGCAGGTAGGTAGAGGGCGAGATCTCCGCGCGCACCCCAGTGTTCGAACCTAGAGGGTCTGCCGGAACCCGAAATCCGACATTTGACGCACCAGTTAGGGGTGCACCGGAGCTTTCCCTTCCGCTGACCCGCTCTCCACCGACACCGTATCTCGCCCTCGATGAGCAGCACGCCGCCCGCTCCGGTCGCCAGCGCCAGCGCGGGGGCCAGGGGGCTCCGAGCCTTGGCCCCAACCTTGCGACAGGTGTGGTGGCCGGACAAGTTCAAGCCGAAGACGCCGCCACGCTACAACGGCACAACTGATCCGCTGGCCTTCCTGCTGGCATACGAGGAGGCCATCCTCGAAGCAGGAGGTGACGACAGGGTCATGGCTAACTGGCTTCCCATGGCCCGCACCGACGCCCCGCGCATGTGGCTGCTCCACCTACCGGCGGCTTTCGTGGCCTCTTGGGAAGAGCTGCGCAACCTCTTCCTCGCCCAGCACGCTGCACCGGCGCCCCCGGTTGTCGCGGCTCTCCTGGGCGGCTCGCAGGGGCCACCTTCAGGCCGCCATGCCAAGCCATTCGTCCGCCAAGCCGGCGCTGCCACCGCACGGCAGGGGGCTCCCCCATGTCGGTCGGCGTCCAAGGCCGATCTGGCCTTCAGCTCGGAAGACCACCCCTCCAACTCAGCCTGCTCGGGCGCGCTCCCAATGCTGTGCACTCCCACCATTTGCCAGGTGGCTGTCACTAGGACCCTCATCGACGGCAGCGTGGGCCTCAGTGTGCTCTCGGTTGAAGCCTTCAGCCTCCTCCACATACCGCCGGAGCGGCTTCGGCCTAGCGGGCTCTTCTTGGGCATCGGAGGCGATTCGGCCGTCTACCGGTGACCTTTGGCACCTACGACAACTTTCGCACGGAGCTAATCGACTTTGACATCGCCCCCATCAGCCTCCAATACAATGCCATCTTCGGGTACCTAGCTCTGGCCAAGTTCATGGCCGCGACTCACCCAGCATACAACCTCATGAAGATGCCCGGGAGCAACGGCGTCCTCACCGTGTCTGGAGACACCGGGGATGCATTGCAAGTACTCAAGCTCGCCTTCAAGATCAAGGGCGCGGCCCAGCCGCCGGTTCAGACGCCGAGCCCAAGGGGCTGCACCGCCAAGAAGAAGCAAATTGTTCACCCAGGACAAGGCGGAAACCAAGAAGATACTTGTCGACGAGGACGGATCAACTAACGCCACCTTCACCATAGGCGCCAACCTCGAACCCGAGCAGGAGGAGGCCCTGGTCAAGTTCCTGCGCCAGAATAAGAAGGTGTTCGCGTGGGAGCCTGATCAGCTGGCGGGGATCCCTAGAGGCGTAATCGAGCATCACCTCAACGTGTGCCCCAACGTACGCCCTGTGAAGCGGAAAGCGAGACGGCAGTCCACTGAAAAGCAGGCTTTCAGCGCCCAAGAGACCCGCAAACTGGAAGCTGCAGGGGTCATTCGCGAGGCCCGACATCCAGATTGGCTGGCCAACCCTGTTGTTGTGCTGAAGAAAGGGGGGAAGGAACGCATGTGTGTCGACTTCACCAACCTCAACAAAGCCTGCCCGCAAGATCCATCCCCGCTCCCTCGCATCGATCAGATCGTCGATTCCACCGCCGAGTGCGACCTGTTATGTTTCTTGGATGCCTTCTCCGGGTATCACCAGATCAAGATGGCGGTAGAAGACATGGAAAAGACGGCCTTCTTGACCCCGTGTGGAGTGTATTGCTACACATGCATGCCGTTCGGGCTGCGCAACGCAGGAGCGACCTTTCTGCGGCTGATGCACATCACCTTGGGCCCACATCTCTGGAAGAATGTGGAGGCTTACGCTGATGACATTGTGGTGAAGTCTCGTGAGGCCAAAACCCTGATACAAGACTTGGAGGAAACCTTCGCGAGCCTCAACACAGTGAACCTGCGGCTCAACCCGGAGAAGTGTGTGTTTGGGGTCCCCTCGGGCAAGCTCTTGGGCTTCCTCATGTCCCACCGAGGCATCGAGGCTAACCCAGAGAAGGTCAAGGCGGTTGAGGACATGATCCCGCCAAAGACCCTCAGAGAAATGCAGAAGTTCACTGGGCGCGTGACCGCACTAGGACGCTTCATCTCCAAGTTGGGGGAGCGAGCGCTGCCTTTCTTCCAGCTGATGAAGAAAAGGGGGCCCTTTGAATGGACTGAAGAGGCCGACAGGCGTTCCAAGATCTCAAGAGGTACCTAACCAGCCCTCCGGTAATGGTGGCCCCGCGCCTCAAGAGCCCCTAGTGTTTCTACCTTGCAGCCACTCCCTACTCCGCCAACAAGAGCCCTGGTGGCGGTTAGGGAGGAGCTTGACCAAAGCGGCAGCCTGCCCGGTCAAGGCGGCAGGATCGAGGAAGACCCACAGAGACCACTACCACAACCGAGAAGGATCACCCGCAGGAAATGCACTCGGGATGTAAGAGACCTCCTCGGCGACCAGCCTCGAGGCTCCACTGCCTCAGGAGGCGCCACGGTCTCTAGAGGGCGCCATCGACACCAGCACTCCAAACCTCGTTGAACACCCTGTGTACTTCGTCATCACGGTGTTGCGGGACGCGAGGGTGCGGTACCCCATGCCTCAGAAACTCCTCCTCGCACTATTGGTGGCCTCGCGCAAGCTGCGTCATTATTTTCAGGGCCACCCCGTCAATGTTGTCTCAAGGTACCCCTTGGAAAGGGTGCTCAGGAGCCCTAACTCAGCTGGAAGAGTCGCTGAGTGGAACATTGAACTGCAAGCATTTCAGCTCGAATTCAGCAGAACCAGAGTCATCAAGGGGGCCGCATTAGCGGATTTCGTGGCAGAATGGACGGAGGCGCCGGGCCTCAAGGCTGATGAGGATCGATCCCTCTCCCCGGGAAGCGAGGCGCCGGAAGGTTGGGTCATGTACTTCGACGGGGCATTCTCCAGGCACGGCGCGGGGGCTGGAGCAGTGCTCATATCTCCTACTTAGGACAAGCTCTACTATGCCGTGCAGCTCTGTTTCCAGCACGGAGAAAAGGTCTCCAACAATATAGCAGAATATGAAGGCCTAATAGCAGGCCTGAAGGCCGCAGCTGCCCTAGGAGTGAAGCGCCTTACCATCAAGGGTGATTCACAACTCCTCGTCAACTTCTCCAACAAGGTATACGAGCCGAGGGATGAGCAAATGGAAGCCTACCTTGCGGAGGTCCGCAGGATGGAGAAGCAGTTTTGGGGGCTGGAGTTGCAGCATGTGCCACGTGGCACCAATCAGGAGGCCAACGACATCGCCAAACGAGCATCCAGGCGGCTACCTCAGGAGCCTGGCGTCTTCGAGGAGTGGCTCTTCAAGCCCTCAGCCACGCCATCATCGCTGCTGCTGGCGCAGCCTCGGAGGAGCTCCCCACCACCAGCCTCGGGGAGCCCCGGTCTGCGTGGCCCAGCCTCAGGAGCGCGCCTGCTCTTGACGTTGGAGCCTCAGGAGGGGTGCTGGATCACAGAGCTCCGGAGCTACTTGACGCAAGGGACCTTGCCGGAGAAGGAGGAGGAAGCGGAGCGTGTGGCGCGGCAAGCCACGGCATACTGCATCAGGGATGGAGAGCTCTACCGGAAGCGACCAAATGATGTGTCCCTGCGCTGCATCTCCAGTGAGCAAGGGAAGGAACTGTTGGCAGATATACACGGTGGATACTGTGGGCATCATTCATCATCGCGGACCCTCGTTGGCAAGGCATTCCGCAGCGGTTTCTATTGGCCTACTGCACTCAATGATGCCATCGAACTGGTGAAGGCTTGCGAGGCCTGCCAATTCCATGCCAAGCAGATCCATCAGCCGGCAGGAGGTCTGCAAACTATACCCCTCTCATGGCCAGCCGCAGTCTGGGGGCTGGATATCCTGGACCCGTTCCCTCGGGCGCCAGGGGGCTATCGCCACCTCTACGTCGCCGTGGACAAGTTCACCAAGTGGGCTGAAGTGGAAGCCGTCCGCACCATCCCCGCAGGCTCTGCGGTCAAGTTCATCAAGGACATCGTGAGCCGGTTCGGGGTGCCGAACCGCATCATCACCGACAACGGTTCGCAGTTCACCAGTAACCTTTTCAAAACATATTGTGCTAACCTTGGGACACAGATATGATACGCATCGGTAGCGCACCCACGGAGCAACGGTCAAGCCGAGCGGGCCAACGCGGAGGTCTTGAGAGGCCTCAAGACCAGTACATTCAAGAAGAAGCTGGAGGCCTGCGACAGAGGTTGGTACGATGAGCTGCAGTCAGTGTTGTGGTCCATCCGCACAACCGCGACCAAGCCAACTGGCGAGACCCCGTTCTTCCTGGTCTATGGAGCTGAAGCAGTCCTCCCTCACGAGGTCATACATCGTTCCGCACGGGTCCTGGCGTTCGACGAGGTGCAGCAGGACGCCATGTGGGGGACAGACCTCGTGCTGGGGGAGGAGCATCGTCGGGAAGCCGCGCTACGAGCGGCAAGGTATCAACAAGTGTTGCAGCGATACCACTGCCGCAACATCCGCCCCAGGACTCTCGAGGTAGGAGACCTCGTGCTCAGGCGGGTTCTCTCCAGGGAGGGTGAGGGAGTCCTGGACTAGGGGGTGTCCGGATAGCCGAACTATCATCTTTGGCCGGACTCCTAGACTATGAAGATACAAGATTGAAGCCTTCGTTCCGTGTCCGGATGGGACTTTCCTTGGCGGGGAAGGCAAGCTTGGCGATACGGATATGTAGATTTCCTACCATTGTAACCGACTCTGTGTAACCCTAACCCTATTCGGTGTCTATATAAACCGAAGGGTTTTAGTCCGTAGGACGAAAAAACAATCATACCATAGGCTAGCTTCTAGGGTTTAGCCTCTCTGATCTCGTGGTAGATCTACTCTTGTACTACCCATATCATCAATATTAATCAAGCAGGAGTAGGGTATTACCTCCATCGAGAGGGCCCGAACCTGGGTAAAACATCGTGTCCCTTGTCTCCTGTTACCATCTGCCTAGACGCACAGTTCGGGACCCCCTACCCGAGATCCGCCGGTTTTGACACCGATAGAGGGATTGCATAAGCTCTCTCCCATGTGGGAGGGCCCGTTCAAGGTTGTTCATGTTTCAGGACTGCCCGCGCTTGGAGACTCGTGGAGGGGTGCCTGGCCCGTAACGCTGTGGAACATCCAGCACCTAAGGAGGTTTTACCCCTGAAAAGGCCCAGAGCATGTGAAGAAGGCGAACACCTGTGAAGCGTTGCGTTTTGGAAAAGGCCCAGAGCCTGTGAAGAAGGCGAATCACTGTGAAGCGCTGCGCTTTGGAAAAGGCCCAGAGCCTGTGAAGAAGGCGAACGCCTGTGAAGCTGCCGCGTTTTGGAAAAGGCCCAGAGCCTGTGAAGAAGGCGAACGCCTGTGAAGCTTCCGCGTTTTGGAAAAGGCCCGGTGCCTGTGAAGAAGGCAAACGCCTGTGAAGTGTATCTTTCTGAGAAAGGCCCGGAGCCTGTGAAGAAGGCCAACGCCTATGAAGCTCGCCACCCGTGACACTCTCACGTAATAATGAGTTGGGGCTGTACACGCCAGAGTCTCAGAGCGCCCGGCCTCAGGCCCTGGGGCTCCCTCCCACGCCCAGTGGCAGCACTTAGCTCCACGCTGGTGAGAAGACGTCGAAGACTAGATTAGGAGCCGGACGTGGCTTTTCTCATTTGCTTTCTGCAGTTGGCTTGTTCATTCCCATTCGAGGTTTTACTGAAGTTGTTGCCGTCTTTGGCTTGTGAATCTTTGCCTTTTCGCTCTCCTGCCTCGATTTCTCTCATGCAAGTCTCGCGAGGGAGCAACACGGGCACCCTCATGAGTGTTTTTCTGCCCTTATCGTTTGAGGCTTCCTTACACGGGTCCACTACAGGAGCACCCCTCCAGTCCGTGCCCCACGGGCACCGTGACACGAACACAGGACCTGGATCGGTCGCCTCCACAACTGAGGCCGGGAGCTACCTCTCCAGACTAACCTTCGCAGGACATGAAGCGTTCGACGAGGCCTCGGCCTCGGGAAACAAAGGCCCCGACAGGCGTCCCTGAGCTAAGTAATTTCTACGCGCAGGCGTGTGGCACAAAGGCATAATACCAGAATAGCGGAAATAGTACGATAATTAACAACAATAGTCCAAGCACGCCCATGCGGGGCCCTACACTACTGTCTCTTTGCGCAGGAAAAGGAAAAAGAACAAAACAGGCGCGGCTCGCCTGACACCAACTCATGGGAGACTCGAATCGCCTCAGAGCTCAGCGGACTCCTCTCGCGCTTCACCGAGGCGAGGCGGGCGGACCCGCTACCTCCCTCCAGTGCGGCGCAGCGCGGAGGTTGGTCGCGGCCTCACTGGAGGAGCCACTTCAAGAAGAGTCGCCAAAGCTCGACGAGCCTCGAGCTCCGCCGACCCGCTGCTACCGTCGCCTTCATCGTTGCTGGGCTGTGCCCACGTCATGGTCATCATTCTCGTGGCAGCATCCAGCGGTGACCGTCTTCCCGAACACCCTCACGTAGAGGGTGGCATCGCCACAAACTTGAAGTGCAGGGTGCACCGCCCGGCTCGAGACCACGCTGGCAAACGTTTGCGGCCGTGGGTCGTGGCCACGCCCCGACCGCAGAGACCTCCAGTGAAGCCCAGGAGGCCCGGCTGCGGAACCATCCGCTGAAGCGAGGCCGCCCGGGGCACCGGCCGAAAGCTCACCTAGGAGGAAGCGAGGAAACTGGAGCCGGGTGCTGATCGGCTCCGCCGACCACACAACAAACTCTGGCAGCACCTCTGCCAAGTGGAAGCATGGCCTAGGGGGTCGCACGGCCGTAGCACACCACCCCAGTAGCGGTCTGCCGCCCGTCACCACGCGGGAGATCACCCCCACGACCGCGAGGAGCCACCATGGGAGCCACAGGGTGTTTGCGAGGACGGCCTCGACCGCTCTTGGGCGGGGGAAAGTCAGGCTCCACCTGGCGAGCCTTTCCCTTCTCCGCGGCCGAGAACCTCTTTGGCGGAGCCATGAAGAAGAAGAAGAAGCAAGAGGGGATGGACTAGAAGGGCAGGCGCCGTCCCGTACTTATAGCCGGGAAGGCTAACCACCGGCCTCCACGATCGCAGTAATCATGACCCGCTTTGCATGTGGACTTATCAATTCATGCACGCCGAGGCGTCGTGGGGGAGCAGGGCCGCCCACGCCCAATCAACCGCCACGCTGCGCCCAAGGCCGTGGGCTGTTAGGCTCATGGCGCTCAGACTTGCCCTTCGCTTCTCCGCTCAGCCAAGTCCACGCGCGCTTTGGGCCCGGGCTACTGTCGGCCTGGGAATGGGGTCCCCAGACTTGCTCGCTGCGCCTGCAGCGTGGCTCAAGGGGTGGCCCATCAAGGCCCATCTTCATCAAGACAAGCTCAAGACCCTCGCGAGGGCTAAGCCTGTGAGGCGGACAATAGGAAGCTTCCTCGTGCACGCCTCGTCGCTGGCTCATGAGGAGGCAGAGAGATCAAGGCGGGGTACCTCATGAGGTGCCCATGATGCAAGCCATGACGACCAAGGGCGCCAAGGTGGCGCCACCAGCAGGTCCGCCTTTCCTCTTTGGTGCAAAGGGAGCAAGCGCAGGCAAGAGTATCAAGCAAAGGCATCCGTTTCGGTGCAACAAGACCAAGACCATCGCAACGGCAGGAAGGAAGTCATCGTGGAGCCCAAGCTGGCGTCACCACCAGAGCCTTTAACAGGCGAGGACCAACTCTAGTCAGGATAAGTGTACTAGATGTTCCCCTTCAAAATGGCCAATTGTTGGCGCCCTTCCCGCTCAATATTTGGGAAGAGGCCCAGGGCCTTTGCCTATAAATAGGACTAGCCACTCACAAGCTAGAGGGGATCCAGTATCCTAAATCAGCAGAGAGAGAGAGAGAGCGACTGAACTTCCCCTAGCAGTTCATCGCACCAGCCAAGAACAGACCCTCGCGAGGCTGTTCTTCCTTGTATTGTTCATCATCAGCCCAAGAGGCAATCCACCACACCACACACCTTTGGAGTAGGGTGTTACACCACAATGGTGGCCCGAACCAGTATAAACCTTGTGTCTCTTGTGTTGTTCCTTTCATAGTTTAGATCCTAGCGAGGCGGTGAGGTGCAGATAGGTAGAGGGCGAGATCTCCGCGCGCACCCCAGTGTTCGAACCTAGAGGGTCTGCCGGAACCCGAAATCCGACAGACATGCTAAAACGTTGATGTTGGACAAGCCAACGTAATGGGTTATGTTTTCTTATTTCTGAAATAAAGTATATTGTCATGGATCACCCAACACGTTGAGCTTGCCTTTCCCCCTCATCCTAGCCAACTTCTTTGCACCAAGTAGAGATACTACTCGTGCTTCCAAACATCCCTTAAACCAGTATTGCCATGAGAGTCCACCATACCTATCTATGGATTGAGTAAGATCCTCAAGTAAGTTTTCATCAGTGCATGCAATAAAAATTGCTCTCTAAATATGTATGATATTCTAGTGTGAAGAAAATAAGCTTTATACGATCTTGTGATATGGAAGCAATAAAAGCGACGGACTGCATAATAAAGGTCCCTATCACAAGTGGCAATATAAAGTGACGTTCCCTCGCATTAAGATTTTGTGCATCCCACTATAAAAGCGCATGGCAACCTCTGCTTCCCTCTCTGAAGGGCCTATCTTTTATTTTTGTCTTTTACCTTATGCAAGAGTCATGGTGATCTTCACCTTTCCTTTTTACTTTTTATCCTTTGGCAAGCACATTGTGTTGGAAAGATTCTGATATATATATCCAATTGGATGTAAGGCATCATGAGCTATTATTGTTGACATTACCCTTGAGGTAAAAGGTTGGGAGGCGAATCTATAAGCCCCTATCTTTCTCTCAAGGCCCCGATTGAAACTTTGAACCCATAAATATTATGTGAGTGTTAGCAATTGTGAAAGACTAAATGATAGTTGAGTATGTGGAGTTTGCTAAATCAAAGCTCTGACATAGACTCTTCCTGAAAATAAGATGAATTGTAATTGTTTGATGACTGATAACACAGTTTGTTAGTTTTCAAGAAAGTTTATGATCTACACTTTACCATGTGAATAGCTTGTTACTTGATCATGAGAAGCTTTATGATATGAGCTACTGTTATGACATATAATGATGCTAGAAAAGGTGATTGAAATTATCATTGATCAAACTTGTGCACCTTCTAGCATTCACACTTCATAAATTATTTCTTTTATCATTTACCTACTCGAGGACGAGCAGGACTTAAGCTTGGGGATGCTGATACGTCTCCAACGTATCTATAGTTTATGAAGTATTCATGCTATTATATTATCTATTTTGGATGTTTATGGGCTTTATTAAACACTTTTATATTATTTTTGGGCCTAACCTATTAACCCAGAGCCCAGTGCCAGTTTTTGTTTTTTCCCTTGTTTCAGTGATTCGCAGAAAACGAATATCAAACGGAGTCCAAACGGAATGAAACATTCGGAAGCGTGATTTTTGGAACGAACGTGATCCATGAGACTTGGAGTTGAAGTCAAGGAAGCTTCGAGGTGGCCACGAGGCAGGGAGGCGTGCCTGCCCCCCTGGGCGCGCCCCCACCCTCGTGGGCCCCTCGTGGCTCCCCTTACCGACTTCTTTCGCCTATATATATCCATATACCCTAAAAACTTTGGAGGGCAGAATAGATCGGGAGTTCCACCGCCGCAAGCCTCTATAGCCACCAAAAACCAATCAGGACCCTGTTCCGGCACCCTGCCGGAGGGGGGATCCATCACCGGTGGCCATCTTCATCATCCCGGCGCTCTCCATGAAGAGGAGGGAGTAGTACACCCTCGGGGTTGAGGGTATGTACCAGTAGCTATGTGTTTGATCTCTCTCTCTCTCTCTCTCTCTCTCGTGTTCTTGAGGTGGTACGATCTTGATGCATCGCGAGCTTTGCTATTATAGTTGGATCTTATGATGTTTCTCCCCCTCTCCTCTCTTGTAATGGATTGAGTTTTCCCTTTGAAGTTATCTTATCGGATTGAGTCTTTAAGGATTTGAGAACACTTGATGTATTTCTTGCATGTGCTTATCTGTCGTGACAATGGGATATCACGTGATCCACGTGATGTATGTTTTGGTGATCAACTTGCGGGTTCAATGAACTTATGCATAGGGGTTGGCACACTGTTTCGTCTTGACTCTCCGGTAGAAACTTTGGGGCACTCTTTGAAGTACTTTTGTGTTGGTTGAATAGATGAATTTGAGATTGTGTGATGCATATCGTATAATCATACCCACAGATACTTGAGGTGACATTGGAGTATCTAGGTGACATTAGGGTTTTGGTTGATATGTGTCTTAAGGTGTTATTCTAGTACGAACTCTACGATAGATCGAACAGAAAGAATAGCTTCGTGTTATTTTACTACGGACTCTTGAATAGATGATAAAAAAGGATAACTTTGAGGTGGTTTCGTACCCTACCATAATCTCTTTGTTTGTTCTCCGCTATTAGTGACTTTGGAGTGACTCTTTGTTGCATGTTGAGGGATATTTATATGATCCAATTATGTTATTATTGTTGAGAGAACTTGCACTAGTGAAAGTATGAACCCTAGGCCTTGTTTCCTAGAATTGCAATACCATTTGTGCTCACTTTTATCATTAGTTACCTTGCTGTTTTTATAATTTCAGATTACAAAAACCTATATCTACGATCCATATTGCACTTGTATCACCATCTCTTCGCCGAACTGGTGCACCTATACAATTTACCATTGTATTGGGTGTGTTGGGGACACAAGAGACTCTTTGTTATTTGGTTGCAGGGTTGCTTGAGCGAGACCATCTTCATCCTACACCTCCCACGGATTGATAAACCTTAGGTCATCCACTTGAGGGAAATTTGCTACTGTCCTACAAACCTCTGCACTTGGAGGCCCAACAACGTCTACAAGAAGAAGGTTGCGTAGTAGACATCAGGCTTGCGCAAGGAAAAGCCTACACTCAAAAAATGTTTTTGTGCTACTTCTACTACCTTGAACCCAGGCCAGTGCCCTACTAGCTCAACTCCCAGGCCCATCGACAAATGCACAGCTCAAACGCGCAGAGATAAATAATGATGGCGTTCAAGATAGTCCATCACGGATAGCTAAGTTGCCTGGTACCTCTCTGCTTGTCATATAGTAGGATAAAATATTCGTATTTCACGTTACTACATTTGCTCAGTGGATAATATATATAAAACATGTAGAGTAAAAAAGAGATGCAACAAGTGTACAACCTCTTTGGCGAAGCCATGTCGATCTCAGGGTGATTGGGTTGGTCTGTGAGGATGCTCCGGCTGACTTGGCTGTCAGAGGAGGGGAAGAAGATCTTAGGCATCTGGAGATGGAGCCCGGGGTACTGCTTCGCTGTGATGGAGGATTTCGTCATTGGAGCAGCTCCGGTGAGTTGTATGACGCCGAGGCTGAAGCAAGACAAGAGAGACAACGTTAACTTGAGTGAAATTCTCCAATAGATGACGTAAAATACATAACCAAAAAGTGCTAGATGTAAAATACATCAGCCACTCATCTCTGAACTTAACTGTCGAAACTGAATTTAACTGTCGAAACTGAACTTGATCACAAAACTGAATTTTGTTGTCGAACCGAACGCACTAGTAGCGTAAAAGCAAGAGCGAGTGCGTGCGGGAGCCGGACAGCTGGTTGTGTAGCAAAGATCGTGGTGAGGCCACACGTCCCGGTCGACTAACTTTTTCATCTCTCGTCGGTCGATTTTCCAAATTGGATATGAAATCAAGGGCCTGCAGCTCATCTTCAACCTCCACTCCCGAGCCGCCACCACCACCGCCAAACTGGCCGCCTCCCACCGCCCATGCTAGCGGTGGCTGCCCCGACCGCCCAAATCCTCTCCCACTGCCGGTTCGCCTGCCCTGCCATCCCTCTAGGCCCCCGTGCCGAGCTTTTTCTCCGGCGATCCCCACGCCACCGCCCCACCACCACCAGCGACCACCGCCCCCACCCTGAACCCTAAGATAGATAGTGGGACACCTCTCCGGCTTGCCCCCCTCCCCGCTGCGGCTGGTTCTTCCTTAACTCCGGCGAGCCCGCCCACCCCCTGAAAATCGACTGACCCAAAAGTCGATTCAGTCGACTGAAGTGTAGCCAAATCGAACAACATCACAAGCAAGAGCAAGAGCGAGAGCAGCATCGCGAGCAAGAGCAAACCACATAGGGGACCGAGAGCAAGAGCAGAGCAGCAACGCGAATGAGAGCTAAATCAGCAGCAGCTCCTATTGATGTGGACGTCGTCGTCGAGGGAGCTACGCCATGGAGGAAGTGGCCGGTGACGCCGCCGTGGATGGAGTCGCGCCATGTCGGCCTGGGACCGAGCGCCGGCAGCGCCGTGAGATCGAATCAAGAAGAAAATGCGGCTATTAGTGTACAACCTCTTTGGTGGCGCCGATTAGGCCTCAGCTTCATCCGAGGAAATGGTGATGATGCTGCTCTTCCGGTGGTGCAGGTGAAGACGGCGGTGTGGGAATGGAGGTGGCACGAAAGACGAGGGGAACATCGGGACAGCTCCTTGGAGGTGGAGGACGGGGTGGCTAAACCGGTGGGACGACGAGATCGACGATGAATCCTCATTCGGTACGGTGGATGAGGGATGTAGAGGTGTTGCTGTGGACGACGTCGTCGGGGAAGAGGCTCCGTCTGGGTGGCGGACGGAGGAAGGTGTGGGGCTTCACGGGTTTTCACAGCCTCAGTGTACGAATGGGCGGGCTAATGGAATGGGAGTGGGGAACCATGGCTTAGGGACGCGCTTGTCCGAAATGTGGGGCAATTTACAAAAGTACCCCCACCGATTTGAGCTAGGCGGTTCTTTCGGTTCAGGGGTATCACGAGCATTTCGCGTGTCGGGATTTTGCAGGAGGTGGGAGTTTTCGCGCGCGTTGTAATTTTGGGATAGCAAGGCGCGGGTTGGGATGGAGGGAGTTTTCGGAGCATAGCGAGACAAAGATATTTCTTAAATATTTCGGGGTAACAAGACGTGGGTTGAAGAGGCGGGAGTTTCGCAGCACGATAGACAGAGATGCTAGCTTGAAATTTCAGCATTACAAGGCGCGTCTTGAAATTTCGGGAGAACAAGCTTAACGTGTACAAAAAAAGACAATTCGCACCTCATCACTAGAGAGAGTCATGTCCCGTTTTACTATATTACTAGAAATGCATTCAAATACAACAAAAAAAACTTAAAAAATCGGGACAACAAACATAATGTGTACAGTACCAAAACAATTTACACTTCCCTCAACAATAAAAAAACAATGTGTGTTGTCTAGCATATGGACTAAATTTGAGTACATTTTCCCTGTTTGAATGGGATTGTACTCGGGTTAGTTATACAACCATCTAAATATTATCTTCACAGCACATGACATGAATATAGGATAAGTAAATTCCTATATAACATTTAACTACATGTACATACGATCTCAAATTCAAATATATGTATCCATTTTATGTTGAATTCAAATCATAGTACATGTCTGCTCTAGCTAGATGTTCGGAATATAAACCATGTATGATACTATGTACAATGTGTTTAACACACACAACACACACACAAACACCATTTAGACTAGTAAGGTACACGTGCATTGCAGCATGAGATTTGGCAACCAAATTATGAATAAATACCACATTATAGCATGTAAGCTTTGAGTCATATATGCATGATGTAGATGTTTTTTTAATTCTTATAGTTCATTTCATTCAAAATCATCTAGTTTTTATAAGAAAGCTAATCTATTTTAAGATTCATGGAATTGTGCGTTGTAAAGCATAAAGTAAAAACAAATAATGGCAAATCATGTAGAAAAACATTTGGGCAATTCCGATACGGAAGATTCTAGAACAAAGAAGAAGTGCTTGTGTTTTGAGGTTTGTGCATTATGCTTAAGTTCAACCATGGAGTCTTCTAGATTGTACATGTGGCAAAATCTGGTGGAATCTAGATGATATCCAACGGCCAGTAGTGCTCAAATTTGCCATCTTTGCACCATCGGATTGGCTTCATCCAACGACCATCTTTCAAAGTTAAAGTTATCTGCACACTATATATAAATATATATAATATAATGTATAGGGGTACATATATAGATATGGGATGCGAAAGCCACCCATCATCCCCAATTAGAATAGTGTGTCCATGCACGGATGCAATGTGGCCAAACGATTTCTTCCATCGATATCTCAAATTGAAATCAGCCTGACCTTGTTCAATGTGTATGCAGTACAACATGCTCGTTTCCAAACCACACCACACATATCTCAGTTATATTCATGCATGCATGGATTTCAAACATCATGATCTCTTATTCAAATATTTGAATTCAACTTTACATTGATTATGACCTCACCTAGTCTTTTACGCCCACACAGTCGTCTTCTCTTTATAATTGTACCACTAACTTTCTCTCGTGCATGCATGCACACACACTATCAGGCGGCGTTATCCATCACACACATGCAATCTTTTTCTTCAGGTCGGTCTCCCATGCATGCACACACACATGTAAGGGCATATTTATCCCTTAGTAGTTTTAGTGATTGATGACAATGCTTTTGCGGACTAATCGTGTGCAGTGAGCATTTTAGATATACCATGTCTAAGCACAAGACGATTTGGTGCCCCTCGGAGCTTATTGAGGACAGCGTTTCTCTACGTTTCTTTTCGGTGTATTTGAGTCATAGGAAAGCCGTACTATTAAGAGGGGGTCCGCATTGGAAATGTTTGGGTGGAATCATCACGTACACGTCTATTCCATTTGCACCACCTTTCCCTTTGGCTCTTTGGAGCATCTTCCGTCTCTTCGTGTCTATGCAAAATGAAGGACTCCTAGTGTTGCTGTTCTGGGGCATGCGGTAGTACTGCTCTTCGGAGCGGTACTACCGCAGGTCCTTGCGGTAGTACCGCAGGTGCTCACGGTAGTACCGCTCCCTGGGAGCGGTAGTACCGTGGCCTCAGGCCAGGCGCAGCTGCTCGAGCCATAGTAGGGGCTGATAAGTCTCCAACGTATCTATAATTTTTGATTGCTCCATGCTATATTATCCATTGTTTTGGACTATATTGGGCTTTATTTTCCACTTTAATATTACTTTTGGGACTAACCTATTAACCGGAGGCCCAGCCCAGATTTGCTGTTTTTTTTTCCTATTTCAGTGTTTTGAAGAAAAGGAATATCAAACAGAGTCGAAACGGAACGAAATCAACTAGGGAAGTTATTTTTGGAATGAAAGCTACCCGATGGACCTGAACCCCACGTCAAGGAAGGAACGAGGAAGCCACGAGGGTGGGGGGGCGCGAACACCCCCCTAGGGCGCGCCCCTGCCTCGTGGGGCCCTCGTGGCTCCCCTGACGTGCTTCTTCCGCCTATATAACTCCACGTACCCTAAAACTTCAAGAACAGAGAATAGATCTGGAGTTCCGCCGCCGCAAAGCCTCCAGAGCCACCAAAAACCAATCGGGACTCTGTTCCGGCACCCTGCCGGAGGGGGGAACCCTCACTGGTGGCCATCTTCATCATCCCGACGATCTCCATGACGAGGAGGGAGTAGTTCACTGTCGGTGTCAAAACCGGCGGATCTCGGGTAGGGGGTCCCGAACTGTGCGTCTAGGCGGATGGTAACAGGAGACAAGGGACACGATGTTTTTACCTAGGTTCGGGCCCTCTCGATGGAGGTAAAACCCTACTCCCGCTTGATTAATATTGATGATATGGGTAGTACAAGAGTAGATCTACCACGAGATCAGAGAGGCTAAACCCTAGAAGCTAGCCTATGGTATGATTGTTGTTCGTCCTACGGACTAAAACCCTCCGGTTTATATAGGCACCAAAGAGGGTTAGGGTTACACGGAGTCGGTTACAATGGTAGGAGATCTACACATCCATATCGCCAAGCTTGCCTTCCATGCCAAGAAAAGTCCCATCCGGACACGGGACGAAGTCTTCAATATATCTTCATAGTCCAGGAGTCCGGTCAAAGGCTATAGTCCGGCTATCCGGACACCCCCTAATCCAGGACTCCCTCAGTAGCCCCTGAACCAGGCTTCAATGACGACGAGTCCAACGCGCATATTGTCTTCGGCATTGCAAGGCGGGTTCCTCCTCCGAATACTTCATAGAAGATTTTGAACACAAGGATAGTGTCCGGCTCTGCAAAATAAGTTCCACATACCACCGTAGAGAGAATAATATTCGCACAAGTTCAATCTGCTGACGTATTCCGCAGCGTGACATCACACCACGGCCAAGCCTTTATTCGAATCGTTTTTACTGTCCCACATCAACGCGTTTAGCGAGGCGGTTTCCTTGGCACGTCTTGTCAAAGCAGAGATCGTGTCCCCTTATTCCGGGATTCTCATCAATACGGGCATGGGTAACCCAACCGCGCCATTGATTATGATGCTTGGGAGATAAGCGAGTTTTATCAGGCCGGTGGGGGCGCATAGCTTTGTCCGTCCATATAAGGGGATAAGGATCCACTTTTTCACACACACCTTCTTCCTCCCTTGCTTATCCATTTCACAAGACTCAGCTCCAGCGCCCAAGTCCGCACATCCCACCTCAACCTTCTCCAACTATGTCCAGAGCGGGAGGCAAGTGGATGGCCTCCTCCGTCACGGAGGGGCACATCAAAAAGCTGCGGAAGGCCGGATACTTGTCCGACGACATCACGCATCGGCTCCCCGACAAGGGGCAGCTCACCCCCACCCCCAGGCCCCATGAGAGGGTGGTGTTCCTCCCCCACTTCCTCCGCGGACTAGGGTTTCCACTTCACCCCTGTGTCCGGGGCTCATGTTCTATTACGGCCTAGATTTCCATGATCCGCCCCGAATTTCATCCTCAACATCTTGGCGTTCATCTGCAGGCGAGGCCTTCCTTCTGCATCCAGCCCCACTTCGCTTATGGTGAAGACCTTCAATGTCAAGCCGAAGGTAGTGGGCGGCCGCCTAGCGGAGTGCGGAGGTGTCATGGTGGGCAAGATGGCCAACGCCCTATGGCTCGAGGGCTCCTTCGTGGAGACCATAAAGTGTGGCAATCGGGGTGGTTCTACATCACCGAGCCACGCGACTCTAAATGGGCGGCGGCCCCCGAATTCCGATCTGGCTTCCCTACACGGCTCACCCCATGGAAAGAGACGGTCCTGACGTGGGGTAATTCAAAAGAGCTGACCGGACTCCAAACTCAAGGCGTCAAACTCAAGGACAAGAAGCTCAAGCTTGTCAACGTAGTCCGTGTTATGCTCATCCGCCGGATCCTCCCATGCCAAAGAACGGGCCTTCAACTTGTGGGAGTTTGATCCGCACAACACCGAATCCTGAGCTGGCTCTTCGATACTACGTACGAAGATGCCTGGAAGGTGCTGTTCAAGGGCGCCGAGGCTCCCGCATCCGCTACCGAAGATCGCGGATTCAGCTCGCGGCATCAAGCCAGCGAGGTAAGCTATTTTACCCTTTACGGGACTCTTTTCATAGTTTCACTCTATGCGGGATCTAAAACTCCCTCACCTTTGATAGGACTGGCAGACGACGTCCGGACAGGTTGACTGTCCGGCTCCCTTGCCAGAAGACCCAGTGGACGCCCGATTGACGGGGCTGCTGGTTCCGGCACCTTACGTGGTGCCGGAGAAGAAGGCCAAGAAGAAGGCCACGGGAACTCGAAGGAGTTCCCAGCGCCAGGTGTTGTCGGACTCATCGTCCGATGACTCCGAGGCGGACTCTTCCCGCGAAGACGAGGAGGAGTAAAAAGAGGCCTCTCCCCCAGCGGGGGGAGAGAAGAAAAGGAATGCTGCCCCAACTGGGGAGGCCGGAGGGTCCAAGAAGGGAAGGACCCTCCCTCCGGACTACATCACCAATGCCGACGACGACGGAAGGGAGTGGCCACCAAGGACCAAGCCCCTGGCGAAATCGTAAGTGTCCGGACACCAGAATAACTCATGGCGTTCCATTTGTCGCACAACATCTTCTAACGCCGAGTATAACCATGCAGCCCACCCAGGGACGGGCTCGACGCTTCGTCAAGCGGCTCCCTGGATTCGTCGGATGTGAATAGCACCTCACTTCCGACCGCCTGCCTCTCCCGCCATGGATGACGCCGGGTGGAGTCCCAAAAGGCCCAGCCAGAGGAGGTGGCCTCGAGGCGCCGCAAGGCGACCTCCGGACTCGGCGCAAAGGGGATAAAACCTCAAGGGCTTCAAGTCCGCCTGCGGACTCCGTCATCGAACCTTCTGGTTCCGAAGTCCGGCAGCGACCCCTTCGTAAGAAGGGCAAGATCGCGACGCCGGTGAGCTCCGGCCCAACCGAGGCACTGGATGATTTGATGGAGGCGCTTAACGGCGCTTCCATCGACGAGGAGCACTGCATCGTTATGAGTGTGGTGATCCGAGAAGTTCAAGGCGCCAAGAGCGGGCTGACCGAAGCCTGTGCCAGCCTTCTAACGAGCTTTGAGGTATGTATTTAAGATATGTAAAATATTACCACATAGACAAGAGCCCTCGATGCTCAGTTTGGTGTTCGGAAAGAAAAAGCCGAACTGAGGATCTAAATGATATACGCAGGAGTCTAACATAAGTATGTCAATATGGGAATGCAGGATGCGCTGCTGACCTCTACCGCACTGACTGCGGAGGTTGATGCATTGAAGCAGAGCCTCGAGCGGTTCGAGAACGAGCTCAGACTTGCCAAAAAGCAACACTTTTGAATTTAAAATATTACCTTCTGTGCGGCCGTGTATTAAATTTGAGAGATGGCGAGTCGTCGGCTTCAGCCCCCATGCCACGAGTGCTGGGGTGTTCGGGATAAACTTGAGCGCTCTTGTTCCCATTCTTGGGTCCCTCGAGGGAGGCGCTCAACGCAACGAACAAGGCAACCAGACTATAATGCTAGAACACTCTCACTTAGCCATAGAAATCTATAATTATAAATTTCGCTAAGCCCCGGTATTCTAAGATCGAGTTCGGGCGCTATCCACGCCTAGGCCGGACAATGCCGACTCCTCGCTCTAAGCGGCATAAGTCTTTAGGGACTGGAAAACCACTCGAACAGCGACCGGCTCTCGCCCTATCATGACGGTTAGTTTTAGCTTTCTCCACTGAGGTGCTTAACCCAGCTCAACCGGGGCACAATCGTAGTGGTTCTCCTAGCACTACCTTAGCCGATATAACGGAACATAAGGTACCAAAACATGGGAGCCGGGCAAACCCAACTATTGACCCAAGACATGATTCGGAGCCGATGCATATAATGCTATAAGTTCGGGTGCCGCACTTGTGAAAGTGTTCGGACTTATCACACCATGTTATGGGGTACTTAAGCCCTGGTGTATTGCCCGTACTAAAGTGTACGGTTGCACAATGTCATAAATGAACATATATATATATATATATATATATATATATATATATATATATATATATATATATAGAAAAAGGGAGTTCAATAATAGGCGTAAGCTATGTATTGTTTATTCAAAAGGGCTGCGAAGAGCGAGCGATACAAATACTGCGATAAGCAAGGGATGGGACTTTCTAACATGTCCCCTCTAGGGGTAAGCCGCGAGATGGTGTGTAAACAGGTATATCGCTCGTAATAGAGACCACCGACACTCGGCGTAGCTTTACCTTACACAGCTGTTGCATCGTGTGTTCGGTGATTCTACTGCCGAACAGGGCTTCGTGAGAACGGAGTCCTAAAAGTAAAAAAAAGAAGAAAAGAAAAGAATGACACAATCGGGAGCCCCTGGTGCGGTTGAGCCGCATTCTGGGCATGCCGTGGTCGTGCCCCTTCCCCTATGCCCATGGTATTTCCAGAGCGTAATTATGAGTAGTACTGGTTTCGCAATTTCGCGAGGGCTGGGGCTTGGGCCGCATTGCTATGCGTGCTCGGAACATGCCAGGCGGTCTTGTTGTAGGTTACTCCGGGCGCGCTTGACGGTGTCCGGACGTTTAATAGCCGGACTCGAGAATTGCCTTAAGAGGCTGCTTTGTACTTCCGCCGCGAGGGCCGCCGTATGCTCCTCCATCCGGAGAGAGTGTTCGGTGTTTCAATTGACCGCAATGACTCCTCGAGGACCTGGCATCTTGAGCTTGAGATATGCATAGTGCGGCACCGCATTGAACTTTGCAAATGCGGTTCGTCCGAGCAGTGCGTGATAGCCGCCATGAACGGGACTATGTCAAGATTAACTCCTCGCTTGAAGTTATCCGGGATCCAAGACCACTTCAAGTGTAATCGAGCACTGTCTGATTGGCCTCTACACCTGGTATGATGCCTTTAAAGGTCGTCTTCATGGGTTTAATCCTTGATGGGTCTATGCCCATTTTGCGCACTGTGTCCTGATAAAGAAGGTTCAGGCTGCTGCCGCCGTCCATTAGGACTCTAGTGAGATGAAATCCGTCAATGATTGGGTCTAGAACCAATGCGGCGAATCTGCCATGGCGGATGCTAGTGGGGTGGTCCCTTCGATCAAAAGTGATCGGGCAGAAGACCACGGGTTGAACTTTGGGGCGATCGCTCCATCGCATATACGCCCCTTTAGTGCACGCTTCCGCCCTTTTGGGTATTGGGTTGCGTATATCATGTTCACCGTCCGCACTTGCGAAGGGGGACGCCTTTTCGTCCTCTATTGTTCGTGGCCGGGCTCCTCCTCGTCATCGCTATGCAGCCCCTTGTCATTGTTTTCGCATTTAACTTGCCTGCTCGCTTGAACACCCAACAATCCCTGTTGGTGTGATTGGCTGGTTTTTCGGGCTGCCGTGTATCCGCACGGCGATCGAAAGTATTCGGTCCAAATTGGACGGGCCCGGAGTATTTCGTTAAATGGCTTTTTCCACGACCGGGTTTAGAGCCTCTGAATCCGGCATTGACTGCTGTATCCTCGGCATTATCGCCGTTCGCGGGCGCTTTGTGCTTGTTGCGACGCGACCTGCCATTGCTGTCCTTGGTATCCGGATTACCAGGGCTCTTGGTCATGTTGTTACTGCGACCTAGCCAGCTGTCCTCTCCCGCGCAAAAGCGGGTCATGAGTGTTGTGAGGGCTGCCATGGATTTTGGATTTTCCTGTCCTAGGTGCCGGGCAAGCCACTCGTCGCGGATGTTGTGTTTGAAGGCTGCAAGGGCCTCTGCATCCGGACAATCGACGATTTGATTTTTCTTGGTTAGGAACCGTGTCCAGAATTGTCTGGCTGATTCCTCCGCTGCTGAATTATGTGGCTTAGGTCATCGGCGTCGGTGGTCGCATATGTGCCCTGGAAATTGTCGAGGAATGCGGCTTCCAGGTCTTCCCAACAACCAATTGACCCTGCTGGCAAGCTATTAAGCCAATGCCGGGCTGGTCCTTTAAGCTTGAGTGGGAGGTATTTGATGGCGTGTAGATCATCACCGCGGGCCATGTGGATGTGAAGGAGATAGTCCTCGATCCAAACCACATGATCTGTTGTGCCCATTGTATAATTCAATATTTACGGGTTTGAAACCCTCAGGGATTTGATGATCCATCACTTCATCTGTGAAGCATAGTGGGTGTCTTGGCGCCTCAGATTGGGCTATATCACGACGCAGCTCAAATGAGCTTTGTCTCATCGTGTTCGCCCGGCGGAGTTGCCATATCCGGCGTGACGGTTATCGCCACGCTTCGTAGGCGCCCACGCGATCCATAGATCGATCTTGTTTGCCTTGCCTTGTCCTCCAATATGTCTCGCAGGTTCCGGCGCATTTCCCAGCCTTGGTATTTTTTGAGCGGCGCCGGGGTGCGGCTTGAGTTGAGGGCCGAGAGGCCTATCTGTCGCGGCCACGAGGTGGTCGGTCAGCCGTGTCATGCGCTGGTGATGTAGGTTTGGGTGCTTCCTCCTCTAATCGGGGTAGCAACCTGCGTTTTGGATAGCTCTTGGAGGGGCGCTCGAGTTCACACTCTTCGGCCGCAAGGACTTCAGTCCATCTGTCAGCCAGCAAGTCTTGGTCAGCTCTAAGCTGTTGCTGCTTTTTCTTGAGGCTGCTTGCCGTGGCCATGAGCCTGCGTTTGAAAGCAGCTCTTGTTCGACGGGATCCTCGGGCACGATTTAATTCATCGTCGTCGAGGCTTTCCTCATCTTCGGAGGGAGGCATGTAATTATCGTCCTCTACCTCTCTTTCTGCCGCTCTCTCATGAGGGCTGGCTTCTCCATCCTCCTGCGCTGAATCCTGCTGGAGGGGGTTGTCTTCGGCATTGTCCGCGGTGTTATTGTCTCCCATGCCGGAATCACCGTTCTTGCTGTGGCGGGATTTAGAGCGGCGCCGCTGACGCCGACGCTTGGGCTGTTTCTTGGAGGGGTCATCCTCCGCTGTTCCATCGCCATTCCCATCTTTTGGGATGTCCACCATGTATATGTCGTATGACGAGGTGGCCTTCTAGTGCCCCGTGGGCGCTGGTTCTTGGTCGTTTCCTGCATCGTCGTCCATACCGTCGATGTCTTCGGAGTCAAAGTCGAGCATGCCGGTTAAATCATCGAAAGTGGCTACGAAGTGGGTGGTGGGTGTGCTTTGAATATCTTCGTCGTCCGCATCCCAACCTTCCTGACCATAATCCGGCCAGGGCTCTCCTGATAAAGAGAGAGACTTTAGTGAATTCAGGATGTCGCCAAAGGGCGAAAATGAAAGATGTCCGCGGCGGTGAATTTCCATGATCGGCGCCCAATCGGATTCGATTAGGCGGGCGCGAAGGCTCGGAGTCCGGAGAGGAGTCCGGCACCTCGGAGTTACGAGCTTCGCAAAGGACGGGGTAGGTGTACGGCTCAATCGCCGTAGAGATTGCAGCCCCCGAGGCAGTGTCCAGCCACCCGTCCTCGACCGGCGCAGTCGGCTCCGAGCTAAAGGTCGGAGCGGACACTGGTGCGGCTCAGAGACACTGTCGGCTGACGAGCTAGATCATGCCCCTCGTGATGCAGCAGCGCTTGGTCGTGGCTCGAACCCGTCGAAGATCAAGTCTCCGCGACGCCACCGTGTAGTTCAAACTTCCAAATATGACCTGGTGGCGGGCGTAGCTTTCAATCTGCTCCGGATGGACAAGCGAATTGGCCCGCAGCAAAAGCCACCGAATCTGAAGATCTGTCCGGGAGAAAAGTCTCACCCCGAGCGCATCGTCGTTGATGATCGGAGGAGCCATCGGGCCTAAGGATGATGACACGCAGGAACTCTCAATGAAAGCACCAATGTCGGTGTCAAAACCGCGGATCTCGGGTAGGGGGTCCCGAATCGCGCGTCTAGGCGGATGGTAACAGGAGACAAGGGACACGATGTTTTTACCTGTGTTCGGGCCCTCTCGATGGAGGTAAAACCCTACTCCTGCTTGATTAATATTGATGATATGGGTAGTACAAGAGTAGATCTACCACGAGATCATAGAGGCTAAACCCTAGAAGCTAGCCTATGGTATGATTGTTGTTCGTCCTACGGACTAAAACCCTCTGGTTTATATAGGCACCGAAGAGGGTTAGGGTTACACAGAGTCGGTTACAATGGTAGGAGATCAACATATCCATATCGCCAAGCTTGCCTTCCACGCCAAGGAAAGTCCCATCCGGACACGGGACGAAGTCTTCAATCTTGTATCTTCATAGTCCAAGAGTCCGGTCAAAGGCTATAGTCCGGCTATCCGGACACCCCCTAATCCAGGACTCCCTCATTCACCCTCGGGTGAGGGTATGTACCAGAAGCTATGTGTTTGATCTCTCTCTATCTCTCTTTCTCTCTCTCTCTCTCTCTCTCTCTCTCTCTCTCTCTCTCTGTCTCTCTCTCGTGTTCCTGATTTGGCACGATCTTGATGTATCGCGAGCTTTGCTATTATAGTTGGATCTTATGTTTCTTCTCCCCCTCTACTCTCTTGTAATGGATTGAGTTTTCCCTTTGAAGTAATCTTATCGGATTGAGTCTTTAAAGATTTGAGAACACTTGTCGTATGTCTTGCCGTATGCGTATCTGTGGTGACAATGGGATATCACGTGATTCACTTGATGTATGTTTTGGTGATCAACTTATGGTTCCGCCCATGAACCTATGCATAGGGGTTGGCACACGTTTTCGTCGTGATTCTCCCGGTAGAAACTTTGGGCACTCTTTGAGGTTCTATGTCTTTGGTTGAATAGATGAATCTGAGATTGTGTGATGCATATCGTATAATCATACCCATGGATACTTGAGGTGACTGGAGTATCTAGGTGACATTAGGGTTTTGGTTGATTTGTATATTAAGGTGTTATTCTAGTACGGACTCTAGGGCTGTTTGTGACACTTATAGGAATAGCCCAACGGATTGATTGGAAAGAATAACTTTGAGGTGGTTTCGTACCCTACCATAATCTCTTCGTTTGTTCTCCACTATTAGTGACTTTGGAGTGACTCTTTGTTGCATGTTGAGGGATAGTTATGTGATCCAATTATGCTATTATTGTTGAGAGAACTTGCACTAGTGAAAGTATGAACCCTAGGCCTTGTTTCAACTCATTGCAATACCGTTTACGCTCACTTTTACCACTTGTTACCTTGTTGTTTTTATATTTTCAGATTACAAAAACCTTTATATACCATCCATATTGCACTTGTATCACCATCTCTTCGCCGAACTAGTGCACCTATACAATTTACCATTGTATTGGGTGTGTTGGGGACACAAGAGACTCTTTGTTATTTGGTTGCATGGTTGATTGAGAGAGACCATCTTCATCCTACGCCTCCCACGGATTGATAAAACTTAGGTCATCCACTTGAGGGAAATTTTCTAATGTCCTACAAACCTCTGCACTTGGAGACCCAACAACGTCTACAAGAAGAAGGTTGTGTAGTAGACATCAAGCTCTTTTTTGGCGCCGTTGCCGGGGAGGCTAGGTAAGCGGCACTCACACCCCGTCAACTAAGCACTTTTCTGGCGCCGTTGCCGGGGAGGTGAGTGCTTGAAGGTATATCTTTAGATCTTGCAATCGAATCTTTTTGTTTCTTGTTTCAGCACTAGTTTAGTTTATAAAAGAAAACTACCAAAAAATGGAATTGAGTTTGTCTCATACGCTTCATCTTTTTAATATCTTTCGTGAGAATGATGGAAAGGAAAATTGTGCTCAAGTGCTAGAAGAAGAAATCTATAAAATGTTTGGCACTAAATCTTTGTATGATGAGCATGATTGCAATGTTGTTAGTATAAATTCCTTGAATATCCATGATGCTAATGATATGCAAAGCTACAAGCTTGGGGAAGCTATGTTTGATGAATATGATATTTTTGTCCCCCAAGCTTTGATGAGCAAATTTACTATGATGAAAGCATGCCTCCTATCTATGATGATTATTGTGATGACACGTATGCTTTAAAGAATAATGATAACCATGAAACTTGTCATCTTGATCTTAATTTTCAATCACATCATAGTTATTTTGTTGAGTTTGCTCCCACTATTATTCATGAGAAGAATTTTGCTTATGCGGAGAGTAGGAAAATTTCTATGCTTGTAGATCATGAAAATAATGTTTTAGGTGCTGGTCATATTGTTTAATTCATTCATGATGCTACTGAAAATTATTATGAGGGAGGAACATATGCTTGTAGGAATTGCAATAATATCAAGTTTCCTCTCTATGTGTTGAAAATCTTGAAGATTTGCTTGTTTTGCCTTCCTATGCTAGTTGATTATTGTTCCCATAAATTGTTTGCTCACAAAATCCCTATGCATAGGAAGTGGGTTAGATTTAAATGTGCTAGTCATATTCTTCATGATGCTCTCTTTATGTTTCAATTCTTATGTTTTATGTGAGCATCATTGAAATCATCGTGCCTAGCTAGGGGCATTAAACGATAGCGCTTGTTGGGAGGCAACCCAATTTTATTTTAGTTTCTTGCTTTTTGGTTCTGTTTAGGAATAAATAATCCATATAGCTTATGTTTAGATGTGGTTTTATGTTTTAATTAGTGTTTGTGCCAAGTAGAACCTTTGGGAAGACTTGGGTGAAGTATTTATGATCATGCTGTAAAAAACAGAAACTTTAGCGCTCACGAGCTTAGCTTAAACGTTTTACTGGAGAGTTCTATTTAGTTTATTATTTTTGAAGATGATTACTAGAAAAATTCCTCAGGTCCACCAATTTATTTTAGAATTTTTGGAGTTCCATAAGTATACTTTTGATACAGATTACTACAGACTGTTCTGTTTTTGACAGATTCTGTTTTCATTGTGTTGCTTGCTTATTTTGATGAATCTATGGCTAGTAAAATAGTTTATAAACCTTAGAGAAGTTGTAATACAGTAGGTTTAACACCAATATAAATATAGAATGAGTTCATTACAGTACCTTTAAGTGGTGTTTTGTTTTCTTTCGCTAACGGAGCTTACGAGTTTTCTGATGAGTTTTGTGTTGTGAAGTTTTCAAGTTTTGGGTAAAGATTCGATGGAATATGGAACAAGGAGTGGCAAGAGCCTAAGCTTGGGGATGCCCAAGGCACCCCAAGGTAATATTCAAGGATAACCAAGCATCTAAGCTTGGGGATGCCCCGGAATGCATCCCCTCTTTCATCTTCGTTCATCGGTAACTTTACTTGGAGCTATATTTTTATTCACCACATGATAGGTGTTTTGCTTGGACCGTCATTTTATTTTCTTTAGCTTTGCTTGATGTTTGAATAAAATACCAAGATATTAAATTATTAAATGGGAGAGTCTTCACATAGTTGCATAATTATTCAACTACTCATTGATCTTCACTTATATCTTTCGGAGTAGTTTGTTGTTTGCTCTAGTGCTTCACTTATATCTTTTAGAGCACGGCGGTGGATTTATTTTGAAGAAATATATGAACTCTGATGCTTCAATTATATTATCTTGCGAGTCTTAAATAGCATGGTAATTTGCTTAAATAATCCTAATATGCTAAAGCATACAAGATTTGTAAAAATTCTTATGAGTGTGTTGAATACTATGAGAAGTTTGATGCTTGATAATTGTTTTGAGATATGGAGATGGTGATATTAGAGTCATGCTAGTTGAGTAATTGTGAATTTGAGAAATACTTGTGTTAAATTTTTTCATTCCCGTAGCATGCACGTATGATGAACCGTTATGTGATGAAGTCGGAGCATGATTTATTTATTGATTGTCTTACTAATGAGTGGCGGTCGGGGACGAGCGATGGTCTTTTCCTACAAATCTATCCCCCTAGGAGCATGCGCGTAATACTTTGCTTTGATAACTTGTAGATTTTTGCAATAAGTATATGAGTTTTTTATGACCAATGTTGAGTCCATGGATTATACACACTTTTCTCATCCTTCCACCATTGCTAGCCTCTCTAATACCGCGCACTTTTCGCCGGTATCATACACCCACCATATACCTTCATCAAAACAGCCACCATACCTACCTATTATGGCATTTCCATAGCCATTCCGAGATATATTGCCATGCAACTTTCCACCGTTTCATTTATTATGACACGCTCCATCATTGTCATATTGCTTTGCATGATCATGTAGTTGACATCGTATTTGTGGCAAAGCCACTGTTCATAATTCTTTCATACATGTCACCCATGAATCATTGCATATCCCGGTACACCGCCGAAGGCATTCACATAGAGTCATATTTTTTTCTAAGTATCTATTTGTAATTCTTGAGTTATAAGAAAAATAAAAGTGTGATGATCTTCATTTTTAGAGCATTGTCCCAAGTGAGGAAAGGATGATGGAGACTATGATTCCCCCACAAGTCGGGATGAGACACCGGACGAAAAATAAAAAAAGAAAATAAAAGAGGCCATAAAAAAAGAGAAAAGGCCCAAATAAAAAAAATAAAAAAATAAAAAAATGAGAGAAAAAGAGAGAAGGGACAATGCTACTATCCTTTTACCATACTTGTGCTTCAAAGTAGCACCATGATCTTCATGATAGAGAGTCTCTCATTTTGTCACTTTCATATACTAGTGGGAATTTTTCATTATAGAACTTGACTTGTATATTCCAATGATGGGCTTCCTCAAATTTCCCTAGGTCTTCGTGAGCAAGCGAGTTGGATGCACACCCACTTAGTTTCTTTTGTTGAGCTTTCATATACTTATAGCTCTAGTGCATCTGTTGCATGGCAATCCCTACTCACTCACATTGATATCTATTGATGGGCATATCCATAGCCCGTTGATACGCCTAGTTGATGTGAGACTATCTTCCCTATTTTTGTCTTCTACACAACCACCATTCTATTCCACATATAATGCTATATCCATGGCTCACGCTCATGTATTGCGTGAAGATTGAAAAAGTTTTGAGAATGTAAAAAGTATAAAACAATTGCTTGGCTTGTCATCGGGGTTGTTTATGATTTAAATACTTTGTGTGGTGAAGATAGAGCATAGCCAGACTATATGATTTTGTAGGGATAACTTTCTTTGGCCATGTTATTTTGAGAAGACATAATTGCTTTGTTAGTATGCTTGAAGTATTATTATTTTTATGTCAATATTAAACCTTTGTCTTGAATCTTTCGAATCTGAATATTCATACCACAATTAACAAGAGTTACATTGAAATTATGCCAAGTAGCACTCCGCATCAAAAATTCTCTTTTTATCATTTACCTACTCGAGGACGAGCAGGAATTAAGCTTGGGGATGCGTGATACGTCTCCAATGTATCTATAATTTTTGATTGCTCCATGCTATATTATCCATTGTTTTGGACTATATTGGGCTTTATTTTCCACTTTTATATTACTTTTGGGACTAACCTATTAACTGGAGGCCCAGCCCAGATTTGCCATTTTTTTTCCTATTTCAGTGTTTTGAAGAAAACTAATATCAGACGGAGTCGAAACGGAACGAAATCAACTAGAGAAGGTATTTTTGGAACAAAAGCTACCCGATGGACTTGGACCCCACTTCAAGGAAGGAACGAGGAAGCCACGAGGGTGGGGGGCGCGCTCACCCCCCTAGGGCGCGCCCCCTGCCTCGTGGGGCCCTCGTGGCTCCCCTAACGTGCTTCTTCCGCCTATATAACTCCACGTACCCTAAAACTTCCAGAACAGAGAATAGATCGGGAGTTCCAGCGCTGCACAACTCCAGAGCCACCAAAAACCAATCGGGACCCTGTTCCGGCACCCTGCCGGAGGGGGGAACCCTCACCGGTGGCCATCTTCATCATCCCGACGATCTCCATGACGAGGAGGGAGTAGTTCACCCTCGGGGCTGAGGGTATGTACCAGTAGCTATGTGTTTGATCTCTCTCTCTCTCTCTTGTTCTTGATTTGGCACGATCTTGATGTATCGCGAGCTCTATCATAGTTGGATCTTATGTTTCTTCTCCCCCTCTACTCTCTTGTAAGGGATAGAGTTTTCCCTTTGAAGTAATCTTATCGGATTGAGTCTTTAAAGATTTGAGAACACTTGATGTATGTCTTGCCGTGCGTATCTGTGGTGACAATGGGATATCACATGATTCACTTGATGTATGTTTTTGTGATCAACTTGCGGGTTCCGCCCATGAAACTATGCATAGGGGTTGTGTAACACCCCGGTGTAATGATGCTACAATAACCCCTGGGGTTAAGTTATTCATTTTGCTAAACAAGTGTTCGATCATAATTGTCTCCTTTCTCTTTTAAATTCCAGTTGAATTCAATTTAAAGTTATGAGTGAAATTCAAAATGCTCAGACATGAACACAAAAATGTTCATCATGTGCCAAATAATCCACATGTTATATTGGTGGTGAACCAACATTTTTGCAAAAGGTTTAAGTGGCCTAAGCTACTTAAAGCGTGACCTAAGCAATAAATTAAATGCCCTTTTTAATTTATAAAATTGGCAACTATTCCAAAAGCCTCCCCTTTTTGTGGCGAGGCAATATACTTCTTTGAGATTGTTTTGGCCGTTGGCATAATTTTTGCAAAAGTCAATTGTGGCAAAAGAAAAATGCAAAATCTGCTGAAAAGAAAACAAAAAAAGAAAAGGAAAGAAGAAGGTGGGAGAGCCCCTGCCTCCCTTGGGCTTCGGCCCAACCCAGCAGGCCGGCCCACCTCACCAGCCTGGCCGGCCCAGCTCCCCGAAGCGCGCCCCCTTCCTGTTCCCCTGGTGCGCGCCGCTACAGGGGCGCCGTCCCCGCCGAACCACCTCGCCGTCGACAAGGAGGATAAGGTCGACCCCTCCCCTCGACGCCTCGGCCTCCTCCCCAGCTACCCCCACTCACCTCCGCCTCCCACTCCCTCCCGGATTCCCCTCGAGCACTCCCCTCTCTCGGACCCGAGCGCGCTCGCCGCCGTGCCTCGCCTGTCCTCGCGGCCACCGAGCCCCGTTCGCCTCGCCATTGAGCCCATCGTCTCCGCCGCCGTCGTCTACCCAGTCCCCGTCCGTGAGCGCGAGCCGGTAGCCACTACGGGGAGCGGATTGAGCAGCCCCTTTCTCCTCTGTCGCCGGTGACCGCCGTCATCTCCGGCCACCTCTGCGCTCCTAAGCTGTCGCAGGCTTTTCGTAGCCGCTCGGTGAGCTCCTCCCTCCCTCCTTTCTTCTCCTCGCACCGCTTCGCCTCCCTAGCTCACTTCGCCGCAGCTGCAGTAGCTCACCGCCGCCTAGATCCGCAGCCGTCGTGGCCACGCCACCGTCGAGCTCAACCGGCATCGCACCGTGCCCAAAGACGCCCGAGCAGCTCGACACATGCCAGTTGCCCTCGCTGTCGTGCCTTTACTTCGACGAGCTCGAGCTCGCCCGAGCTCCAGCGTCCGCCGCGGTCGACGCCACCGTCGACATCGTCCATCCCAGCCTCGGCTGAGACCTCGAATGGGTGCGCCCGACCCCCTGCTTTTGAACGCGCTGCCCCACGCTGCTTTTGAGCGCCCGTAGCACCGTCCCCGATGATGCCCGAAGCCAACCGCCGCCCACGCTCACCGCCGCGCCGCCCGCCAACCCAGCTCGCCGCCACTACCGCCTGATGCGCCACCGTTGTAGCTCTCGAACGCGGGTCCGGCCCAACGGCCGCCCGAGCCGGATTCCGGCGAGGGCCGGTGCTCTCCGTCAGCTGAACGCCACCGGCTCTAACACCGGTGCCGACGTGGTCGTCCGGGTCCACCTAAGCGGGTCACCGCCTGCGGGCTACGGGGCCCGGCTGGCCCTGCTGACCTAGTCGATGGCTGATCGGGCATCGCCCGATCCGCCGATGGGTCCCCCACGGGCCTTGTTGACTAGTCAACTAGTTCTGTTGACTTGCTGATGTCAAGATGGCGTCATGTCGACGCCATTTTCCATTTCTATTAAATTTAAATTAGTCCAGAATATTGTTTATACTTTAAAAATTCATAGAAATTAAACCGTAGCTCAGATGAAAATGTTTTCTATATGAAAGTTGCTCAGAAAAATCCAACGAATCCGAATACGCGGTCCGTTCATCTGTCACATGCCCCTAGCATGCTGAACATGGGACATTCCCCCTCCGGTCATCTGTCTGACACAGATCCGGAACCGGGAAAACATTCCCGGTTGAATTTCCCCTTCTCCTATATCATGTAGCCTTACGTCAGGTCACACCCGGCACAGCTTATTGCCATGTTATGCTTTGTGATGCTATGCCTGCTCTATATTTACTGTTTCTTCCCCCTCTTCTCTTCGGTAGACCCCGAGACCGATGCCGCCCCTGTAATCGACTACGTCACCGACGACCCCTCCTTGCCAGAGCAACCAGGCAAGCCCCCCCTTCGATCATCCTGATATCGCCCATTCCATTCTCTCATGCTTGCATTAGATTTTGCTATCAAGTATCGCTTTGCACCTATTACGATGCATAGCCTGCTTTTGTACCGCCGTTGTACCTTACCGCTTATCCTAAATCGCTTAGTATAGGTTGGTTAGAGATCCATCGGTGACCCCCACTTTGTCCCGACCGCCTTGAAATTATCGAAGACCCGATCAACGGATCAAGACCAGGCCCGCAAGACAAAGACATCACTTCCCCTTAGTTGCTCGACACTACTGGGTTACTATCGAGTACCGAGGGTGAGACCTCATCAGCACTTCTGATGTTAACCTTGTGGTGTAGCTATTCGGTCGTGGTCATCGAGGGTGATTTCCTCTTTAACCACTTCTGATACGACTCTGTCGTGCAACCCCTCAAGTGTGGACCTCGAGGGTGAATCCTCTTACGTTCACCTTGATGATTACATCGAGTGGAATTCACCGTGGGAGATTCCTCGGGCTTTCCCGTTGATGTTTAGACACACGCCACTATGATTACTATGACTATACACTGAGCCATGTTACTAAAGACGGGTCGACCCTGAGGGGTGCCCGCGCGAGCTTAATTGCGAGTGGTGTGGAGCCGGGTTGACCTGGAGGGTGCCCGCGAGATAATTACGAGGCGTGGCCAGGCATTCCTAGCCCTTGCCGCAAGTCCTCGAGACGGGGCAACGGGGTCACATCTTTCGTGAGTCTTTGCTTGTTACCGCGCGTTCCTAATCCACTACGATTTGGATATTTGATCCGAGGGGCCTCTGGCCTGATAGCACTAACCATCACGTGGGCATAGTATGGGCATTATGCGTCGTGTACATCAGCCGAAGCTTAATAGGCGTCGGCCGAAGCGCCCGGCCGGGTTGGACTGCGTAAGTGCTCGCCTTGTTGAAGGAGGTAGCTAGGTCTGCTCACCCACGCCCATGCAACGTCTTGAGAGTTCCCGGGGAGATGGCCCATGACCCCTGGGGCATAGGTTTAGTCCGGCGTGCTGGCCTCTCTATTAAGCCTAGGTCGGGTTGCGGCGTATTGTTTGGCCGAGGCCAGGCATGACCCAGGAAAGTGTGTCCGGCCGGAGTCAATCGAGCGTGGTGGGTAAGTTGGAGAAAACATCTATCGATAGCCTGTCCTACGGTAACGGACACTTGGAGTTGTATCCCGATCGATACAACTAGAACTGAATACTTGAGATGAGAATCGGATGGTGATGAGTAATGGATTGTGATGATAATCGGATAGTATGGCTCGGGATATCTTTCTCGCAGGGAGTCGAGAAAGGATCTCGGCCGAGGTTGATAACACTACTACTTTACGTTATGCTACTCTACTCCTCCTCGCTTGTCGCAAGATGGTGGTTTCGAGAATATGCTAGTCTTCGATAGGACTAGGCCTTCTCTCTATTCGGCATTTCTGCAGCCCGATCCACATATACAGCCTTCCTTTGATAATGTTGCATATGTAGTGTAGATCCTTGCTTGCAGTACTTTGGATGAGTACTCACGGTTGCTTTGCTCCTCCTTTTCCCCTTTCTTCTTCTTTCCGGTTGATGCAACCAGATGTTGGAGCCGAAGTCGATGCCACCGCCGATGCTTACTACTACGTGGAGACCGTCGACGACTGTGAGTAGTTAGGAGGCTCCAGGCAGGAGGCCTTGCCTTTTCGATCGTAGTTGCTTTTGTGCTAGCCTTCTTAAGGCAAACTTGTCTAACTCATGTCTGTACTCAGATATTGTTGCTTCCGCTAACTCTTGTGTTTTCGAGCTTATGTATTCGAGCCCTCGAGGCCCCTGGCTTGTAATATAAAGCTTGCATTATTTTAGTTTGTGTCTAGAGTTGTGTTGTGATATCTTCCCGTGAGTCCTTGATCTTGATCGTACACATTTGCGTGTATGATTAGTGTACGATTGAATCGAGGGCGTCACAGGTTGGCACACGTTTTCGTCGTGATTCTCCGGTAGAAACTTTGGGCACTCTTTGAGGTTCTATGTGTTGGTTGAATAGATGAATCTGAGATTGTGTGATGCATATCGTATAATCATACCCATGGATACTTGAGGTGAATGGAGTATCTAGGTGACATTAGGTTTTTGGTTGATTTGTATCTTAAGGTGTTATTCTAGTACGAACTCTAGGGCTGTTTGTGACACTTATAGGAATAGCCCAACGGATTGATTGGAAAGAATAACTTTGAGGTGGTTTCGTACCCTACCATAATCTCTTCATTTTTTCTCCACTATTAGTGACTTTGGAGTGACCCTTTGTTGCATGTTGAGGGATAGTTATGTGATCCAATTATGTTGTTATTGTTGAGAGAACTTGCACTAGTGAAAGTATGAACCCTAGGCCTTGTTTCAACTCATTGCAATACCATTTACGCTCACTTTTACCACTTGTTACCTTGCTGTTTTTATATTTTCAGATTACAAAAACCTTTATCTACCATCCATATTGCACTTGTATCACCATCTCTTCGCCGAACTAGTGCACCTATACAATTACCATTGTATTGGGTGTGTTGGGGACACAAGAGACTCTTTGTTATTTGGTTGCGAGGTTGCTTGAGAGAGACCATCTTCATCCCTACGCCTCCCACGGATAGATAAACCTTAGGTCATCCACTTGAGGGAAATTTGCTACTGTCCTACAAACCTCTGCACTTGGAGGACCAACAACATCTACAAGAAGAAGGTTGTGTAGTAGACATCAGGGGCGGATGTAATTTTATACATCTGCGCCCTACGCGGTAGTACCGCTCCGTTGGCCCGGTAGTACCGTGGGCTCTGGCCAGGCACATCAACATAAGGGGAAGTAGGGGCGGATGTAATTTTTTACATACGCCCTCACGCTGATAGTACCGCCTGTGCTTGCGGTAGTACCGTGTTGGATTTTTGCATAGATCAAAACTCAGCGGAAGTAGTCACGGATGTATTTTTATATGTTCGTGCCTTCCCAGCATAGACTAGTCCTGCCTTGCGGTAGTACCACAAGGGGGCATGGTAGTATCGCGCCAGTGGTTCTACCGCTCCATGCCTTAGTGCATTTGGGCTAGTTCTAGCCCCTGCCGTGCCAGCGGTAGTACCGCATTCCTTCGCGGTAGTGCCATAGGCCGGCGCGGTAGTACCGCTTGTCTAATGCGGTAGTACCGCGTGTCGCAGGCTGAGTTGGTGGATAACGGTTGGATTTGTTCTTTCACTATATAAGGGGTGTCTTCTTCTCCGAGTTGACTATCTCTTCCACCCCCAAGCTCCATTGTTGCTCTAAGCTCCATTTTCGTCCGATCTCTCTCCCTAGCCTATCAAACTTGTTGATTTTCTAGGGATTGGTTGAGAAGGCCACGATCTACACTCCCACCAAGAGAAATTTGATTCCCCCCACTAATCACTTGCGGATCTTGTTACTCTTGGGTGTTTGAGAACCCTAGATGGTTGAGGTCACCTCAGAGCCATATTCCATTGTAGTGAAGCTCCGTGGTTTCGTTTGGAGCCTCCAATTCGGTTGTGGAGAGAGCCCCAACCTTGTTTGTAAAGGTCCGGTCGCCACCTCCAAGGGCACCAATAGTGGAATCACGGCATCTCGCATTGTGTGAGGGCGTGAGGAGAATACGGTGGCCCTAGTGGCTTCTTGGGGAGCATTGTGCCTCCACACCGCTCCAACGAAGACGTAGTTCCCCTCAAAAGGAAGGAACTTCGGTAACACATCCTCGTCTTCACCGGCTCCACTCTTGGTTATCTCGTACCTTTCCTTGTGCAAGTGTATATTGTGTTGCATCTCTTGCTTACTTGTGTGCTTGTTGTTGTTGCATCATATAGGTTGCTCACCTAGTCGCATATCTAGACAATGTACTTTGATGCAAAGTTTAAATTGGTAAAGAAAAGCTAAAAATTGTTAGTTGCCTATTCACCCCCTCTTCAACTATATCGATCCTTTCAATTGGTATCAGAGCCTCGTCTCTTTATTAAGGACTTTGCCGTCCGAAGAGTATGGTTGACACCGTAGATGGTGGGGAGGAGCACTCTGGTGTGAATCCATTCTCATCTACGGCCAATGGGGGAACCGCGGTCTCTCGTGAGGAATTCAATGTGGCTTTGGACACATTGAAAACCTCCATGACGACCGAGGTTGAAAGCATGTTTAACAAGTTCTTAGAAGGGCTTAAATTATCCACCGTACCTATGAAAGCAGGTGATCCCGCTCACAAGGTGACAGATGCTAACTCCGACAAGGGGGAAACTACTAGTGAAAAAGCTCCTTCTTCTAGTGGTAAAAATGGTAACGACATCTTTGCCCATGTGGAACCTCCGCTTACTTATGGTGGACCGATTCCTTCCACTCATTTGAGTCATGCCGGTTCTCCACCTAAGATTGTGAAAAATGAGGACTTTGATATTTGGGTTTATCGCATTAAGCGTCATTTAAACCATGTTAATACTAATCTTTGGAGAATCATTGAAGAAGGTTTCTATCCGCATGACCGAAGCAACTTCACTCCTAGAGAAGTCGCGGATAATCAATTCAATGAGAGTGCTCTCTTCATCATCCAAGATGCAATTCCGCCTGAAGATATTGCTCATCTCAGACCCTTCACCGTGGTCAAGGAAGCATGGCACCATGTTGTTTCCCTTTACAAGGGAATCGCAAGCATTCAACGCTCCAACTATGAAGTGGTGCAAGATGAAGCCAATGAGTTTGCAATGAATGAAGATGAAGAACCTCGTGAGCTTTACCGGAGGCTAACCACTCTCGCGGTCTCACTCCGAGATCATGGGAGCAAGGATACGAATGACAATTGGATCAAGCGCAAGATCCTCAAGGCCATGATGCCCTACCACAAGGGCATGTCGTCTGTCATCCGTCAAAGGCCGGACTTCCACACCCTGTCCTCAAGTGAAGTCTTGGATGAGTTTGTGGCAATGCGGATCTATGACAAGACCGCCGACAACACAGTATTGTTGGTGTTCTGGGAACGGGGGTACCCAGACTTGCCTGCCAGCGGCCTGCGGTGTGGCTCAAGGGGTGGCCCAGCACGACCCATCTTCATCAGCACGAGCTCAAGACCCTCGCGAGGGGCCAAGCCTCACGGGGCGGACGACAGGAAGCTTCCTCGGGCACGACCTCGTCAGGCTGGCTCGCGAGGAGGCGGAGAGAGCAAGGTGGGTTACCTCACGAGGTGCCCATGACGCAAGCCATGACGACCAAGGGCGCCAGGCGGGCGCCAGCCCGCGCAGTGTCCTTATTTCCTCTATGGTGCAAAGGAGGCAAGCACAGGCGAGAGCATCAAGCAAAGGCAACCGTTTCGGAGCAACAAGATCAAGACCATCACAACGGCAGGAAGGAGGTCATCATGGAGCCCAAGCCAGCGTCACCACCAGAGCCTTTGACAGTTGAGGACCAACCTTAGTCAGGATAAGTGTACTAGATGTTCCCCTTCAAAATGGCCAATTGTTGGCGCCCTTCCCGCTCAATATTTGGGAAGTGGCCCAGGGCCTTTGCCTATAAATAGGACTAGCCACCCACAGGGTAGAGGCATCTAGAGGCATCTGGCATCTTGGATCCAGAATCCAGAGCAGAGCTAGAGATCAAGCAATCTAGAGAGAGAGAGAGAGCGACCGAACTCCCCCTAGCAGTTCGTCACACCGGCCAAGAACAGACCCTCGCGAGGCTGTTCTTCCTTGAATTGTTCATCATCAGCCCCTGAGGCAATCCAGCACACCACACACTGGAGTTGGGTATTACACCACAATGGTGGCCCGAACCAGTATAAACCTTGTGTCTCTTGTGGTGCTCTTTGCGTAGTTCAGATCCTTGCGAGGCGACGAGGTGCAGGCCGGTAGGGGATGAGATCTCCGCGTGCACCCCAGAGTTCGAACCTAGAGGGTCTGCCGGAACCCGAGATCCGATTGGCGCACCAGGTAGGGGTGTGACGGAATCCGCCTTCCGCCACCCTGTTCTTCGCCGCCCATCGCATCCATGTCAGACGCTCGTCGGGCCCGTGCCGAGCGCCGAGCCGCTCTTGCCACCCGCGTGGCCCCACGGCCCCCTGTCGGCCCGCCCCGCCGTTCCCGTCGCTTTGCCGTCAACGCCGTCCGTCACCGGCCGGCGAAACGAGCAGCAAGCATCGTCCCAAGCATCCGTCCGTAAAGGCGAGACGGCCGCATTGCTTCTCCTTCGCCGCTCGCCCAGCTGGTTCTTCGTCTCGCGAACTCCGCGCGCCCATGGAGGCTCGAGCCGCGCTCATCGTGGAAAACGAGCTCCTGCGCTACCGCCCCGTCGACAACGTCTATGAAGAGTGGCTCGACTGCGCCGAGCTTCGTCTGCGCGCCAGGCTCCCAGCGCCCGTCCTTCTCCATCAGCGCGCCCGCCTTCTTGCGCGGCGATGAAGCTCCGGGGGCGCCTCAGCCGCCTCCTCAAGAAGGCGCCCTGGCCCCAAGGCGCGTGGCCCCTAGGCGGAACCCACTCCGTCCGGCACCAGCGCAGCAAGAGCATAGCTGCCAAGAGGTCCCTCGCCCCCAAGAAGCTGCCCGAGTGCTCCCTGCACAGGCCCTTCACGACCGCGCTCCTGCTCCAGCACGCCAAGACCCCGCGCTGCTCCCAGCGGCAGCGCATGGGGACCAGCAAGACTAGGCCCTTCGTCACCAAAGGCCTCCCGTGGCCACTGCAGGCTGCCGCGCCTTCACCGCCGAGCTACGCAGCGTCACGTGGCCCGACAAGTTCAAGCCAGACCTACCTCCTCGCTTTCACGGCAGCACGGCCGACCTGCGGAGTTCCTCCAGCTCTCACGAGATGGGCATCGGCCGCCAGCGGGACGAGAAGGTCATGGCGAACTGGTTTCCCATGGCGCTCAAGGGCGGTGCCCTTTTGGCTCTGCACGATCTCCTCTGGGACGAGATGCGCACCCGCTTCATCGCCAACTTCCAAGGCACTGCATGACCGCCTCCTGCCGTGGCGACATGCGCCGCATCAAGCAGCAGCCAGGAGAAACCCTGCAGAAGTACATCTAGCGCTTCAACAACGCACGCCTCAAGATTCCCAAGGTGACCGAGGAGGCCATCATCTCAGCCTTCTCTGACGGGGTGCGCGACGTCAAGATGAAGGAGGAGCTGGCGATGCACGAAGATCTGTGCACATCCTTGGAGCTGTTCAACTTGGCGACCAAGTGCGCCAGGCCTGAGGAAGGACGCCTTTTCCTCCTCGAGCTGCCAGCCGCAGACCCAGAAGAGAAGAAGCCAAAGGTCAAGGACATGAAGCGCAAGGGGCCTGCCGTGCTCGCGACAGAACTAGATACCAAGCGAGGCAGAGATCAGCCCGAGTCTTCCAAGGGCAGCCGGTACTGTGTGTACCACGACCTCCACACCCTCAACACCAACGAATGTCAAGAACTCCGAGCCGTGCGTGAAGGGTGAATCGGTCGACGCCCCGACCGCAATGATCGAGGCTACGGCCGAGGAGGAGGAAGAAATGCAGGACACTGGGAAGACTGCGGCCCTCGCCAAGGGTGGCGCGACTGACCTCGCGAGGACCGCTGGCAGGATCAGCCTCACGAGGGAGGTTGGAGGGACCCGCCTCGCGAGGGAGGCTGGAGGTATCAGCCTCGCGAGGATCGCCCGCAAGGCAAGGCATGCCTCCCTCCTCTACCACCGCAGCCAAGAAGAGATGAGGACCACCATCAGGACGAGGGGGCCGGGGGCTTCTAGGAGCCCGCGCGATCGCTTGCATCCTGGGCGGAGCTCAAGCCCCAGCCTCTCAACGCATCTTCAAGCAGTTCGGCCGCAAAGTGAACGCAGTCCTCCCCAAGCTCGAAGCCACGCCCCCTCTCAGATGGTCAGCGTGCGCCATCACGTTCAGCTCATCGGATCAGCTCAAGTGCGCGGCCACAGCCGAAGTCCTCCCGATGCTTTGCTCCCCAATCATCAGCAACGTGCAAGTTACCAGGACCCTCATTGATGGCGGAGCGGGGCTCAATGTCCTGTCCGTCGAGACGTTCAACAATCTCCAAGTGTCGTACAATCAGCTTCAGCCAACCAAGCCTTTCTCCGGAGTCACTGATGGCTCCATAGTTCCGATTGGGCAGGTCCGCCTCCCTGTCACCTTCGGCCGCGACAACTACCGCACCGAGCTCGCCGACTTCGGCGTCGCCCACGATGCCGCCATACAATGTCATCCTCGGGTACCCAGCTCTGGCCAAGTTAATGGCCGTGACTCATCACGGCTACAATGTCCTCAAGATGCCAGGAAGCGGCGAAGTCATCACGGTGCCTTGTGAAGAGAGGGACACAGTGTGCTCCCTGGAGCGTGCTTTTCAAGCCGCGTCACATGAAGACCCAGATCGTAGGAGCGGGAGGCTCCCCGAGGCTGCTCCCAAGAAGAAGAAGACATCTCCTGGCCCGACCCCTCGGGAGGCGGGCCCCCTCAGGTCGGCCTTTGTCCGGGGCACCTCCTTCTGTCGCATAGGAAGGCGCGCTCGGCGCCCTCCTTGAGCAAGGCTCGGGGGCTCTCTCCTGGAGGGCCACCGACTTTGCTAAGATCACGAGGGAGGCGCTTGGGCACCACTTGGAGGCGTGTTTCAAAGCACGTTTCCCTCAGGAAGGAGCGAGGCAAGGAGGGCCAAACCCTCAGGAGTTCGTCAGCCAGATCATTCAGGAGCTGAAGGAGTCAAAAGTCATGAGTGGCAGCCGCCGCTTACCCGCCGCAGCTCCCCATGCAGGCGAGGATGGTGGGCTGCGCGTCTGCATTGACATACCAGGGCTCAACCGAGTCGCCTCTCAGGAGCGCCTCTGGCCCTCGCGAGTGGGGCGTTGTGAGGGTCCACCCCACAGCTACGTTCGCATGCCTTACGGTTTGCTGAACGCGGCTGCCACACGCCAGCGCCTCATAGGAAGCACCCTGGAGGCTCAAGAGGCCAGGCGTTCCGCAGTCCTGGCGGAGATGGAGATGGTCTGCGAGGATCCACAAGCGCCTCCGGAGCCCCCCGAGGCTCCTGGGCCTGGGGGCTCGTGAAGATCGGCTTCCGCAGCCCACGACATCCGCTACTTCAGCATCCCTTCGTCTTCAACGTTATCAGGTGACATCCTTCGAGTTTCATTTTTAGCTGGGAGTGCCCCCCAGGGCTGCATCATTCCCAGGCCGCGTGGGTCCGTCCCTGCGGCGTGTATCTCTTTTGCTTCATGTTCCTAGCTTGCTTCATTGGGGGACGCCCCTCGGGCTGCATCATCCCCAAGCCACTCGGGTCAGACCCAGCGGCATGTACCTCTCTTGCGTTTATTCGGGTTGTGCATTTGAACCATCATGATTGTTATTTGGTGCCCACTCACGGCACCCCATCTTCCTTCATGTCGGCCGCTTGCACGTTAAAGGGGGGCGGGGGGTACCTGAGCATCGCGACTCATGGGCTCCTACTGGCTCTCCAGCCCTCACCCTCTGGTCTTGTCCACGGCATCGCGACCTGGCATACCAGCGACGGCTGAGACCCGCTCGAGGGCCGGGACCCGAGGACGTAGAGCGTCGACATCTAACCAAATCTGCAGGAACACATCACAAGTTAAGGCCCAGTGCCAGGCGCAACCCTCCTAGAGGTAGGGCCCCGTGAGTCCCGCGCTGGCTCATGGGTGCCTAGATACACCTCGTCAGGCCCTACCATGCCAGCCACGTGTCAGGGCGGGGCTGTACACGCCCCGGGGGCTCCTCCCGAGGGGAGCCCCTCCCACGCACTGATGGAAGCACCATGCTCAGCTGGCTGAGGACACCGCCGAGGAGCGGCTATGCCCGTACACATACTGAAGCGCTATGCTCACGTGGTGATAAACAATCGAGGTGGCCCCGGCACGCATCAACCTCAGGGAGCCCAGAGCTCAATGTCTGGCCTCATTGCAACGCCTCCCCTTGGGAGTGCCGCGCGAGGGGGCTGGGCACGGGGGCTACGCCCGGGTCACGCCCAGATGCACGCCACCTAGCCAGGCCCCTCAGGCCTGGTTTATCGCACGTCCCTCCCCGAGCAGAGCCAAGGTACGAAGGCCGTTTGAACGTCAAGGGGGACTCATGAGCATCACGACTCACGAGCCTAATTGGCCACGTAGCCCCTCACCCCTTAGTTCCGAAAGGCTAATGGCGGCTGAGGTATGCACGGGGCCGGGCTCTACAGACGTAGAATGGTAAATTCACCCATACATCTCACCTCCCTACTTGCTGTTCGTGCGCCAAGTGGGACTCCTGAGCATCGCGACTCAGGAGCCTAACTTGTCACGTAGCCCCTCACTCCTTGGTCCCGTCCTGGTTTCCGGTCAGGGCTAACGGGCGGTGAGGTATCTGCGCGGCAGGCTCTGCTGGCGTAGAACATAAGCAAGTAGAAAGGAAAAGCGCAAATCTCAAGGAATTCAAAAGCAAATATTACAATCCATAACTGTTTTCACAACGCCAAACACAAGTTTAAACGCCTCCCTGAGGCATGATGCATGTTGCAGGAGCTGAAAGTAGGACATGAGCCACAAAGGAGTCACTTGTTGGCGGAGGAGCTGCGCTGGGCGGGTTCGCCTCGCGAAGCCTCAGGACCGACATCGCCTTGCTTCGGCTTGGTGCTGAAGGCCCGAAACTTCGCTAGCAGAGCCTCCGCTCGACCCTTCACGGCCTCAGCAGCGGTAACGGCAAGCTCGCCGCTCACGGGCTCCAGCAAGTTGTCGAGGTCGACGTTGGGGTCGTGAAGGTAGACATGGGTAAGGACGTGCGTCAGCGCTGCAGAAGACAGGACACGCGCCTCGGCCTCAGCCATGGGGCCAAGGCCAAGGGTGACATCTTCAAGGGCACGGACCAGGAAGGGAAGCAGCTTGGCAGGGCCGTCCTCGGCGCCAGCCAGCGGGCTTTCCAGACCGCTGTCGTAAAGCGACCTCAGCAAGGTGCGATCCTTCGCCTCCATCTCCGTGAAGGCCACGCGGTCCTCGGCGAGGACCCTCGCCTTGCCGTCCATCTCGACCCTCTTTGCCTCGAACTCCTGCTCCAGCGCACCCAAGAGGTCACGCCGCCGGTTAAGCTTGGCATCCCAGTCCTTGGCGGCCGCCTCACGAGCTTTCATGTCCTCCTCCTTCTCTTGGCGGACGCGAGCCTCCTTGGCAAGCTAGTCGCACAGGACCTGCAGCTCACTCTCCAGCGCCTTACAGCGACCTCGGACATCGGCTACCTCCCCCAAGGCGGCATCGCGAGTGGCTTTCGCCCCAAGGACGGCCTGCTTCTCCTCGTCGCAAGCCGTCGCAGCCTGAACCAGCGCCGCTCGAACCAAAGCATCAGAGCGAACCCAGCCGGAGGCCAGCTCCAAGCGTCCGGCCACCAAGCGAGGGTCGGCGCCCAGAAGATCTTGCCGCAGCCGGTCCAGTTCAGCAGCAGCACGATCCAGGACAGTGGAAGGAGTCGGAGAGACATCAGTTGGCAGAGTAGGAGGAGAGGACGGCAGCGTAATCGCAGCACCAGGGGCCGGGGCCCCCTGCGCCCCGACGATTGCAGCAGTAGCATCAGGCAAGGATACCTCGGGAGTCGTTTGGTCCATGGGGGCTGAGCTCGCACCTGCCAGCTCTACCAGGCTTCGTGAGGATGACCGGGCAGGAGAGGCCTGTGTCTTGCCGTCACCTTCTTTCTTCGCTGCCCCGAAAGAGGCCTCAGGAGCCCCCTTCAGCTTCTTCGCTGCAGGTGCCAGCCCAGCCAATGAATACAGATATCAAGCCCCAGCGGCAAGGTAAGGAATAAAACAAGAATCTAGCACTTACTGGTCATCGCTCGCGGGCTCGAGCAACCTCCGGCCGAACTTGAAGCCCGAGAGCCGGCTGCAGGGATCAGCCTCAAGAGGGTCGGGAGTAGGAGGCGCGTCTGCAGATCGCCTTGGAGCCAGGGCAAACCCGCGGGGGACCAGCCCCGTCATGTCCTTCTTCGGGATCGGGGGCAAGCTCTCGCCGCCCCACTCATCGCCATCCTCATCGTCGCTCGGCAAGAGGCGGAGAGCGCGGGACCTGCGCCGGGGGAGGGGCGCTCTCGACTCCCCGTTGGTCGCCTCGGAGTCGGGCCCCTCTCCCCGCTCCTCTTCTTCGTCCTCTCCACTGGAGTCACCGGAGGACACGTTCACCGTCACCAGGGCCGCCGGGTCCTCGGCAACCTCCGCGGGCACATGTCCGTCCCCATTGAAAGCAGGCATGGAGTCCACCACCTGCTCCCAATCATCTCGAAGGAACAGGGGTACAGGAGCGCCCTCCAGCCTCGCCATGTCTCCCCCGACCAAAGATTGGAGGACCGCGGCCAGATCTTCGTCCGCCAGGACCACGGGGCTCGGGTGAGGCCTCCACAGTGAGCAATCTTGACAAAGCGGGGCCACCCGGTGCTCCAGGAACTCCCTCAGGAGCGACGCCCCGGTCAGCTTCGCCGTTGCCATGTTGCCCGGCCACAGGTCCGCGTTCATCTTCTCCAGCACTGGCTTCGCGCGGGGATCCACGAGTTCCGCGCGAGACCAATCGTCGATGGGCGTGGGCTGCTCCGTGGGCAGAATCAGCCGAGGATGGATGCGCCCGACATCTACCATGACCCACTTGCTCCTGAAGCCTTCAATCCTCTTCCCGGGCTTCGAGATGGCGTTGGAGCTCGCGCACGCGGAGATGGGTCCGCGGGAGACCCGGAGATAGAAGTAGTGGCGCAGCAAGGCCACTGAGGGTTGCACCCCGACATGAGCCTCACAATAGTAGGCGAAGATCGCCAGGAGAAGAACATAGTTGGGGTGGAGGTGCAGAGTTTGCAGCTTGTAATGGCGGAGGACAGAGAAGAAGAACTCAGAAAAGGGAGGCACCAGACCGGCGGCAATGGCGCTCACGAAGAGCGGATAGAAGGTGCTTCCTTGGTCCTCAGGAAGGGTGGAGCCAGCCTTGAGCACCGCTGCCCCGTCGTTGCCTTGCGCCGCCATCATCCGGCACGCTCGGGCAAGGCTCGTCTCCGACACGTTCGGGGAGTCCAAGGCAGGCGAGTACCAAGCTCCGGCCGGGGTCCGGCGAGGCGCCATGTCTTGCTAGGGCACGCGGTCGAAGTAGATCTGGAGATTTCGGAGGCAGGAAGGAAAGGCGCAAGAAAGGGGATCTGGGCTATGACTGGAGAAGGCAAAGGAGGCAAAACCTAGACGGGTGCCGCTCTTTTGACGATTCGCGCAGTTGCCAGGGCATCGTGGGGAAGCAGAGACGCCCACGTCCAATCACCGCCACGCGGCGCCCGAGGCCGCAGACTGTTAGGGCCCGCGGCGCTTCGCACTTGCCCCTTCGCTCCTCTGCTTAGCCAAGTCCAGGCGCGCCTTGGGCTCGGGGCTCTTGTCGGTGTTACAGGAAGGGGTACCCAGACTTGCTCGCCTGCGGCTGCGGCGTGGCTCAAGGGGTGGCCCAGCACGGCCCATCTTCATCAGCACAAGCTCAAGACCCTCGCGACGGGCCAAGCCTCGCGGGGCAGGCGACAGGAAGCTTCCTCGGGCACGGCCTAGTCAGGCTGGCTCGCGAGGAGGCGAAGAGATCAAGGCAGGGTACCTCACGAGGTGCCCATGACGCAAGCCATGACGACCAAGGGCGCCAAGCAGGCGCCAGGCCGCGCAGTGTCCTTATTTCCTCTTTGGTGCAAAGGAGGCAAGCGCAGGCGAGAGCATTAAGCAAAGGCAACCGTTTCGGTGCAACAAGACCAAGACCATCACAACGGCAGGAAGGAGGTCATCATGGAGCCCAAGCTGGCGTCACCACCAGAGCCTTTGGCAGGCGAGGACCAACCTTAGTCAGGATAAGTGTACTAGATGTTCCCCTTCAAAATGGCCAATTGTTGGCGCCCTTCCCGCTCCATATTTAGTAAGAGGCCCAGGGCCTTTGCCTATAAATAGGACTAGCCACCCACAGGGTAGAGGCATCTGGCATCTTGGATCCAGAATCAGAAGCAGAGCTAGAGATCAAGCAATCTAGAGAGAGAGAGAGAGAGAGTGACCGAACTCCCCCTAGCAGTTCGTCGCACCGGCCAAGAACAGACCCTCGCGAGGCTGTTCTTCCTTGTATTGTTCATCATCAGCCCCTGAGGCAATCCTCCACACCACACACTGCAGTAGGGTATTACACCACAATGGTGGCCCGAACCAGTATAAACCTTGTGTCTCTTGTGTTGCTCTTTGCGTAGTTCAGATCCTTGCGAGGCGACGAGGTGCAGGTAGGTAGGGGGTGAGATCTTCGCGTGCACCCCAGATTTCGAACCTAGAGGGTCTGCCGGAACCCGAGATCCGACAAGTATTTCATTCTCAAAGAGCTAAGAAGCCCAACCTTGCTTTGAAGGCCAAGGTTAGTGTGGAATAAGAGGATGAAGAGGAAGAAGAAGAGAGCAATCCCGAAGATACAAAATATGCTTATCATGAGTACATGGCTCTCGCTTCAAGGCAATTTTGGAGCAAGAAGAACACGAGGCCCAACTTCAACAAGAACAACTCAAGTGGTGCGAAGGGAAAGCAACGAGTGAGGACTTGCTACGATTGTGGCAATGTGAGCCACTTTGTTGCGGAGTGCCCATATGAGAAGAGGGAAGACAATGGTGGCAAGCTCATCCGAAAAGACAAGGCCAAGTCTTTCCCCAACAAGAGCAACTTCACCAAGAAGACTCCTCCCAAGGGCTTGGTGGCCCAAGAAGAATGCAATGAGGAGGATGATGATGATGAAGATGGTGACTCGGTTGCCATGGCCTCCGTGGCCATTGCAACAACTCCATGGGTGTCCCTCTTCGACTCACCCAATGAGAACATCACCGCCAAGTGCCTCATGGCTAAAGCCACCAATAAGGTAACCCCTAACATCAAAACTACCATCATTACTAATCCTTCTTTGACGGATTGCATTGATGAAAGTGAGGAGCCTAATGAGGAAGAACATGAATTTGAGTATTTTATGAGTAAGCTCAAGGGCAAGTCCAAGAAGCACTTTGTTGCACTCTTGGAACAACTTGGTGAAGCCAATGACATGATCGAGGCTCACGAAGAAACCATCTCTAAGATGGAGGGGCATACTCGTGACTATGTCGATGAGATATCATATCTCTCTAATTCTCTCGAGGAAGAGCGTGGTTATCGTTTGGCTCTTGAGGAGTCATACAACGATGATCATGCTAGATTAAAGAAAGATCTTGATCATGCTCTTGTTGTATCTCGTGTGCTAAATTCCGAGAAGGCCAAACTTGGGATTGATCTTGCTAGACTCAAGGGGGAGTTTGATATACATGACAAGGCTCACAAGGCCTTGAAGGGTACTCATGCTAGTCTTAAAGAGTCTCATGATCAACTCCAAGTGAAGCTAACCAAGGAGAAAGCCACTTTTACTCATATGTTTTTAATTGATAATGCAAATGCTACTAACCCTTGTTGTCAGCATGTGCATCTTGTTGAGGAGAATGCTAAGTTGAAGGAGCAACTTGAGAAATGCCTTGTCTCATGCATACAAGGTGAGAAGAACCTCAACGACCTTTTGAGCAATCAAAAGGAAGTTTTGGCCAAGGAAGGGATTGGGTTCGCACCCAAGTCCAAGAACAAGAAGAAGAATGACAAGACCAAACGACCTCCTACTCTCAAGCAAACTTTTGTGAAAGAGGGAGAGGGTGCTTCTAAGGAGAAGAAGAACAATGTGAAGGGTGGTGGTGTCAAGAAAGGCAATTCCACCCCTTCCAACAAAGCCGGTGACTTTAACCCTTCCTATGTGTTATGCCGTGCTAGTGATGGACATGTTTATGCTAAATTTGTTGGTTCTCCTTATGAGTACATTGAATGGTCTATTTGGGTTCCTAAGACCCTTGTCACTAACATCAAACAACCCATTACAAAATGGGTACCTAAAACGAAGCATTGATCGCTTGTAGGTGTTTGCTTCCGGTGGGGGATCATGTGTAACGCCCCGGATTCGATGCGCCAGGTGTCTGCCAGTTATTTGCCGTCGTTGCCATGCCATTTGCTTGCGTGTTGCATTTTGCCATGTCATCATGTGCATTGCATTGCATACATGTTCGTCTCATGCATCCAAGCTTTTTCCCCGTTGTCCGTTTTGCAATCCGGCACTCCTATGTCCCCCGGCGTCCCCCTTTTGTCTCTCCTTGTGAGCGAGTGTTAAACTTTCTCGGAATGGCCCGAGGTTTGCCAAGCGGCCTTGGTATAGCACCGGTAGACCGCCTATCAAGTTTCGTGCCATTTGGAGGTCGTTTGGTACTCAGCAGTTAACCGGTAACCGTAAAGCCTCCTTCTCTTTGCAGCCAACACCTCTCCGAAGTGGCCCAAAACCCAGCAAACTCCCCTCCATGCTCCCGGTCGTTCGATCACGATTGCGTGGCCGAAAACCGTGCCTCATTTGGACTCTCCTAGCTCCCACTACCTATAAATATGTGCACCCCTCCTCTAATCCCGGATCCAAACCCTAAGAGTCGCCCTCCGCCGCCACCGGACGAAATCGCCGCCGCCCCCGCAGCCACTGGCGTCGCGCCATATGACGCCCCGCGCCCACATCGCCGCCGGCCCGCCCAGGCCCGGGGCAGGCCCGCCCGAGCCCATCGGGCCGAGCACGCCCAGCGCGCTCCTCCCGCCGACCTCGCCGCCCGATCGCTTCGCCTCGCCCGCCACCGAGTCGCCGCCCAGCGCAACCAGCGCCCGCCAGCCCTTGCCCTTGCGTCCCCAATGCCGTCTCCGGACGACCGCCGCCCGTGCCGCGCCCAGCGCCCGCCCCTCTGCTGACCCGTCCCCGGCGCGCCTCCTCCGCCAGCCGGGCGCCTCCTCAGCCTCGCCGCCCGACTTCGCCTCGTCGCCCCGCCGCTGCTGCTGCTCGCCACCGGCCGGATCCGGCGAGATCCGGGCCGGGGCCGCCTCCTCCGACCTTTCCCCGGCCGCTCTCCGGCGAGAACTCCGGCCGCCTCAGAATCCGCGCCGCCCCGATCTGGATCTGGATCCGTTTGAGGTTGACATTTTCATGCCATGTTTGACCTGTTGTATCTCTGCATCCGTAGCTCCGTTTCGTGCGTGTAATATGTCAAATTGTTCTTCTCAACGAGTACTTCACTTCATTCCATTGCATCATGTTCATTTGAGTTCATCTTGATGCCTGAATCATCGTTGCAAGTGTTATATGATGTAAATCTGCTGGAACTGTTATAACTTGATGATTTGTCATTTTTGCCATGATTGATGTGTGCATCCTATGAGGTTGATATCTACATGAGTTTTGAACTACATCATGCCATCTTTACAGGGGTGCTATCCATGTATTTGTGTGAGTCCTGTAGTGAGTGCATCAAGCTTGTTAAGTAGGGTACTTGCTGTTGCTGTTTTGCATGTCTGAATCTGCTATATTATGATGCTATGTAAACCTTCTACTACAAGTCATTCTATGCATAATCTGGAGATGTTCAGTAAGGATGTTTTATTATAAATGTCATGCTCTATCCAACCATGCCCCTGGTTTCATTTATAGCCTTCTGTAGATTGTCGTAATCTTGCTCCAAAGTTGCTAAATAATGTTGCTGTCAACCTGTTAACTTTAAGTTCAGTTTTTCCATGAGCTTTGCTAGTGATCCATGCACTCTATGAACTTGCTCTTGCCATGCTTAGCTTCACAAACATGTGTTCTTACTGTTGTTTTCCTTACCATGCCATGTATTGCTCTGTGTTGAGTGGTTCAAGCTCACCAACATGTCTACTTATTGTTGTTCCTGCCATGTATGAATCTGTCATATAACTTGCTATGTTTATATGGGTGCCATCATATCTTTTGATCTTTTTTGTCTCATGGTCAGTAAATGACTTTTGTTCTATGCATTTATTAGAGTCGTTACATGTCTTTGTTTGCCATGGTAAGTTCCTGTAACGTGTTGTTTGATAGCTCTAAACATTGCATCGTGATGTTATTTTCTGCAAAGTCTGAAATTGTTATTACTTGCAATCTTACCATGTGTGTTTGAGTATGTTCTAGTGATTTCTGGAGATAGCTCAGTGTTCATGTTTTATCATGCTTTACCTGTACTTCATGACCATGCCTTTTTTTTCAAGTTGAGATGCTGTAGCATAGTGTTTTGATGCTTGCAATATGCCTAGTTGCTGTTTTGGACAGCTTGTCCTTTAAATATGTAGTGTGTATGTGTTGAACCGTTGCTCCGTTTTGAGTGTGCTCTATATGAAACTTGTGTGATTTTGCATGTAGTTTCATATTATCATGTTGCATCCTTGTTTTGAGAGTGTTTGCTTGAGGTTCGTATGCATTTTGCATCAATGCCATGTTTAACTTGTTTTGCTCATATCTTCTAGGCCGTAGAGAATTTCGTGTAGATCATCATGGTGCACCTTAACTTGCTGTTAAACAACTTGAACATAAAGTTATTCAGATCTGGACCAAATTCGAAATTTGCATATGAGGACTTACCGGAATTGTTATATGTTGTTCCCGGCCTCATTTAAACTTGCTTTGATGTGTTGATCTTGTTTGCATCATCTTTTGCCATGAGTAGCTTCGTGTAGCCTTGTCATGCATCATACTTGGTTGTGCATCATTCCTTGTTCACATGTGGAGTGTTTACCATGTTGTGTGCTTCTTCTCGATAGTTCCCGTTTCGTTGCGATCGTGAGGATTCGTTCGTCTACGCTTGGTTCGTCTTCGTGGCTTCATCTTCTTCATGGACTCGTTCTTCTTCCTAGCGGGATTTCGTGCAAGATGACCGCTACCCTGGATCTCACTACTATCATTGCTATGCTAGTTGTTTCGTTCTATCGCTATGCTGCGGTACCTATCACTTGTTCCTCAAGCCTCCCAAATTGCCATGTCAGCCTCTAACCTTTGTCACCCTTCCTAGCAAACCGTTGTTTGGCTATGTTACCGCTTTGCTCAGCCCCTCTTATAGCGTTGTTAGTTGCAGGTGAAGATGAAGTTTTCTCCATGTTGGATTATGTTTATGTTGGGATATCACAATATCTCTTATATTATTAATGCATCTATATACTTGGTAAAGGGTGGAAGGCTCGGCCTTATGCACAGTGTTTTGTTCCACTCTTGCCGCCCTAGTTTCCGTCATATCGGTATTATGTTCCCGGATTTTTCGTCCCTAATGCGGTTGGGTGATTTATGGGACCCCCTTGACAGTTTGCTTTGAATAAGACTCCTCCAGCAAGGCCCAACATTGGTTTTACCATTTGCCTCACCTATGCCCTTTTTCCCTTGGGTTTAGCCCGAGGGTCATCTGTATTTTGGCCCCCCGGGCCAGTTCTCCTCTGAGTGCTGGTCCAAACCGAGCGATGTCCGGCGCCCCCTGGGCAACCAGGGTCTATGCCAACCCGTCGTCTTGCTCATCCGGTGTGCCCTGAGAACGAGATATGTGCAGCTCCTATCAGGATTTGTCGGCACATTCGTGCGTCCTTGCTGGTCTTGTTTTATTACTGTCGAAATGTCTTGTAGCCGGGATTCCGAGACTGATCGGGTCTTCCCGCGGAGAAGGAATATCCTTCGTTGATCGCGAGAGCTTATCATGGGCTAAGTTGGGACACCCTGCAGGGTATAAACTTTCGAGAGTCGTGCCCGCGGTTATGTGGCAGATGGGAATTTGTTAATATCCGGTTGTAGTAAACTTGAAGTAAACTCTTCTAAAATACACCAACTGTGTGCGTAACCGTGAGTGTCTCTTTTCGGGGTGGATCGAGAGGAGAACACGGTTTCTGGGTTATGTGTGACGTAAGTAGGAGTTCAGGATCACTTCTTGATCATTGCTAGTTGACGACCGTTCCTTTGTTTCTCTTGTCGCTCTCATTTGCGTATGTTAGCCAGCATACATGCTTAGCCGCTGCTGCAACCTCACCACTTTACCCTTGCTAGTCTTGATACCCATGGTAATGGGATTGCTGAGTCCTCGTGGCTCACAGATTACTACACCACCAGTTGCAGGTCCCGGGTTATGCGATGCTCATGACGCGAGAGCGATGTTTGCTTGTTTTGGAGTTCTTCTTCCGCTTCTTCTTCGATCAGGGATAGGCTCCGTGTCGGCAGCCTGGGCTAGCGGTGGTGGATGTCGTTTGAGTTTCTGTTTGTGTTCCATCCGTAGTCGGATGTTGATCTCTTGTATATGATGTTGATGTATTCTTGTGGCATTTGTGCCTTATGTATGTATCCCTACCTATTATGTAATGTTGATGTAATGATATCCACCTTGCAAAAGCGTTTCAATATGCGGGTCTATCCTTGGTGGGACCTTGAGTTCCTTTTGGATAGGGTCGCATATTAGGCGTGTTCAAGTTGGTATCAGAGCCTCGACCGACCCTAGGAGCCCCCTTGATTGATCGTGTAGTTTGGCCGTTGTTGAGTCTAGAAGAAAACTGTTTTCGGAGTCTAGTTATATCGGAGAGTAGGAATTCTTTTTACTCCTCTGCCCCTTCGTCGCTCTGGTAAGGAATCTTGACGTAGGTGTTTTGAACTACTCCTCTTCCCCTTCAAATTTTTTCTTTAGGATCACGCAGTTGGTTTTCCGATCGTTGGTTCTCATCTCTTTTCATCCGGTGCATTTCTCGTCAAGTTGACTCAAGTCTCTTCATCTTTGCAAGTTCAATCCTCAGTTGTTTTCTTTCCCACCCGCCCACCCTTCTTCTTCTCGGAACCGGAGTCCGTAATCGAGTATCCATCCTACTCGTGCGAAGTTTTTGCTCTCTCTCCTCAATGATTTCAACCGGTGTTTTCTATTCAAGATATTCGTCGATTTCCCCTTCCAAGTTGCCTTTGTTTTCCCGCCCTCCCACCCTTTTCTTCTCGGAGCTTGAATCTCTTTCGAGCATCAATTTCATTCATACGGAGCCTCTTTAGTCTTCCCTCAATCATTTCAACCGGTGAATTCTCTTTTGTTTGAGATTCTTCATCCCTTTCTTTTTCCGGTGGTTTCAATTCAAGTTTTTTCGGTAGTGATTATATTCTTTCCCTCGGATCAAGTATTTTACTTGCTCGTTCGCCTCTCGCCAGCTTATCCTTCCGGAGTGTTCAAGACATCTCAGGGGATTCGTCTGTGTTCCAATTAATTCGAGGTTGTCACCTCATTTAAATATTTCAATTGTTCCGGTGCATCATCTATCTGTTCAACAATCCTTTCCAACGGTGTTATCTCTTCAGTGGGCCCTAACCCACAGGTCTTTCCCAGGATCTTACCTGACTCTTTTAATTTCCCCGGAGCTATTCCTAATTCTTTTCAAGTGTGACGTAAGAATGGATTCCATCAGTCACATGCCTTTTCCAAGATCAATTTCAAATCATTTCATTGTTGGCTCAACCTCTCTGTTTTTCTTTCTTCCAGAGTATCTCATTAATTTTGGTGGTGTTTCTCCTCATCATTTGAAGATTGCAGAGAATTTTTCCTCTAATTCTTGCCCGTTCTCCCGAAGATTCGTGGTTCTAGCTTCATGTTATCCTCTCGAATTATTCCGTTTGTCAGATATTCTTTCTTACCCATCCGAAGTATGTCAAGAGTTGTTTTTCCATTTCTTTTCACCGGAGGCCATCATTCCAGTTATCGTTCTCTATTTATCCCGGTGCTTCGTCAAGTGTTCTTTAATCACCTCATGATATTTGTATTCTTTTGCATCTAAATCCCCTCTAGCATATTGGTTCTTCTAATTCTTCCCGGTGATTCATTCTCTTTCATCAGTCATTTTCGAATTCTAACGGTGGTTCGTTCAAGATTATTTTCTTTGATTATCACATTAATTCATTCGTTCCTTCCAATCCTACCGGTGATTCATGAAGACTTTCTCAAGTTTTGTGCTATACCCCCTTTAATCCTTTTCAAGAAGGATAAGTAGTATGCAAAATCCATTGCTTGTCATCAATTTAATTTGATGAAGGTTAAGCATACAATAAATCTTATTCTTCTTTCATACAAGTGATTAATCCCTTCCTTCGGAGTTTGTTCTTGAGGAATAAATTCTAGTCCCAAGTGTTTTCATCTTTTCTTTTCCGGAGTTCAAATTTCCTCGTCCATCTCGTCGGAACCTCCATCTAAATCATCGCAAGGCTCATCTTATTCTTTATTCCTTCATTCTATCTCATCATCTTTTTGTCACCGGATTTCTTCATGGTGGTTCTTCATGATTTAATTCATTCGTCAAGTGTTCATCAAGATTTTGTTGGTGGAATTCAAGTATCTTTTCTTCTCGCATCTCGAAGTGCTATTAAATCTCCGTATTCTTTTGAAGTGGAGTTTTGCATTTCTTCGTTCTTCTAAGCTATCCAATCATTTTCCGTTTGTGGCCGGTTATCACCTTATGTTCTTGAGATGTTACCTATAAGACCACAACAAGCTTATTCTTTTCGTCGTTGATTTTCTCAACAACTCCGTTCAAACCTTCCTTCTAAAGATGCTTTCAATTTCATTCGTGGCACAAGTTGTCATTTTATTCTCCGTTCTTTTCGTTCAACTCTTTCAATTCTTCTGGAGGCATTGCTTTGTTCATCTCGTCAAGCGCCATCTCATTGGGTGAAGTTCATGTTCTAATCCTGACATTTTCAGCAGGAGTGCTGCCTAAATCCTTCCAGTCTTATTCGTTTCTTATCTCGTTCTAACCAGAGTGGTTTCATAGTCTATCTGATTCCGTGAGCTTTCGATTCTCGGCATTCTCGCTGCTCTCTCTTTTCTCGAGTGCTCTCGATTCTTTGCTTCTTCTCTTGAGTTCTTGTTTCACCTCATCCCTTTTTCCCTGCCGTCTCGGTCCTAAGATCTCGGGACGAGATCTCTTGTTAGTGGAGGAGTGTCGCAATGCCCCGGATTCGATGCGCCAGGTGTCTGCCAGTTATTCGCCGTCGTTGCCATGCCATTTGCTTGCGTGTTGCATTTTGCCATGTCATCATGTGAATTGCATTGCATACATGTTCGTCTCATGCATCCGAGCATTTTCCCCGTTGTCCGTTTTGCGATCCGGCACTCCTATGTCCCCCGGCGTCCCCCTTTTGTCTCTCCTTGTGAGCGGGTGTTAAACTTTCTCGGAATGGCCCGAGGTTTGCCAAGCGGCCTTGGTAAAGCACCGGTAGACCGCTGTCAAGTTTCGTGCCATTTGGAGGTCGTTATACTCCAACGGTTAACCGGTAACCGTAAAAGCCTCCTTCTCTTTGCAGCCAACACCTCTCCAAAGTGGCCCAAAACCCAGCAAACTCCCCTCCATGCTCCCGGTCGTTCGATCACGATCGCGTGGCCGAAAACCGTGCCTCATTTGGACTCTCCTAGCTCCCTCTACCTATATATATGTGCACCCCTCCTCTAATCCCGGATCCAAACCCTAAGAATCGCCCTCCGCCGCCACCGGACACGTCCGCCGCCACCGGACGAAATCACCGCCGTCCTCAGAGCCATCAAGGCGTCAGCAACGTGCCGCCCACGCCCACATCGCCGCCCCGCCCGCCCAGGCGGGCAGGCCCGCCTGAGCCCATCGGGGCCCGAGCCGCCCAGCGCTCCTCCCGCCGACCTCGCCGCCCGGTCACCGCCGCCTCGCCACCACGCCGGAGGCCGCCGGCGCAGCCAGTTGACCGCCAGCCCCGCGTCCCCTCAAGGTCTCGATGTTGCCTCCGCCGGTGACCGCCGCCGCTCGCGCCGCCCGCCCTGGCCGACCCGTCCCGCCGGCGCTTCCTCCGCCAGCCGGAAGCGCCTCGCCGGCCGCTGACTTCGCCGCTTCGCCGCCGCTGCTGCTGCCACCGGCGGATCCGGCGAGATCCGGGCCGGGGCCGCCTCCTCCGACCTTTCCCCGGCCGCCCTCCGGCGAGAACTCCGGCCGCCTCGGAATCCGCGCCGCCCCGATCTGGATCTGGATCCGTTTGAGGTTGACCCCGAAATTCTTCTAAGTCCCAGATTTTGCACATTTTCATGCCAAGTTTGACCTGTTGTATCTCTGCATCAGTAGCTCCGTTTCGTGCGTGTAATATGTCGAATTGTTCGTCCCAACGAGTACTTCATTTCTTTACATTGGATCATGTTCATTTGAGTATAGCTTAATGCCTGAATCATCGTTGCAATAGTGTTATATGATGTTAATCTGCTGGAACTGTTATAACTTGATGATTTGTCATTTTTGCCATGATTGATGTGTGCATCCTGTGAGGTTGATGTCTACATGAGTTTTGAAATACATCATGCCATCTTTAAAGGGGTGCTATCCATGTATTTTTGTGATTCCTCTAGTGAGTGCATCAAGCTTGTTAAGTAGGATACTTGCTGTTGCTGTTTTGCATGTCTGAATCTGCTATATTATGATGCTATGTAAACCTGCTGCTACAAGTCATTCTATGCATAATCTGGAGATGTTCACTAAGGATGTTTTGTTATACATGTCATGCTGTATCCATCCATGCCCCTGGTTGCATATATAGCCTTCTGTAGATTGTTGTAATCTTGCTCCAAATTTGCTAAATAATGTTGCTGTCAACCTGTTAACTTTAAGTTCAGTTTCGCCATGAGCTTTGCTAGTGATCCATGCACTCTATGAACTTGCTCTTGCCATGCTTAGCTTCATCAACATGTCTTCTTACTGTTGTTTTCCTTGCCATGCCATGTATTGCTCTGTGGTGAGTGGTTCAAGCTCACCAACATGTCTACTTATTGTTGTTCCTGCCATGTATGAATCTATCATATAACTTGCTATGTTTATATGGGTGCCATCATATCTTCTGATCCTCTTTGGCTCATGGTCAGTAAAGGACTTTTGTTATATGCATCTAGTAGAGTCATTAAATGGCTTTGTTTGCCATGATAAGTTCCTGTAACGTGTTGTTTGATAGCTCTAAACATTGCATCGTGATGTTACTTTCTGCAAAGTCTGAAATTGTTATTACTTGCAATCTTACCATGTGTGTTTGAGTATGTTCTAGTGATTTATGGAGATAGCTCAGTGTTCATGTTTTATCATGCTTTACCTGTACTTCATGCCAATGCCTTTCGTTTTCAAGTTGAGATGCTGTAGCATAGTGTTTTGATGCTTGCAATATGCCTAGTTGCTGTTTTGGACAGCTTGTCCTTTAAACTTGTATAGTGTATGTGTTGAACTGCTGTTCGCTTTTGAGTGTGCTCTATTGAAACTTGCGTGATTTTGCATGTAGTTTCATATTATCATGTTGCATCCTTGTTTTGAGAGTGTTTGCTTGAGGTTTGTATGCATTTTGCATCAATGCCTCTTTTAACTTGTTTTGCTCATATCTTCTAGGCCGTAGCTCCAAATTAAATGAACTTTGTATGTAACTTGACTAGAATTTCGTGTAGATCATCGTGGTGCATCTTAACTTGCTGTTTAACAACTTGAACATAAAGTTATTCAGATCTGGACCAATTTCGAAATTTGCATATGAGGACTTCACCGAATTGTTATATGTTGTTCGGCCTCATTTATACTTGCTTTGATGTGCTGATCTTGTTTGCATCATCTCTTGCCATGAGTAGCTTCGTGTAGCCTTGTCATGCATCATACTTGGTTGTGCATCATTCCTTGTTCACATGTGGAGTGTTTACCATATTGTGTGCTTCTTCTCGATAGTTCCTGCTTGCTATGCGATCGTGAGGATTCGCTAAATCACGCTTGGTCTGCCTTCGTGGCTTCATCTTCTTCATGGACTCGTTCTTCTTCCTAGCGGGATTTCAGGCAAGATGACCGCTACCCTGGATCTCCCTACTATCATTGCTATGCTAGTTGTTTCGTTCTATCGCTATGCTGCGCTACCTATCACTTGTTCCTCAAGCCTCCCAAATTGCCATGTCAGCCTCTAACCTTTGTCACCCTTCCTAGCAAACCGTTGTTTGGCTATGTTACCGCTTTGCTCAGCCCTCTTATAGCGTTGTTAGTTGCACGTGAAGATGAAGTTTGCTCCATGTTGGATTATGTTTATGTTGGGATATCACAATATCTCTTATATTATTAATGCATCTATATACTTGGTAAAGGGTGGAAGGCTCGGCCTTATGCCTGGTGTTTTGTTCCACTCTTGCCGCCCTAGTTTCCGTCATATCGGTATTATGTTCCCGGATTTTGCGTCCCTAACGCGGTTGGGTGATTTATGGGACCCCTTGACAGTTCGCTTTGAATAAGACTCCTCCAAAGAAGGCCCAACATTGGTTTTACCATTTGCCTCACCTATGCCCTTTTTCCCTTGGGTTTCCGTGAGTCTGAGGGTCATCTTTATTTTAGCCCCGGGCCGGTTCTCCTCCGAGTGCTGGTCCAAACCGAAGCGATGTCCGGCGCCACTGGCAACGTGGTCTATGCCAACCCGTCGTCTTGCTCTTCCGGTGTGCCCCGAGAATGAGATATGTGCAGCTCCTATCGGGATTTGTCGGCACATTCGGGCGGCTTTGCTGGTCTTGTTTTATTACTGTCGAAATGTCTTGTAGCCGGGATTCCGAGACTGATCGGGTCTTCCCGGGACGAAGGAATATCCTTCGGTGTTCGCGAGAGCTTATCATGGGCTAAGTTGGGACACCCTGCAGGTATAAACTTTCGAGAGCCGTGCCGCGGTTATGTGGCAGATGGGAATTTGTTAATATCCGGTTGTAGTAAACTTGAAGTAAACTCTTCTAAAATACACCAACCGTGTGTGTAACCGTGAGTGTCTCTTTTCGGGTGGATCGAGAGGAGAACACGGTTTCGGGTTATGTCCGGCGTAAGTAGGAGTTCAGGATCACTTCTTGATCATTGCTAGTTGACGACCGTTCCTTTGTTTCTCTTCTCGCTCTCTTTTGCGTATGTTAGCCACCATACATGCTTAGTCGCTGCTGCAACCTCACCACTTTACCCCTTCCTTTTCCATTAAGCTTTGCTAGTCTTGATACCCATGGTAATGGGATTGCTGAGTCCTCGTGGCTCACAGATTACTACACCACCAGTTGCAGGTACAGGGTTATGCGATGCTCATGACGCGAGAGCGATGTTTGCTTGTTTTGGAGTTCTTCTTCTGCTTCTTCTTCGATCAGGGGATAGGCTCCAGGTCGGCAGCCTGGGCTAGCAGGGTGGATGTCGTTTGAGTTTCTGTTTTTGTTCCATCCGTAGTCGGATGTTGATCTCTTGTATATTATGTTGATGTATTCTTGTGGCATTTGTGCCTTATGTATGTATCCCTACCTATTATGTAATGTTGATGTAATGATATCCACCTTGCAAAAGCGTTTCAATATGCGGGTCTATCCTTGGTGGGACCTTCGAGTTCCTTTTGGATAGGGTCGCATATTGGGCGTGACATCATTGTTGCTTGATAGTGGAGCTACTAATCATATGACCGGAAGCAAGGACTTGGTGGTGGACGTGCACAAGATTCCATCTATGCCCAGCAATGTCGAGTGGGGTGATGCCTCGTCTTCTAAGGTACTGGGTCTTGGCAAGGTTGTCATTTCTCATGATCTCACGATCGAGAAAGTCATGCTTGTTGAGTCCCTTGCATACAACTTACTTTCTGTTCGTCAACTTGCACTTATGGGCTTTGCTACTTTCTTTGATATTGATACTGTGACCCTCTTGTGGAGCAAGACTCTTAAAGTAGCCTTTGTTGGGCATGTCGAGAATGGTCTCTATGTGATTAACTTCTCGGAGCGACCCACTAAGACCGCGACATGCCTAATGGCTAAAGTTGACGTGGGATGGCTTTGGCATCGCCGTTTAGCCCATGTCAATATGAGATCTTTGCAAAGTATTCTCAAGGGGGACCATATCCGTGGACTAACAAATGTTATTTTTGCCAAAGATCGTGCTTGCAGTGCTTGTATCGAAGGAAAGCTACATGAGAAGGCTCACCCTCCCACAACTATCATCTACTCGAAGAGGCCTTTGGAGCTCCTTCACTTGGATATCTTTGGGCCTCCATCCTTTGATAGTCTTGGGGGTAGAAAGTATTTCTTGGTGATTGTGGATGATTATTCAAGATACACTTGGGTATATTTCTTCAAGAGGAAGAGTGAGACCCAACAAACCGTCACATATTTTGCAAATGAAGCTCAAAGCCAACACAATGCAAAGATCTTGACGATAAGAAGTGACAACGACACCGAGTTCAAGAACTACACCTTGGATGAGTTCCTTAGTGATGAGGGGATCAAGCATCAATATTCCGCACCTTACATCCCTCAACAAAATGGTGTAGCGGAGAGGAAGAACCAGACATTGATGGATGCGGCAAGGACCATGATGGCGGAGTTCAAGTCTCCGTACAACTTTTGGGCCGAAGCCATCAACACCGCGTGTCATGCATCCAATCAGCTCTATCTCCTCAAAGGCGTGAACAAAACTCCATATGAGATTCTCACCGGTAACAAGCCCAACCTCAAGTACTTCCGGGTGTTCGGGTGTAAGTGTTTCATTCTCAAGAAAGGTGTTCGTTTGTCTAAATTTGAGGCTAGAGCTCATGAGGGCATATTTGTTGGTTATGATACAAACTCTCATGCTTACCGTGTCCTCAATAAGTCCACGGGACTTATTGAGGAGACATGTAACATGGAGTTTGATGAGAATAACGGCTCCCAAGTGGAGCAAAGTGGTACTTGTGATGTAGGTGATGAAATTCCTCCCCAAGCTATAAGAAGAATGGGTGTTGGTCATATCCTACCCATTGAGGAACCCCTTGTGGCCGAAGGAGAAGGACAATATTCCACTCAAGTGGAACCATCACCAACCCAAGACCCACACTCTTCCGAAGAACAAACTGAAGGCCCTCAACAAAATGAACAAGATCAAGGGCAAGATCAACCTCAAGATGGTGGTGAACCACCAAGTGATGCTCAAGGTCAAGTTCGCTCCTCCAAGCAAGTTCAAGATCAAGAACAAGCTCCAGATGATGCTCAAGATGATCAAGTTTCCGCTCCTCAACTCACCCCTGAGGAGGAATTGGAGCGTCGTGCCTCCAAGATTGCATCCAAGCTCTCTACCAAGGGTCATCTCATGTCGAATGTGCTTGGAAGCATTCGAAAGGGGGTAAGCACTCGTAGACAATTGGTAAACAATTGTGAACATCATGCATTTGTCTCTTGTGTTGAACCCCAAAAGGTCTATGAGGCGCTCGAAAATCCGGATTGGCTTAATGCCATGCATGAAGAACTCAACAACTTCGAGTACAACAAGGTGTGGAGATTGGTGCCAAGGCCAACGGGGAATCATAATGCCATTGGAACCAAGTGGATATTCAAGAACAAGTAAGATGCTCATGTGATTATCATTCGCAACAAGGCAAGATTGGTAGCACAAGGCTACTCCCAAGTCGAGGGTATCGACTACGGTGAAACATTTGCTCCCGTTGCTCGCCTTGAATCCATTCATTTGTTGATTGCTTATGCTTCTCATCATAACTTTAAGTTGCAACAAATGGATGTGAAGAGTGCTTTTCTTAATGGCCCTATTAATGAGTTGGTGTATGTCAAACAACCCCCGGGTTCGAGGATCCCTACTTCCCCGATCATGTGTATCAACTCGATAAGGCACTCTATGGCCTTAAACAAGCCCCATGTGCGTGGTATGACCACCTTACCGAGTTGTTGCAAGATCGTGGGTTTGAAGTTGGGAAAATCGACCCCACTCTTTTTACTAAGAAGGCTAAAGGGAGTTGTTTGTGTGCCAACTATATGTTGATGATATTATCTTTGGATCCCCTAACAAAGCTTTCAATGAGGAATTTGCCGCTCTCATGACCTCAAAGTTCAAGATGTCTTTGATGGGAGAGTTGAAGTTCTTTCTCGGGTTCGAAGTCAAGCAAAGAAAAGAAGGAACCTTCATCAACCAAGCCCAGTACACTCAAGACATGCTCAAGAGATTCAAGCTAAGTGATGTCAAGCCGGCTTCCACTCCAATGCCCGTCAAATGCCAACTTGACATAGATCCCAATGGTAAAGCGGTGGATCAAAAGGTATATCGCTCTGTGATTGGCTCCTTGCTTTACCTTTGTGCATCTAGACCAGATATCATGTTGAGTGTGGGAATTTGTGCACGGTTTCAAGCCGCACCTAAGGAAAGCCAGTTTGTGGCGGTCAAGAGAATATTTCGATATTTGGCTCATACCCCCAAACTTTGGCCTATGGTACCCAAGAGGTGCAAACTTCAAGCTCGTTGGATATTCGGACTTTGATTGGGCGGGAGATAAAGTGGATAGGAAGTCCACTTCCGCAGGGTGCCGATTTCTTGGTTGCTCCTTGGTGAGTTGGTCTTCTAAGAAGCAAATTTGTGTATCTCTCTCATCCATCGAAGCGGAGTATGTGGCGGCCGGTAGTTGTTGTGCACAACTTCTATGGATGAGGCAAACTTTAAAGGATTACGGTGTCATATGTGGCAAAGTGCCTCTTTGGTGTGACAATGAAAGTGCCATCAAGATTTCTCTCAACCCGGTCAACACTTCAAGACGAAGCATATTGGGATTCGGTATCACTTCATACGGGATCATAATAGGCGAGGGGAGATCGAGCTCAACTATGTCAAAACTCATGATAACCTTGCAGATATCTTCACGAAGCCCTTGGATAAAGCAAGATTTCACGAGTTAAGGCATGAGCTAAATATCATTGATTCAAGCAATGTGGCTTGAACCCTTGCACACCCCACCATACTCATCTTGATGTCTTGTTTAGGTGTAGGCATGGACACAGGGGGAGTGTTGTTCTCTAAGTGAACTCTCCCTCCCCCCATTATGCATAAATTGATCAACTCTTTCACATTAGCCATTGTTGATGGTACTTGTGCTTCAAAGACGAGTTTTGATCATGGGCCCAAGGATAATTCTTCATTGCCATACCAATTGACTCAAACATAGGTGGTGCTACGTCTTGAGCTTGCGTTGGTTTTCCCCGAAGAGGAGAGGATGGTGCAGCACAGTAGCGTAACTATTTCCCTCAGTTTTTGAGAACCAAGGTATCAATCCAGTAGGAGGCCACGCACAAGTCCCTCAGACTTGCAATAAAGCGATAGCTACTCGCAACCAACACGATTAGGGGTTGTCAATCCCTTCACGGTCACTTACGAGAGTGAGATCTGATAGAGATAATATTTTTGGTATTTTTGGTATAAAGATGCAAAGTGAAAAGTAAAAAGCAAAGTAAAAACAAAGCAAGTATAAAAGTGATGGAGATTGATATGATGAGAATAGACCCGGGCGCCATAGGTTTCACTAGTGGCTTCTCTCAAGAGCATAAATATTCTACGGTGGGTGAACGAATTACTGTTGAGCAATTGACAGAATTTAGCATAGTTATGAGTATATCTAGGTATGATCATGTATATAGGCATCACGTCTGAGACAAGTAGACCGAAACGATTCTGCATCTACTACTATTACTCCACTCATCGACCGCTATCCAGCATGCATCTAGAGTATTAAGTTAAAACAGAGTAAGGCCTTAAGCAAGATGACATGATGTAGAGGAATAAATTCATGCAATATGATAAATACCCCATCTTGTTATCCTCGATGGCAACAATACAATACGTGCCTTGCAACCCTTTACATCCTTTGGGTAAGGACACCGCAAGATTGAACCCAAAGCCATGCACTTCTCCCATTGCAAGAACTACCAAAATAGTTGGCCAAACCAAACGGATAATTCGAAGAGACTTGCAAAGATAACTCAATCATACATAAAAAAATAAAGAGAAGAGTCAAAAATTATTCATAGTAAAGCTGGATCATAAACCCACAATTCATCGGTCTCAACAAACACACCGCAAAAAAGAAGATTACATCGAATAGATCTCCACGAGAGAGGGGAGAACATTGTATTGAGATCCAAAAGAGAGAAGAAGCCATCTAGCTACTAGCTATGGACCGAAGGTCTGAAGTAAACTACTCACACTTCATCGGAGAGGCTATGGTGTTGATGTAGAAGCCCTCCGTGGTGGATGCCCCTCCGGTGGAGCTCGAGCAGGCCCCAAGATGGGATCTCGTGGATCAGGAAGTTGCGGCGGTGGAATTAGGTTTTTGGCTCCTGTTCTGATTGTTTGGGGGTACGTAGGTATATATAGGAGGAAGGAGTACGTCGGTGGAGCATCAGGGGGCCCACAAGGGAGGGGGCGCGCCCTAGGGGGGTGCGCCCCCACCCTCGCGACCACCTCCGATGTTCCTTGGCGTAGGGTCCAAGTCTCCTGGATCACGTTCGGTGAGAAAATCACGTTTACGAAGGTTCCATTCCGTTTGGACTCCGTTTGATATTATGTTTCTTTGAAATATCAAAAGGAAAAAAAAGCAATTAGGTTGGGCCTCCGGTTAATAGGTTAGTCCCAAAAGTAATATAAAAGTGGAAAATAAAGCCCATTATAGTCCAAAACAATAGATAAAGTAGCATGGAGCAATAAAAAATAATAGATACGTTGGAGATGTATCAGGTATCCCCAAGCTTAATTCCTGCTCGTCCTCGAGTAGGTAAATGATAAAAAGAGAATTTTTGATGCGGAGTGATACTTTGGCATAATTTCAATGTAAATCTTCTTGATCATGGTATGAATATTCAGATCCAAAAGATTCAAGACAAAAGTTCATATTGACATAAAAAAAATAATACTTCAAGCATACTAACTAAGCAATTATGTCTTCTCAAAATAACATGGCCAAAGGAAGTTATCCCTACAAAATCATATAGTCTGGCTATGCTCCATCTTCCCCACACAGAGTATTTAAATCATGCACAACCCCGATGACAAGCCAAGCAATTGTTTCATACTTTAACATTTTCAAAACTTTTTCAATCTTCACGCAATACATGAGCATGAGCCATGGATATATCACTATATGTGGAATAGAACGGTGGTTGTGGAGAAGACAAAAAAGGGAAGATAGTCTCACATCAACTAGGCATATCAACGGGCTATGGATATGCCCATCAATAGATATCAATGTGAGTGAGTAGGGATTGCCATGCAACGGATGCACTAGAGCTATAAGTATATGAAAGCTCAACAAAAGAAACTAAGTGGGTGTGCATCCAACTCACTTGCTCACGAAGACCTAGGGCATTTGAGGAAGCCCATCATTGGAATATACAAGCCAAGTTCTATAATGAAAAATTCCCACTAGTATATGAAAGTGACAAAATGAGAGACTCTCTATCATGAAGATCATGGTGCTACTTTGAAGCACAAGTGTGGTAAAAGGATAGTAACATTGTCCCTTCTCTCTTTTTCTCTCATTTTTTTATTTGGGCCTTTTCTCTTTTTTTATATGGCCTCCTTTTTTTTATTTGTCGTCCGGAGTCTCATCCCGACTTGTGGGGGAATCATAGTCTCAATCATCCTTTCCTCACTTGGGACAATGCTCTAATAATGATGATCATCACACTTTTATTTTTTTACAACTCAACAATTACAACTCGGTACTTAGAACAAAATATCTATATGAATGCCTCCGGCGGTGTACTGGGATATGCAATGAAACATGAGTGACATGTATGAAAGAATTATGAACGGTGGCTTAGCCACAAATACGATGTCAACTACATGATCATGCTAGCAATATAACAATGATGGAGCGTGTCACAATGAACGGAACGGTGGAAATTTGCATGTCAATATATCTCGGAATGGCTATGGAAATGCCGTGATAGGTAGGTATGGTGGCTGTTTTGCGGAAGGTATATGGTGGGTGTATGATACCGGTGAAAGGTACGCGGTATTATAGAGGCTAGCAATAGTGGAAGGATGGGAAAAAGTGCGTATAATCCATGGACTCAACATTAGTCATAAAGAACTCATATACTTATTGCAAAAATCTAGAAGTTATCAAAGCAAAGTATTACGCGCATGCTCCTAGGGGGATAGATTGGTAGGAAAAGACCATCGCTCGTCCCCGACCGCCACTCATAAGGAATACAATCAATAAATAAATCATGCTCCGAGTTCATCACATAACGGTTCACCATATGTGCATGCTACGGGAATCACAAACTTCAACACAAGTATTCTTTGAATTCACAACTACTCAACTAGAATGACTCTAATATCATCATCTTCATATCTCAAAACAATTATCAAGCATCAAACTTATCTTAGTATTCAATGCACTCAAAAGAAAGTTTCACATATCTTGAATACCAAGTATATTAACATTAAGCAAATTACCATGCTATTAACAACTCTCAAAATAATCTAAGTGAAGCATGAGAGATCAAGTTTCTTTAAAACATATCCACCACCGTGCTCTAAAAGATCTAAGTGAAGCACTAGAGCAAAAATTATCACGCTCAAAAAGATGTAAGTGAAGCACTATGAGCAAAACTATCAAGCTCAAAAGATATAAGTGAAGCATATAAATTATTCTATCAAATTCCAATTCATGTATGGCTCTCCCAAAAGGTGTGTACAGCAAGGATGATTGTGGTAAACTAACAAGCAAAGACGCAAATAATACAAGACGCTCCAAGAAAAACACATATCATGTGGTGAATAAAATTATAGCTCCAAGTAAATTACCGATGGAAGTGGACGAAAGAGGGGATGCCTTCCGGGGCATCCCCAAGCTTTGAAATTTTTGGTGTCCTTGGATTATCTTGGGGGTGCCATGGGGATCCCCAAGCTTAGGCTCTTGCCACTCCTTGTTCCATAATCCATCAAAAGAATTCACCCAAAACTTGAAAACTTCACAACAAAAAACTCAATAAAAATCTCGTGAGCTCTGTTAGAGAAAGAAAACAAAAGACTACTTTAAGGTACTGTAATGAACTCATTCTTTATTTATATTGGTGTTAAAACTACTGTATTCCAACTTCTCTATGGATCATAAACTATTTTACTAGCCATAGATTCATCAAAATAAGCAAACACCACACGCAAAACAGAATCTGTCAAAAACAGAACAGTCTGTAGTAATCTGTAACTAACGCAAACTTCTGGAACTCAAAAAATTCTAGAAAAATTTGACAACCTAGAAAATTTGTTTATTGATTAGCAGCAATTGGAATCAGTATTTTATCACGTTCTGGTGATTTTTAACAATTCGGGCACTGAGCGCAAAGTTTCTGGAAATTACAGCAAGATCAAATAACTATCATCCAAGAAGATCCAATAGGTTTAACTTGGCACAAACACTAATTAAAAGATAAAACCACATCTAAACAGAGGCTATATGGATTATTTATTCCTAAACAGAAGCAAAAACATAAAAAAACTAAAAAATAAAATTGGGTTGCCTCCCAACAAGCGCTATCGTTTAACGCCCCTAGCTAGGCATAACAGCAAGGATAGATCTAGGTATTGCCATCTTTGGTAGGCAATCCATAAGTGGCTCTCATAATAGATTCATATGGCAATTTTATTTTCTTTCTAGGGAAGTGTTCCATGCCTTTCTTTAATGGAAATTGGAATCTAATATTCCCTTCCTTCATATCGATAATTGCACCAATCGTTCTAAGGAAAGGTCTACCAAGAATAATAGGACATGAAGGATTGCAATCTATATCAAGAACGATAAAATCTACGGGCACATAATTCCTATTTGCAACAATAATAACATCATTAATTCTTCCCATAGGCTTTTTAATAATGGAATCCGCAAGATGCAAGTTTAGAGAGCAATCATCAAAGTCACGAAAATCTAGCAAATCACACAAAGTTTTGGGAATAGTAGAGACACTAGCACCCAAATCACACAAAACATGAAACTCATAATCTTTAATTTTAATTTTAATGGTAGGTTCCCACTCATCATAGAGTTTCCTAGGGATAGAAACTTTCAACTCAAGTTTTTCTTCAGAAGATTGCATCAGGGCATCAACAATGTGTTCGGTAAAGGCCTTATTTTGACTATAAGCATGAGGAGAATTTAGCATGGTTTGCAACAAGGGAATACAATCAATTAAAGAATAATTTTCATAATTAAATTCCTTGAGATCCAAAATTGTGGGTTTAGCAATATCTAGATTTTTATTTCTTTCAATCCCACTTTTATCAATTTCATCATCAAGATCTAAAAACTCCGAATTCTTGGAACGCCTTCTAGGTAAAGGAAGATCATATTCAGTTTCATCAAGATTCATATTGCGAAACAAAGATTTGATAGGGGACAGATCAATAACTTTTAGATCTTCATCTTGATTAACATAGGAATTAGAAGAACATGCTTTAATAAAGGCATCTTTGGAAGCACGCATCCTAGCGGTTCTTTCTTTGCACTCATCAATGGAAATTCTCATAGCTTTGAGAGACTCATTGATATCATGCTTAGGAGGAATATATCTAAGCTTTAAAGAATCAACCTCAAGAGAAATTCTATCAATGTTCCTAGCCAAATCATCAACTTTAAGCAATTTCTCTTCAAGCAAAGCATTAAAATTCTTTTGTGAATTCATAAACTATTTAACACTATTCTCAAACTCAGAGCGCATCTTATTAAAATTTCCATAAGAGTTGTTGTAGGAATTTCCATAATTATTAGAAGGATTACTAGGATAAGGCCTAGGATTAAAATTCCCTCTATACGTGTTGTTACCAAAATTATTCCTACCAACAAAATTCACATCCATAGATTCATTATTATTCTCAATCAAGGTAGACAAAGGCATATCATTAGGATCAAGAAACACTCTTAGTAGCAAAAAATTTCATAAGTTCATCCATCTTTCCACTCAAAACATTAATTTCTTCTATTGCATGCACTTTTTTATTAGTAGATCTTTCAGTATGCCATTGAGAATAATTAACCATAATATTATCTAGGAGTTTAGTAGCATCCCCTAGAGTGATTTCCATAAAAGTGCCTCCCGTGGCCGAATCTAAAAGATTTCTAGAAGCAAAATTCAATCCGACATAAATTTTTTCTATAATCATCCACAAGTTCAAACCATGAGTAGGACAATTACGTATCATTAATTTCATTCTCTCCCAAGCTTGTGCAACATGTTCATGATCAAGTTGCTTAAAATTCATAATATCGTTTCTAAGAGAGGTAATCTTAGCGGGAGGAAAATACTTAGAGATAAAAGCATCTTTGCACTTGTTCCAAGAATCAATACTATTTTTAGGCAAAGATGAAAACCACGCTTTAGCACGAGCTCTAAGCAAAAGGAAATAGCTTCAATTTAACGACATCATTATCGACATCTTTTTCTTTTGCATATCACATAAATCAACGGCTATTCAGATGAGTAGCGGCATCTTCACTAGGAAGGCCGGCGAATTGATCTTTCATAACAAGATTCAACAAAGTGGTATTGATTTCACAAGATTCAGTATTGGCAAGAGGAGCAATCGGAGTGCTAAGGAAATCATTATTATTGGTATTGGTGAAGTCACACAATTTGGTAGCATCTTGAGCCATCACGAAAAACAAGCAATCCAACACACGAGCAAACAAGCGGACGAGGAAAAGGCAACGGGAAAAAGAGGAGGAGATTGGGAAAGAGAGGGTGAATAAAACGACAAGGGTGAAGTGGGGGAGAGGAAAATTTTGCGTAGACTCCCCGGCAACGGCGCCAGAAATCCTTCTTGATACGTCTTGAGCTTGCATTGGTTTTCCCCTAAGAGGAGAGGATGATGCAGCACAGTAGCGTAAGTATTTCCCTCAATTTTTGAAGAACCAAGGTATCAATCCAATAGGAGGCCACGCACGAGTCCCTCGTACCTGCACAAAACGATAGCTACTCGCAACCAACGTGATTAGGGGTTGTCAATCCCTTCACGGTCACTTACGAGAGTGAGATCTGATAGAGATAATATTTTTTGGTATTTTTGGTATACAGATGCAAAGTGAAAAGTAAAAAGCAAAGTAAAAAAAGCAAGTATAAAAGTGATGGAGATTGATATGATGAGAATAGACCCGGGGGCCATAGGTTTCACTAGTGGCTTCTCTCAAGAGCATAAATATTCTACGGTGGGTGAAAGAATTACTATTGAGAAATTGAGAGAATTTAGCATAGTTATGAGTATATCTAGGTATGATCATGTATATAGGCATCATGTCCGAGACAAGTAGACCGAAACAATTCTGCATCTACTACTATTACTCCACTCATCGACCGCTATCCAGCATGCATCTAGAGTATTAAGTTAAAAGAGTAAGGCCTTAAGCAAGATGACATGATGTAGAGGAATAAATTCATGCAATATGATAAATACCCCATCTTGTTATCCTCGATGGCAACAATACAATACGTGCCTTGCAACCCTTTCTGTCACTGGGTAAGGACACCGCAAGATTGAACCCAAAGCCAAGCACTTATCCCATTGCAGGAACTACCAATCTAGTTTTCCAAACCAAACGGATAATTTGCAGAGACTTGCAAAGATAACTCAATCATACATAAAATAATTCAGAGAAGATTCAAATATTATTCATAGATAAGCTGGATCATAAACCCACAATTCAACAGTCTCAACAAACACACCGCAAAAAGAAGATTACATCGAATAGATCTCCACGAGAGAGGGGGAGAACATTGTATTGAGATCCAAAAGAGAGAAGAAGCCATCTAGCTACTAGCTATGGACCCGAAGGTCTGAAGTAAACTACTCACACTTCATCGAGAGGCTATGGTGTTGATGTAGAAGCCCTCCGTGGTGGATGCCCCTCCGGTGAAGCTCCTAATAGGCCCCAAGATGGGATCTCGTGGATACAGGAAGTTGCAGCGGTGGAATTAGGTTTTTGGCTCCTGTTCTGATCGTTTGGGGGTACGTAGGTATATATAGGAGGAAGGAGTACGTCGGTGGAGCATCAGGGGGCCCACGAGGCAGGGGGTGCGCCCTAGGGGGGGGGCGCCCCCACCCTCGTGACCGCCTCCGATGTTCCTTGGCGTAGGGTCCAAGTCTCCTGGATCACATTCGGTGAGAAAATCACGTTTCCTAAGGTTTCATTCCGTTTGGACTCCGTTTGATATTCTGTTTCTTCAAAATGCTGAAAAAGGCAAAAAACAACAATTCTGGGCTGGGCCTCCAGTTAATAGGTTAGTCCCGAAAGTAATATAAAAGTGGAAAATAAAGCCCATTATAGTCCAAAACAATAGATAAAGTAGCATGAAGCAATCAGAAATTATAGATACTTTGGAGATGTATCAGGTGGCATCGGCCACCGCCCTCTCTTGGAGAGGTGTGTTTCGTGTTTAGTCCTTGTTGTCTCTTGCCTTCTTTCTTCGTGCAGATCTTGCGTGTGTTGTCTTGTGTGTTAGCTCTTTCGTGTGTCCGCTCGCTTAAAGGTTGCTTTGCAAAGGCTGATTTCCTCTCTTTTTGCGAAACTCGCATTTTCTTGGGTCTACGGTACTACCGTGGATTGCCATGGTACTACCGCAGGAGCTATGCACGGCACTACTGCAACCAGCACGACAGTAAGTTTTTACTACCGCTGGACGAGCGGTACTACAGCCCAGCATGCGGTACTTCCACCCGGGTGGTACTACCGCGTAATCGCGAGCGCGTGGGGGTTAAGAGCGGGCAGGGGGAGCTCCAACTCCCGCGTACCCATTCAACTCGTTTTCCTCACGTCGTCTCTCTCTCTCCTGCCCAAGAACGACGCCGGAGGACCTCGCCTGATCTCCATCTCCGGCCGCTCTCCTCGCATTCCATCCGGTGGGATCGTTCCCCACCATGCCCTCTTGCCATGGAACAAGGTTTCTTCCCAAATACCTCTCTTTGGCTTGCTATTTCGTCTCTAGGTTTTTGGGGAGAGATGCATGTTGTTCTTGAGATTTTAGGCCAAATCTTTGCAAGAGTAGGGTGTAGGAGAGTAGTAATGCATAGAGATGGTATTTGGTATGTTGCTCCTTGGTAGATTTGATCAACCGTAGTACCGCTCCATTGTCACGGCTGTGTTCAGATTCATTTGTCTCGGATCCGACCCCGTGCGGCACTACCGCTCCTCCGGAGCAGTACTACCGCGTGAGGCGCGGAAGTAAAATTTTACTTCCACTCTAGGCGCAGCGGTACTACCGTGCCATCACGGCGTGGTATTACCGTGGCTAGAGCAGTACTAAAATTTTAGTTCCGCACATCCGTGCGGTACTATCGTTGATGTCAAATCCCCCATGTGGCAATTACCCAATGCTCTTTCTACTTGTTTCACTTGTTTTGCTGTGGTCTTTGCATTGATCCTTCTCGTTTCTTTTGTGTGTTCTTCTGTTGTGTGTCATAGGTGGTGGCTCCGGTTCCAATGTCTGTCGGTCGAACCCCGTTCACGACACGGGCTCGAAGCGCCTGCGCAACCAAGATGAAGCTCCAGAGGGCTCCAATGCCCCCACGCAGAACCAAGACCACCGCCAACAAGAACAAGGAGCCCTCAATGGGCATGGATGAGATACCACTGGCTGAGTTTGTTACTCGAAGGAAGATCAACCCCTATGTGAATCCTAGTGCAAACTTCAGAGGGAATGATTTCTTCTGGACCAGGCAGCAGAATCTTATCTATCTGGATGTGATCAAGGCCAAGCAGAACATCTACGTGGATGTGCACTGGATTGATATGAATCATATGAGGCAGGATAAGCACCGTGGCTATTTTGGTGAGGCTTTGGACTTCGTAGAGCAGTTTGGCATTGAGGACTTGATCACTTTCCATATGGACTTTGACCCTGAGATTGTGGCTCAGTTCTTTGCTTTGGTCCACTTCCATCCTGTTGAGGAACGGACCATGACCTGGATGACCAATGCACAATAGATGACTGCTACGTGGAAGGACTTCATGGATTTGCTTCAGGTTCCTGATGAGGGGCTCAACACGCCTGTTGGTGTACGCCTTCATGCCAATCCCGAGTCAGCCAGCAAGAACAAGCTTCAGCCCTACTATGTTGAGAAGACGCTTCCCAATGGCAAGAAGGCGTGGGTGCTGAACTCATTCCTTAACATTATTCATCGCATCTTCCGCAACTCCCTCTTTCCGCGCATTGCTGACAAGGACAAGGTGCATGCCTATCTCGTGGATATGATGCTCATTTGTGAGGAGGCGCGTCATGCTCAGACGCAACCACTTGATGTCTCACATATCATGTGGTGCGAGCTTCGGTTTGCGGTGTTCAACCGTAAGGTACCCATCTATGGACCTTACCTGTTTCTTTTGATCACGAAGACTTGGGAGAAGCTCTATCCCGATGATGAGTTTCTTGCCCCTGACTGGATTCGTCATGAGCCCATCAAGCTCCGCATTAAGATCCAGTGGTCCAACACCACTACCCGTGCTGAGGCAGCGGCTGCTCAGATGGATGTGGATGAGGATGAGATCAAGGAGGAGGATGTTAATGAGGACATCTCTGCTGGCTACTCGCCTTCATCTTCTGAGCCTTCTTGGGCTAAGAAGCTGAAGACCAAGATGAAGGCTCTGTTCTGCATGCCGGCCAAGGTGCAGTACATGTCACATGTTTCTCAGAAGGAGAGTCGCCGGCTGATACGTCTCCGTCGTATCTACTTTCCCAAACACTTTTGCCCTTGTTGTGGACTCTAACTTGCATGATAAGAATGGAACTAACCCGGACTGACGCTGTTTTCAGCAGACTTTCCATGGTGTTATTTATGTGCAGAAAAAAAAGTTCTCGGAATGACCTGAAACTTCACGGAACGTCTGTTTGGAAATAATAAAAAATCCTTGCAAAAGATGAAGACCACGGGGCCCACACCCTGTCCACGAGGGTGCAGGGGCGCGCCTGCCCCCCTAGGGCACCCCCCTACCTCGTGGGCCCCCTGGAGCTCCTCCGACCTCAACTCCAACTCTATATATTTGCTTTCGGGGAGAAAAAAATAAGAGAGAAGGATTCATCGCGTTTTACGATACGGAGCCGCCGCCAAGCCCTAAAACCTCTCGGGAGGGCTGATCTGGAGTCCGTTCGGGGCTCCGGAGAGGGGGATTCGTCGCCATCGTCATCATCAACCATCCTCCATCACCAATTTCATGATGCTCACCATCGTGCGTGAGTAATTCCATCGTAGGCTTGCTGGACGGTGATGGGTTGGATGAGATCTATCATGTAATCAAGTTAGTTTTGTTAGGGTTTGATCCCTAGTATCCACTATGTTACGAGATTGATGTTGCTATGACTTTGCTATGCTTAATGCTTGTCACTAGGGCCGAGTGCCATGATTTCAGATCTGAACCTATTATGTTTTCATGAATATATGTGTGTTCTTGATCCTATCTTGCAAGTCTATAGTCACCTACTATGTGTTATGATCCAGCAACCTCGAAGTGACAATAATCGGGACCACTCCCGGTGATTACCATAGTTTGAGGAGTTCATGTATTCACTATGTGCTAATGCTTTGTTCCGGTACTCTGTTAAATGGAGGCCTTAATATCCCTTAGTTTCCACTAGGACCCCGCTGCCACGGGAGGATAGGACAAAAGATGTCATGCAAGTTCTTTTTCATAAGCACGTATGACTATATTCGGAATACATGCCTACAATACATTGATGAATTGGAGCTAGTTCTGTGTCACCCTATGTTATGATTGTTACATGATGAACCACATACGGCATAATTCTCCATCACCGATCCAATGCCTACAAGCTTTTCACATATTGTTCTTCGCTTATTTACTTTTCCGTTGCTACTGTTACAATCACTACAAAACACCAAAAATGTTACTTTTGCTACCGTTACTTTTGTTACCGTTACCACTACTATCATATTACTTTGCTACTAAACACTTTGTTGCAGATACTAACTTATCCAGGTGTGGTTGAATTGACAACTCAACTGCTAATACTTGAGAATATTCTTTGGCTCCCCTTGTGTCGAATCAATAAATTTGGGTTGAATACTCTATCCTCGAAAACTATTGCGATCCCCTATACTTGTGGGTTATCAAGACAATTTTCTGGCACCGTTGCCGGGTAGCATAGCTCTATTCTTTGAGATACTTGGATTTATATCTGCTGGTCACTATGAAGAACTTGAAAGACGCTAAGACAACAATTTATCCCTCAACTACGAGGGGAGGTAAGGAACTGCCATCTAGCAATGCACTTGATTCACCTTCTGTTTTGAGTAATCTCGCGACACCTAAACCTTCTTCTGCTATTCGTTCTGATATGTCGCATGTGATTGATGATGCCACTTCTGCTATGCATGATACTTATGATGAAACCACTTCTATGCTTGATACTACTGTGCCACTTGGTGAATTTCTTGATGAACAAATTGCTAGGGCTAGAGACAAAGAAATTATTGAAACCGATTATATTGATGAAAGTGATGATGAAGACTTGCCTGTTATTCCTGAGGGTTATGTTTTTGATAAAGAAGCTAATTTAGCTATTTTAGCTTGCAAAGATAGATATGAGCTCAAGAGGTTATTAGCTAAATGGAATCAACAATCTCTTAATGATAGAATGAAACCTGACCATGCTTTTGCTACTTCACCTATCAGTATTACTGATAAGGATTATGAATTCTCTGTTGATCCTGATATAATTACATTGGTTGAATCTGATCCTTTTCATGGCTATGAATCTGAAACTGTTGTGGCACATCTTACTAAATTAAATGATATAGCCACCCTGTTCACTAATGATGAGAGATCTCGCTACTTCTATATCCTTAAAATATTTCCGTTCTCATTAAAGGGTGATGCTAAGATATGGTTTAATTCTCTTGATCCTGGTTGTGTGCGTAGTCCCCAGGATATGATTTATTACTTCTCTGCTAAATATTTCCCTGCTCATAAGAAACAAGCTGCTTTGAGGGATATATACAATTTTGTGCAAATTGAGGAAGAGAGTCTCCCACAAGCTTGGGGAGGCTTTTCAAGTTACTTAATGCTTTGCTGATCATCCTCTTAAGAAAAATGAAATACTTGATATCTTTTATAATGGACTAACCGATACTTCCAGAGATTACCTGGATAGTTGTGCTGGTTCTGTTTTCAGGGAAAGAACACCAGATGAAGCTGAAATTCTATTGAATAATATGTTGACAAATGAAAATAATTGGACACTTCCTGAGCCAGCTCCTGAGCCAATTCCTGAGCCTATTCCTAAACCAACTCCAAAGAAGAGAGGTGTTCTATTTCTCAGTCCCGAAGATATGCAAGAGGCAAAGAAATCTATGAAAGAAAAGGGTATTAAAGCTGAAGATGTTAAGAATTTACCTCCTATTGAAGAAATACATGGTCTTAATCTACCGCCTGTTGAAGAAACATAAGATCTTAATCCTCTACCTATTGAATAACCTTACACATGTAGTAAAGGTAAATTCTCTCTATAGATATGATAAAGTTGAAATCCCTCCTACTAAAATTGCTAGCCAATGCTTGGATGAGTTTGATAACTTTATTGTCAAGCAAGAAGATTTCAATGCTTATTTTGGTAGATAATTAAAACAAAATGGTTATATGATTGAACACTTGGGCAGTTACATGGCTAATGTCATCGGGGTTGTGCATGATTTAAATATTTTGTGTGGGGAAGATGGAGCATAGCCAGACTATATGATTTTGTAGGGATAACTTTCTTTGGCCATGTTATTTTGAGAAGACATAATTGCTTTGTTAGTATGCTTGAAGTATTATTATTTTTATGTCAATATGAACTTTTGTCTTGAATCTTTAGGATCTGAATATTCATATCACAAGTAAGAAGAATTACATTGAAATTATGCCAAGTAGCATTCCACATCAAAATTATCTTTTATCATTTACCTACTCGAGGATGACGGAATTAAGCTTGGGGATGCTTGATACGTCTCCAACATATCTATAATTTTTGATTGCTCCATGCTATATTATCTACTGTTTTGGGCAATATTGGGCTTTATTATCCACTTTTATATTATTTTTGGGACTAACCTATTAACCGGAGGCCCAGCCCAGGAGTGCTGTTTTTTTGCCTATTTTAGTGTTTCGAGGAAAATGAATATTAGACGGAGTCGAAACGGAACGAAATCAACTGGAGAAGTTATTTTTGGAAGGAAAGCCACCGGATAGGCTTGGACTCTACGTCAGAAGATACAGGAGTTGGCTGATACGTCCATTTTGCATCATGCTTTTATATCGATATTTATCGCATTATGGGCTGTTATTTCACGTTATGTCACAATTCTTATGTCTATTCTCTCCTATTTTACAAGGTTTACATGAAGAGGGAGAATGCCGGCAATGGAATTGCAGAAATTTGGAGAAGGAGCAAATATTGAAGGCCTATTATGCGCAACTCCAAAAGTCCTGAAACTCCACCGAATACCTTAAAATTAATAAAGAAAAATCATCGCCAGAGATGAAGGCCAGGGGGCCCACACCCTGCTCGCGAGGGTGGGGGCGCGACCCCTACCTCGTGGGCCCCCTGGTGGCTCTCCGACGTCCATCTTCTCCTATATGAAGTCTTTCGATGAGAAAAAAATCATAAGCAACCTTTCGGGACGAGACTCCGCCGCCACGAGGCGGAACCTTGGCGGAACCAATCTAGGGCTCCGGCGGAGCTGTTCTGCCGGGGACACTTCCCTCCGGGAGGGGGAAATCATCATCATCATCATCACCAACGCTCCTCTCATCGGGAGAGGGCAATCTCCATCAACATCTTCACTATCACCATCTCATCTCCAAACCCTAGTTCATCTCTTGTATCCAATTCTTGTCTCCAAGTCCGGGATTGGTGCTAGTAGGTTGCTAGTACTGTTGATTACTCCTTGTAGTTGATGCTAGTTGGTTTCCTTGGTGGAAGATTATATGTTCAGATCCTTTATGCACATTATTACCCCTCTGATTATGAACATGAATATGCTTTGTGAGTAGTTACGTTTGTTCCTGAGGACACGGGAGAAGTCTTGCTATTAGTAGTCATGTGAATTTGGTACTGCTCGATATTTTGATGAGATGTATGTTGTCTAGCCTCTAGTGGTGTTATGTGAGCGTCGACTACATAACACTTCACCATTATTTGGGCCTCGAGGAAGGCATTGGGAAGTAATAAGTAGATGATGGGTTGCTAGAGTGACGTAAGCTTAAACCCTAGTTTATGCGTTGCTTCGTAAGGGCTGATTCGGATCCATATGTTTCATGCTATGGTTAGGTTTACCTTAATACTTTTGTTGTAGTTGCGGATGCTTGCAATAGAGGTTAATCATAAGTGGGATGTTTGTGCAAGTAAGAACAGCACCCAAGCACCGGTCCACCCACATATCAAATTATCAAACTACCGAACGCGAATCATATGAACGTGATGAAAACTAGCTTGACGATATTCCGATGTGTCCTCGGGAGCGCTTTTCCTATTATAAGAGTTTGTTCCGGCTTGTCCTTTGCTACAAAAAGGATTGGGACACCTTGATGCACCTTATTTACTTTTGTTACTTGTTGCTCGTTACAATTTATCATATCACAAAACTATCTGTTACCACTTATTTCAGTACTTGCAGAGAATACCTTGCCGAAAACCGCTTATCATTTCCTTCTGCTCCTCGTTGGGTTTGACACTCTTACTTATCGAAAGGACTACGATAGATCCCTTATACTTGTGGGTCATCACTGGCCACGAGGGTGGGGGGCGCGCCCACCCCCTAGGGCGCGCCCCTGCCTTGTGGGGCCCCCGAAGCTCCACCGACGTACCCCCTGCACCCATATATACCTACGTATCGTAAAACTTCCACAACAGAAGATAGATCGGGAGTTCCGCCGCCGCAAACCTCTGTAGCCACCAAAAACCTCTCGGGGAGCCCGTTCGGCACCTGGGAGGAACCCATCACCGGTGGCCATCTTCATCATCCCGGCGCTATCCATGACGAGGAGGGAGTAGTTCACCCTCGGGGCTGAGGGTATGTACCAGTAGCTATGTGTTTGATCTCTCTCTCTCTCTCGTGTTCTCTCTAGTGTTCCCTCTATGGCACGATCTTGATGTATCCCGAGCTTTGCTATATTAGTTGGATCTTATGATGTTTCTCCCCCTCTACTCTCTTGTGATGAATTGAGTTTCCCCTCTGAAGTTATCTTATTGGATTGAGTGTTTATGATGAGAACACTTGATGTATGTATTGCCGTGTTTATCTGTGGTGACAATGGGATATCACGTGCCACTTGATGTATGTTTTGGTGACCAACTTGCGGGTTCTGCCCATGAACCTATGCATAGGGGTTGGCACACGTTTTCTTGACTCTCCGGTAGAAACTTTGGGGCACTCTTTGAAGTACTTTCTGTTGGTTGGATGAATCTGAGATTGTGTGATGCATATCGTATAATCATGCCCACAGATACTTGAGGTGACAATGGAGTATCTAGGTGACATTAGGGTTTTGGTTGATTTGTGTCTTAAGGTGTTATTCTAGTACGAACTCTTTAATGATCGATCCGAAAGAATAACTTTGAGGTGGTTTCGTACCCTACCATAATCTCTACGTTTGTTCTCCGCTATTAGTGGCTTTGGAGTGACTCTTTGTTGCATGTTGAGGGATCGTTATATGATCTATCTATGTTATTATTGTTGAAAGAACTTGAACTAGTGAAAGTATGAACCCTAGGCCTTGTTTCCTATCATTGCAATACCGTTTACGCTCACGTTTATCACTTGTTACCTTGCTGTTTTTATTATTTCAGATTACAAATACCTTTATCTACTATCCATTTTGCACTTGTATCACCATCTATTCGCCGAACTAGTGCACCTATACAATTTACCATTGTATTGGGTGTGTTGGGGACACAAGAGACTCTTTGTTATTTGGTTGCAGGGTTGCTTGAGAGAGACCATCTTCATCCTACGCCTCCTGCGGATTGATAAACCTTAGGTCATCCACTTGAGGGAAATTTACTACTGTCCTACAAACCTGTGCACTTGCAGGCCCAACAACGTCTACAAGAAGAAGGTTGCGTAGTAGAGATCAAGCTCTTTTCTGGCGCTGTTGCCGGGGAGGCTAGGTAAGTGAAGGTATATCTTTAGATCTTGCAATTGAATCTTTTTGTTTCTTGTTTTAGCACTAGTCTAGTTTATAAAAGAAAATTAAAAAAAATGGAATTAAGTTTGTGTCATACGCTTCATCCTTTTTTATATCTTTCGTGAGTATGATGGGAAGGAAAATTGTGCCAAAGTGTTAGAAGAAGAATGCATTAAAATATTTGGCACTAAATATTTGAATGATGAGCATCATTGCAATGTTGTTAGTATGAATTCCTTGAATATCCATGATGCTAATGATATGCAAAGCCACAAGCTTGGGGAAGCTATGTTTGATTAAGAAGATATTTTTTGTCCCCAAGCTTTGATGAGCAAATTTATTATGATAAAAGCATGCCTCCTATCTATGATGATTATTGTGATGACACGTATGCTTTAGAGAATAATGATAACCATGAAACTTGTCATCTTGATCTTAATTTTCAATCATATGATAGTTATTTTGTTGAGTTTGCTCCCACTACTATTCATGAGAAGAAATTTGCTTATGTGGAGAGTAATAAAAATTCTATGCTTGTAGATCATGAAAAGAATGCTTTAGGTGGTTCTTATGTTGTTGAATCCATTCATGATGCTACTGAAAATTATTATGAGGGAGGAATATATGCTTGTAGGAATTGCAATAATATCAAGTTTCCTCTCTATATGCTTAAAGTTTTGAAGTTATGCTTGTTTTGCCTTCCTATGCTAGTCGATTGTTGTTCCCATAAGTTGTTTGCTCATAAAATCCCTATGCATAGGAAGTGGGTTAGACTTAAATGTGCTAGTCATATTCTTCATGATGCTCTCTTTATGTTTCAATTCTTATCTTTTATGTGAGCATCATTGAAATCACAATGCCTAGCTAGGGGCGTTAAACGATAGCGCTTGTTGTGAGGCAACCTAATTTTATTTTAGTTTCTTGCTTTTTGGTTCTGTTTAGGAATAAATAATCCATCTATATTCTGTTTATATGTGGTTTTGTGTTTTAATTAGTGTTTGTGCCAAGTAGAACCTTTGGGAAGATTTGGGTGAAGTCTTTATGATCATGCTATAAAAAACAGAAACTTTAGCGCTCATGAGATTAGCTTCAACCTTGTACTGGAGAGTGATATTTAGTTGATTCTTTCTGCAGCTGATTACTAGACAAATTCCACAGGTCCACCAATTTATTTTAGAATTTTTGGAGTTCCAGAAGTTTGCGTTAGTTTCAGATTACTACAGACTGTTCTGTTTTTGAAAGATTCTGTTTTCATTGTGTTGTTTGCTTATTTTGATGACTCTATGGCTTGTAAAATAGTTTACAAACCATAGAGAAGTTGGAATACAGTAGGTTTAACACCAATATAAATAAAGAATGAGTTCATTACAGTACCTTGAAGTGGTGTTTTGTTTTCTTTCGCTAACGGAGCTCCACGAGTTTTACATTAAGTTTTGAGTTGTGAAGTTTTCAAGTTTTGGGTAAAGATTCGATGGACTATGTAATAAGGAGTGGCAATAGCCTAAGCTTGGGGATTCCCAAGGAAACCCAAGGTAATATTCAAGGATAACCAAGAGCCTAAGCTTGGGGATGCACCGGAAGGCATCCCCTCTTTCGTCTTCGTTCATCGCTAACTTTACTTGGAGCTATATATTTATTCACCACATGATATGTGTTTTGCTTGGAGCGTCATGTCATTTTCTTTAGCTTTGCTTGCTGTTTGAATAAAATACCAAGTTATGAAATTATTAAATGGGAGAGTCTTCACATAGTTTTATAATTATCCGACTACTCATTGATCTTCACTTATATCTTCCGGAGTAGTTTGTCATTTGCTCTAGTACTTCACTTGTATCTTTTAGAGCACGGTGGTGGATTTGTTTTATAGAAACTATTGATCTATCATGCTTCAATTAGATTATTTTGAGAGTCTTTAATAGCATGGTAATTTGCTTAATATTAATATACTTGGTATTCAAGATATGTGAAACTTTCTTTTGAGTGCGTTGAATACTAAGAAAAGTTTGATGTTTGATAATTGTTTTGAGATATGAAGATGTTGATATTAGAGTCATGCTAGTTGAGTAGTTGTGAATTTAAAGAATACTTGTGTTGAAGTTTGTGATTCCCGTAGCATGCACGTATGTTGAACAGTTATGTGATGAACTCGGAGCATGATTTATTCATTGATTGTCTTCCTTATGAGTGGCGGTCGGGGACGAGCGATGGTCTTTTCCTACCAATCTATCCCCCTAGGAGCATGCGCGTAATACTTTGCTTTGATAAATTCTAGAATTTTGCAATAAGTATATGAGTTCTTTATGACTAATGTTGAGTCAATGGATTATACGCACTTTTTTCCATCCTTCCACCATTGCTAGCCTCTCTAATACCGCGCACTTTTCGCCGGTATCATACATCCACCATATATCTTCCTCAAAACAGCCACCATGCCTACCTATCATGGCATTTCCATAGCCATTCCGAGATATATTTCCATGCAACTCTCCACCGTTCCGTTTATTATGACACGCTCCATCATTGTCATATTGCTAGCATGAACATGTAGTTGACCTCGTATTTGTGGCAAAGCCACCTTTCATAATTCTTTCATACATGTCACTCTTGTTTCATTGCATATCCCGGTACACCGCCGGAGGCATTCATATAGATTCATACTTTGTTCTAAGAATCGAGTTGTAATTGTTGAGTTGTAAGAAAAATAAAAGTGTGATGATCATTGAGGGAGTCCTGGATTAGGGGGCGTCCGGATGGCCGGACTATAACCTTTGGCTGGACTCTTGGACTATGAATATACAAGATTGAAGACTTCGTCCCGTGTCCGGATGGGACTTTCCTTGGCGTGGAAGGCAAGCTTGGTGATACGGATATGTAGATCTCCTCCCATTTGTAACCGACTATATGCAACCCTAACCCTCTCTGGTGTCTATATAAACCGGAGGGTTTTAGTCCGTAGGACAAACAACAATCATACCATAGGCTAGCTTCTAGGGTTTAGCCTCTCTGATCTCGTAGTAGATCTACTCTTGTACTACCCATATCATCAATATTAATCAACCAGGAGTAGGGTTTTACCTCCATCGAGAGGGCCCGAACCTGGGTAAAAACATCGTGTCCCTTGTCTCCTGTTACCATCCGCCTAGGCCATGCAGTTCGGGACCCCCTACCCGAGATCCGCCGGTTTTGACACCGACAATCATCATTTTTAGAGCATTGTCCCAAGTGAGGAAAGGATGATGGAGACCATGATTCCCCATAAGTCGGGATAAGACTCCGGACAAAAATAAAAAAATGAAAATGAAAAAAGAGGCCATAAAAAAAAGAAAAGGCCCAAATAAAAAATGAGAGAAAAGAGAGAAGGGACAATGCTACTATCGTTTTACCACACTTGTGCTTCAAAGTAGCACCAAGATCTTCATGATAGAGAGTCTCTCATTTTGTCATTTTAATACCAAAGTGGGAATTTTTCATTATAGAAGTTGGCTTGTATATTCCAATGATGGGCTTCCTCAAATGCCCTAGGTCTTCGTGAGCAAGCGAGTTGATGCACACCCACTTAGTTTCTTTTGTTGAGCTTTCATATACTTATAGCTCTAGTGCATCCGTTGCATGGCAATCCCTACTCACTCACATTGATATCTATTGATGGGCATCTCCATAGCCCGTTGATACGCCTAGTTGATGTGAGACTATCTTCCCTACTTTTTGTCTTCTCCACAACCACCATCCTATTCCACATATAGTGCTATATCCATGGCTCACGCTCATTTATTGCGTGAAGATTGAAAAAGTTTTGAAAATGTTAAAGTATGAAACAATTCCTTGGATTGTCATCGGGGTTGTGCATGATTTAAATATTTTGTGTGGGGAAGATGGAGCATAGCCAGGCTATATGATTTTGTAGGGATAACTTTCTTTGGCCATGTTATTTTGAGAAGACATAATTGCTTTGTTAGTATGCTTGAAGTATTATTATTTTTATGTCAATATTAAACCTTTGTCTTGAATCTTTCGGATCTGAATATTCATATCACAAGTAAGAAGAATTACATTGAAATTATGGCAAGTAGAATACCACATCAAAAATTATCTTTTTATCATTTACCTAGTCAAGGACGAGCAGGAATTAAGCTTGGGGATGCTTGATACGTCTCCAACGTATCTATAATTTTTGATTGCTCCATGCTATATTATCTACTGTTTTGGGCAATATTGGGCTTTATTATCCACTTTTATATTATTTTTTGGGACTAACCTATTAACCGGAGGCCCAGCCCAGATTTGCTGTTTTATGCCTATTTCAGTGTTTCGAGGAAAATGAATATCAGACGGAGTCGAAACGGAAAGAAATCAACTAGAGAAGTTATATTTGGAAGGAAAGCCACCAGATAGGCTTGGACTCTACGTCAGAAGATACGGGAGCTGGCCACGAGGGTGGGGGGCGCGCCCACCCCCCTAGGGCGCGCCCCTGCCTTGTGGGGCCCCCGAAGCTCCACCGACGTACCCCCTGCACCCATATATACCTACGTATTGTAAAACTTCCAGATAGAAGATAGATCGGGAGTTCTGCCGCCACAAACCTCTGTAGCCACCAAAAACCTCTTGGGAGCCCGTTCCGGCACCCTGCCGGAGGGGGAACCCATCACCGGTGGCCATCTTCATCATCCCGACGCTATCCATGACGAGGAGGGAGTAGTTCACCCTCGGGGCTGAGGGTATGTACCAGTAGCTATGTGTTTGATCTCTCTCTCTCTCTCATGTTCTCTCTCGTGTTCCCTCTATGTCACGATCTTGATGTATCCCGAGCTTTTCTATATTAGTTGGATCTTATGATGTTTCTCCCCCTCTACTCTCTTGTGATGAATTGAGTTTCCCCTCTGAAGTTATCTTATTGGATTGAGTCTTTATGATGAGAAAACTTGATGTATGTCTTGCCGTGTTTATCTGTGGTTACAATGGGATATCACGTGCCACTTGATGTACGTTTTGGTGACCAACTTGCGGGTTCCGCCCATGAACCTATGCATAGGGGTTGGCACACATTTTCTTGATTCTCCTATAGAAACTTTGGGGCACTCTTTGAAGTACTTTGTGTTGGTTGGATGAATCTGAGATTGTGTGATGCATATCGTATAATAATGCCCACGGATACTTGAGGTGACAATGGAGTATCTTGGTGACATTAGGGTTTTGGTTGATTTGTGTCTTAAGGTGTTATTCTAGTACGAACTCTTTAATAGATCGATCCGAAAGAATAACTTTGAGGTGGTTTCGTACCCTACCATAATCTCTACGTTTGTTCTCCGCTATTAGTGGATTTGGAGTGACTCTTTGTTGCATGTTGAGGGATTGTTATATGATCTATCTATGTTATTACTGTTGAGAGAACTTGCACTAGTGAAAGTATGAACCCTAGGCCTGGTTTCCTATCATTGCAATACCGTTTACGCTCACGTTTATCACTTGTTACCTTGCTGTTTTTATTATTTCAGATTACAAATACCTTTATCTACTATCCATATTGCACTTGTATCACCATCTATTCGCCGAACTAGTGCACCTATACAATTTACCATTGTATTGGGTGTGTTGGGGACACAAGAGACTCTTTGTTATTTGGTTGCAGGGTTGCTTGAGAGAGACCATCTTCATCCTACGCCTCCTGTGGATTGATAAACCTTTGGTCATCCACTTGAGGGAAATTTGCTACTGTCCTACAAACCTGTGCACTTGCAGGCCGAACAACGTCTACAAGAAGAAGGTTGCGTAGTAGACATCATTGATCTTGATAACCCACAATCAAAGAATCAATGTTTTGATAAGAGAGACTTTGTTGCTAGGAAACATGGTAAAGCAAGAGAACCATGGGTTCAGAAACCATTCCTTTTCCTCCGAAACCATCCAAGAAAAAGGATGATGAGGATTTTGAGCTTTTCTTTGAAATGATTAGACCTATCTTTTTGCGTATGCGATTAACTGATATGCTCAAAATGAATCCTTATGCTAAGTATATGAAAGATATTGTTACAAATAAAAGAAAGACACCGGAAGATGAAATTTCCTCCATGCTTGCTAATTATAATTTTAAGGGTGGAATACCAAAGAAACTTGGAGATCCAGGAGTACCCACTATATCATGCTCCATTAAAAGAAATTTTGTTAAAACTACTTTATGTGATCTTGGAGCCGGTGTTAGTTTTATGCCTCTCTCTTTATATCGTAGACTTGATATGAATAAGTTGACACCTACTGAAATATCTTTGCAAATGGCTGATAAATCAACTGCTATACCTGTCGGCATTTGTGAGGATGTGCCTGTTGTGGTTGCAAACTTTACTATTTTAACGGACTTTGTTATTCTTGATATTCCGAGGGCGATAGTATGTCTATTATTCTTGGAAGACCCTTTGTGAATACATGAGGGCTGTTATTGATTGCAACAAAGGTAATGTCACTTTTCATGTTAATGGTAATGAACATACGGTAGACTTCCCGAGGAAACAACCTCAAGTTCGTAGTATCAATTCTATTGGAAAAATTCCATCAATTATATTTGGAGGTTTTGAATTTCCTCTTCCTACTGTCAAGAAGAAATATGATATTCTTATTATTGGGGATGAGCATATCCCCGTTGAGGTAACATAGTGTTATTCGAAATTTCTCTGGTTCCATGTTATTTGGAATGAGTTTATTAACAAGACCTGATCAACCTTGTTAGTGGATTCCTTTTTGATGAGCATGAGATGGATGAAACTAGAAGACACAACCTTCTGTACCCTCTTTCTACTTTCTGTTATTTAGTTGAAATAAAGTAAAAATAGTATTTTTTGTCTGTTTTCTGATTTATCTGTGCAATATAAAAATACCCCAAAAATAAAAGTTCTTCAAATGCCCTGAAAATGGATTATGATTTTTTCTGGAATATTTGAGAATATCTCGCACTGAGAACACAGCAGGAGGGGCAAGCACCTGGCCACGAGGGTGGAGGGCGCGCCCTACCCCCTGGGCGCGCCCCTTGCCTCATGGGCCCATGGTGGCCCCCTCCACTTATTCTTGCACCCATACTCCCACAAACACCAATATCTAGCTCAAGCATGAGTTCTAGCTCATTTTGCTGCGATTTTCGATCTCCTTGTTCAAAGCACCTTTCACAAAACTGCTTGGGGAGATTGTTCCTTGGTATGTGACTCCTCCATTAGTCCAATTAGTTTTTGTTCTAGTTCTTTATTCATTGCAAATTTGTGCTGCCTAGGTGACCATGTTCTTGAGCTTGCATGTCAAATTTATATGGTTCCAAGTAGTTCTAATGCATGATATAGTCTCTAGGCACTTGTAGGAGTAGTTGCTATCAATTTTATCAAACTTGGTTCACTTTTGTTTGAAGTTACTAAAAATTTCAGAATTTTTCAGAAAATAATGAAGAGATTTTTGAGGGGCTCATCGAGTCGAAGCTCGAAGGAAAAGCAAAATGAAGAAGCATAGATGCCCAAATATAATTTGCCTCGCACCGCGGAGGTCCGGCCGTGTGAATGGCCTGCAGATGATTTCTTGAGAGAAGCCGAGATATATGATGATTTCTATTCATTGGCTGAGAATGCTGGCCTCACCGACTTCCTCCGCGACCAACGCCATCAGTATCTCTTACTCACCAATACTTTTGTGCAAAACTTCTACTATTTTCCTAAAGAAACACCCCTTCAGTAGAGTTTCATTTATATGATGTTGTTAAGAAGATGCCACTAGATGAATTTTGCAAGGTTTGCAAAATACTCTTCGAGGGTACCTTAGATGAACCACATCACAAATATGTGGACGGGTTTATTGATACCATTAACATGGGGGAAACCAGGAAGGTTTCTGATGCAAGAATCACTAGCATACATTTTCCTGTTTTACGCTACTTTGCCATATTTGCTAGTCGTTGCTTGATTGGTCACGGAAACTGTGGAAACCTTAGAGTTCCTGATATTATCATTTTGTTCCCTGGTTTATTTTCCGATAACACTGTTAGTATGGGCGGTATTATTGCTAAACGGTTAAGTTTGAACCGTACTAAGGGTCCCATCTTTGGAGGTATTTACGCTTCACACCTTGCTGCATATTATAATATACCTATTAGGCTCTATGAGAAAGAAGAAAAATTGTTTCCCAATGCTTATTTAGATTATAAGAGTATGTTAGCGCATGACTTTATTGTTAAGAACAAGGAAGGGGAGCTTAAAGACAAATTGTTCTTTGATAAACATCACCCTGAGACTATTACCTTGCCTGCTCCTTCCTTGTTTAATTTATATAAAGGTTTGTATATCGTTCCGTGGGCGGCCATTCAAGCCTACCGGAACCCAAAACCAGCCCCGGAGCCGGAACCACAATTTGAGCCTCCACGACAGTCTGATTACTTTTGGGATCCGGAGATGACTGCCACCGATGGCGATCGAGTCTTCTTCATCTCAAGACGACCCCAACTACACCTCTACGGGTATCCGCGAGCCATCCTTGGCAATGAACCAACTTAGGCCAAAAGCCTAAGCTTGGGTGAAATCGTATTTCCCACCGACATTACATTTATGTTCACACACACTCATTGCTAGATGTCGGTGCTCATACTCTTTCACTGTAATATCCATGCTAGTTTATTTTCTTTTTCTTGCTTTATTCTTGTTTGTTTGATAAATCTTAAGAAAAACCAAAAAACTTAGTTGTAACTTTTAGTTAGTTTACTTTTCTTGCTGTAGTAGTAGTAATTAAAAGAAAAAACAAAAAAGATTTCGCCTTCTTCTTTTGCTTGTTGGGAGCTTGCCCGTGTAAATAGTTTTATTTCTTTTCTTTGGGGGTCGATAGGAGAAGAACATAATTAAATTGTTGAAGTGGCTCTTATATGCATTATTGTTGATTTAACCAAGAGTCCATATTGCCTTGTCTTCTCCTGTTTATTGAATGCTCGCAGATTCCAGCTTAGTCCAATGCACGTGCACTCTTATTATTTTCACATAGTTCGATTAGGTGCAAGTGAAAGGCAATTATGACGATATATGATGGGTATTTGAGATGAGAAAAGCTGGTATGAACTCGACCTCTCTTGTTTTTGTAAATATGATGAGTTCATCGTTCCTGATCCAGCCTATTATGAATAAACATGTTTGCAATGAAAATTAGAGATTATAGTTGCTCGTGCCATGTTTAATTAGCTATGAGTTATAATGGTTTACCTTGCGCGCCAACATGCAATTAAAATGGTTGTGATGTGGTATAGTGAGGTGGTATCCTCCTTTGAATGATTTAAGTGACTCGACTTGGCACATGTTCACAAATGTAGTTGAAACAAATCAACATAGCCTTCACGATATTTATGTTCATGGTGGATTATATCCTACTCATGCTTGCATCCAATCTTTATTAATTTTTATGCATGTTTCATGACTGTTGTCGCTCTCTAGTTGGTCGCTTCCCAGTCTTTTGCTAGCCTTCACTTGTAGTAAGAAGGAATACTGCTTGTGCATCCAATCCCTTAAACCCCAAAGTTATTCCATATGAGTCCACTATACCTTCCTATATGCGGTATCTACCTGCCGTTCCAAGTAAATTTGTATGTGCCAAACTCTAAACCTTCAAATAAACATTCTGTTTTGTATACTCGAATAGCTCATGTATCAACTAGGGCTGCCCTTATCTTCCATGCTAGGCGGGTTATTCTCAAGAGGAGTGGACTCTGCTCCTCACTCACGAGAAAATGGCTGGTCACCGGGATGCCCAGTCCCATGCTTTATGCAAACTAAATCAAAATAATTGCAAACAAAACTCCCCCGGGGCTGTTGCTAGTTGGAGGCACTCGTTGTTTCGAGCAAGCCATGGATTGATACTTGTTGGTGGAGGGGGAGTATAAACTTTACCATTCTGTTTGGGAACCGCCTATAATGTGTGTAGCATGGAAGATATCGCCATCTCTTGGTTGTTATGTTGACTATGAAATTATGCCGCTCAAAATATTATTTATCTCTATTTCAAAACCGAGCTCTGGCTCCTCTACAAATCCCTGCTTCCCTCTGAGTAGGGCCTATCTATTTACTGTTTTGTTGAGTCATCAGCCTCTTATTAAAGATCCCTAGCTGGAGAGCGCAACTGTCATTGCATCCATTACTATTAATTTATATTGGGTATGACTATGATCGGATCTCTTTTACCATGAATTACAATGTCTAGTCAGTCCTTGATCTTTAAAGGTGCTCTGCATTTATGTTTCTTGGTCTCGTAAAGGGCTAGCGAGATACCATCTTGTTATATCATATCATGATTGTTTTGACAAAGTGTTGTCATCCGAGATTTATTATTATGGCTCGCTAGTTGATTATGCCATTGATATGAGTAAACATGAGACTTAATAGTTATTGCAAATGTGGTTAGTCATAATCTTTGCTGAAAACTTGAATGCTGGCTTTACATATTTACAACAACAAGAGCAAACAGAGTTTTTTAAAGTTTTTCTTTCTCACTTTCAGTTTGTCAACTGAATTGCTTGAGGACAAGCAAAGGTTTAAGCTTGGGGAGTTGATACGTCTCCGTCGTATCTACTTTTCCAAACACTTTTGCCCTTGTTTTGGACTCTAACTTGCATGATTTGAATGGAACTAACCCAGACTGACGCTATTTTCAGCAGGCTTTCCATGGTGTTATTTATGTGAAGAAACAAAAGCTCTTGGAATGACTTGAAACTTCACTGAACGTCTGTTTGGAAATAATAAGAAATCCTTGCAAAAGATGAAGACCAGGGGGCCCACATCACATCCCACGAGGGTGGGCGCGCACCCCTAGGGCGCGCCCCCTACCTCGTGGGCCCCCTGGAGCTCCTCCGAACTCAACTCCAACTCTATATATTTGCTTTCGGGGATAAAAAAATAAGAGAGAAGGATTCATCGCGTTTTACGATACGGAGCCGCCGCCAAGCCCTAATACCTCTCGGGAGGGCTGATCTGGAGTCCGTTCGGGGCTCCGGAGAGGGGGATTCGTCGCCATCGTCATCATCAACCATCCTCCATCTCCAATTTCATGATGCTCACCGTCGTGCGTGAGTAATTCCATCGTAGGCTTGCTGGACGGTGATGGGTTGGATGAAATCTATCATGTAATCGAGTTAGTTTTGTTAGGGTTTGATCCCTAGTATCCACTATGTTCTGAGATTGATGTTGCTATGACTTTGCTATGCTTAATGCTTGTCACTAGGGCCCGAGTGCCATGCTTTCGGATCTGAACCTATTATGTTTTCATGAATGTATGTGTGTTCTTGATCCTATCTTGCAAGTCTATAGTCACCTACTATGTGTTATGATCCGCAACCCCAGTGACAATAATCGGGACCACTCTCGGTGATGACCATAGTTTGAGTAGTTCATGTATTCACTATGTGCTAATGCTTTGTTCCGTACTCTATTAAAAGGAGGCCTTAATATCCCTTAGTTTCCGCTAGGACCCGCTGCCACGGAGGGTAGGACAAAAGATGTCATGCAAGTTCTTTTCCATAAGCACGTATGACTATATTCGGAATACATGCCTACATTACATTGATGAATTGGAGCTAGATCTGTGTCACCCTGTGTTATGATTGTTACATGATGAACCGCATCCGGCATAATTCTCCATCACCGATCCAATGCCTACGAGCTTTTCACATATTGTTCTTCGCTTATTTACTTTTCCGTTGCTATTGTTACAATCACTACAAAACATCAAAAATATTACTTTTGCTATCGTTACTTTTGTTACCGTTACCACTACTATCATATTACTTTGCTACTAAACACTTTGCTGCAGATACTAAGTTATCCAGGTGTGGTTGAATTGACAACTCAACTGCTAATACTTGAGAATATTCTTTGGCTACCCTTGTGTCGAATCAATAAATTTGGGTTGAATACTCTACCCTCGAAAACTGTTGCGATCCCCTATACTTGTGGGTTATCACCGGCATGACAAGAGGATCTTGAGGACGTTTGGCAAGGAGGTATCCAGCGGGTCCGAGAAGCACATCACCCCAGAGGCAGCTTGGATGGCAAAGCAGGGCTACAAGTGGACTGATTCTGAGGAGGAGAAGGAGGAGACCATTCCCACTGCCGAGACCGACGAGGAGCGTGACGAGTGGTTGTATCAGCTTGAGCTCCCACCTGTGTCGTAGATGTCCTCTCTGCCTTTTTGGTGTCTCGATGCCAAAGGGGGAGAGAGTGTAGGATTTGAGATTTGCGTCTTATGTCATGTTGTTTCGCTTTGTCGCTTTGCTTTCGTTCTGTTAGACCTCGTTTGCTTTGGTTTGGTTCATGCTTGTAAGACCAAGTTCCCTATCATATGGTGTAAGACATATGGACTCTAGCGTATCTTATTGTCTTTCATGCTTAGTATCCCGTGAGCGTATGCTATCTTATGCTAGCTTCTTTGTGCTCATAGTTATTATCTTGCCTTCTTGCTTACTGTTAGGTTCATTATTGCAAGATATGCCTTGTCTATAAAATATAGGGGGAGTGTTGATCCTAGTATGTGTGTCGTGCGGTCCAAAGCACTTCTCTAGTGTGCACACATCTAGGGGGAGCCTGTCTATATTTTATAGATGGTGGGATTGCCGTTCTTTCTTTTTATATCCCTTTGTGCAAATCCCGTATTTCATCAATCCACCAAAAAGGGGGAGATTGTAAGGGCATATTTATCCCTTAGTAGTTTTGGTGATTGATGACAATGCTTTTGCGGACTAATCATGTGCAGTGAGCATTTCAGATATACCATGTCTAAGCACAACACGATTTGGTGCCCCTCAGATCTTATTGAAGACGGCGTTTCTGTACATTTCTTTTTGGTGGATTTGAGTCGTAGGAAAGTATACTATTAAGAGGTGGTCCGCGTTGGAAAGGTTTGGGTGGAATCATCACGTACACGTCTATTCCATTTGCACCAAATTTCCCTTTGGCTCTTTGGAGCATCCTCTATCTCTTCGTGTCTATGCAAAATGAAGGACTCCTAGTGTTGCTATTCTGGGGCATGCGGTAGTACTGCTCTTCGGAACGGTACTACCGCAGGTCCTTGCGGTAGTACCGCAGGTGCTCACGGTAGTACCACTCCCATGGAGCGGTAGTACCGTGGCCTCAGGCTAGGCGCAGCTGCTCGAGCGGTAGTAGGGGCGGATGTAATTTTTTACGTCCGCGCCCTACGCGGTAGTACCGCTCTGTTGGCACGGTAGTACCGTGGGCTCTCGCCAGGCACAACAGCATAAGCGGAAGTAGGGGCGGATGTAATTTTTTACATCTGTGCCCTACGCGGTAGTACCGCTCCAGGCTTGCGGTAGTACCGTGTCGGATTTTTGCATAGATCAAAACTCAGCGGAAGTAGTAACAGATGTATTTTTATATGTCCGTGCCTTCCTAGCCTAGACTAGCCATGCCTTGCGGTAGTACGCATAAGCGTGATAATACCAGCGCCGGTACTTCTAACGCTCCATGCCTTAGCGCATCACAGGATGGTTCTAACCCCTGCCGTGCCAGTGGTAGTACCGCAGTCCTTCGCGGTAGTACCGTAGGCCGGCGCGGTATTACCGCTTGTATGATGCGGTAGTACCGCATGTCGCAGGCCGAGTTGGTGGATAACGGTTGGATTTGTTCTTTCACTATATAAGGGGTGTCTTCTTCTCCGAGTTGACTATCTCTTCCACCCCCAAGCTCCATAGTTTCTCTAAGCTCCATTTTCGCCCGATCTCTCTCCTTAGCCAATCAAACTTGTTGATTTTCTAGGGATTGGTTGAGAAGGCCACGATCTAAACTTCCACCAAGAGAAATTTGAGTCCCCCCACTAATCCCTTCCGGATCTTGTTACTCTCGGGTGTTTGAGCATCCTAGACGGTTGAGGTCACCTCGGAGCCATATTCCATTGTGGTGAAGCTCCATGGTTTCATTGGGAGCCTCCAATTCGGTTGTGGAGAGAGCCCCAACCTTGTTTGTAAAGGTCCGGTCGCCGCCTCCAAGGGCACCAATAGTGGAATCACGGCATCTCATGTTGTGTGCGGGCGTGAGGAGAATACGGTGGCCCTAGTGGCTTCTAGGGGAGCATTGTGCATCCACACCGCTCCAACGGAGACGTACTTCCCCTCAAAAGGAAGGAACTTCGGTAACACATCCTCGTCTTCACCGGCTCCTCTCTTGGTTATCTCGTACCTTTCCTTGTGCAAGTGTATATTGTGTTGCATCTCTTGCTCACTTGTGTTCTTGTTGTTGTTGCATCATATAGGTTGCTCACCTAGTCGCATATGTAGACAACCTACTTGATGCAAAGTTTAAATTGGTAAAGAAAAGCTAAAAATTGTTAGTTTCCTATTCACCCCCTCTAGTCAACTATATCGATCCTTTCAACATACCTCCCCCTCTCCATCATATCGGGCATTCTTTATCTCTCACGTGCATGCGCAACGATCGATGTTCATCTATGTGTGTGTATATATAGCTAGGTCTTTCACAGTTTTCCACACAAACCGATCAATCTATATATCTAGTGAGGTCTCACCCTCTTTCCCATGTCCACATCGATCAATCTATACATATCTATATAGGATTACATAGCTAATACACCCACATTAATTATATATCCAACGTCCCCCTCTCATCATCCATGCCTTCCGCTTCATCTCTCAGACGCGCACACAGTGGCGAAGACAGGGGGCAGCAAGGGCCCTGCCTCCCTAACATCACTATATATCGAGGATAATATGAATGTGATCATTAGACAATTGCTGGTAAAATGGTTTAAGAGTATGAATTGGCCCTCCTCGTAAAGGATTAGCAATGCTTGGCCCCTAGCTCATTTATTTTTCATGGCTCCGCCACTGCGGGCAACAACGCACGTTCTCGCCCCCTCTCTTTAAATATACATCTTGCACTTGTGCACTACTTCATACTCTCCCTCCACTTGGCCCCTAGCACCATCTTCTAGCCCCCGCCAGATTTTGCCACATGTGCAATCTAGCAGACTCCATGGTTGAACTTCTCCTTTGTTCCAAAATCTTCCGTATCATAAGTGCCCAAACTTTTTTTCTAGTTGAATTGCCATTATTTGTTTTTACTTTATGCTTTACAACGCACAATTCCATGAATCATAAAATAGATTAAGGGCTTCTTTGATTCAAAGGATTCTCAAAGGAATTTTGGAGGATTCTAGTCCTTAGGAATTTTTCCTATCTTGGTTGTTTGATTCGTAGGATTGTAAACCATAGGAATTTTTCCATAGGATTCATTTGCACTAGATTTCATAGGAAACATCCCATCCACTCAAACATATTTGAAAGAATCCAGCATTTTTTCTATGCACAATTAAACACTCGTACAATCCTGTAGGATTCAAGACCACATTCCACTCTAATCCCATGTTTTTCCTATTCCCGCGTTTTGGAAATAATCCTACGAATCAAAGAGGCCCTTGCTTTTTGATAAAAACTAATTGATTTTGAATGAGATGAACTATAAGAATTAAACGAACGTCTACATCAGGTATATATGACTCAAAGCTTACATGCTATAGTGTGGTATTTATTCATAATTTGGTTGCCAAATCTGATGCGTGCAATGCACGTGTACCTTACTAGTACTTCGAGTATGTGCAAAACACGTAAATTAGAATTCCAACGGCACGCTACACAGTGTCTCTCTTACAGTTTATGAAGCCACGTGGCACATGTGGAGGCATTGTCGCGACCTCCTGTGTGGATTGATCAAAGTGACGTGCTGCTGGTTCCAGAAGGATGTACTCGTCCTCTCTGAGGCACACTGGCGGTATATGCACGAAGCGAAGATGTGCACGCACGCCACGCACGCACTCATTCCCTCGCACACACACACGGGTACACGGGGCATTTTGTATGAAGATCCACCCCATGTGATAATTTGACGCTGTAAAGTCCTTCACTTCATTGATGGTCAATTAATACAACTCATGCAAATTGAGTGGACGTGAGGGAGGAAGAAATACATTACTATTGCATTGTGTGCATGCGAGTAGTAAAATCATGGGTTGCTACTTCCATTGGTCTCCTTCGTATTTTATGCCAATTTTTGACCATATTTGTAAGTAACATAATAATTATGCATGTCATAAAAAGTGGCACAAAAAAAGGGGGCCAATAAACCAGGACGCATGCAGCATAATCAATTTTTGCCAGGGCTACTATTGGTGGCCTTTATATTTAAATATGGACGGAGTGGAGTAGTACTATCTTTATCCTAGCCTCATAGGGCTCTCCCAGCGCCAAGGTTCGCCTTCCAGCCTCGCTCACCGGATCCTGCCATGGATAATCCCTTAGATCCCAGGATCCTGCGGGTTGCCCTCTCGCTGCGGCCCGCAGCACTGTCGTCTTTGAGAAAAACCCACATGTGTTTTAGAAGGGATCCATTTCTCTGGAATCACAGATCGGTGGCGCCGAAGGACATGCCAGGGCTGTGTTTCAGGTGGTGGGCAGCAAGGGAAAATTGGATCGAGGGAGCGTAGCAGCGATTCGAGAGAAGTTCCAAGGAGCTGCGCTTGGCGCATCACAAGGCGGAGGCGCAAGTCGATCTCAGGGGAGAGATGTTGAGGGATGTCGGCATCTGGCAGCGTCGTGTTGATTTCGAGCTAGGGCTAATGGCAGAGATCATATTCACGGAGTCGACTGCGGAGGAAAGAACACGCATGCTGTGCAATGGCATGAGCAGCGGTCTGCAACTGCCGGATTTCGGGTTCCGCGAGACCCTCTAGGTTCGAACTACGGCTGCACGCGGAGATCGCACCTCCAACCTACCTACGTCTCGTCACCTCGCAAGGATCTAAACTACACAAAGAACAACACAAGGGACACGAGGTTTATACTGGTTCAGGCCACCATTGTGGTGTAATACCCTACTCTAGTTTGTGGTGTGGTGGATTGCCTCAGGGGCTAATGATGAACAATACAAAGGGAGAATAGTCTCGCGAGGGGCTGCTCTTGAGGTGGTGCGATGAACTGCTTGGATGAGTTTGATTGCCTCTCTCTCTCTCTCTCTCTCTGCTAGGGTTCTATCTGATAGGTCTCTTCCGGATTGATCTCCCCTGCCTTGGTGGTGGTAAGTCCTATTTATAGAGGGAGGCCCCGGGCCTCTTCCCAAATATTGAGCGGGAAGGGTGCCAACAATTGGCCATTTTGAAGGGGAACATCTAGTACACTTATCTAGACTAAAGTCGGTCTTCGCCTGCCAAAGACTCTGAGGTGACGCCTTGGCTTGGGCTCCACGATGACCTCCTTCCTGCCGCTCTGCTGGTCTTGGTCTTGTTGCACCGAAATGGTTGCCTTTGCACGATGCCTTGGCCTGCGCTTGCCTCCTTTGCACCAAAGGGAAATGAGGACATCTGCAGCTGGCGCCTTCTGGCGCCCTCGGTCGTCATGGCTTGCGTCATGGGCACCTCATGAGGTTCCCCGCCTTGATCTCTCCGCCTCCTCGCGAGCCACTGACGAGGCCGTGCACGAGGAAGCTTTACGTAAATCCGCCCATGAGGCTTGGCCCCTCGCGAGGGTCTTGAGCTTGTGTTGATGAAGATGGGCCGTCTTGGGCCACCCCTTGAGCCACGCCGCAGCCGCAGCGAGCAAGTCTGGTACCCCGTTCCCTGCAACACCGGCAAGAGCCCCCGGGCCCAAGGCGCGCCTGGACTTGGCTTAGTAGAGAAGCGAAGGGGCAAGTGCGAAGCGCCGTGGGCCCCAACAACCTGTGACCTTGAGCGCCGCATGGCGGTTGATTGGACATGGGCGTCCCTGCTTCCCCACGACGCCTCGCCAACTGCACGAATTGACAAGAGAGCGGTACCCGTCTAGGCTTTACCTTCTTTGCCTTCTCCAGTCATTGCCCAGATCCCCTTTCTCGCTCCTATCCTTCCTGCTTCCGAAATCCCCAGATCTACTCCAACCCTGCGCCCCAGCAAGGCATGGCGCCTCGCCAGACCCCGGCCGGAACTTGGTTCTCGCCCGCTTTGGATTCTCCGAACGTGTCAGAGAAGATCCTTGCCCGGACGCGCCAGATGATGGTGGCGCAAGGCAACGACGGGGCGGCAGTGCTCAAGGTTGGCTCCGCCCTTCCCGAGGACCAAGGAAGCACCTTCTACCCGCTCTTCGTGAGCTCCATTGCCGCCGGTCTGGTGCCTCCCTTTTCCGAGTTCTTCTTTTCTGTCCTCCGCCATTACAACCTGCAAGCTCTGCACCTCCACCCCAACTCTGTTCTTCTCCTGGCAATCTTCGCCTACCACTGCAAGGCTCATGTCGGGTTGCAGCCCTCAGTGGCCTTGCTGCGCCATTACTCTTACCTCCGGGTTTCTCACGGTCCCATTACCGCGTGCGCGAGCTTCGTTGCGTATTCCAGCTCCAATGCTATCTCGAAGCCTGGGAAGAGGATTGAAGGCTTCCGGAGCAAGTGGGTTATGGTGGATGCTGGGCGCATCCACCCCCGGCTGATCCTGCCCACGAGGCAGCCTGAGTCCGTCGACGCTTGGTCTCGCGCGGAGCTCGTGGATCCCCGCGCGAAGCCAGTGCTGGAGAGGATGGACGCGGACCTGTGGCCGGGCAACATGGCGACGGTGAAGCTGACTGGGGCGTCGCTCCTGAGGGAGTTCCTGGAGCACCGGGTGGCCCCGCTTCAGCAATACTCGCTCATTGTGGAGGCTTCGCCGAGCCCCGTAGTCTTGGCCGACGAAGATCTGGGCGCGGTCCTCCAATCCTTGGTCGGGGGAGACGTGGCGAGGCTGGAGGGTGCTCCTGTACCCCTGTTCCTTCGAGATGATTGGGAGCAGGTGGTGAACTCCATGCCCTCTTTCAACGGGGACGGGCCTGTGCCCGCGGAGGTTCCAGAGGACCCGACGGCCCTGGTGAACGTATCCTCCGGCGACTCTGACAGAGAGGAGGAAGAAGAGGAGCAGGAAGAGGAGCTCGATTCTGAGGCGACCGACGGGGAGTCGAGGGCTCCCTTCCCTTGGCGCAGGTCCCGCGCTCTTCGCCTCATGCCGGACGACGACGAGGATGGCGACAAGCGAGGCGGCGAATGCTCGCCCCTGATCCCGAAGAAGGACAGGATGGGGCTGGTTCCCCGCGGGCTTGCTCTGGCTCCGAGGCGATCTTCAGACGTGCCTCCTGCTCTCGAGTCTCTTGAGGTTGATCCTAGCAGCCGGCTCTCGGGCTTCAAGTTCGGCTGGAGGTTGCTCGAGCCCGCGAGCGACGACCAGTAAGTGCTTGGTTCTCGTTTTGTTTGTTGCTTCGTTGCTGAGGCTTGATGTTCATATTCTTTGGCTAGGTTAGCGCCTGCGGTGAAAAAGCTGAAGGGGGCCCTTGAGGCTTCGTCTTGGGCAGCATTTTAACCCACGGGAGAAGGGTGCGGCAAGGCCAAGGCTTCTCCTGCCCGGACATCCTCGCGAGGTCAGACAGGGTGTGCTGGGGCAAGCTCAGCCCCCGTGGCCTGAGCGACTCTCGAGGCGCCTTCGCCTGACACCACCACCGTAGTCGTCGGGGTGCAGAAGGTCCCTACTCATGGTGCCGTGATTTCGCTGCCGTCTTCTCCTCCTAATCCGCCAACTGCCATTTCTCCGACTCCATCTACTGTCCTGGATCGTGCTGCTGCTGAACTGGACCGGCTGCGAGGAGATCTCCAGGGCGCCGACCCTCGCCTGGTGGCCGGGCGCCTGGAGCTGGCCTTCGACTGGGTCCGCTCTGATGCTTCAATTCGAGCGGCGCTGGTTCAGGCCGCGTCGACCTGCGACGAGGAAAACAGGCCATCCTTCAGGCCAAGGCCACTCGTGATGCCGCCTTGGGGGAGGTTGCGGATGTTTGGGGTCGCTACAAGGCGCTGGAGGGCGAGCTGCAGGGCCTTCACGACCAGCTCACCAAGGAGGCCCGTGACCGCCAGGAGAAGGAGGCAGAGATGAAGGCTCATGAGACTGCTGCCAAGGACCGGGATGCCGAGCTTGATGAGCGCTATGGCCGCTTAGATACGCTGGAGCGGGCGTTGGAGGCGAGGAAGATCAAGCTGGACGGCCAGGCACGGGTCCTGGCCGAGGACCGCGTGGCCTTCGCGAAGATGGAGGAGAAAGCTCGCGCCCTGCTGAAGACGCTTTATGACAGCGGCCTGGAGAGTTCGCTGGCCGGCGCGGAGGATGGTCCCGCCAAGTTGCTTCCCTTCCTGGTCCGCGCTCTTGAAGATGTCGCGATTGGCCTGGGCCCCATGGCTGAGGCTGAGGCGCGTGTCCTTTCTTCTGCTTCACTAACGCGCGTCTTCACCCATGTCTACCTTTGCGACCCCAACGTTGACCTTGACACTGCTTTGGAGCTGTGGCCCGGGAGCTTGCAGCCGCCGCTCTTTGAAGCTGTGAAGGGTCGAGCGGAGGCTCTGCTGGCAAGGTTTCGTGCCTTCAGCACCAAGCCAAAGTGAGGTGCTGCCGATCCTGAGGCTCCACGAGGCGAACCCGCCCAGCGCAGCTCCGCTGCCAGCGATGGTGCTGCCGAAAGGTGACCCCTTCGTGGCTCCTGTCCTGCTTTCATCTCCTGCAACATGCATCATGCCTCGTGGAGGCGTTTATACTTGTGTTTGGCGTTGTGAAAATAGTTATGGACTGTAATATTTGCTTTCGAACTCCTTGAGATTTGCACTTTTCCTTCCTACTTGCTTGTGTTCTACGTCGGCAGAGCCTGGCCCCGCGCATACCTCAGCTGCCGTTAGCCCGGCCAAAACCGTGGGCGAGACCAAGGAGTGAGGGGCTACGTGACCAGTTAGGCTCCTGAGTCGCGATGCTCAGGAGTCCCCCTTGACACGCGAACAACAAGTAGGGAGGGGAGATGCATGAACAGATTTACCGTTCTACGTCGGCAGAGCCCGACCCCGTGCATACCTCAACCACCGTTAGCATTTCGGAACTAAGGGGTGAGGGGCTATGTGACCAGTTAGGCTCCTGAGTCGCGATGCTCAGGAGTCCCCCTTGACGTTCAAACGGCCTTCGTACCTTGGCTCCGCTCGGGGAGAGGCTTGCGACGAACCAGGCCCGAGGGGCCTGGCTGGAGTGGCGTGCGTCTGGCGTGACCCGAGCGTAGCCCGTGCCGATCCCCTCGTGTTGCACTCCCGCGGTGAGGCGTTACGATGAGGCCGGACACTGAGCTCTAGGCTCCCTAAGGTTGATGCAGCCGGGGGCCACCCTCAGTTGTTTATCACCAGCGCGGAGCATAGCACTTCCGTATGTGTACGGGCATAGCCGCTCCTCGGCAGTGTCGTCGACTAGTGCAAATCATGGTGCTTCCATCAGTGCGTGGGAGGGGCTCCCCTCGGGAGGAGCCCAGGCGTGTACAGCCCATACAGCACGTGGCTGGCTTGGTAGGGCTTGGCAGCAGCGTGTCTGGGCACCCGTGAGCCAGCCAGGACTCCACGGGCCCCTACCTCAAGGCGGGTTGCGCTGGCACTTTGAGCCTTTACTTTTAATGTGTTCCTGCAAATTTGGTTAGATGCCGACGCTCTACGTCCCCGGGGCCCGGCCCTCGAGCGAGCTCAGCCGTCGCTGGTATGCCAGGTCGCGATGCCGTGGACAAGGCCGGAGGGTGAGGACTAGAGAGCTAGTAAGGGCCCATGAATCGCGATGCTCAGGTACCCCCTCTTTAACGTGCAAGCGGCCGACATGAAGGAAGAAGGGAGCCGTGGACATGAATTAAGTAACGATCATGAAGAGTCAAGCACACGACTAGAGTAAATGCTAGAGGGATACATGTCACTGGGTCTGGCCCGAGTGGCTTGGGGATAGTTTAGCCCGAGGGGCGCCCTCGATAAGGTAAACTAAAAACATGAATCAAAGGGATACATGCCGCAGGGACGGACCCACGCGGCCTGGGAATTATGCAGCCACAGGGCGCTCAGCTGAAAATGAAACTCGAAGGGACGTCACACCGTGATGTTGGAGATGAAGGATGCTGAAGTAGCGGGCGCGTGCTTGCTGCGAAGCAGATCTTCACAAGCCCCCAGGCTCAGGAGCATCGGGAGGCTCCGGAGGCGCCAGTGGCTCCTCGCGGACCATCTCCATCTCCGCCAGGACTGCCGAACGCCTGGCCACTTGAGCCTCCAGGATGCTCCTCATGAGGCGCTGGCGCACGGCAGTCGCGTTCGGCAAGCTGTAAGGCATGCGAACATAGTTGTGGGGTGGACCTTCCCAGCGTCCCACGCGTGAGGGCCAGAGGCGCTCCTGAGAGGCGGCTTGGTTGAGCCCTGATATGTCGATGCAGACGCGCTGCCCACCATCCTCGCCTGGATGGGGAGCTACGGCGGGTTAGCGGCGGCTGCCACTCATGACTCTTGACTCATACAGATCCTGAATGATCTTGCTGACGAACTCCAGAGGGTTTGGCCCTCCTTGCCTTGCTCCTTCCTGAGGGAAACGTGCTTTGAAACACGCCTCCAAGTGGTGCCCGAGCGCCTCCCTCGTGATATTAGCAAAGCCGTTGGCCCTCTAGGAGAGAGCCCCCGAGCCTTGCTCAAGGAGGGCGCCGGGCATGCCTTCCTATGCGACAGAAGGAGGCGCCCCTAGAATGGGCGCGGACTCTGAGGGGCCTGCCTCCAGAGGGCTATGACCAGGGGCTTCTTCTTAGGGACCACCTCGGGAAGCCCTCCGCTCCTGCGATCTGGATCTTCAATTGACGCGGCTTGAAAAGCACGCTCCGTGGAACACTGCTCGTCTCTCTCTTCACAAGGCACCGTGATGACTCCACCGCTTCCTGGCATCTTGAGGACATTGTAGCCGTGATGAGTCACGGCCATGAATTTGGCCAGAGCTGGGTACCCGAGGATGGCATTGTACGGCAGGCGAATGTGCGCGACGTCAAAGTCAATGAGCTCGGTGCGGTAGTTGTCGCGCGTCCCGAAGGTGACAGGAAGGCGGACCTGCCCTATCGGAACTGTGGAACCATCAGTGACTCCGGAGAAAGGCTTGGTTGGCTGAAGCTGATTGTATGGCACTTGGAGATTGTTGAATGTCTCGACGGACAGGACATTGAGCCCTGCTCCGCCATCGATGAGGGTCCTGGTGACTTGCACATTGCTGTTGATTGGGGAACAAAGCATCAGGAGGACTCCGGCTGTGGCTGTGCACTTGAGCTGATCCGCTGAGTTGAATGTGATGGCGCACGCAGACCACCTGAGGGGGCGTGTGGCTTCGAGCCTGGGGAGGACTGCATTCACTTCGCGGGCGAACTGCTTGAAGATGTGCTGAGAGGCTGGGGGTTGAGCTCCGCCCAGGATGCAAGCGATTGCGCGCGGCTCCTGGAAACCCCCAGCCCCCTTGTCCTGATGATGGTCTTCATTTCTCCTTGGCTGCGGTGGCAGAGGAGGGAGGCCTGCGTTGCCTTGTGGGCGATCCTCACGAGGTTGATCCCTCCAGCCTCCCTCGCGAGGCGGGTCCCTCCAACCTCCCTCGCGAGGCTGATCCTGCCAGCGGTCCTCGCGAGGTCGGTCACGCCACCCTTGGCGAGGGCCACGGTCTTCCCATCGTCCTCCACCTCTTCCTCCTCCTTGGCCATAGCCCCGGTCGCTGCGCTCGGGGCGTCGGCCGGCTGTCTGCACGCCCCTTGCGGCCCTGAGCTCTTGGCATTCGTTGGTGTTGTGTGTGTGGAGGTCATGGTACCACGCAGCATCGACTGCCCTTGGATGACTCGAGCTGATCCCTTCCTCGCTTGGTGTCCGGCTCTGCAAGCACGGCAGCCCCTTGCACTTCACGTCCTTGACCTTGGGCTTCTTCTCTTCGGGTCGGCAGCCGGCAGCTCGAGAAGGAAAGGCGTCCTTCCTCAGCCCTGGCGCGCACTTGGTCGCCAAGTTGAACAGCTCCAGGGATGTGCACAGGTCTTCATGGATCGCGAGCTCTTCCTTCATCTTGACGTCACGCACACCATCGGAGAAGGCTGAGTTGATGGCCTCCTCAGACACCCTGGGGATCTTAAGGAGAGCGTTGTTGAAACGTTGGATGAACTTTTGCAGGGTCTCCCCTGACTGCTGCTTGATGCGGCGCAAGTCACTCATGGCCGGGGGCCGATCGCGGGTGCCTTGGAAGTTGGCGATGAATCGGGTGCGCATCTTGTTCCAGGAGGAAATCGTGCCAGGAGCCAGGTTCAGGAGCCAGGTGTGGGCACCGTCCTTGAGCGCCATGGGAAACCAGTTCGCCATGACCTTCTCGTCCCCGTTGGCAGCTTCGATGCCCAGCTCATAGAGCTGGAGGAACTCCGCAGGGTCGGCCGTGCCATCGTAGCGTGGGGGCAGGTCTGGCTTGAACTTTCCCGGCCAGGCCACGCTGCATAGCTCGGCGGTGACGGCAATGCAGCCTGCAGTGGCCACGGGAGGCCTTTGGTGACGGAGGGCTTGATCTTGGCGGTATCTGTGCGCTGCCGCCAGGAGCAGCGCATGGTCTTGGCGCGCTGGAGCAGGAGCGCGATCGTGACGGGCCGGTGCGGGGAGCACTCGGGCAACTTCTTGGGGATGAGGGACCTCTTGGCAGCTCTTCTCTTGCTGTGCTGGTACCGGACGGAGTGGGTTCCGCCCAGGGGCCACACGCCTTGGGGCCAAGGCGCCTTCTTGAGGGGGAGGCGGCTGAGGCGCCCCCGGAGCTTCATCGCCCGCGCAAGGCGGGGCGCGGTGCAGCGAGAAGGATGGCGCAGGGGAGCCCCCAGCGGCGCTGACGAGCTCGGTGATGCGGGCGAGCCACTCGTCGTAGAGGTCGTTGACGGGACGGTAGTGCAGGAGTTCCCGTGCCAGGAGCAACGCGGCGTGCACGTCCGCAGGAGCGCGACAGGCGTGGGACGAAGAACCGGCTGGAGTCAGCGATGGGGTGGCAGTGCGGCCTTCCCGCCGCATCGAAGGATGCCGAGATGACGCCTGCTGCTCGTTCCCTGCCGGGCCGGTGGCGGCGTTGACAGCAGGCGACGGGGAACGGCGGAGGCTGCCGCCGACGGGGGCCGTCTGGGCAACGCGAGTAGCGAGAGCGGCCCGACTCTCGGCACGGGCTCGACGAGCGTCTGACATGGATGCGAGGGGCGGCGAAGAGCAGGGCGGCGGAAGGCGGATTCCGGCGGACCCCTACCTGGCGCGCCAAATGTCGGATTTCGGGTTCCGGCAGACCCTCTAGGTTCGAACACTGGGGTGCACACGGAGATCGCACCTCCAACCTACCTACGTCTCGTCGCCTCGCAAGGATCTAAACTACACAAAGAACAACACAAGGGACACGAGGTTTATACTGGTTCAGGCCACCATTGTGGTGTAATACCCTACTCCAGTTTGTGGTGTGGAGGATTGCCTCAGGGGCTGATGATGAACAATACAAAGGGACAACAACCTCGCGAGGGGCTGCTCTTGAGCTGGTGCGATGGACTGCTTGGATGAGTTCGATTGCCTTTCTCTCTCTGCTAGGGTTCTATCTGATAGGTCTCTTCCGGATTGATCTCCCCTGCCTTGGTGGTGGCTAGTCCTATTTATAGAGGGAGGCCCTGGGCCTCTTCCCAAATATTGAGCGGGTAGGGCGCCAACAATTGGCCATTTTGAAGGGGAACATCTAGTACACTTATCCTGACTAAAGTCGGTCCTCGCTTGCCAAAGAATCTGACGGTGACGCCGGCTTGGTCTCCACGATGACCTCCTTCCTGCCGCTCTGCTGGTCTTTGTCTTGTTGCACCGAAATGGTTGCCTTTGCCTGATGCCTTGGCCTGGGCTTGCCTCCTTTGCACCAAAGGGGAAATGAGGACACTTCTTGGCCGGGCTGGCGCCCGGGCGCCCTCGGTCGTCATGGCTTGCATCATGGGCACCTCGTGAGGTACCCCGCCTTGATCTCTCCGCCTCCTCGCGAGCCAGCCTGACGAGGTCGTGCCTGAGGAAGCTTTATGTCGTCCGCCCCGCGAGGCTTGGCCCCTCGCGAGGGTCTTGAGCTTGTGTTGATGAAGATGGGCCGTACTGGGCCACCCCTTGAGCCAGACCGCAGGCAGGCAAGTCTGGGTACCCCCGTACCGAGAACGCCGACAACAACTGTTCAAATGGGCGGTAGGAGAAGCCAAATCCCGAGACCTGTTGCGGTGGCACCGCTGGGCATGCTACATAGGCGAGGTGAGCTGCCCTCCTTCCCCGCGATGTAGTGACCTAGTCGGTTGCTGCTGCAGTGAACTTGCAATGCCATGTCAGTTTGCAACATTGACAATCACTCCATCTATATGTATTGTATTCCTGTGAAAATACTTGGTCGTTTGGAAAAAGATGGTAATTGATTTATCACTAGTTTTATAATGCCTCGTCATGACAATCAACCGAAGCCACAACCAGAAGTCTCCATCGCATAATACTTTACGGTCGGTCGCACCAACAGACGGTCGGTCGGACCCGCATCTCACCGAAGGGAGACACATCGGCTTGGTCTGACATGTACGACCAGTTACATCACTGACTTGTGTGACCGCATTTGAGTAGTGTAGTACTCCCTTTGTCTCAGTTTACAAGTCTTTCACGTGTACCTAGGTTGTTAATTTGACCAACTTAATAAGAGGCATGCATTATGAAAAATATATCATTACAAACTTCAAATATTCTATTTTTTAATGTTATATTTTTTATTTTAAACAATTTATTTTATATAAGTAACATTGATGACTTAGATACACATGCAAGCCTTGTAAACTGAGATGGAGGGAGTACTTGAAATTTATGTTCAACTAAACTCATCGGGAGCCGTTTCGGGCCTCGAAACCAAAACCATCAATTAATCTATACCTTGTTCCCATCACATTCCAAAGTACTAGTGCTACAATTAAGTGCAAGCCTGCTCACACCTATTAGTACATACCAAACCTGAACGTTGCAGGTTTTAGTACTAGTGCTAGTACTTAGGTTATAAAAAGGGGAACTACCTAACCAAAAATTACTCTACCTTCCTCCTCATAAGTCCTTGTTCGTCCATCCTTGCCATGGCCGGTGTGTAGAGCTCTAGGACGAGAACTACTCGTAACAAGGGAGCGGCAACCAAGGCTGCGGAAAAAAAGAGTGGGCTCGCCGCCTCGTAGGGACCTCAAAAGATCTCTCACGGGCAGGCGATGGCTCCCAGGAGCGCCCTAGCCGCGGAGGCGAACATGCCTAACGGGCGGCGCTGGAGTCGTTATCCATCGACGGCATGCCCGATCAGCTCAATAAGCACCTCAATAAGCACCTCAATAAGCAAAAGGAGTTTATCCACGGCTTGGTGGAGCTGCTGAAGGAGAGCCTCGACGACATGCCCGCTGAGCTCAATGAGCAGGGGGAGTTAACCGTCGGCTTGGTGATGCTGCGGAAGAAGAGCATTGCCTCGGAGAGGAAGGCGACTGGCAAAATCCTGCAACTTCAGGAGGACAAGGCGAAGCTCTGCCACGAGCTCGACCTGCTGAGGGAGGAGAACGCTGGCTGGAAGAAGCTGCATGTGAATAGTAGTTCCTCGATGAAGATGCTGCAGGCCCTCGTCATGGAACAGAAGGAGGAGTTGGCGAAGCTCCGCATCGAGCACCCGACTGCTGTCAAGGTAAGTAATGCGGCCGTGGAACAGACGATGTAGGCTCGCGTCGAGAAATCCCGCATCATGGATAGAATGAAGAAGATGGCGGAGGAGACGCGCAAGGATATGGAGGTCGTGGAGGCGATGAAGAAGCGGTTACGACTCCGCGGCCAGCAACCCTTCATGTAGTAGAGAGCAGCGCTCCAGACTTGTGTGTGTGTCTTCCTTCTTTTTTTGGGGTGATAATCTTCCTTCTTCTTTTGCTCCTGTGTTTCTTCTTTTTCTTTGGGTGTTTCGCTGCACGTGTCACGTTCTCTGCGAGGCATGAATAGAACAATGCTAACAATGAGATGACTAGCAAATTAGATCATTTTTATCGCCATATGGCATTGGGCTGCCATGTTTCGTGCTCCTTCGTCGTACTCCAGTGGAAAAATTGAGTATACCGCACGGTTCTTTGCTCCTCCTCAGGTCGTCGGCACATTTATACGAGCAGTCAAATCACAAGGCCCCACATTCCAAAGCAGAATGAGTCAAATCGTAAAGGCCCCGCCTCTCTTGAAACCGACCAAGCTAGACTACCCCACCCTCTAGCCTTTTAAAAATGTATACTTTTGTACAGTAGTAGTATCTATGGATTGCGCCATGGAGCAAAACTAACAAGATGAAATCAAAGAAAAAAGGTGGTACATATAGAGAGCGCAATTATGCACATAGTACTATTAAAAAAATCTAGTATGTGCTTAAATGGGGTGTTAAATTCTATTAAAGAAATTAGCATACCTATTTAATTCTTGGCTTCTTATTATTTATATGCCACTAGTTGTGTATCACTACTCAATTTTGCCATTATAAGTTACAACTACTCAAAAATTCCATCGATCCATGAGATGACTACTCAAAGATGCAATTAGATATCTAAAAATGCTATCGTTAAGTTAGATGTTTGCTAAAAAATGCCAGTAGACAATGTTATTTTCACGTCAAACCCGCTGACCATGTTATATGACAAAAATAAGCCGATTCTCACAATGATAAGTGTGGCCCCGCTTGTCAAGAGTAACCAAGCGAATAATTTTACAGTAAAATAATAACGCTGTTGGGATCAAGTAGGCCCCACACTTTATTTTACTGTAGTGAGATAGAGGGAGAGCTGGCATGTTGGTCCATCGGTATTTATGTCATTATAACATGGCAAAAGAGATTTGAGTCACAATAATGGTGTCCAGCACAACACACCCCTCAAATAAAACTAAGCACCCTGAAATTCTTTGACAAAACTAAGCACCCTGAAATTCTTTGATAACTAAATTGCTAGCTATATGATGTTGGCCATGTATATTGTACATATATAATGTGAAGAAACGAGTGGTAGTACTATACCAACTAAAAGATGAACTATAAGAAATACTAGTATGTACGTACTGAAGAGTTAAAGTAACGAGAAGGAACATAACATAGTTCTGCTGGGGGCTCAACACAACACACCCCTCAAACAAAACTAAGCACACCTGAAATTAAACTAAGCAACTAATCCAGTAGACATTACATTAGAACCACCATGAGCAACGACACTGCCACCTTATTCGGACTCCTCGTCCACGTGCTCGACTTCGTCCTTGTCCCTCTTCCTCTTGGGAGATATTTCTTTGCTTGAACCTCACACTTGGCTCTTGCTCTTCATCCAACCCTTGTAGATATTCAAACAAAGGTAGCCATCCATTGCAGCCTAGTGGATGTGGTCTATATCTAGTACATTCCACTGCCATGCACGATGAAACTTGGGCGGAGGTTTCTTTAGTTTATCGTACGAAGGATGAACCATGGCTCCTGCCAGGGTCAACATTGAAGGCTGATCAAGGGAGGGCATCAGCCCATTCTTCTAGAGGTCGAAGGGGTTGCCTACAACAAGGCCTATCCACCCAGGACTGTTCTGTCATTCATAAAGTCTACAGTAACGGATTTGACTAGGCCGCCCTGAGGAAGTTCTTAAATTCCTTGCACTTAATGTCGGCATGGAATATGTGGTAGACCAAGCATAAGTCATGCACGCAAACCTGGATCACGGCGGGCTTCATCTTCTCTTCCTCCTTTAGATTCTTCTCTTTCTCCAGGGTTTTGGTGTACTCAACATCTAGCCTAGCGACCCACTCATCATTTGAGTTTTCGAACATGCGTCTGAAGTGAAAAAGGCATCCTTTCACCATCGCGGAAGAACGGGTGTAGATGACGTCGAACTCATCACCGGTGATGGTTCTAACCTTGTACTCACTTCTGATCATGGAGATTTTGGACGCCATGGATTTGGGAGGAGGGTTAGGATTAGTGGAACTGCCGTAATGTGAAAGGACATGACGACTAGGAGCGAACTGCCGTAATGTTAAAGGACGTCCGGGGATGAGTAGGAGCGAGCTACCATCGGTTTTTCGGTTGTAAAAATGCTGAGTGGGGTGTGCAAATGGCAGGGTAGTGGCTTGCCTAGTGGATAAATGGATTCATGCATAGTACTATGGGGGCCCAATTAGATGTCATGTCTACTCAACGCCCAATTAAATGACTTCCGATGTCATGTCAAGCGTCGGGAAAATTACAGGTGATACGAAGCTTTCCATTCTCTCATGATACGGGCTTCCGAGAGCCCTTGGATCTGAGATTGAACGGTTGCATGGCGTGATTCTAGACCTATGGGTGAATATCCTATTCTAGAGGGTTATTCTACAAATTTTCAGCAACTTAGCATGCGACCGTTCGATCTCAGATCCAAGGGCTGCCAGCAGCCCATATCATGGTCGCGCCTACCATGACCGTCGCCTTGCTCGCGCGGTCGCGCCCTTGGGTATTTCACATGGTGTGTTAGGTTATCTGATGTTGGCATGTCATACATAGTCATCACTTAGTCACTCATACAACAAGGTTAGCTATAAGGTTGGCTATAAGAGTATTTTGTACTTCTCTCTATCTCTTTCTTCATAGTATTTATTGCATTTGCCAAGGAGTGACCTCTTCCAATGAAATGGTGCTTAGATGAGGTGCTAAGGGCATTAAATGGCTTAGCAACTCAAGTCCCCAATGAATAGGTGCTTAGTTTTTTGTTGCTAAGTTTGCTTCATTTAATTAGCTATAGACTCAAAATTGTCTTTTCACCAAGGTACACACGCTTAGCATCGTTTCTTGCTGGGGTCACCAAACTAGTCTCTCTCTTCTTAATTAACTTGCCACATCAGACTCTATGCCTATGTGGCAGGCTTAGCACATGTACGAGCAAGTACAATAGTGGGCTATAAGCCCGCTTACATGGCATTTTTTCATATGTGGAGGAAAGAGGCAAGGAAAAAGTGGAGGAGTGGGCTCTCTTGCAAGAGCCAGCCTCTACGTGGTGGAGCATTGGGAGAGGCTCTTGTATACCATGGAGGTGGTCAGGAATCGGGAGACTCATGCCGGTCGTTGCGCCGCAGTTAAAATTATTGTAGCAAGTCAAATCACGGGGCCCCACCTGTCCAGCAGTAACTCGTTGTCAAATCACACAGCCCTACGTTTGCAGCAGCCTACTCCCTCATCTTCTCGTGTCTTTGTCAAACCGACTAGGCAGAACTGCCCCTCCTACTGCGCGGGAAAAGCCCCGCCCTCAACTTTTAAATAGTACAGTATGCTAATTTTGTATCCATGGATTGCTCTATGGAGCAAAGTCTCAAGAAAACGGTGGTACACATGTACGGAGTATACAACACGTCCGTCACGTTCACGTCGCACCCCAGACGGTGGGTCGGTCTGGCACGCCGCTCTCGAATGGAACGTGCGTCATATTGCATTTGCACACACATGTGGGACCGCAATTGAGAACCGACCATATGCACACTCCCCGGCCCCGCAAGTTGGGTGAGTTAATAGAAGAGAGAGACGAGCGATAGTAGAGTACTAGAGAAGTGTTGTACAGATGTTGGTGCCTGGATGATCCCTGCATGACACGGAAGATCAGTTCGTCCATGCATGTGACCAGACTCCAGCAGACACGCCTGGATTGGCTATCGTCTACATATCGTGCAGGTTATGTTGTACAGGGCTGTAGTTCTGATGAGAAATAAAAAGAAAGGTTTCTTGTCATCTCGCAATATTAGGTGTGATGTGCTTCAGATCACTTTGAGGGTTAAACAACGACAATTGAGTTTCTCCAAGGCGCTGGTCATTGGGGGCACATGCACGAAGACTAGTCGGCTGCCATCTAGGTCAAGCCACCTATGTTAATTACGACATCTATCGATGGACCCCTTTTCTACGAGTTTATCTTTAATTTGAGCTTTGATCCTCATCTAGTTTGTCCGTCAGGATTCGTGTCGTCTCCTTTGGGCAGTGAGGTTATGGTTTCTTGTCATGTGCCATTTTTTTGCTGTATATGTTATAATCCGGTGCTTCAGATCAAAATGACGACAACTGCACCTCCGGGGCACGTGCATGAAGACTTCTGGACAGTCATTGACAAGGTCAAGCCGGCTCCGGTAGACAAAAGAAAACTAGTACTCGACTATATAGGCAGGAGCCTTCGTGCTTACTTGCTAGTGTTGCTCTCTTCACACTATCTCGTTCTCTCAAGATCTAAACACGACAGCGGTGGCCACACACTCTCTCTCTGCTCACTGCTGGTCACAGATCCAACCGGATCCTCTCTGTCGGGGAAGGTGAGAAGGTGCAATGTTCACGCGGTCGTCCTCGGCGACGGCTCTTACCACTGTCGGCGCGTCCCGATCAGCGTGCCTTGCCATTCTCTCCCAAGCACCGTTGGCTAAGGAGGGCCTCCGACCCCTTCTTCCTCGCTACCATAGTGTGGGCAGATCCGGCCTTCCGCCGCCCACCTAGCAACATCCCGGTGACCCTCAGGTATAACTTCCTTCGAAACCAGCCTTGCTCTACTTCCCGAGCTCCTGATGTCGCTGCATTTGTATCTTTTACTATTTCTCAGGCCCCCTCGTAGATAGGATCAATCGGTTGTTCGAAAGCCACCTAAATTTTTACTGTTAAGAGGTAAAACTAGTTCATGCACTCGAATCTAGTACTACTTGGTTCAAACAAGGAAGAAAGGGGGTGGGGGTGGGGGAAGATTTGTTACCTTAATCTAGGACTTGGTTGAAAGAGGAAATAATGGGGGCGAAAAGTAGCAGAGACTGGCTATCCAACTGGTCTCTTGGTCTAATAGGGAAATAAAGGGAAACACAGTACAAACTCAATATAAACCCGATCTATTGGTTGAAAAAGGAAAGAAAGTGGGGACTGGGGACAAGTCAACAGAGTAAGTCCAGCACTAGATTTGCTAGCCTCACACAGTATAAGGTGGCTATACCGAACAAAAATGGTACCAACCCAGATATCCTGTTCTGATGTTTGTTGCCCCGAGCGACTCTTATGTAATGCCACTGGTAAAAAGTAGCTGCTCACTGTTAAAAGTAAGGACATGTTAAACCAATGTTGTTTTCAATGTAATGCCTACAGTAATATGAATAATTGGCACTTTTTTCATGTCCTGCTAAATTTCCCATTAAGATAAGTAGCTTCTTTTCGTCAGAAATGCAACTGTCCTGGTCGGCGTATTCTCCCGTGCCCAGGCTGAAGCAAGACAAGAGAGACAATGTTAACTTGAGTGGAATTATAATAGCATCTCCAATAGATGACGTAAAATACATAACCACAAAGTGCTAGATGTAAAATACATCAGCCACTCATCTCTGAACTTAACTGTCGAAACTGAATTTAACTGTCGAAACTGAACTTGACTGTCAAAACTGAATTTTGCTGTCGAAACTGAACGCACTAGTAGCAGAAAAGCAGTAGCAGTAGTGCGTGCGGGAGCCGGGGCAGCTGGTTGTGTAGCAGCATCAGGGTGAGGCTACACGTCAGTTGACTGACTTTTTCATCTCTGGTGAGTCGATTTTCTAGCCGTTGGATATGAAATGAAGGGCCCGCAGTTCATCTTCAACCTCCACTCCCCTGAGCCGCCAGCCATCACCGGCCAAACTGCCGCCCCCACCGCCCGCGGCTGGCGGTGCGCTGCCCCGCCCGCCCCAAATCCTCTCCCACCGTTGGTTCGCCGCTGCCCCGGCCATCCCTCTAGGCCCCCCGTGCCGAGCTTTTTCTCCGGCGATCCCCACGCCACCGCCCCACCACCACCGGCGACCACCGCCCCCACCCTGAACCCTAAGATAGATAGTGGGGTACCTCTCCGGCGAGCCCCCCTCCCCGCTGCGGCTGGTTCTTCCTTAACTCCGGCGAGCCCCCCACCCCCTGAAAATTGACTGACCCAAAAGTCGATTCAGTCGACTGAAGTGTAGCCAAATCGGACAGCATCACAAGCAAGAGCAAGAGCGAGAGCAGCATCGCGAGCAAGAGAAGACCACACAGGGGACCGAGAGCAAGAGCAGAGTAGCAACACGAATGAGAGCTAAATCAGCAGCAGCTCCTATTGGTGTGGGTGTCGCCGTCGAGGGAGCTACACCATGGAGGAAGTGGCCGGTGACGCCGCCATGGATGGAGCCGCGCCATGTCAGCCTGGGACCGAGCGCCGGCAGCATCGTGAGATCGAATCAAGAAGAAAATGCGGCTATTAGTGTACAACCTCTTTGGTGCCGCCAATTAGGCCTTAGCTTCATCCGATGAAATGGTGATGATGCTGCTCTTCTGGTGGTGCAGGTGAAGACGGCGGTGTGGGAATGGAGGTGGCGCAAAAGACGAGGGGAACATCGGGGCAGCTCCTTGGAGGTGGAGGACAGGGTGGCTAAACCGGTGGGACGACGAGATCGACGATGGATCCTCATTCGGTACGGTGGATGAGCGACGTCGAGGTGTTGCTGTGGACGACGTCGTCGGGGAAGAGGCTCCGTCTAGGTGGCAGGCGGAGGAAGGTGTGGGGCTTTACGGGTTTTCACAGCCTCATTGTACGAATGGGTGGGCTGACGGAATGGGAGTGGGAACCCTGGCTTAGGGACGCGCTTGTCCGAAATGTGGGGCAATTTACAAAAGTACCCCCACCGATTTGAGCTAGGCGGTTCTTTCGGTTCAGGGGTATCACGGGCATTTCACGTGTCAGGATTTTGCAGGAGGTGGGAGTTTTCGCGCACGTTGTAATTTTGGGATAGCAAGGCACGGGTTGAGATGGAGGGACTTTTCGGAGCACAGCGAGACAAATATATATCTTAAATATTTTGGGGTAACAAGACGCGGATTGAAGAGGCGGGAGCTTCGCAGCACGATAGACAGAGATGCTAGCTTGAAATTTCAGCATAACAAGGCGCGTCTTGAAATTTCGGGAGAACAAGCTTAACATGTACAAAAAAAAGACAATTCGCACCTCATCACTAGAGAGAGTCATGTCCCATTTTACTATATTACTAGAAATTCATTCAAATACAACAAAAAAACTTAAAAAATCGGGACAACAAACATAATGTGTATAGTACTAAAACAATTTGCACTTCCCTCAACAATAAAAAAACAATGTGTGTTGTCTAGCATATGGACTAAATTTGAGTACATTTTCCCTGTTTGAATGGGATTGTAGTCAGGTTAGTTATACAACCATCTAAATATTATGTTCACATCACATGACATGAATATAGGAGAAGTAAATTCCTATATAAATACGAACTACATGTACATACGATCTCAAATTCAAATATATGTATCCATTTTATGTTGAATTCAAATCATAGTACATGTCTGCTCTAGCTAGATGTTCGGAATCTAAACCATGTATGATACTATGTACAATGTGTTTAACACACACAACACACACACAAACACCATTTAGACTAGTAAGGTACACGTGCATTGCAGCATGAGATTTGGCAACCAAATTATGAATAAATACCACATTATAGCATGTAAGCTTTGAGTCATATATGCATGATGTAGATGTTTGTTTAATTCTTATTGTTCATTTCATTCAAAATCATCTAGTTTTTATAAGAAAGCTAATCTATTTTAAGATTCATGGAATTGTGCTTTGTAAAGCATAAAGTAAAAACAAATAATGGCAAATCATGTAGAAAAACATTTGGGCAATTCTGATACGGAAGATTCTAGAACAAAGAAGAAGTGCTTGTGTTTTTAGGTTTGTGCATTATGCTTAAGTTCAACCATGGAATCTTCTAGATCGTACATGTGGCAAAATCTGGTGGAATCTAGATGATATCCAACGGCCAGTAGTGCTCAAATTTGCCATCTCTGCACCATCGGATTGGCTTCATCCAACGACCATCTTTCAAAGTTAAATTATCTGCACACGATATAAAAATATATATTATATAATGTATAGGGGTACAGATATAGATATGTGATGCCAAAGCCACCCATCATCTCCAATTAGAATAGTGTGTCCATGCACGAATGCAATGTGGCCAAACGATTTCTGCCATCGGTATCTCAAATTGAAATCAGTGTGACCTTGTTCAATGTGTATGCAGTACAACATGCTCGTTTCCAAACCACACCGCACATATCTCAGTTATATTCATGCATGCATAGATTCCAAACATCATGATCTCTTATTCAAATATTTGAATTCAACTTTACATTGATTATGACCTCACCTAGTCTTTTACGCCCACACAGTCGTCTTTTCTTTATAATTGTACCACTAAATTTCTCTCGTGCATGCATGCACACACACTATCAGTCGGTGTTATCCATCACACACATGCAATCTTTTTCTTCAGGTCGGTCTCCCATTCATGAACACACACACATGTAAGGGCATATTTATCGCTTAGTAGTTTTAGTGATTGATGAAAATGCTTTTGCGGACTAATCATGTGCAGTGAGCATTTTAGATATACCATGTCTAAGCACAAGACGATTTGGTGCCCCTCGGAGCTTATTGAGGACGGTGTTTCTCTACGTTTCTTTTCGGTGTATTTGAGTCGTAGAAAAGCCGTACTATTAAGATGGGTTCCGCATTGGAAAGGTTTGGGTGGAATCATCACGTACACGTCTATTCCATTTGCACCACCTTTCCCTTTGGCTCTTTGGAGCATCCTCCGTCTCTTCGTGTCTATGCAAAATGAAGGACTCCTAGTGTTGCTGTTCTGGGGCATGCGGTAGTACTGCTCTTCGGAGCGGTACTACCGCAGGTCCTTGATAGTATCAAGAGTGCTCACGGTAGTACCGCTCCACAGGAGCGGTAGTAACCTGCGGCCTCGTGCCAGCGCAATGCTCGAGCCATAGTAGGGGCTGATAAGTCTCCAACGTATCTATAATTTTTGATTGCTCCATGCTATATTATCCATTCTTTTGGACTATATTGGGCTTTATTTTCCACTTTTATATAAATTTTGGGACTAACCTATTAACCAGAGGCCCAGCCAGTTCTTGTTTTTTGCCTATTTCAGTGTTTTGAAGAAAAGGAATATCAGACGGAGTCGAAACGGAATGAAATCAACTAGGGAAGTTATTTTTGGAATGAAAGCTACCCGATGGACTTGGACCCCATGTCAAGGAAGGAACAAGGAAGCCACGAGGGTGGGGGGCGCGAACACCCCCCCTAGGGCGCCCCCTGCCTTGTGGGGCCCTCATGGCTCCCCTGACGTGCTTCTTCCGCCTATATAACTCCACGTACCCTAAAACTTCCAGAACAGAGAATAGATCTGGAGTTCCACCGCCGCAAAACCTCCAGAGCCACCAAAAACCAATCGGGACCCTGTTAAGCACCTGCCGGAGGGAACCCTCACCGTGGCCATCTTCATCATCCCGCGATCTCCATGACAAGGAGGGAGTAGTTCACTTTGTCGGTGTCAAAACCGGCGGATCTCGAGTAGGGGTCCCGAACTGTGCGTCTAGGCGGATGGTAACAGGAGACAAGGGACACGATGTATTTACCTGTGTTCGGGCCTCTTGATGGAGGTAAAATCCTACTCCTGCTTGATTAATATTGATGATATGGGTAGTTCAAGAGTAGATCTACCATGAGATCGAGAGGCTAAACCCTAGAAGCTAGCCTATGGTATGATTGTTGTTCGTCCTATGGACTAAAACCCTCCGGTTTATATAGGCACCGAAGAGGGTTAGGGTTACACAGAGTCGGTTACAATGGTAGGAGATCTACATATCCATATCGCCAAGCTTGCCTTCCACGCCAAGGAAAGTCCCATCTGGAAACGGGACGAAATCTTCAATCTTGTATCTTCATAGTCCAGGAGTCCGGCCAAAGGCTATAGTCCGGCTATCCGGACACCCCCTAATCCAGGACTCCCTCAGTAGCCCCTGAACCAGGCTTCAATGACGACGAGTCCGGCGCGCATATTGTCTTCGGCATTGCAAGGCGGGTTCCTCCTCCGAATACTTCATAGAACATTTTGAACATAAGGATAGTGTCCGGCTCTGCAAAATAAGTTCCACATACCACCGTAGAGAGAATAATATTTGCACAATTTCAATCTGATGACGCATTCCGCAGCGTGACATCACACCACGGCCAAGCCTTTATTCGAATCATTTTTACTGTCCCACATCAGCGCGTTTAGCGAGGCGGTTTCCTTGGCACGTCTTATCAAAGAAGAGATCATGTCCCCTTATTTCAGGATTCTCATCAATACGGGCGTGGGTAACCCAACCGCGCCATTGATTACGGTGCTTGGGAGATAAGCGAGTTTTATCAGGCCGGTGGGGACGCATAGCTTTGTCCGTCCAGATAACGGGATAAGGATCCACTTTTTCACACACGCCTTCTTCCTCCCTTGCTTATCCATTTCCGTGCACTCGAGCTCCAGCGCCCAAGTCTGCACTTACCATCTCAACCTTCTCCAACTATGTCCGGAGCGGGAGGCAAGTGGATGGCCTCCTCCGTCACGGAGGGGCACATCAAAAAGCTGCGGAAGGCCGGATACTTGTCCGACGACATCGCGTATCGGCTCCCCGACACGGGGCAGCTCATCCCCACCCCCAGGCCCCATGAGAGGGTGGTGTTCCTCCCCACTTCCTCCGCGGACTAGGGTTTCCACTTCACCCATTTGTCCGGGGGCTCATGTTCTATTACGGCCTAGATTTCCACGATCTGGCCCCGAATTTCATCCTCAACATCTCAGCGTTCATCGTCAGGTGCGAGGCCTTCCTCTGCATCCAGCCCCACTTGACTTATGGTGAAGACCTTCAATGTCAAGCGAAGGTAGTGGGCGGCCGCCAAGAGGAGTGCGGAGGTGACATGGTGGGCAATATGGCCAACGTCCTATGGCTCGAGGGCTCCTTCGTGGAGACCATAAAGGGGTGGCAATCGGGGTGGTTCTACATCACCGAGCCGCGCGACTCTAAATGGGCGGCGGCCCCCGAATTCTGAACTGGCTTCCCTACATGGCTCACCCCATGGAAAGAGACGGGCCTGACGTGGGGTAATTCGGAAGAGCGTCTGAAACCTGGTGGACAAGAAGCTCAAGCTTGTCAACGTAGTCCAGGTTATGCTCATCCGCCGGATCCTCCCATGCCAGCAACGGGCCTTCAACTTGTGGGAGTTTGATCCAGCACAGCACCGAACCTTGAGCGGCTCTTCGATACTACGTGCGAAGATGCACGGAAGGTGTTGTTCAAGGCGCCGAGGCTCCCACATCCGCCATCAAGATCGCGGATTCAGCTCATGACATCAAGCCAGCGAGGTAAGCTATTTTACCCTTTACGGGACTCTTTTTCATAGTTTGACTCTATGCGGGATCTAAAACTCCCTCACCTTTGACAGACCAGGCAGAAGACGTCCGGACAGGTTGACCGTCCGGCTCCTTGCTAGAAGACTCCAGCGGACGCCCGATTGATTTGGTTGGTTCCGGCACCTTACGTGGTGCCGAGAAGAAAACCAAGAAGAAGGGCACGGGACTCAAGGAGTTCCCAGCGCCAGTGTTGTCGGACTCATCGTCGTCCGATGACTCGAGGCGGACTCCTCCCGCCAAGACGAGGAGGAGGAAAGAGGCCTCTCCCAGTGGGGAGAGAAGAAAGGAAGGCCGCCCCAACTGGGGAGGCCGGAGGGTCCAAGAAGGGAAGGACCCTCCCTCGGGACTACATCACCAACGCCGACGACGGCGGAGAGGAGTGGCCACCAAGGACCAAGCCCCTGGAGAAATCGTAAGTGTCCGGACACCAGAATAACTCATTGCGTCCGCCCGCCCAGGGTATAACATCTTCTAACACCGAGTATAACCATGCAGCCCGCCCAGGGACGGGCTCAACGCTTCGTCGAGCGGCTCCCTGGATTCGTCGGATGTGAATAGCACCTCACTTCCGACAGCCTCGTCTCCTCCCGTCGCAGATGACGCCAGGATGGAGTCCCAAAAGGGGCCCAGCCAGGAGGAGGTGGCCCTGGAGGCGCCGCAAGGCGACCTCCCGGACTACGGGCGCAAAGGGGATAAAACCCCGAAGGGCTTCAAGTCCGGCCCTGTGCCGGATTCTGTACCGGAACCTTCAGTGGTTCCAGAGTCCGGCAGGCGAACCCTTCGTAAGAAGGGCAAGACTGCGACGCCAGTGACCTCCGTACAATCGGAGGCACCGGATGATTTGATGGAGGCGCTTAACGGCGCTTCCATCGACGAGGAGCACCGCACTGTTATGAGTGTGGTGATCCAGAAAGTTCAGTCCGCCAAGAGCGGGCTGACTGAAGCTTGTGCCAGCCTTCTAACAGGCTTTGAGGTATGTATTTAAGATATGTAAAAATATTACCGCATAGACAGTAGCCCCTGATGCTCAGTTTGGTGTTCGGAAAGAAAAAGCCGAACTGAGGATCTAAAAGATATACGCAGGAGTCTAACATAAGTATGTCAATATGGGAATGCAGGATGCGCTGCTGACCTCTGCCGCACTGACTGCGGAGGTTGATGCATTGAAGCAGAGCCTCGAGCGGTCCGAGAACGAGCTCGGACTTGCCAAAAAGCAGCTCGAGGACAAGGAAGGTAAGTAATACCTTATGGGAGTATTTAAAAGATGTGGTTGCAAAAGATGACTGGAATAACGTGAATACTGCGGGGCCACGAACGAGGTGGCGACCACAGAAGGAAGCGGTGTCCAAGGCTGAAAGCAATCTGGGAGCGCACCGAGCGACAGAAGCAGGAGGCGCGGGTGGCGGAGGTGCGGCAAGAGCTACATGCTCTCGTGAAAAAACATGAGAGTTTGGAGCGTGACTCAAAGACTCGAGAGTCCGAGCTCGCCTCCGCCCTTGAGAGTGCCAAAGCTGCTAAGGCCGAAGCCCAAAAAGCCCTCCAGGGAATTGAGGCGATGACGAAGATAGAGGCGGGTAAGGCATTCTATATGCAAAGCAAGCATGTGAAAGTGAATTATCTGTTACTTACCCAAATCCGGAGCTCTCCAGGAGCATTCGCAGATCTGCCCCATAATGTTTACGATCTTTGCCGCATTCTACCGAGCCGAGGAGGGAAGCTCGACGGAGAAGGTGTTCTGGTCTCAGTATGCTGAGGCTGGACACCCGGTGCCCTTAAGCGACCAGTTGAAGCAGCTGGTGGAGCTCCATAAGGTGGCCGAACAGGCCATGAAGGGCCTCATAGTTCGGCTGTGGCCTAAGGAAGCCATGACTGGGAGCTACTTCGGGCTGGTGAGGCGGCTGGTGGACGCCTGTCCATGGGTTGAAGTCGTCAAGCGCTCCGTATGCATCGAAGGTGCCCGTAGGGCCCTTGCCCGTGCCAAGGTGCACTGGGGCAAGATGGACGCTGAGAAGCTTGTGATGGACGGACCACCACCGGGCAAGGAGCATCACAAGCCCGAAATGTATTATGAGGGCGTCCTGAAGGGTGCCCATATATAGCGGGTGAATGCTCCAAAGATGTAATTTTTTAGTAGACTCGCATTTGTTATCATGTGTGCGCTGAAAACTTGTTCATATGCGCTAAGCAACACTTTTGAATTTAAAATATTACCTTCATGCGGCGTGTATTA